>CM076848.1:105013397-105734573 GCA_039519185.1 Astragalus membranaceus | reverse complement strand
GTTTATACTAATTAAAATGTGAACACGATTTGCTTGGCATTTCGATTAATATATAAGACATTGTTATGTCAACTTTGGATGTAACGGTTTAATGAAATGAACCGAGCGTCAGTGAGGGGGCACGGTAGGACTCACTGAGATAATGTTATCTCACCCAATCCATATTTGTTGTTTTTCAGAGAAGCAGGGAAAAAGGAAGACTATTGTGCACGAGTAGCTGGAATACTCTTGGAGGTGCCGGAGACTTAGTCATTTGATCCCTTGTTCTTTTGTTGTCTTATTGGTTATATAAACTTGTATTGATTATGAGTTATATGAACCGTCTTATGTTTCTGTTTGGTATTTGGACTTGGATATTGTAATCCATTCGGTGTGGAACCGATGTACTTCTGGTTCATGAAGTAATGTTATTCCGATTATGTTTTTATTTCGGGAAAAGTTTGTATGTCCAATGTTTAAACAGGAACTGTGTCCTCTGAACTTCCGCATCTGTGCATCTTCGGTCTCTCTACATGTTAGAAATACCGGGGTGTTACACTATTTATGTATTAACCATGAAACACCCTATGACATGCATGTTAATATTTATTGTATAATGTGTAGGAGGGCAATGTTGGAGTGGCTGGTCATCAAATCAATAGCGACATTTCTGTTGAATCAATTGTTGAGGTTATGACTGGCGGGGATGTGATTGATGCAACTACTTTGGTTCGTGTCCACTATAAGATTTTATTAAATGAGTAGAGTTTGTAATAGTGTATTTGTAGAGGGATTAATTTGATCCGTCGGAGAAATCCCGAAACATTTATTTAGACAATTGTTGAGTTGAAATTGTAACTTTATATGATAAATTTGTACATTTATGAGTAGAGTCAATGGGATTGACTCATTTTATAACACGTGGAGTTGTTGGATGCAAACTGTGGAGAAGTTTGTATCACATGATCGTGTCTATTTCCACTTACGTTGTGGTTTTAAGTTGTGCATTTTTCTTCATTTAATGAATTTAGTTATTTGGCAATTGCGTATAAATTAAGTTAGATATATGTAACTTGTTTAATATTTCCTCTATACAGTCAGGGAGTGTATATTTCAGTACAGATGCTGGAGGGTCAGAATTCATGTCCAACCGTTGGGCTTCTCAATGTCCAACCGTTGCACAACCATCTAATTTGGGATTAGGCAACTCTCATATTTCTTATTCACAGGCATGTGATTTGAATGTCCGTCAAGTTGTTGTCCATATTTTTATTTTGCATGTTTCTAAACAAATGGTTTTTAATAGGTTGGAGGTCACATTTCATTCATGGAACTTTTGTCAAACGTCGAAATAGACTTTCCGGGACTGTCACAATTGTCTACAAATCCGTGACATTTTACCCCATATACCTTATATTTGCAACTAAACATGTATGTATGTTTTGATTTGAATAGGTGTAAATGCCTTAAACTTGATGTATATGGTGTAAATGCTTCACAGTTTGTGTAGGCACAAAGTTACTTTTTGCTACACGTTGTTTAGACATCGTGTAACCCTCTAAGGTTTAGGGAAAACCCTTTACCCACTTTTTTGTTGTAAATAAGCATCTATGAAGTTTTTGATTTGTATTGGTGTAAATGCCATAAAGTTTATGTATATTGGGGGTTGCCTCACAATTTATGTAATTGAACAAGTGTTTCACAAAAACTTACATTACAGGTTGGTCAAGTGTTTGCAAAACTTGGGTAATTCTGAGGTATGGTTGGTAATATGGTTAAAAATGAGAAACTGTCATTTAATGAAAATGACATGTGGGCTACTTATAAGTAAAACTTGGGTAATTGTGAAGGTAGTTTGGTTATCAGACAGAACATGAAAGTGTACATTTAATTTCAACAGTTGATGGGTCTGAAACCAGGCCTATTGTGGACCTAACTTATGTGTAATGAACAGTTTCGAATGAAAAAAATAATATCCCAGGTTGGTCATTTGTTTCCTAAAGTTGGCTAATTTTGAGGTATCCTTGGCTTCCTCTGTGAGACTTTGCTTTTGTCCTCCCTGACTAGTATTTACTTGTCTTATACTAAATTCTTTTTTTTTTCTGTTTAGTATTTCTCCCTGTATTTTGCTATAGGGGATTTTGTCCATAGAAACAGGAGGATCTCTATAGAACCAGGTGGATCTCTATAGACCCATGTGGGTCTATTACGCTCATAGAACCAGGTGGATATGGTGCCAAGTGTTTGCCACAATACAACGGATAATTATATGGACATTATTTAATTTCGTTTGTTGTACATGGCAATTAAATTGAAGGTCGTTAGTCATGGGTACCTTGTCTGGATACCTCTAGTACCTTGTTGTATGGTTGGTAATATGGTTAAAAATGAGAAACTTTGTCATTTAATGAAAATGACATGTGGGCTACTTATCCATAAAAAGTGGGTAATTGTGAAGTTAGTTTGGTTATCAAACAGAACATGAAAATGTACATTTAATTTCAACAGTCGATTTCATTGTGCTTACTCAATGGGTCTCATCCCACTTATTTGGTACCCATGCGAAGTCAATGGACAGGTTGACAAGAAAAAAAATTAAAGTTATTATTTAGATAATTACAAATAATACGTTGGTTACATTTATAAAAAACATGGGTAATTGTGAAGCCTGGTAGGTTACATTTATAAGTCGTTGCTTAAATTTAAAACAAAAATGGGTAATTTTGAGGTGGAGTTGGTGATATAGTTAAATGTATTTTTCATAAAATTGTCCAAAAAAAAAAATCTCACGACAGGCATGAAAATGTCCACAACCGTTGGATTAAGTTGCCACTGCTATTCGCTTTTACCCATCACTTAGTTCATAAAATTCTCCAGAAGGTTATCATCGTATTATTTCTTCTTCTACCCATCTCTCAAGTTCTTCAACCCATCGAATCCATGGAACCAAACGTGAGTCTCTCAAGTCGTACCGTCGCTGTGAGGAACCAAACGTGAATGCTCCCTACCTCCATCACTGTGACGAAGACTGTTGTACCGTCGCTGCCACAGACTTTTTGTCGCCCCATCGCCACCTCTTCTCCCATCGGCGAAAGATTGCTTGGTTCTTGCGAATCCATCAACGCTAACAGAGACCAACAGGAACGCACTTCGACCATTTTCTCTTTCGGGTGAGCTCTAATTTTTTAAAACCCCTAATTTGATTAACCCTAATTTTTAAACAGTGAACTGCTGATTGCAGTTTTTTGAAGCCAAAAAACTTACTTCAGTTAGAACATGAAGTTCTGGATATTTACCATACATGATTGGTATTAGTTCCTCCTATGCTCTCAACAAATAGTTCTAGATATTGGATATGGGTGTGTACGTGTGTAATTGTCTGCTATTTGTGGATATTCCATGTTAACCTTTATTGTTTTTATTTTTGTTATATAATTTGTATATTATTTGATCTCTTGTATGTTTGATGAATTTGTGACACATATACAGTTTCAATACAAGATGACCAGTCGGACTTTAGGCGGTACTTCCTCAAAATCTAAAAAAGTGAGTATAGTGAGTATTATGGCGACTAGTTTGACTTTGCGTAATTGTTGTCGTTACATGTACACCACTGACAGTTTTGTTGATGATATTTTTCTAGATTCGTGTGCGACATCGTTGTACAACAGAATGGATCGGGAAAGTTAATCAAAATCTTCCAAGTGTACAAAAGCAAAGGATTAATGGAACACCATTTAAATGGTTGATGTTATTGCCTGAGAAAATTAATATATCTGGTATATTGTTAGAAGAATTAGCACGACGTTGGGATAAAAAAAGGGGGGGTTTTAGAATACAGTCTAGGTATGTTGATTTTACTCCACTAGATATTTGTTATGCGATAGGACTTGGCATAGTGGGTAACGATGTGGAATTCGAGGACGACCTTAGTTCACATACCATAACATTGGTTGAAGGAAGAAAAACTACTGTAGCAGAAATTTATGAAAAACTGACCACCCTCTCTGCCGATCAAGATGTTGATGATTTTTGTAGGCTGTATATACTGCTTGCAATGGAAGAGTTTTTATTCCCCAACACATACCCTGGCATTTCTTGTGGGTGAATTAAGTTGTTGGATGATCTAGATTCCCTTGCGACATTTAATTGGGGAGTTGCAGTCTATGATTATTTGGTTTAGAATTTGAATAAAGTCACCAGTTCTTTGGAAGAATCAAATAGCCCTAGAACATTCTATGTTAGTGGGTGTGTAGTTGTGTTGCAGGTATTCTGTTTAGTTATTTTCTGTGTAGTCATTAAGTTTGTAACAAATAATTTAATTTTGTTCTCCAATTCTGATTAAGTTTCATTACTCTATAGGTCTGGGGACTTGAACATGTTTGGCCACACCACAAGATAAGTCCCAAAGTTGTAAATTCTTTCCCCGTTGTTTGAAGTGGCAGGATGTTTGGCTTTTTAAGGAAAGCCTCTTGGATGCATTTGAGATAAACCAGGTAACCATGATCATTCGGTCTACATAAATTATCTACATGGCATAACACTAAATGATATTTGACACACTAAACTGTTCATAATGGTTCATTGTTACTAGGTTTATCACCGGTTGACTGCAACAGAACAAGAAGTTGCTTTTTATGAAGTGAGACAAGCCTTAACTGAGGCACCAGATGGATTTGTCTCATCGAGACAGCGGTCAGCTGAAATGATTAATTTGATTGTCTACAATGAAGAGCTGCAGGCCGAGCACGGAGCACTTGCAAAAAGACTATCGCAAGCTGAAAGGGATTTGCGTGACCTACACAACTTACCTCATGAGGAAAAGGAGGCTCTTCAACAAACAATAGCTGAATTTGAACGACAATTAAAAGAAGCAAAGAACGCAAGAAACTTGACTCCTTCCCTTGCCAAAGAAGCAAAACAAGGATATTCCCCGGTGAGCACCCAAGGAAAGATGGCTGAACCATCTGGTCCCATACTACATGATAACCACCATGAAGAGTCAAATGTTTACACTCGTAGACTTCAGAATCCAAAAATTATAAAAAGAAGTGCAGCAATCCAAACACCATATAAGACTTATGGTGTGTCAAAGAAGGAGAAAAATCAGAGGAAATGACATAGCATAGTGCTTTGAATGTGTAGAACATGTCATTTGGAGGTTTTGTTTTTAAGTTGCTAATTAGGAAGTTCGAGTTTGATTTCAATGTGTATAACTAGGCATAGTGCTTTTGTTAGTTGTGTACTGTGCAACTTATAACACTATTATTTTTATTCCAACGCAACAAGTCGATTATCTCTGATTCAATGCTTAGAATCTAAAAACCCAAGCAAACCTCGCAAATAAATTACCCATGTTTTGTGAACAACTAACCAACCCTGTAATTTTAGAATGTAAAAACCCAAACCAACCTCGCAACTAAATTACCCAGGTTTCGTGAGCAACTAACCAACCCATGTAAATAGAAATTGTTTTGCAAAACTATGACTTTCTTAACTTGGGACACAAATTCAATGGTTACAATGTAATTATATCTGATTCCCAGCAGAGGCCTATTATGATCTTCTGTAATTTTAGAATCTAAAAACCCAAGCCAACCTCGCAACTAAATTACCCAGGTTTCGTGAGCAACTAACCAACCCAGGTAAATAGAAACTGTTTTGCAAAACTATGACTTTCTTAACTTGGGACACAAATTCAATGGTTACAATGTAATTATATCTGATTCCCAGCAGAGACCTATTATGGTCTTCTGTAATTTTAGAATCTAAAAACGCAAGCCAACCTCCCAACTAAATTACCCAGGTTTTGTGAGGAACTAACCAACCCATGTAAATAATTTTTTTTTTTGCAAAACTATGACTTTCTTAACTTGGGACACAAATTCAATGGTTAGAATCTAATTATATCTGATTCCCAGCAGAGGCCTATTATATGGTCTTCTGTAATTTTACAATCAAAAAACGCAAGCCAACCTCCCAAATAAATTACCCAGGTTTCGTGAACAACTAACCAACCCTATAATTTTAGAATCTAAAAATCGAAGCCAACCTCGCAACTAAATTACCCAGGTTTCGTGACCAACTAACCAGCCCATGTAAATAGAATTTTTTTTGCAAAACTATGACTTTCTTAACTTGGGACACAAATTCAATGGTTACAATATAATTATATCTGATTCCCAGCAGAGGCCTATTATGGTCTTCTGTAATTTTAGAATCTAAAAACACAAGCCAACCTCCCAACTAAATTACCAAGGTTTTGTGAGCAACTAACCAACCCATGTAAATAGAATTTTTTTTGCAAAACTTTGACTTTCTTAACTTGGGACACAAATTCAATGGTTACAATGTAATTATATCTGATTCCCAGCAGAGGCCTATTATTGTCTTCTGTAATTTTAGAATCTAAAAACTCAAGCCAACATCCCAACTAAATTACCCAGGTTTTGTGACCAACTAACCAACCCATGTAAATAGAATTTTTTTTGCAAAACTATGACTTTCTTAACTTGGGACACAAATTCAATGGTTACAATGTAATTATATCTGATTCCCAGCAGAGGCCTATTATGGTCTTTTGTAATTTTAGAATCTAAAAACGCAAGCCAACCTCCCAACTAAATTACCCAGGTTTTGTGAGGAACTAACCAACCCATGTAAATAATTTTTTTTTTTGCAAAACTATGACTTTCTTAACTTGGGACACAAATTCAATGGTTACAATATAATTATATCTGATTCCCAGCAGAGGCCTATTATGGTCTTCTGTAATTTTAGAATCTAAAAACGCAAGCCAACCTCCCAACTAAATTACCAAGGTTTTGTGAGCAACTAACCAACCTGTGTAAATAGAATTTTTTTGCAAAACTTTGACTTTCTTAACTTGGGACACAAATTCAATGGTTACAATGTAATTATATCTGATTCCCAGCAGAGGCCTATTATGGTCTTCTGTAATTTTAGAATCTAAAAACTCAAGCCAACCTCCCAACTAAATTACCCAGGTTTTGTGACCAACTAACCAACCCATGTAAATAGAATTTTTTTTGGAAAACTATGACTTTCTTAACTTGGGACACAAATTCAATGGTTACAATGTAATTATATCTGATTCCCAGCAGAGGCCTATTATGGTCTTTTGTAATTTTAGAATCTAAAAATGCAAGCCAACCTCCACACTAAATTACCCAGGTTTTGTAGTCAACTAACCAACCCATGTAAATAGAATTTTTTTTGCAAAACTTTGACTTTCTTAACTTGGGACACAAATTCAATGGTTACAATGTAATTATATCTGATTCCCAGCAAAGGCCTATTATGGTCTTCTGTAATTTTAGAATCTAAAAACTCAAGCCAACATCCCAAGTAAATTACCCAGGTTTTGTGACCAACTAACCAACCCATGTAAATAGAATTTTTTTTGCAAAACTATGACTTTCTTAACTTGGGACACAAATTCAATGGTTACAATGTAATTATATCTGATTCCCAGCAGAGGCCTATTATGGTCTTTTGTAATTTTAGAATCTAAAAACGCAAGCCAACCTCCCAACTAAATTACCCAGGTTTTGTGAGGAACTAACCAACCCATGTAAATAATTTTTTTTTTTTGCAAAACTATGACTTTCTTAACTTGGGACACAAATTCAATGGTTACAATATAATTATATCTGATTCCCAGCAGAGGCCTATTATGGTCTTCTGTAATTTTAGAATCTAAAAACGCAAGCCAACCTCCCAACTAAATTACCAAGGTTTTGTGAGCAACTAACCAACCTGTGTAAATAGAATTTTTTTGCAAAACTTTGACTTTCTTAACTTGGGACACAAATTCAATGGTTACAATGTAATTATATCTGATTCCCAGCAGAGGCCTATTATGGTCTTCTATAATTTTAGAATCTAAAAACTCAAGCCAACCTCCCAACTAAATTACCCAGGTTTTGTGACCAACTAACCAACCCATGTAAATAGAATTTTTTTTGGAAAACTATGACTTTCTTAACTTGGGACACAAATTCAATGGTTACAATGTAATTATATCTGATTCCCAGCAGAGGCCTATTATGGTCTTTTGTAATTTTAGAATCTAAAAATGCAAGCCAACCTCCACACTAAATTACCCAGGTTTTGTAGTCAACTAACCAACCCATGTAAATAGAATTTTTTTTGCAAAACTTTGACTTTCTTAACTTGGGACACAAATTCAATGGTTACAATGTAATTATATCTGATTCCCAGCAAAGGCCTATTATGGTCTTCTGTAATTTTAGAATCTAAAAACTCAAGCCAACATCCCAAGTAAATTACCCAGGTTTTGTGACCAACTAACCAACCCATGTAAATAGAATTTTTTTTGCAAAACTATGACTTTCTTAACTTGGGACACAAATTCAATGGTTACAATGTAATTATATCTGATTCCCAGCAGAGGCCTATTATGGTCTTTTGTAATTTTAGAATCTAAAAACGCAAGCCAACCTCCCAACTAAATTACCCAGGTTTTGTGAGGAACTAACCAACCCATGTAAATAATTTTTTTTTTTGCAAAACTATGACTTTCTTAACTTGGGACACAAATTCAATGGTTACAATATAATTATATCTGATTCCCAGCAGAGGCCTATTATGGTCTTCTGTAATTTTAGAATCTAAAAACGCAAGCCAACCTCCCAACTAAATTACCAAGGTTTTGTGAGCAACTAACCAACCTGTGTAAATAGAATTTTTTTGCAAAACTTTGACTTTCTTAACTTGGGACACAAATTCAATGGTTACAATGTAATTATATCTGATTCCCAGCAGAGGCCTATTATGGTCTTCTGTAATTTTAGAATCTAAAAACTCAAGCCAACCTCCCAACTAAATTACCCAGGTTTTGTGACCAACTTAACCAACCCATGTAAATAGAATTGTTTTTGCAAAACTATGACTTTCTTAACTTGGGACACAAATTCAATGGTTACAATGTAATTATATCTGATTCCCAGCAGAGGCCTATTATGGTCTTTTGTAATTTTAGAATCTAAAAATGCAAGCCAACCTCCACACTAAATTACCCTGGTTTTGTAGTCAACTAACCAACCCATGTAAATAGAATTTTTTTTGCAAAACTTTGACTTTCTTAACTTGGGACACAAATTCAATGGTTACAATGTAATTATATCTGATTCCCAGCAAAGGCCTATTATGGTCTTCTGTAATTTTAGAATCTAAAAACTCAAGCCAACATCCCAAGTAAATTACCCAGGTTTTGTGACCAACTAACCAACCCATGTAAATAGAATTTTTTTTGCAAAACTATGACTTTCTTAACTTGGGACACAAATTCAATGGTTACAATGTAATTATATCTGATTCCCAGCAGAGGCCTATTATGGTCTTTTGTAATTTTAGAATCTAAAAACGCAAGCCAACCTCCCAACTAAATTACCCAGGTTTTGTGAGGAACTAACCAACCCATGTAAATAATTTTTTTTTTTGCAAAACTATGACTTTCTTAACTTGGGACACAAATTCAATGGTTACAATATAATTATATCTGATTCCCAGCAGAGGCCTATTATGGTCTTCTGTAATTTTAGAATCTAAAAACGCAAGCCAACCTCCCAACTAAATTACCAAGGTTTTGTGAGCAACTAACCAACCTGTGTAAATAGAATTTTTTTGCAAAACTTTGACTTTCTTAACTTGGGACACAAATTCAATGGTTACCATGTAATTATATCTGATTCCCAGCAGAGGCCTATTATGGTCTTCTGTAATTTTAGAATCTAAAAACTCAAGCCAACCTCCCAACTAAATTACCCAGGTTTTGTGACCAACTAACCAACCCATGTAAATAGAATTTTTTTTGCAAAACTATGACTTTCTTAACTTGGGACACAAATTCAATGGTTACAATGTAATTATATCTGATCCCCAGCAGAGGCCTATTATGGTCTTTTGTAATTTTAGAATCTAAAAATGCAAGCCAACCTCCACACTAAATTTCCCAGGTTTTGTAGTCAACTAACCAACCCATGTAAATAGATTTTTTTTTGCAAAACTATGACTTTCTTAACTTGGGACACAAATTCAATGGTTACAATGTAATTATATCTGATTCCCAGCAGATGCCTATTATGGTTTTCTGTAATTTTAGAATCTAAAAACGCAAGCCAACCTCCCAACTAAATTTCCCAGGTTTTGTGACCAACTAACCAACCCGTGTAAATAGAATTTTTTTTTGCAAAATTATGACTTTCTTAACTTGGGACACAAATTCAATGGTTACAATGTAATTATATCTGATTCCCAGTAGAGGCCTATTATGGTCTTCTGTAATTTTAGAATTCCAAGACCCAAGCCAACCTCGTAAATAAATTACCTAGGTTTCGTGACCAACTAACCAACCCTGTAATTTTAGAATCTAAAAACGCAAGCCAACCTCGCAAATAAATTACCCAGGTTTCGTGTGCAACTAACCAACCCTGTAATTTTAGAATCTAAAAACGCAACCCAACCTCGCAAATCAATTACCCGGGTTTCGTGACCAACTAACCAACCCTGTAATTTTAGAATCTAAAATCCCAAGCCGACCTCGCAAATCAATTACCCAGAAATTACCCAGGAGAGGCCTATTATATTGCATTGGGATATAGCTAATGAATTTCATTAAACTTCGTTCCATAAAAATACAATTTCATCAACTTACATGTTACAACTAAAACAACATCATCATCAACTACCAAGAGATACGACAATTAGCTTGACAAATTAATTTGTTCAACAAATTAACTAAAATGGCATTGATAAACTTCCCAGCCAACGACAACATTGTGATTCAATTGCTGCAAAGCCTCTTGGTGAAACTCAGGTTCTTCATCCATCATTCTCTTATATTGCCAAGCTTCCATTTGCATTGGTGATAAGGTATATCCCCAGAAATCTGCAATCTGCATCATTGTCCTTAATAGGTTCGGCTTCTGCATCATTATCTAAAATCAAAGTCCAGAATAAAATCATCACTTCCAGTGAGTCCTTCAGCCTCCAGAATTCTGAAATACCTTGTTGACATCATTTCTCAGTTACCTTTTAATATTATCATGTCCCTAAAATCAAATCTTGTGGAACGTTTGCTTTTTCTAATACCTCCGCCCTATACATATTTCTTGGATGAAGTACCCATTTCAAAACAAAGTCTTGACGAAATTTAAGAATATCATCCTAAACAAAAGAGATGCATGTTAATATATATGCATTGTTCCCATAACATTTCAAATACATAAACATAAAAATATTAATCATTTACCTGTGAGTAGTACGGCATGGTTCCTTCACCGTTCCACAATTCCAAGTATTTCAAAACATACATCCCACAATCATGACTGTATTGGAAGGGAATATGGATTTCAAGACATGAACATAAAGAGAATGAAAATCTATTATGAACATAACATTTATACAACAAGCCATGTAAAATGACTTACCCATTCTCTTGTTTGGACATGTTTTCATAAACGGTCTCCAGAGAAATATTAATGTATTCCTGTCCAACAACGTAACTCAACAAATCTTCAAAACGAATGCGCTAAAAAATCTCAATTAGCAAGGTTGTAAAAATTAAGTAGAAGACCTTCAAATCAAAGAGACCAAATATCAGGTGGTCAAACTAGACTAGACTAGACAAATTAAACAACAAAAAATGGGAAAAAAATATAGATACAAATAATAAAGTGTTAGAATAAGACACTACCATGGCATTATCAACCAACAACCAAGACTCGTTTCGTTCATGTGCCAAGGAGTCCAACACGTACATCTTCCTTTCGTGTTGAACTACCACGTAGCACACCCAGTGTTCATTGTAACAGGCAGGTGCAAAAATCTAAGACATTTATAATTAAATTATTAGGTAATATTCATAATAAATATATGTACAACAAAAATCTCTTAACTCCAACTACACACTTACCATATTGGAAGACCTTAACACATCCATGGGGGTTGACTTCAATTCTTTCAATGAAACATGTTAGAAATGCTGTCGTAAAGTCCATCTTTTTTGGATCCTGCCTTCCAACGATTGTAATTCTTTGATCACTTCCGCCTACATTATAAAATCAATATCGTCATGATAACTATATTAACCAAATAATTTTTAAACTCAAATCCTTGCAAAACAACGAGTTTAAGATTTCCTCACAGCATAGAATGAATTAAATAGGAAACGGGTCAAAAAACCGGTTCTTTCGAATTCTTCTTCCATCAACATCGGCGAAACAAAACAGAATAGCTGAAAACAAAATTTGACCCTAAAATTAAACTTCATAACCAAAATTGGAAAAACAAATGAAATTCACAAAATTAAATTCACAAATCTAATTCAATAATGTACCAAGTTGTCCACCCATTTCCTTGGTGCAAGGCTTTCGAGAGACATTCTTGTAAGAATGTGGTCATCCAACCTAACCAATGTTCTGCATTAATTACAACAAGCACGTTGTCAAAAATTGTACTCATTCGCATCTAATGTTTTCAAGTAGCTTCCAGTTATAAATTCTAAAAAGAATTTACACGTACTCGCTCGCCGTTGTCGATTTGCGCACAACCTCAACAAACTAATAACAAAAATATAATATCAATTCACAAATTAAAAAAAACATTCATAAATCATGTTCATTTGTATTCAACCAAAGCATTAACCAATTCCAATAATTTAGGAAAGTAAACACTAAATGAATCAAACTAAACGCGTTGCAGCTAACATTTTTGCTTTCAAATATTCTACCAACTATACACTTTCCTGACGGCACGTCAAACCAACCTAAAAACCGTGGAAAACGTGTATTTTGTGGATTAGGCCGCAATAATAAGTGTTCAACGGTCCAAATCTACATCACAAAATAGATTAAACAATCAAATTTATATTTTTTTTTAATTTAATAACAACTCTAAAAAGGATAACGCAATTGTACCTGAAGTAGAGATGCACACCCGGCAATACTCACTGATTCAATGTTCTGGCATTCATTCAAGAGGGGAGCAGTACGGTTTAAGCTGCCTACTAAGTTGTTATAAACCTTACCACCCAAATCATACCTATGAAGGCTATCTAAATCATCCAATGCGCTAAAGGGTAGGGTATTGATGGTGGGGGTAGTTTGGGGAAAGTAAAAAGTGGAAAAAGCAAGGAGAAGGTAAAGCCTACAAAACTCCTCTACACATTCATCCGATGTTAGGTCTCCCATTTTTTGAACAATAGACGACACATTTATGACTTCCCCATCAAACAATTGTTTCACTCTACAGTCAACCCTATCATCATCAAAAACGGGATCTCCAACTATGCGAAGCCCCAACCCAAAGCAAACATCTAACTTTGAAAATGAAATTAGCCTATTCGCAACTCTAATACCTACACTATGTGTATCCCACCTTCTCAAAACTTCCCTAAGTAAAACACCACTAATGTTGATTTCTTCAACAAGATCAACCAACGAATGAAAGGGAGTTGTTAGAAGACGTTTCTTTTGTAGTGGACTCAAGTTTCTATTAATCTCCACTAGTGCCTTGGTTTTGACTCTGTGTCTCGCTCGGATCTGAAAAATACATCAATTAAGACACAAAAACAACAACAGAGTTATACTCAATTATAGAACGAATTATGATACATGACTAACTTATGGACAATTGTAAAAACTTTGAAACTATGTGAAAACAAACTTACCTCAGTTTCTTTTGTCCTTCCCATAATGGAAGCTTACTATACGTTTACTGTGAAAAAAAATATACTTCCATTAATGTACTTCATATAAAAACAATGTTCGTTACAAAAACTGTGTTCCTTACAAAAAATATATACTTCCATTAATGTACTTCATATAAAAACTTCAACTCCCAACACCAAAGATTTCAACTCCCAACACCAAAGATTTCATGAAGTTATAGCTCAACATAGATACAATAGGATTCTGTATGAAGCGTTCACTGATCGTATCAACAAATTTGATTCTATCAACTAATCAAACCCTCTTGGCAAACAAAATACCTATAAGTAAGCATGGTGCCATAGGATTATGTATTAGTTATAATTCTACTTTCAATATAAATTTACAAAGGACTGAGGCTACATTTACATGCCTTATTGCAAGCAAAACAATGAACATAAGTTTACATATATAAATATAAATTGCACAAAGTTTCAATCCTCTTCATTCATAACTATAACTCCATGAGACTTATTGAGTATCTAAATATGATTAATTAAAACACAACAGTAGCCTTTTATGTATAAAACCCCAAAATAAATATCAACCGAAATAATCCAAAAAATAGAAACAGAGAACAAAATTTTAAGGGAAAAAACACAAAAACAGGGAAAACTACTGTAATTTTCTCCCTTTTTGCTTCCAATCATAACCAACAAAAATTGGAGACACAATCATAACATAACAGAAAATGGAAAATAAACCCTAATACACGCAAAAAATTTAAAATATTTACAAAATCAGAAAGATACAAGGAAGGAGGAAACGAACATTGCTTAAAGGAGGTTCAGTGTCGTCGAATGAGTGCTGAAGTGCGACCGAATGAGACGGCGTCAATTTGTGAGAGAAATAGAGGAACGACCTCACGGTTCTGAGAGAAACAGAGAAAGGAGCTGAGAGAGTCGAGAGGAGAGAGCGTCGTGGCTGTGCTTACGGCGGAGCTATATGTGGAGCTGAGAGAGAAGAAGCTTCGGGTTTTTTCGTGGAGAGAGAAACTGAGCAGCAGAAGGTGAGGATGGTGAGGATTTTTTCGCAGAGAGAGAGAAAGTGACAAGGAGCTGAGGGTTTTTTGTGTTTTCAATTTTTTTAATATAAAACTAATTATTAATATTAATATATAAAAACCAATTTAATATTGAAACATACGGATCCGTAGAGTTGTCTGTATATTGGTCCACTTTCTGGTCCATTTTTTGGTCATAATAGCATTTCTCATAATTTAATTATCTGATGAGTGATACATAGTAGGAATCAAGTACAAATCATGTTTTCTTCTAACAGACAAACCAAATGATTCAGTCATATCAAGTTCTTCAGCCTTAATCCCATTAACCATCTTCCAACCAAAATGAAAAAGCAAATTTGCTAATAAGATTTCAACATTTGCAATACCAAATGTAACACCAGGACACATTCTCCTTCCAGCACCAAATGGTATAAACTCAAAATCTCCACCTTTGTAATCAATTGCAATATCAAGGAACCTTTCTGGATTAAACTTCTTAGAGTTATTCCAGTAATTTGGATCCATTCTGTTCGGTACCGTATCTCCTGCTACGTATCCGATCTGGGATAGGTAGACCGGTCCGAGATAGTTGGTACGTGTATCCTTGGTTGTCCGAGTTGGTGCTCCGGTCCGAGGTGGGGTGGTACCTGCAATGACACTCCGACGCTCAAGTCAGTGAGTGAGTCAATTACAAGTGAGAGTAGGTGAGAGATGAATCCCATTAATGTGAGCATTCAATGCTTATTTATAGGTATCTGGAGTGGAGGAGGGCTGTTGGATCTAGGTCTGCAATCTCCACCGTTGGATGAATTGGACCCTTTGGTGTTGGGCCTTTTTGGTGGATTGGCCATTGAGGCCCAATCCATAACAGTAGCCCCCCAAGTCGGGTCGCCTTAAGGCGAGCTAGACTTGTCGTTAAGAGATTTCGTTGGGCCCAAGCTCGTGCGAGATACTTCACGGCATACCGGGCCGATCTGAGGGACTCAGGTCGCGCCGAGTGACTCGAGGCTGACCGCTTTAGAGAGATTCCGGTCACGGCGGGGTCAAGAGACCGGGGCGAGTCGACAGAAACGGAGCGATCCGGTCATAGCTGTGCCTTGATTTCTGTGCCAGCTGGCAACGTCATTGATGGGACGCGTCGTTCGAGGAAGATTGGGGTAATGATGGCGCTTGGAACGACGCGCCTGTCTAGGGGCTAGTCTTGGGAAACGTAGCCTAGGCCCAGGCCCATTTGTGGCCTTCTTAATGTTCTATAAATAGGAGGGGGGATCCCCCTTACTTGGATTGTTTTTCTGCGAATTGCTCTGCTTCCGATCTTAAAGTCGTTCCGGAGCTTATTCCTCTCTTCAGAGTTGTGCTGTATCTCGGTGACGCCTTTGCTGTCCGCGACCTGCCTCCATTGTTCGACGAGCTTCGATTTTCATAAGGTTAGTTTTCCTCTTCTCTTTGTTGCTTCCGGCTTTAGATTACGACCGGGTTCTTTCCGGACCCGCATTTGTAGATACAGAGTGGGGGTCGTCAGGTCGGGTTCCGACTTGGTTGTGGACCCACTGTTTACGTATCCACCTGACTCGTCAAGCCCCCATTTCTGCAGGACCGATCTGGCGAGGACGAAACAAACCCGTCGGGTTGCTGACATAGATCGCCCTCATTTCGCACAAACAATGGCTTCTGGAATTGGAGAGTCGATGGAAATTCATGCTAGTCCCCCCGGGTCAGTTATTCCCGAGGTTCAACACGACTTGGGCTCCGCTCCTACCCACGCTGAAGACCGGTCTCCCGGGGTTCCAGCAACGAGCCGGTAGATGAAGGCAACACAGAGGTGGTGGTTCTTGATTCGGGTGATTCTGATGCCGAGCCCGACCGTGAAGAACAAGGCAGTACTAGTTGGAGTTCGGAGGAGAGTGAGGAGGAGGTGGCTGAGAGCCGAAACAATGAAGACGGTCTTGGGCACTGCGGGGAGCCCGCATATGAAGAAGGTGATTCTGATATATCCCCGAGCCGGAGTAGGGCCGGTCAATGTTCCCGTGTCCCTTCCTCTCACTGTTCCCCGGGAGTATTCCTGGGTGTCGGAGGCGTTGAGGGGGATTCCGTCCCTTTATAGGACCGGGGACGATATGAGTTTCTTCGTAAACCGCCTTTCCCGGAAGGATCAGATCTGGAATGTGGAGGGAATGGCTGAACACCAGCATGTGGCCGTCTGGCCGAGAGCTCTGAAATTTGTTATGTACGGGGTGACGATCCTTGATATGCACGTTAGCCCCCCGTTCACCGCTTTTCAGCAAGAGGCTTTGGAGATCTTGAACCTCGCTCCTTCTCAACTACATCCCAACTCATGGGCGTTCCTCCGGGCTTTTGAGTTGATGTGCATTCATCTAGAGAGGCCGATCTCCTGTGACCTCTTCTTCCACCTTTTTGAGGTTAACCGGAGGCATGAAGACGGAACCAAAGATCGGTGGGAACATGTGAGCTTCCGGGCTAAGAGAGGGGTAAAGATTTTCATGCCTTATTCCGATTCTCTCAAGAACTGGAAAAATAAGTATTTCTTTGTGGAGCCCGTGAATGAGGAGGCAGTGAGGCACGTCGGCCAATATTCTGCGGACGGGAAATCATTGGAGTTCACAAAGTTTCAACTGGGGTGGTCTCTCTCTCACTTCAACCGGAGGCCTCATTCCTACACCGTCGGCTTAGGGCGGTTATCCCAGGTTGATCAGGACACATTGGCGATCTTGACGAACTTTGCCGACCTGATTGTCTACCGGGATCCCAAGAAATTTGGGATTGACGTAGCCCGATTGGTCGGGGCCGGGTCGAAATCTCAAGTTGCCGCCGTTCTTGGTAGGTTTCTTGGTAGATAACCCCGCCCATTATAATTTTTTGACTGCCGTTTCTTCTAACATTGTTTATTTTTCTTACTTTGCAGATAGCATGGGGCCGGACAAGTTCTCCCGCCTGACAGCTCTTGCAGAAAGGAAGGCCGGGGTTCAAAAGGAGAAACCCGTTGCTGCCGTCCCGATCAACACCATCCTGGAGGCAGGCTCGGCTGGAGCAGAGGATCGGGCTGTGGATCTCTTGCACCGAAAAAGGGAGCGCCCCCTACCGCAAGCAGACCCTGCTTCTACTTCACATGCCCCGGCTGCTCGGGCTTCAAAAAAGGGGCGTCATGGAAAGCACCGGACTTCTAGGTCTTCCGGCCTTTCTATTGACGCCGACTTCCTGCAGAAGCACTTGGAGGATTCCCGGGTCGACCCGGTTGAGGCGTCTCTCAGGTTATTCCGGCATCTGGCCGACGTGACAAAGCTTCAGAAGGTCGAGGCAGAGAATCAGGCAAAAGGTGACCCCAAGCTCTAAGGTGCACTTTTGACTTTCTTTCTTGGTTATCTCGGTTGCTGACTTCCTTGTTTCTATTATTACAGGGGCCCTAGTGGAGAGGGACAACGAAAGAAGAGCCCGGGAGGAGTTGCAAAAGAAATACGAGACTCTGGAGAGGGATCAGGCCGAGCTTAAAGCGGCTGCGGAAAAATTTGAAAAGGAGAGGGACTCTGCCCTTAACTTGTGCATGGAACACGAGGTTCGAATCCAAGATCTCGAGAGTCAAGATAGGCAGTCTGCCGAGGTTATTTCTTCCCTGAGGGCTCGTATTCAGGAACTCGAGGCCGATCTTGTGAAGGCGAGGCAGGCCCAGGTCGGGTCTAGCGTTGATTCTTCGCCTCTGATAACTCATATTTATATGAGTTATTTATACTTATTCAAAATAAATCATGCAAGTTCTCTGGCAATATTAGGTTGTTTCTATTAAGTTTCTGTTAGTTTATTGCTTTTCAGTTAGAAAGGGGCTAAATTACAAGTTCTAGGCATTTTGGTGCCAATTGGCGCCTTTGTGAGCGTTTTGATGCTTCTTGTGTTTGTGCAGTAATCTGAACGTGGCAACGTCTCTCAGCACGTCTGAAGAAGGGCAGCAGAGCAAGAAAGTAATATCTCATTTTGGCGCGCATGTAATGATGGTCAAAGATCTGGAAATGAAGAAGATCTTCTCTCTCCTCAGCGCTGACGCGGCTGACGCACTGTAGCAGTGCGGTGTCACTTCAGGGCAGAGTCAACTCGCAAGCAAGCTTGGAAGGTGGGGAATGACATCAGCAAGCATGTGACCCTCTTTTGACCATGGCTATTCTCTCTCTACAAAAAGGCAAGGGTGCATCATGCGGGACACAGAGGACTCCATTCATCATCCACCTTCCTCCATTTTTCAGAGATAGTTTTTCTAAAAGAAGTTCTGGACACAGACTTCTTCATTTTAAATTTTCTCAAGGCCCCAATTTACATCTTCATTCGCAACCATTACTGTAAAGCTCAGACGTTGTAACGTCTTTACAGCGTGCATGAAGGAAGGTCACTTAGGCGTATCTTTTGCGTTTAGTCTCCTTTTCTCTATGTACGGTATTTGGATTTTAACTCCTCTTATTTCTGTAAGGATGCTCAGCATGAGCTAAACATTGGTAGTTGGGTTGTTGTTTTGCATGTAATGAACCTCTAGTTTAATGTTATGAAGTATTGATGTTTATGCGTTTTAAATCTTTGCATGTTAATATTTCCAAACTTGTTTTGAACTGGCCACTTAAAATAAGTAGATTCATAGGTACAGACATGGTCTATGAAAAGAACTCAAAGATTTATATGAATGAAAAGGTGCACTAAAGACATTTAGGCATTTTTATCTAAGTCTAGACATAGAATGGATAATAGTTCATAGCACATTGCTGTGGGAACTTAAAATACAGGAGTAGGCCTACTTAAAACCTAGACATAGGAATTCTAGTACTTGAAGCTCTGACGTTTTGTGACTGAAAAGCACAGCTCTTTTGCAACAGCGTTCAAACGTTATAACGTCTATGTAACATAACATTTGTGCGTGTTAACGTGTAAACGTTATAACGTCTGACTAGAGGAGATTTACTTGCATGCAGCAATCCAACTCATACTCTTCCATATTCACACCCACTTCTCTTTTACTTGCTTTATTTATGTTCTTAGTCTTAATATCAACTTTTAGTGTCGATTTGTTACTTGTTTCACTTGTGTTTTAAAGACTTGAGCTTTGGAAGTAAAACAATCCTCGTGGGAACGATCTCTTACTTTTTATCCACTTTATTACTTGTACGACGTGTATACTTGCACTGATATTGCGAATATAACACACACGAGCGCGAACAGCCTCGGGTCGCTGAATTGGAAAGGGAGCTTCAAGATGTACGTGCCAAAGCAGAAACCTTGGAGAGCGAGGTGGTGGAGGTGGCTCAACTGGCTATGGACGTGGCCGAGGAGAGCTTCGAAAAAGCCCTTGCTCAAGTCACTGTCATCCATCCCTCCCTTTCTCTGGACCGGGGGTTTATTCGCTTGAACCATACCGTAGCAGATGGGCGTATTGTCCGGCCCTATCGTGACTCTGAAGCGTTCGATATCATTTACCCTCCCCCTTCCTTGCCGTGATTGCTGCTGATGGGGAAGTTCTGAATTTGCTGCTTTTTGGGTTCCGGGTGGAACCGGTGGGGAAATAAAGCCCCGGGTTCCGGGCGGAACCGGAATTTTGTAATATGCCATTACCTTTTTGAACTAGAGGACCCGGCCGTATCCGGGATAATTTGTAATGAAAATGTGATTTAATGTGTTTCCGGTTTCATTTACCTCGGTTTAGTCTTTATACTGTTGTTTTACATTTGTGCACTTGCGTTTGATTCGCTCAAGTGGTAAACGTCGCCTTAAGGACAGTTTACCGGGACTCAGGCCAGATCGAACTCGTCCCTTAGGGTTGTGGCAACCTCGGCCAAATAGTCGTAACAATGATCGCCTTCGGGGTAGTTTACAAGGACTCGGCCCAGATCGAACTCACCCCTTAGGATAGCGACAAACCTCGGTCAGCTAAAGGAAAATAGAATAGGCGATAAAATCGGTAGACACCGCAATCATATAGGATAACATCGGTATACACCGTTCATTAGATAAGATGAGTTACAACATCGGTATACACCGCAAACATAATTGATAACATCGGTATACACCATTCTCCAGATAAAATAAGAATAACGTCGGTATACACCGCTCTTCAGATAGCATGGATTACGATGTCGGTATACACCGTTCTCTAGGTAAGATGAGAGTCAGCTGTAGTATTTTCTCAGTTTGGTGGCGTTCCAAGTTCTTGGGATCGCCTTGCCGGACAGGGTCTCCAATTCGTAGGCACCTCTGCCGGTTTTAGATAAAACTCGGTAAGGTCCTTCCCAGTTGGGGGCGAGCTTGCCCTGTGCGGCGTTCTTCAAACCGACATCGGCTCTTCGTAAAACTAAATCACCGATCTCAAGGTCTCTGGGGATCACTTTCGAGTTATATCGTGCTGCTACCCTCTGCTTTATTATTGCTTCTTTAAGGAACGCCTGACCTCGGACCTCGTCGACGAGGTCGAGGTTTTCCTTCAACGCCTGGATATTGTCCCCCGGAGGTTTCGGGTGGAGT
The DNA here is from genome assembly GCA_039519185.1 of Astragalus membranaceus. Taxonomy (NCBI): domain Eukaryota; kingdom Viridiplantae; phylum Streptophyta; class Magnoliopsida; order Fabales; family Fabaceae; genus Astragalus; species Astragalus membranaceus. The sequence continues at coordinate 105,713,327 of CM076848.1, read as the reverse complement.
GTCCTCCAGCTCAGCTCCCCGATCTCCACCGGAATCACGGCTTCTGTCCCGTACGAAAGTCGGAAAGGGGTTTCCCCCGTTGAGCTCTCTGGAGTAGTTCTGTAGGCCCACAGCACGTAAGGTAGCTCTTCAACCCAGTTTCCCTTTGCTTCGTCGAGTCGTTTCCTCAGTCCATTGAGAAGGACTTTGTTGGCAGCCTCGGCCTGACCGTTTGTCTGAGGGTGCTCTACCGAGGTAAACCGGTGTTTGATCTTAAGGTCTGACATGAGTTTCCTGAAGCCTTTGTCGGCGAACTGTGTTCCGTTGTCCGTGACTACAACCTCGGGGATCCCGAATCTAGTCATTATATTTTTCTTGAAGAATTTGATGCAATTCTTAGCGCTGATGATGGCCAGGGGCTCAGCTTCAATCCATTTGGTGGAGTAATCCACCGCTACTATGAGGTATTTGATCTGGCCGGGGGCAGTTGGGAATGGCCTCAAGAGATCTATTCCCCACCAAGCGAATGGCCACGGCGAGCTTAAGCTGGTGAGCTCCGTAGGGGGTGCTATGTGGACCTTGGCGTGGATCTGACACTTACTGCACCTCTTTACATAATTTCTTGCATCGGTCTCCATGGTTGGCCAGAAATATCCCGCCCTTAATGCCTTTCGAGCCAGGGATCGACCTCCAAGGTGTTGCCCACAGATTCCCTCGTGGATCTCGGCCAGGACGTAGTCCGCTTCTCCTCATTCGATGCACTTCAACAGTGGTGCCGACAGGCTTCTTCTGTAGAGGCTTCCATCGATTATGGAGAAAGAGGAGGCCTTCCTCCGGAGGATCTTGGCTTTGCTCGGGTCTGGAGGCTCGTTCCCCGTTCTGATATAGTCTATTAATGGCACGATCCAACCCTGGCTTTCTTCTACTACATTAATAGAAATATTTGCTTCCGGGTTCAAGATTACGCTCGGCTTGCTCAGTGTTTCCTGGATTATTGACCGGTGATTCCCCGGAATTTTGGTGCTGGCAAGCTTGGAAAGGATGTCGGCCCTGCTATTTTCCGCTCTTGGAACGTGCTTCACTTCCGTGAACGTAAAAAGGGAGAGCAGCTCCTGCACTTGGGTTAGGTACCTTTGCAAGATCGGATCTTTAGCCTCGTACTGTTTCCCGATTTGGGATACCACCAATAATGAGTCGGTATTTAGGGAAAGCCGGGAGACCTTGAGGTCGATCGCAAGCCGGAGTCCAGCTATGCACGCCTCATATTCCGCCTGGTTGTTTGAGGTAGGGAAACCGAATGTGAGTGATACTTCGATTACGATGCCCGTTGGGCTTTCGAGCATTAGCCCTGCACCACTTCCCTTTGGATTTAAGGACCCGTCTACGTGAAGTGTCCACACCCCGTCATCCGGATCGGCGAGTGCCATCTCTGTGATAAAGTCGGCAAGTACCTGGGCTTTCATGGCCGGTCTTGTTTCGTATTTGATTCCGAACTCGGAGAGTTCTACTGCCCATTTGATCATTCGTCCTGCTAAGTCGGGTCGGTGCAAGATCTGCCGAATTGGATAATTAGTCCGTACCACGATTTGATGGGCGACGAAATAGGGTCGGAGGCGGCGTGCCGAGATGAGTAGAGCAAAGGCGATCTTCTCTATTTTCTGATATCTCACCTCCGGTCCATGCAAAGCTTTACTCACGAAGTATACCGGGCTTTGGCCAGCTCCGGTCTCCCTGATAAGCACGGCTCCGATGGCCTCATCTGATATGGCTAGATACAAAAATAAATCTTCCCCTGGGCTCGGCCGACTTAGTATGGGAGGTTCGGACAGGATCTTTTTGAGCCGGGAGAGTGCCTCGTCCCGCTCTGGAGTCCATTCGAAAGTTGCTTCTTTCTTAAGCAGTTTGAACAATGGGAGTGATTTGAAGGCGGCGTTGGAAATGAAGCGAGATAACGCAGCTCTCATGCCGTTGAGTTTCTGGAGCTCTTTCTTAGTGGACGGGGTCCGCATTTCTGTTACCGCTCGGCATTTATCCGGGTTGGCTTCAATGCCCCTTTCCGTGAGATAAAAACCCAAGAATTTTTCAGCCCGGACTCCGAAGGTGCATTTTTCCGGGTTTAGCCGCATATTATTTTTTCGAATTTCCGCAAAAATCTCTTCCAAATCGGATATATGGAGGTCTTCCCTTTCGCTTTTTGCAATCATGTCGTCGAGGTAGACTTCTACGTTACGACCGATCTGATCTCGGAATACCTTGTTCATCATCCTTTGATAAGTGGCCCCCGCATTTTTCAAACCGAATGGCATGACCCGGTAGCAGAAATACCGCGGTCAGTCATAAAAGCCGTCTTCTCTTGGTCGGGGGGAACATCGGAATTTGATTGTATCCGGAATAAGCATCCATGAACGACAGTAAGCGAAAACCTGAAGCATTATCGACGAGCCGATCAATGCTAGGAACAGGGAAGGCGTCCTTAGGACTGGCCTTATTAAGATCGGTATAGTCAACGCACATACGCCACTTTCCATTGCTTTTCTTAACAAGTACAGGGTTTGAGAGCCAAGTTGTATACTTGACCTCTTTTACAAAATCAGCCTTAATTAAATCTTCAACGACCTTAGCCGTAGCAGCTGCCTTTTCCTGGCTTTGAGCTCTTTTGCGTTGGGCGACCCATTTTGCCCCGGGGTTCACTGCTAGCTGATGACAGGCAACCTCTGGGGGAACCCCGGGCATGTCCTTTGCTGACCACGCGAAGAGATCGGCGTGGGACTTGAGGCAGAGGGTGAGCTTTGTTTTTACCTCATCAGGGAGATCGGATCCGATCTGGACAGTTTGATTCGGGTTCTCTCCCAGCTGGATTTGCATGAACTGCCCATCAGGTTGAGGTCGCCTAATCTTCTTCTTTAGCTCTCGTGCTAACTCGTCGTCGCTTTCTTCCTCCGAGCTTTCCGGGTCATATCTTGCATCGAGGTCCGTGACGTTGACCTCGGCCGCTGGACCGGTTCTTTCCTTCTTTTGGCTCTTCTGAGTCCTTGCCTCTATGGGGGGAACCCCCTCTTCTGAGGCCTGCCTGTCTGCCTTGACATGAAGATAGAAGCATCTTTGGGCGGACTCTAGGTCGGCGTCAAGGGTGATAACTTCGTCACTCAACGAGTAGAACTTCATCTGGAGGTGAACCGTTGAAGTCACGGCTCCGAGCCTTCCAAGGGTGGGTCTCCCAATGATATAATTGTAGACCGAGGGGCATGGCAATACCAAGAACTTGGTCTTGACCGTCCTTTCCAGCGGCTCCTCTCCATAGGTGACCATCATTTCCAAGTAGCCGAGAGGTTTGGTCCGAGACCCGTTGAAGCCCGAGAGATCCGACCCCCGGTAAGGGGTGAAGTCTTCCTCTGAGATCTGCAGTTTTCTCACCAGGTCGATGAAGATGATATCAGCGGAGCTCCCCTGGTCGACCAGAATCCTTCTTATCTCATGATTTGCCATGACCGCCCTGATTATGAGGGGTATGTGCTTATTTGGCTTGCCATCCAATAAGTCTCGGTCGCCGAAGGCCAAGGGAGGGCGCTCCGGGCCTGAGATGATTGCGGAGGTGGAAGCGGCACACATGACTTCTTTCCACTTTCTTTTCATTGTATTGCCCGATGCCTCGTCGGGGTAGCCCCCAGATATCATCATCATCACAGGTCGGCCCTTTGATTTTCGATAATCGCGCTCGTCCTCCGAGCTCTCTTCTCGTTTTTGCGGGGCTTTACCCTTTCGTTTCGGATCGGCTTCTTCCTCCTTAACCTCGCCCTCGTGTCTGGGTGCTTTAGCCACGTACTGGCTTAACTTCCCTTTCTTAATCAGGTCCTCGATGTCATCCTTCAAAGCATTGCACCGATTTGTATCGTGCCCTTTGCTCCGGTGGTACCGGCAGTATTTGTTGGATCTCTGTCCCGGCCTGTGTGGGAGCGGATCAGGGAACTTGACTTCTTTGAACTCAGCGTTCATACATTCCGCCAGAATCCTGGCCCTTGTTTCATTCAGATCGGAATATTATTGGTGTCGGTTCCGAGGTCGGAGCCTATTGTCGTTCCGGGGTTCCCTTTCATAACGGGCCTCTGCTGCCTGACGCACCGGGGCCTCCTTTTCATACCGAGGCTTGCTCGTTCCGGGGTCGGCATCTGTCTTTCTTGCAACAGCGCCTTCTTCATGGTCAATGTATTTTTGAGATCGCTGGAGGAACTCGGCAAGCGACTCAGTTTGGTTGATTCCGACATCGATCTGAAACAGACTTCCTTCCCGCAGACCGGCTTCCATGAAGAATAGTCGAAATGAATCGTCTAAGTTCCGGACCTGAGCCGCCTCTTTGTTAAATCTTTCAATGTAGTCTCGGAGAGACTCGTTCTCTCCTTGCCGGATGGCTTGCAAGACTTTGCGAGATTTAGGCTTCATTTTGGAATGGGCGAACTGGGCCGAGAATAGCTTTGCAAGCTGGTCCCAAGATGAGATCGAGTTTGGCTTGAGGGCTCTGAACCAGTCCAGAGCCAATTTTTCAAGAGTGAGAGGGAAAATTCGGCATTTGATCTCCTCTGGGACATTCCGGTATTGCATCATCGTGTCGAAGTAATCCAGATGTCGGTCGGGATCGCCCTTCCCGTCATGCATCTTTAAACCCTCTGGGGGCTTCTCTAAGTGCTTGGGTACCGGAAAATAGTCAATCTCCGCTGTGAAGGGTCCCTTCCGCGACGCGGACCTTTCCCTCGGAGGAGGCCTTCTGATAGGGTGTCGGGCAGGGGATCCGGGAGATCGAGGTCGCCGACGTTCATGCCTCGGGGGACTTCCCCGGCTTATAGAACGCCGCCTTGGGGACGAAGATGCTAATGATGAGGTTTGGTGAGTCGAGTTTCCGGGGTAATAAGTCTCGTCATAAGCCTCGGTTGGGGGAGTTCCAGATTCCTGCCTCCCTCTTCTGCGTGGTGGCGAACGATGGTGGTGCCTCCTCCAAGCAGGGGACCGGTGACGTCTTTTGCTGGAGGTCCTTCTGCTAGGAGAGTAAGTTTGAGGGGAGGTACGATCCGGGATATCTCTGGCCCGGACTTCGGCCATCTCGGCCTCCAGCTGGGAGTAACGCTGACTCCTTTGATCAGCCTCGGCCTGCCTTGTTAGCAGTTGGATGAGCTGTTGGACAGCATCGATCGGTACCGGTACAGTCGGGGCTGGAGGTTGAAACTGGTTTCTAGCAGAGCTTATAGGGACCATCGCCCTGGATGAGTTCCGGCCATGGGCCGAGCTGCGAGGGAGAGTAATCGCTACCCCCTCCGGGGTTTCCTGTTGCTGGTCGGGTCTGACCACGACGCTGGAGACGTTTCTCCGTCGTAATTCCGGAGCCATTTATGATCAAGGAGGTTGGGGGAAAGACTAGAGTATAAGGCCCTCCCACTGTGGTCGCCAATGTTCGGTACCGTATCTCCTGCTACGTATCCGATCTGGGATAGGTAGACCGGTCCGAGATAGTTGGTACGTGTATCCTTGGTTGTCCGAGTTGGTGCTCCGGTCCGAGGTGGGGTGGTACCTGCAATGACACTCCGACGCTCAAGTCAGTGAGTGAGTCAATTACAAGTGAGAGTAGGTGAGAGATGAATCCCATTAATGTGAGCATTCAATGCTTATTTATAGGTATCTGGAGTGGAGGAGGGCTGTTGGATCTAGGTCTGCAATCTCCACCGTTGGATGAATTGGACCCTTTGGTGTTGGGCCTTTTTGGTGGATTGGCCATTGAGGCCCAATCCATAACACATTCCAATGGCCCAAGAATTAATAATGATCTTACTTTTAGCTGGTATTTCATACCCTTTAGTTTCACATCTTTCAATGTTTTCTCTTGGTAGTAATAATGGAACTGGACCATGTAGACGCATTGTTTCTTTGATTACTGATTTTAAGTATTTTAGTTCATGGAAGTTGGCTTCATCTACATGGCCTTTATTGTTAAAGACCCTTCTTACCTCAGCTTGTGCTCTTTCCATTACAGTTGGGTTTCTTATGAGTTCTGACATTGCCCATTCTGAGGTTTTGGCTGAAGTTCCACTTCCAGCACTGAACATATCCTGAAACAAATGATAACATGAACAGAATTGCCAATGTTTTCTTGCAGCACTAGTGTACTAGTATCTAATGACAACCCTTAACATTAGTGTACTAGTATCTAATGACAACCCTTAACATGATATATGATTCATTTTTCTAATTAAGAAATATTTTCAAATATGTAAATTATTTTACGGGATACAAATCGGGCACATGAATGACCCGGATACAAATCAGATTGAGAGGGATCGTAAGGTTGTGCAGGTATGAGAGACTGTATAGTTGAAGGAAGGTTTAAAAGAATTGATTGTGACCAACTATACCAACAAATACATTATCTTTTGGGGTGCACAGAACATAAGAACTCCATAGTTAAGCGTGTTTTTCTTAGAGTAATTGTGGGATGAGTGACCTTCTCGAAAGTTTTTTTGAAAAGCATGCAAATGGGGAGAAACCATGCTGAAAAGACTCAAGTTGGTTTGTGAGTACGGTCGACAATCCTAAAGCAGTCTGGGACGTTACAATTCTTGTTTGTAATAGACCGGTCAACCTCTGATGTTACCGAGTCTGTCATTCACGATCTTCACGCCCCTGGTCACCTTTGAAAGGAAAAAACTCACAAACTCATTGGTAGTGGGTGTTTAAGGATTTAGATACTTATCCCCTAGATACCAAGTTCAACACCCACGAAAAGCAAAATCTTGCAAATTGATTCAAAGGTAGCCAAGGAGGGCGAGAAGATCGTGAGTGACAAACTAAGTAGCATGAAAGGGTGGTCGGTCTGTTGCAAAAAAGTTTTTGGCATCACCACAGCTATAATTGAGGTCGCATCAGTAAGATTTGACTGAATTCTTTGCAATATGGCGTATCGCAATCTAAAACCTAGGAAGTTATTAGGTGGCTTGGGTGGAGTTGGGTGAGGGACTTGGGGGTTTAGAGTTATAAGGTTCAATCCCCATCCACTGACTTACTCATGCGAGGAGTTACTATTTAGAAGACTCATAGTCAACATAACACAGGACCATTTTAACTTTTTTTGTCCCAATAAGTACTTGCAAAAAAGTTTGACTAATCTGACTCCAACAAAAAGTTATAAGCATATAAGGAAACTTCAGTTAATTGATTTGAGATGATACCTTCTTATAGTCATATTATTTCAAATAATATGATTTCTAATGTCAAAATAGTAAAACTAACCAACATGTTTGCTTTGATAATGCTGTCAGCCAAAGGATGCTCTCAAGGTTATTCTGTTTCTGAAGCCTTAGCAGGACATCAACAAGATCTTCCCCCACTTTTTCATTCACTACCTTAGTTTCCAAACTTGTCTCCATTTGATGATATCTGAGAATTTTCTCAAGAATCCTATCAATTTCCTTGTGAACCTTCTCAGCTCTAGACCTTATTCCTGTCAAAACCTGTAGCACTTCAAAAGAAGGATACAAATAAGCTAAAGAAAACCCAGAAACTAATTTCACCACATCTTTCATAGCAATCATGAATGCTTCTTGATCTTCAATTTTTCCTCCTAAGGCTATCCTTGATGTTAATCCATAAGAGAATGAATTAATCATCTTACTAAGATTAATACACGACCCTTCACTCAAACCAATCTCTTTGATAATATTTGACACCTCAAGTTCCCTAATTGATTGAAATGACTCAACTTTTTTTGGAGTTAACAGTTCAAAGGTGCAAATTTTTCTCATCTGTCTCCAATAACTTCCATAAGATGAAAAAGTGATTCCCTTAGAACCATAGGTTATAACATCTTCTGCAAGAAGATGAGGCCTATTAGCAAAGTTGATGTCATGTGTTTTCATTACTTCTCTGGCTATTTCAGCTGAAGATACAACTATGATGGAAAGTTTACCTAGTTTTATATGCATAAGGGGACCATATTTTTGTGCTAATTTTGCTAGGTTATGATGAGGCATGGTACCAAGCTGGTGCATGTTGCCTATAAGAGGTAGTTTTGGTGGTCCTGGTGGTAATTTTGAGTTTGAAAACTTTGGTTTTGATCTCCAAATCGCAACTTGTTTCTGCTTCTGAAACAGAATCTTGTTTCACGTTTCTTGCATCTTTGAAATTGTGAAATTGTTCCCTGAATTCAATTTTTGCTTTTCCAACTTGCCTCTGATTTGCGATTTCTTTTGTGACTACGATTTGCGCAATTTCTTTTGCGACTACGACTTTGTGATGAGGTTAGTTGTTGTTGAGACAGAGGAAATGTACCAGGCTCGCAAACAGAAACAGGAAGCTGCAAAAGGATTGTTAGTGTTGATGATTGTTACTGTTGCTGTTTGTTACTTACTATTGTTTTGTTTCTCTGAAATCTGAATTCTAACTTTGGAGGTTTAGTATTGCATCAAGTTGGGTTCGCCAATTGCAGATCACGACTTAGTCTTTGAGGTTCCATTGTGTTGATCATCACCTTCCTCATCACATTGATTGGTTCAAGTTTGTCAATCGTGGATTACACTTATAGTGCTGGATTACAGTGATCATTGGACCAGATCCAGCGAAAAGGTTCAAAAAGGATTTGTTCACCTCATGCCAAATGGCTCCGAAGACCGGTTGGTTAATTTTCTTTTTTTACTCTTCTCTTCAAGTCGAACATGATTGTTACTCATGATCCGGCTTGAGGGGGGCCGTAAGAATAGGCAATATTTTATTGTATAGTGCCTTTGTATTTAGTCCGGTAGCTCACTTGGTATGAGTTAGTCCGTAGATGAGTTTGTATAGTTGCTAGTTTGTTAGACTTAGTAATTGGTTCAGCTTCCCTTAACTGATTCAGTTGTGTATATTGTTGTATATATAGGGATTGATCCCCCATTCAATAAACAAGTTCAGATTTACAATTCTAACAATCTTAGACGTCAGAAACAGAAGTTATGATTTATGTAAGCATTTGTTGCCACATATTTATATTGGAAAGGTAAATGTTTTTTTTTGAAAGAGACGTTATAAATTAATAATAGAGAGCTGTGTCTTTTTCAACAATGGGGTTTTCTTGTGGGGAATCCCAAGTTCAAAACACTGCTCCCGTTGCCAAATGGCAAATGTTATTACATATATCTTGAATGTTTGTGACTGTTTTATCTTTCTATTCTTTGATTCTTTGATCATTTTGATACTTTCGGTTGATAAGTTGTAATACCTATGCAAAACAACACACGTATTCGGATGAAAGATATAAAGGAGGAAAAAAAATTAGAATCACATCGGATAGAATTTGTTATAATAAGTAAAAGGTCTTAATAATATTTACACCCCCTGCGAGGCCCAATAACCAACCAGCCCATATCCAGAAAATCTGGCCCACTCAATCAACGGTTCAGATACCTCTGCAAGATCTAACGACTCAGGATCGTCAGAACGAACATCACTCAATCTCTATAAATACCACATTCAATACTCATAAATGTAAGCAACTTCAAAAACTAAACATTGATTCACTCAAATACTGACTTGAGCATCGGAGTATTCTTGCAGGTACAACACCGCTATCTCAAGATCGAACACCGCCGATCAAGGACGACACCTACCAACTATTTCGGACAACTCATTAAGGTCGGAAATACGATACAGAATAGAATTGAATTGATTTTTTTTTTAAATCGGGTTTTTTCTCTGCGTAACTGTATAGACTAATCCTCGAGTCGGGTAGGACCATAATGTTGAGAACTAGTAGATATTAGATAAGAGAAAAGGTGATTGAAAGCTCATTCATTTCATTACTGTACTGAATGGAAGGAATTACAGGACATATATTGAAGCTGATTACAACTCAAATTGAGATAACAAATTTTGACAATTTGGTTCCAAGCCACATGGGATTAGTTAAACCCTAGCTGTTTTCCATTCCAAATCTCTCCAATATTTCTTTGGCATATATTTGTTGGCAAATGGACAGCGCTCAATCTGTTTGATAGATTTCAACACCTAAAAAGTATTTCGATTTTCTAAGATTTGTCATTTCAAATTTCTTCTTTGATAGAATCCTTAAGTTCCACACACATCTGTTCATTGCTTCCATTGTAGATAAAGTCATCTACATATATAATGACTTATATTCAACAAATGACCTTTGCATCCTGATTTCACAAACATGGTATGCTCGTGAGGGCACTTTTGAAATCCTTCTTTAAAGAAATAGGATTCAATCCGAGTGTACCAAGTTCTTGGGGGCTTGCTTAAGCCCATATATATAAGGATTTATTCAACTTGTACACCTTGTATTCCTCCCCATTTTTCACATAACCAGCAGGTTGCTCAATGTCGACATCTCCATCTAATCCTCTATGTAGAAAAGCACTCTTTACATCAAGCTGAAACACAATCCACCTTTTGAGAGCAGCCAGGGCAAGGATAATTCTTGTAGTATCCCATTTAGCAACAAGTGCAAATACCTCATTATAACCTACCCTTGCCTTTGAGAATACCCCTTTTCCACCAATCTAGCTTTGTGCTTTTCTATCTCTCTTGTTTCATTAAGTTTGGTTTCATATATCCATTTAACATCAATTGTAGTAGCCTTCCAGGTAGCTTCATTAAGTTTGGTTTCGTTCAATGGACTCAATTTAAGTATCCATGGCTTATTGTCAAAACTTGAATATGTACAACATCTTCATAGGTAATAGGATCTTTAGAACTAAATACAACAAAGCTCATTTCTCCATCAACAGCTGAGGCTCTACATGAGTTTCATAATCCTCTAACCATGCAAGGGGTTTCCTTCCCTTTTGATCATTATTCAGTGCTGCATTTGAGCCTTATGCAGAGTCCCTTCCTTGATCATCTGAATTCAGGTTCATCACTGCTTGCCTCCGTTTCTTCATCTTCTTCTGCTCACAATTTGTTGCTTCAATTTCTTTCCTGGTCTGGGTTCATGCCAATGTCATTTCCCAGTCTCTCTGCAAATGTCACATCCATGCTAACAATAATTTTCTTGGTGGCAGGATCATAAAGTCTTTATTCTTTTGATTCCTCACTCAAGTCCAACGAAACACATTTAATTGTAACACCCCAATTTTCTTATTAATATCTGTGCGTATATGTGTGGATATATCAGTTGTTTTATGTATGCTTATTTTAATAGTATATTATTATTGTATTTTTGTATTTTTGAATATTAGTCATGAGTTAATACTATTATTTTAAGTTATAAGTTTAATGACTTTAATACATTATATATCATTGAAGTATTAAAATATATTTTATTGAGATTTAATTGTATTTGTATATGATATTAATAATATATTGTTGTTATTGTTTGATGTATTTTGGTAATGTGAAGTACTTTGTTGTTGTTGTTTTTGTTATTATAATTATTATTTGAATTATTATTTATTTTGTGAAAATATTTTGAGTTAAAGAACTATGTCAAAGTAATTGTTATAAGAGAATTGGATTTTAAAAACTAATTAGAAACAAGTTGGGCTTTTGTAGTGATCCATTTTCTTTTTTAAAGAATTTACTAATCGCAACCCCATTAGTTACTTCACGCACCCCACATTGCATCTCTTAAATTCCGGCGCCTCCTCTCTCTAGGTTACCTACGCATGTGTCAGCCACCGGAGACCGTCTTGAAAACTCAATCTTTTCTTTAGTTCCTGTTCTTTATTATTTGATCACCAAAAATTACCAAACTTCACAATCCTAAAATCACCTACTGAATCCGTTTATGGCGTTATTTTGTCATCGGAGACAAATTATACCGTAATTCGTACTCTATATCTGTGATTCTGGACACTATGATCATCGTTTGGAAAAACGGAAATCACATTTGGATTACACTCATCGAAACCTTCAAGAAAAGGGTACTGCTTTTATTATTTTGGTGAAGTTGAAAAACGGCCTATTTTACCCGTGATTGCAACTTCCTGTCTCACTTCTGGCCACATCGGTTGAAAAACCGAGACTTTCTTTAGACTCACAGAAGAGTGTTAGGTATTTTTTTATTAGGAAGAATCGTCAATGTTAGAGCGATAGAAGGAAGTTAGAATCCCAGTGAGAATCCAAATACCTCTTATCATTAAAGAGAATTTTTTGTAGAGCTCAGGAGTAACGGTGTGACGCAGACATCCTTACATTCAAGCCCTATCAAAGATTCTTGTATATAGAGCCCTTTTTGAGTTGTGTTGTTATTATTGCTTAAGTCACCTGGCTAGAAGAGTAGGAGGGATTCATCGATCACACAAAGTTTTAAACTCAACTGAATTAAACTACCCCTCTATTAGTTCTTAAACATGTAATGGTTTCTCCTAACCCCATTTCAACCATTGTTATATACTTCTTACAAACTTTTAGTGCTGTAGATTTTTTAGACAAAAAATACACCCACCCTTTTCTACTAAAATTATCAATAAAGGTTATGAAATACCTTTTATGAGTATTAGATTCTGGTCTAATGGGTCCACAAATGTCTGAATGAACAATATCTAGCACTTTAGAGGCTCTCCATGTGCTTTCTTTAAGAATGACTTCTCTGTGTTGTTGACCCTTCATGCAATCATTGCATAGCGATGATGGTTTTCACAACTCGGGAAGTCCTCTAACCATTTCTTTTTGATTCAAGGTCTTCAATCCAATTTGTAGCTCAAATGTCCGAACTTGCAACGCCATAAGTGACTTATGTCCCCTTGTAAGCTAGATGGTAGGAGAGTAACTACATGACTAATTATGACATACATGCGATTAGTTTTCATAACGCTAGTAATAATAAGTCCTTTCTCCCCTTTCTCCTTCTGATACACCTTGAATTTATCATCTTTGAAGATCACCACAAGATTCTTCTAATGTAGTTGGTCAGTCTGAGTAGGTTTCTCTTTAATGAAGAACACATTTGAGATGACCTACACCCTTCCTTTGATCTTCAACCTGACACTACCTTCCCCTTGACTGCCATTTCCAAGTTTGACCGATTCTTTAAACCCTTCATCAGGATTGAAGAACCAATGTTTCTTTCCACACATGTTTTTGCTACACCCTGAATTAAGAAACCACATGTCATTCTTATCACTTTTGGATTCATCTCCAAAAGCCATCAGTAACAGCTCTTCTTCTGCATCAAACACTTTAAAGTTGGCATTCTCTTCCCAATTGTGGCACTCATAATGAAAGTGTCTCAATTTATGGCACTTGTAACATTCCACAAACTCCTTGCTACTGGATTGTCTTCCTTTGTGCCTTCCTTGTCCTCTTCCTCTACCCTTTTCTCCAGTTCTCCAATCATTAGAAACTTTAAGGGCTTGCTCCTCTTCTTTGTCCCCTTTCATTCTTTGCTCACGAACCAAAAGACTGCTTTGCAATTCCTCAACAGTCAGTCTTGTAATACTATTTGATTCCTTAATTGAGCAAACTACATAATCAAACCTAGAAGTCAGGGTTCTTGAGAAATATCCATCCATGAACTGTCCTTCTTTCATGTTTAACATCTCGAATTCTTTCCTCAATGCTTGTAGTTGCGCCCTTTTACTTTAGTTGAGTCGTGGTATTTCTTTTTCATTGCATCCCAGATGTTCTTGGTTGTATCTTTGACCAAGATTATTTCAATGATGCTACGATAAATTTCTTAAAACAAGTAATTATTTTTCTTTTAGGTATTTTCAACTTTCCATCTTCAACAACTTTCAATTGCTCTTTAGTTGTATCTGAGGGGGAAATTGGAATTCCCGAGTCAACCAAGGTCAAGTTTTCCTTCGAATGGAGAAGATTCTTCATGAGCATAGCCCAATGGTTGTAATGACCATCAAGCTTAGGGATTGAAGGTTGAACGAACTTGCATTCTACTCGTTTTTCCATGGCTCTCATCTCTCTACGCTCTTGGCTCTTATCTCTACGCTCTTGTTCGCTTTCTTTCTCTCACATGATAATTGCAGTTTCTTGGATTAGGCCCCGAAGGAACACTAATACCAGTTGTTGAGAATTGGTAGAGAAGAGAAAAAGTGATTGAAATCTCAATCATTTCATTAATTCTTGAATGGAAATACACAACTTATATAGAAGTTGATTACAACTCAAATTTGGTTAACAAACTTTGACTAAATTAGTCAACAATTTAAACTAAACTGAGTTAACAAGTTGTGCAGCCCACTTTCTCAAATATCTCCTAGCCTCACCTAAGCCACATTAAAACCTTTAAGACCTCTCATGGTGTGTGCTTATATTATTGCAGTTGCTTCTTTAGAACATGTCGAGCCTATGGTATTATGGTTTGAGTGTATTACCCTACATACACTTAAGAGACTGATTTGTGGTGAGCGTGTGAGGAGAGGGTTGATTTTAATGATTGGCTGCCCATGTTATGTTGTTTGCTCTAGTTTGGTTTGTTTTCTAACAATAGTTTTCGACAATTTGGTTTCTTGAATGCACAGTGTTATGGAATGCTTGAATGATGGTGGTTTGTGGAAATTCATTTGTTGAACTTGTGTTTTGATTCTAACCCAATGCCCTGTGTGAGTCGCTGCTTGAGGACAAGCAAAGACTTAAGTTTGAGGTTGTGATTTCTCTACATTATATGTATAGTTTGACTCGTTTTTAATCATTATTTTTTACGTTTTTTTTCAATTATAGTGAGTTTTAGAATCATAATAGTTTGATTTTTGTTTGTTAGTTTTTAGATTGAGTTTGGTTTTGGTTTGTGTGTTTTTGAGATACTTGGTACCTTTAATTCATTTTTTGTTGTCCTTCGCCTAGTGTCATACCCTAATTTTGTCCGGCTTAGGTCAAAACCCTAATTTTCCACACACAAAAAAAAAATATAATAAAATAAGTTATTCATTGCATTTTGGATCCTAGAAACCATTCCAAAGTTTTTGAAATCATTTTTAGGGTTAGAATGCACTTTTTGGGGAAATTCGGGTTTTAGGGTCAAAAAGGGCATTTTGGTCATTTTTCTCAAAAAGATGATTTTCTCGCCAAAAATGCACATCCACAAAAAGTACATTTTTATTCTATCAAGGATAATTTTTGTACATTTTTAGAAAGAAAACCCTAATTAAAAATAATTAAAAATGTATTTTTCCATTTTTAGTGCATAGAAAAATAAAAAAAAGGGACCATTAAATATTCCTCAATTCTTAAGTAACAATTTTTATTGTCATGGGTGACTAGAGGGAATATTTTATGGTGCCCAAAAAAAATATGTGACACATTTCCAATAGGTGCACTTTTATTCCCATGACCAAAATTCAAACTCAAAATAAGGAAGTGTCCTCAATAAGACAAAAAGACCAAAAAACAAGTTTTTTTCCTCCTTATCCCCTCAATTTCGAATCTCTCCCTCTCTCTCTCCAATTTCTTCCACACTCTTCCATTATACCCTCTTTGGTAAAATACTCCACTCACTTACACTAACCTCTTCATAAGAAAACACCAATTTCCCTCTTTGGTAACAATCCATCCCTAAAATGCCCTTAACCCTACCTCACATAAAATATCTCTTCCAAAATAAGAAATTCATTTTTTTTTCTTTTCTTTTTCTTTCCTCTAACTTTCGCCCCCCACTCTCCATACTCTCCATTTTGTGTTTTCTCTCCACCCTCAATCCTTGTGATAAGTGATCTCAACCCTCCATTCAAAATCAAAGTTCAATCCTAGAGCACCTCTCAAGAACAATGACCAAAGTGACCCCTTTGCTTGGTGCCCAAGTTCAATTATTTTATTTTCAGCTGAATATTAATTCCCTTTTATTGTTTCATTACCATTTTAACCCTAGCTCTTCACCAATCCTATAAATACCCTTTCATTTTCCACACATCACAACTTTTGGCTCATTCTCTCCTACACTAAAATTAGCACACCACTCTCCTCTCCTTCCTCCTAGCTTGGTCGCGGCCTTCACCCTCCCCCTCTCCTCCATTTATTTCATTTTCCTTCATCCAAACACCACCAATCCATCTCCCCTTCATCCTTCTCTCACATACTACTTCCATTCTCCACTAAAACTCAAGAACTTTGATCAAGTGATCTTCATTTTGGGGCGTGGTTTCTTTGTTGGTGTCCTTGGTTGATTTGTGTTCTTGATCTCCTTTTCTTGCATAATCTAGCTAGGATCTAAGGTATACTCTAAAACCTTTACTTCATCTTCAACATTTTTGCATTAAAACCATTTTCCCCTTCACTCTTCATTTCGCATATCACCATTATTTTGTTTAAAATGTAGTCTGTTGTTGTTGGTGAGAGGAGCCTTAAACACTATTGACAAGCACTTAGGGAGGCTTGGGTGTTTAAGGTACCTCTCACCCTTGAATAATTGGTTTCACGTTGTTTTGTGTTAATCTTTTGTTTTTTTTTTTGTAAAATAAAATGTGAATCCATGCTTGTGCTAATCTTATTGTTCCTCTTTGCTTGATGATGTACAATCTTGGCATTGGTATTTGATTTTGGTGTTAAATGTTATTTTCAACATATTTCATTTGTAAATAATTTGTTGATGATCTAGCAAGTTGATTCTCACTAGTGCCTAGTGCACTTTTCTTCAAGTGAGAAGATTGCTAGATGTGATTCAACTTTGTTTATGTGTCCTTTTATTTAGTCCTATTTTAATGTGCTTATTGTTAATTTGTTGATGATCTAGCAAGTTGATTCTCACTAGTGCCTAGTGCACTTTTCTTCAAGTGAGAAGATTGCTAGATGTGATTCAACTTTGTTTATGTGTCCTATTATCTAGTCTTATTTTAATGTGCTTATTATTAATTTGTTGATGATCTAGCAATATGATTCCCACTAGTGCCTAGTGCACCTTGATCTAAGTGGTGAAGATTGCTAGAAAGGACTCAATTTAGTTTATGTGTTCACTTACCTTTGTGTCTTAGTTTGCTTATTGTAAATTGTTGATGATAGGCAAGTTGATTCTCACTAGTGCCTAGTGCACTTTTC
Source organism: Astragalus membranaceus (assembly GCA_039519185.1). Lineage (NCBI taxonomy): Eukaryota > Viridiplantae > Streptophyta > Magnoliopsida > Fabales > Fabaceae > Astragalus > Astragalus membranaceus. The sequence continues at coordinate 105,696,392 of CM076848.1, read as the reverse complement.
TCAAAGTGAGAGGATTGCTCTATGTGATTCAACTTAGTTATGTGTTTATTTAATCTTTGTATTTTTATTTGCTTATTGTTAGTGGTTGATGATAGGCAAGTTGATTCTCACTAGTGCCTAGTGCACTTTTCTCAAAGTGAGAGGATTGCTCTATGTGATTCAACTTAGTTATGTGTTTATTTAATCTTTGTATTTTTATTTGCTTATTGTTAGTGGTTGATGATAGGCAAGTTGATTCTCACTAGTGCCTAGTGCACTTTTCTCAAAGTGAGAGGATTGCTCTATGTGATTCAACTTAGTGATGTGTTTATTTAATCTTTGCATTTTAATTTGCTTATTGTTCATTGTTGATGATAGGCAAGTTGATTCTCACTAGTGCCTAGTGCACTTTTCTCAAAGTGAGAGGATTGCCCTATGTGATTCAACTTAACTTTAGTGTTTATTTACTTGCTCTTGTATTCTAATTTTATTATTGTCCATTGTTGATGATAAATCATATGATTCCCACTTATGCCTAGTGCATCATATTCTAAGTGGTGAGGATGGTTTTAGATGATTCAACCTTCTCCTTTCAATTTCTTAATGAATAAAAGAGGAGATAGTTAAGTTTATGGTTTAGGGTTCGTGGGGTATTGCAAGGGATAGGTTACCCAAAACCTTGATGCTCCCTCCTCTTTGATTGTGTTATTAGCCTTTGGGTACTTATTCATGAATGCAAAGGATAGGCTTACCTTAGCCTTGATGCAATTTCTCCTTTTGTTCATGTTATTGAGAAATCGTTGCTCATATGTTCCTTAATTTAATTAAGACAATTCTATGCCTATGATTAATTGCTTGCTTGTCTTTGATGCATTTTAAATGTCTTGATTCAATTATATGCCATTCCATCCATGTGTATGACCTCCTAATGAAGACGTAAGTCTACATGCATGTTGTAGCATAGAGTCATTAGGGTAAATACACCCCTTCCTACACACACACATTTGCTTTGAGAACTTTATCTTGCATCCTTGATAAGTGGATCTTTTGATCATATTGGCATGTTTAGTCTTAATTAATGTTCAACATATGCATGATTCCGTGATTATTGAATGTGCTTGAACTTTGTAATCAATCATTGATAATAACTTCACCCTTTTTCCAAAAATTTTTTAAACTCTTTTCCATTTAATGCGAGTTATTAGTGACTATCACTCAAAGCCTTGGCTTGTTTGATTGTCATGAACGCCATCAAGGGTTATTAGTAATGATCACTCAAAGCCTTTGCTTGCTTGATCATTATGAAAGCTCTTCCCCTTTCAAACCCTTTTCAGAAAACATTTTCATTAGAACTACGTCGCTTTGATTCCCATTTGAGATACGTAGGAGCGAGTCATGTTCTCGTCAAGCGCAACAAATAAAAATCCTTTTCGCAACCCTAAACCAACCATTTTCACAAAACAAACCAAAAAGTCATTTTCAAACCCATTGTTATTAGTGACTATCACTCAAAGCCTTGGCTTGTTTGATTGTCATGAACACTATCCAGAGTCATTAGTAATGATCACTCAAAGCCTTTGCTTGCTTGATCATTACGAAAGCTCTTCCCCTTTTCAAACGTTTTCAAAACCAAACGCCAAGAACTACGTAGCTTTGAATTCTCCATCGCACCGGGAGATACGTAGGAGCGGGCCATGTCCCGTCAAGCACTTTTTCTAAAAACCCTTTTTTCCCCCTTTCTCGCCAAAAATAAAATTTTTATTAAGTTTTCCCCTTCATTCTTCAAATAAATAGGCAAATCTAGATATTTTTCAAACCGAACGTTAAAACCACACATTTAATTAGAGGTTCCCTTTCGGTAGAAAGGACGTGCGCGGTGCTAACACCTTCCTCGCACGTAATCGACCCCCGAACCAATATCTCTAGTTTTCAAAAGACCATCCGCCTTGTTCAAAAGACCTTTTTTTCAATGTTTTGGTCTTAAAATTAAAATATTGGTGGCGGCTTCAAATTTTTTCCACATTGTACATTGAGAAACCCAAACAGGGATTTTTCGGGGAGCAACACCTAGCTATGACATGAGCTTGCCTAGCGGTTCAGCAGATGATGAAATAGTAATAGATATAAATGGTACCTTTAATATTTAACTACTAGATTAAATTTTATTTCTAATTTTTTTCTATCCCTTTATTACTATTATTCCCTTGATTCTATTAAAGCCATGTATATTCTCTGTAAATGATGGAGTCCACACTACAGTCACTTTGTTGTGATTTTTGTGGAGAACCACATTTAAATGGAAATTGTGAGACACTTTCATATTGTGGTTTTTGTGGGAAGGATCTTGTGTATTGTTTTTGTGAGTCATATTCCCCGGCAACGGCGCCAAATACTTGAGTGTCGAATGGTGTGTGAAAAAGATGTGCAAGTATACACAGTCACAAACAAGTAATATAGTGATGAGAAAGGTCGAACCCACGGGGATTGGTTAAACTTTTGTATGTTTAGAAATCATATAAATTAGTGCAGCTACACTACTCACAATTTTGGGTGTTTAATGTTTAGGAAAACAGAATGTAAATATGCAATAAAATATGAAGGAAATCAGTTCGGAAAGATAGTTGAGATGTCTTCACTAAATAAATCACTTTCAAGAGTATTGTGTTTTCTGTGGTGTAGATGCACTTGAGTGCAGTTACACCAGTATGTGCCTTTCAGCTACTTTCTTCAGAGTTTCGTTACAAGCTCTTAAAACCTTGTCTTGAAGTAAAGAGAGAAGTTGTCAATTCCCTTCTTGCCTTCTTACAATTTTTGTCTAAGTTGCTAAATAAGTACACTCCTGCCTTTTAAGTACCCACTGCATTACCCTAAGGACTATGTTATCCTATGTCTAGGACTTAACATGGTTTTAACAAAGTTTTCTTTATTAAGCAAGTTAACAAAGCCTTCATTAAAATACTAACCCTTATTAGTTCTTGATTTCTAGTTATAAACCATGTCTGTGAATATAACTCTACTCATTTCTTAAGTGATCAACTTTAAAACAAGATAGATGTAGTATAACACAAGAACCAAAAATGCATACACGCACCACTTTGAAAACACAATAACTTACTCAAAAGCTCATTATAAAGTTAGAACATCTCAACCAAAAAGGTTTAGCTCATAATATGCATTGCAAGGCAAAGATAGATGAAATAAAACATGTTAATATAATGGAAAATACAAGAGATATCAATAGGGTAGAGATTACACTAATTGAAGTACTCTTGCGTAAATTTTCCCAACAGTGCAGAAGCACTGACTTCCTGGTGCAGTTGCACCTAACTAACTTGATGAAGAAGTGAAGGAAGAAGTCGTCAGTTCCTTCCTTACCTTCTTGCCAACTAACTACTATTAAAACTATAAAATAAAATACAAGAAAGGAAACTACTAAATTATATGTGAATTATTTATGAGTGAGATGTATTCAAATGAGAAGTGGAAGCCTTTATATAGCCTTGGAGGCTTCCTTCAAGTGAGGATTTGCTTGGAGATCAAGATAACCAAAGGAGGCTTAACCATGGTTACTTTTCAGAGCTTTGATTACGAAGATTGAGTCCAAAAGAGAGGTCCAATTGTGGAAGACCATGTGTCCTAGATGCGTAGCCTTTTATGATGATTTTCTCATTGTGGGCGCCTCCTCTTGCATGTTGGCATGTGCCTCCATGTGACTTGTGAGTACGCATGATGTAATAGAAATGTTTATGCATTAGTATGAATTGAGGTGCTTCCAATGTGGGGTTATCCATCTTGGTGCAGAAGGGTGCAGAAGCACTTAGGTGCAGATGCAATGTGGAAATGCTTCTAGTGCAGATGCACTGTGTTTTTCCTGGTGCAGAAGCATCAACTGCGGGTGCACTGAACAAACACATCAAACATACCAATATATATATATACAAAATGCTAAGTTGTGAATGACATACATCTTAAAACCATAAATGTTGTTATTTTATTCATACTACTATATTTAACACATATTATACTTGAAATAAAGCAATTATCTAAGTTTAAGTGCATGAATAACTCTATATAAAATAGAGTTATCATCGAACTCAAGGATTGCAGTTAATTACCAATTTAATAAATTCGTTACCAAACTGAACAAGGACTAAACTAAAATTGTTGACAAGAAATGAAAATAATAAAGTAAAATGTTTAGTGGATTTTTGTTTAAAATCGTTGGGAATGATCAGCTCAATTGAATTCACCTATATGCACAATGAATTGAATGTACTACGAATTTCTACTATGGTTTATGATCGAATTCTCTTATTTATCCTAATCCTAATTCCTTAGGCAATTGGATCTTTATCTCTAACAAAGTCCCTAATTCCTAATTAGGTGGCCTTAATTAGAAAATAAGCATTACGAACATGAATTCTCCTATAGTTCTAAATATCAATGAATATTCCTAGACTAGAGATACATATTTCAAATCTCAAGCATATGTAATTCAAATTTCCATTCACAATTACATATCACAAATCATCCTAAGTGTGAACAAATCCTATAAATTATTAGTAAATCGGTTGATTGTGTTTGTATCGGGCATTTCCAAAAATTGTTGTTGAAGACAATGGTCAAAACGACATCTCTACGGTTGCTATTTCGCTTTCTCAAAATGGATGTAAATCGTGGCAATCCTTTCCTTCAAGTAATGTCATAAAAGAAAAGCATACCAAGCAATTACGCAACCAGAAACTTAGTCTTAAATATGAGTTTGAACCTAATTTCAAATGAGGAAATTTAATGGCGCAACAATGGTCGCCAAATTTGGCTTCTTATTCTTTATGAAAGTAATAAAGTTGTCGGGTTTTGCTCATGAACTCATTTCAATTAATCATTTGATTGTGCCTGTATCATACATTTCCAAAATTTATTGTTGAAGAAAAGACTAGAACACATCACGTTATACCTACTTTTTTGCTTTTCCAAGAAAAGATGAAAATTGTGACAATTATTTTCTTTAAGTAATGTCAGCACAGAACAACAATATAAGCAACGCATAGTCTTAAATTTGGAGTTTGGACCTTACTCCAAAAGGAGCAAATTGAGTGGCACAACAATGATTATGAGATTTAGTTTATGCTTTTTTACGACAATAGCAAAGTCGATGGGTTTTGTTAGTGATATAAGTTCATTTAATCGGTTGATTAAATTTGTATCAGAAATTCCCAAATTGTTTTGCTGAAGATAATGGTACAAAACATCACCATTATAGTTGCTTTTTCGTTTTCTCGGAAAATGATGAAAATTGTGGCAACTCTTTGCTTCAACTAATGCCATCACAGAATACCAAACCTAGCAACTACACCACCGAAGACATAGTCTTAAAATATGAGTTTGGATCTAACTCCAAAAGGAGGACAATGGATGGCTTAACATGTTAAATTTTTTCAATTTTATATGCAGGTTGTATAATGAAGAACAGGGGTGCAAGTAACATAGTATCCAGTTACGGGCCCAACTTTGGCCCAGCCTGCTTCACACGCCTGTCTTGCCAAACAAAAAACAACAAGCTGGTTATTTGCGGAACCCAGCGGGTCGTGACTGTAGCGAAGCGCGGATCCTGAACCGGGTTTGATGGGTCCAGTATATAAGCTCCTTCTGAAACCCTAGCTTCACTTTTTCAAGAAATTCTCTCTCTCTTCTTGAAGCGCTCTGGTTCTCCCTTTGTCTTCTCCACTGAGCCCAGCTAGGGTTCTTGATTGCTGCTGGTTCTTCGATGAAACACACTTCCAGATTCTCAGCGAAGCTTCGTTTGGCAACACTACACAGGTATAGCTTCTTTCCTGTTTTCTTTCTTGATTTTCTTTTCTGTTTCGTGAAACCCTAATTTCACAAACTAATTCTTCTCTTGAACTTCTGTTTCTGGGTGCGATCTTGATGAGTCTTCTTGCTACACACAAGGATCTGCTTAACAGAGGTAGAATACTTCCTTTCTCTTGCTGTTTCAGATTTCTGTTTACTGTTCTTGACGAACACAGTAAACCCTAACCTTTGAAATTGCTTTCTTGTTACAGATCTGTGAAGATCTGTTTCTGAGGATCTTCAAACAGGTAAAATACTATGCCTGAGTATTTCCTTTGTATGTTTGAAGTTTTGATGGTGTCTGGAATGATTCTGACTTCTGTTTTTGTTGATATGCCTTTTAGATCTTCACGCTTTGAAGATCTTCAGCAGTTTGTGTTCTCTCCTTGAGAACAAGGTAATTTCTCACCCACTTTCTTTTGTTTTTTCTTTTCTGCTTGTTTTTTCAGTCACTGAGAAAACGACTAACACACTGTTTCTTTTTCTCTGTTTGTGAGGTTTTTTTGGTGACAGCCACTTGCTGGAAGACCTTTAATCACACACACACTCTTAGAAGATGGAACAAGATGATAGCTATGCAGAAAGAAAAGAGCAGAAGAGCTTAGGGTATAAAACTGTAAAAACTTTGTAAATCTTATTGCTTGTAATTTCTAGTTTTACAAATCTGTACAACTAATTGAGAACTGGACTGTAATATATAGCTAAGGATATAGCCGTTGGTTAAAGCTCAGGGTAGTTAGGCTGTTAAGTCTGTTAGGCCTTTTTGAAAACAGTTTTTTTTTTATAACAAACTGATTAAACAGTTTTGCTGTTACAGGTTGTAACAAATTTTTAAAACCATAACAGACTTAACAGTTTTAACTAGGCTGAGTAGATTTTAATTAAAGTAGGTGAGTTTTTTTGATTACAAAACCAACATAACAAACATTGTGAGATTTGGTTTCTTACTCTTCACAAAAAATAGTAAAGTCGATGAGTTTTGTTCATAAAATCAGTTAATTTAATCGGTTAATTGTGTTTGGATCGCGCATTTCTAACATTTATTGCTAGAGAAATTGGTACAAAACATAATCTTTATAATTGCTGACGAAAATGGTACAAATCTTCATCTTATTGGTATTTTTTTATTCATTCTGAACATATAAAAAGTAGCGAAGAAGAAAACAAAATCTCAAATTTCCTCCTTTTATACTCACTTTCATAAGATATTATTTGTGCTAAATAGCATTAATTTCAAACATTATTAATTTTATAAAATCAAAATTTATACATAATTTTTTTCTTTCCAAACATTAAAATATATTTCTTTAAAAAGCATCCTTAAAAAGGTAAGAAATATAGAAAGCGTACCCATTGCAATCTATATCCTTGTTGAGGGTAAAGCTTATGTCAAGCCCACATCGTTTGGGAAGTGATTCAGCCAAATCTTCCCTTAAGTTAGAGAAATGGTTAGCCGCTTCTTTCAAGCACTCACATGCAGCACGTCAATCATCTTTAGTGGGATTTCAAATCTTTACAACCATTACAACAAGAAGTTGGAGGGTCAGGATCACCACCCCCAGTGAGGTATTCTGCGCAAGGAAGCATTGTTCTCTTTGCTTCCTCACAATCAAAGGCATGCCCTAGGTCCACCCTGAGGGACAACAATGCCAACAAGGTTAGAAATACAACAATCAAGCTCTTCATCTTATGCTTGTGTAATATACTAAGTTTGGATGAATGAATGATTGGTAGAATACGGGGGTGTTATATTTATATAGCTTCGAACGTAGGATATTCAAAAAAGGAGGAAATTAGATGGCGCAAGAATGGTTATGAAACTTAGTTCTTATTCTTTACAAAAAATGAAAAGTCGATGAGTTTTTCTTCTGAAATAAGTTAGTAAATTGGTTGATTGTGTTTATATCAGGCATTTCCAAAAAATGTTGTTGAAGACAATGGTCAAAACGACATCGTTACAGTTTCTATTTCACTTTCTCAAAATGGATGTAAATCGTGGCAATCCTTTCCCTCAAGTAATGTCATCACAAAAAGACATGCCAAGCAACTACGCAACCAGAAACTTAGTCTTAAAATCTGAGTTTGGACCTAATTACAAATGAGGAAGATAAATGGAGCAACAATGGTTTTGAAATTTGGGTTTTTATTCTTTACAAAAATAGTAAATTTGATGGGTTTTGTTCAAGACCTGTAACATACATTTTCAAAATTTATTGTTGAAGAAAAGAGTACAACACATTACGTTATACCTAGAATTTTGCTTTCCCAAAAAAGGATGAAAATTTTGGCAATTATTTCCTTTAAGTAAAGTCAGCACTGAACAACATTACAATCAACTATGCCACCAAACACATACTCTTAAATTTGGAGTTTGGACCTAACTTCAAAAGGAGGAAATTGAATAGCACAACAATGGTTATGAGATTTAGTTTTTGATTTTTTACCAAAGTAGTAAAGTCGCTTGTTTTGTTTGTGATAGCAGTTCATTTAACTTGGGGATTGAGTTTGTATCAGGCATTTCCAAATTGTTTTGCTGAAGATATTGTACAAAACATCACTATTATAGTTGCTTTTTTGCTTTCTCGAAAAAGGATGGAAATTGTAGCAATTTTTTGCTTCAACTAATGCCACCATAGAACAATAAACCTAACTATTACGCCACTAAAGACATAGTCTTAAAATGAGTTTGGACCTAACTCTAAAAGGAGGACAATGAATGGACTAACAAACATTGTGAAATTTGGTTTCATATTTTTCACAAAAATAGTAAAGTCGATGAGTTTTGTTCATGAAATCAGTTAATGTTGGTTGATTTGAGAGGATTTCGAGAATTCAAGATGAACAAAGTAACCAGAATAATACTTGGATAAATCTGAAGTCGTGTATAACACTTTCAGATTGAATCAAATTTCGGGGTTCAACCAAAATCGTTCAATCGGATAAAATCAGAAATTAATTCTAAGAGTTTGCTCTTGTGTATGTTCTTGTTCTATGACTTTTGGAACCAGAGAGAGTGATCAAAAATCTGTTTGAAATTCATCAAAACTAGCAGTTTATATCAGTTTTACGTTGAAAACCGTTTTTCCAACATCTTGCGCCTCATAGGCGCCTCGCTTGCGCTTCAAGCGCAGCTTCGCGAGCAACAGGGCGTCCTGCGTGCGCTTAAGTAGCGCCTCGTTCACGCCTCACGCGTGACTCGCGCTTAAGTTGCGCCCAGGCTGCGCTTCCAAGCGTGAAAGGGCAGAAACTCAGCAATTTCTGCCATTCTCTGCGCCTGACTCGCGCCTCAAGCGTGGCTCGCGCGCAACCTGCATAAACTGCTTACAAATCACATAATTATGTTGAAATAAGCGTGCACTCTTATTCTAACATAATCATGAGATCAATCACACTAAAATGTCCAACAATCCTCCCCCATTTTAGTGTAATTACTGATCAAATTACCAAAGTCATAGCATACTACAAACTATTGCATAAATGAAATATCGTGACGATTGAATTTCATCTTAGCTAATTACACGTTTCAAATATTCGAATATCAGGGTGTCACTAAGGATTGAACCCTTATTATTCATCTTGAATACATGAAGGTAACCCGCACAATAGTTCAAAACATTACTCTTACTTGACACTAGTTTACTAGCCTGTGTCCCTATCCTTCATAAGCATATCAAAGCCAAGTCCCAGCTTCTTGAAGCGGCTAAACTTCATGCTTATATAGGTAGTCCTTTTCTATCTTGCACCTGCAAATGCAATTTTTCAAAAGAACTATTAAGAAGTTGTACTTCAACCTCCTTAACTTACAGAACCGAACACATACCTTTGGGATATTTTGATGATGTGTTCCAATCTCTACATGTTAAGCTTTCCACATTGAATTCAGCACCTAATGTCATATTAGATGGGAATTGGGTATCTTAACATAAGAAATTTCAAATGGACTTTAAACCTAATCCCACAGCCGACCTTTTCACGAGATCTCTACTTAACCCTTTGGTTAAATGATCGGCCAAATTATGTTGAGTTCTCACAAACTCCACTGATATCACACCATGCATGATTAACTCCCTAACCATGCTGTGTCTAACTCCCAAGTGTCTAGACTTCCCATTATACACTTGACTATATGCCTTAGCCAAAGTAGCCTGACTATCACACCTGATAGACATGGGAGGTATAGGTTTGGGCCACAACGGAATCTCATATATCAGATTTCTTAGCCATTCAGCTTCTTTACCAGCTGCTGCTAAAGCTACAAATTCAGATTCCATTGTTGAATTTGTAATACAAGTCTGTTTCTTGGATGCCCAAGAGATAGCACCTCCTCCAAGGAGGAATACCCAACCACTTGTGGATGAATGATCTTCCATATTGGTTATCCAACTTGCATCAGAGTAACCTTCAATAACTGAAGGAAACCCAGTATATGTCAAACCATAATCAATGGTTCCTTTTAAGTACTTGAATACTCTATTCATAGCTTGCCAATGATGAGAACTAGGATTACTTGTAAACCTACTAAGTTTACCAACAGCATAAGCTATATCAGGTCTAGTACTTATCATTGCATACATAAGTGATCCTATCGCCCTTGAGAATTCAAGTTGAGACACTGCTACACCTTTATTAGGTAATAGCTTCACGTTAGGATCAATGGGAGTACTTACCGGAGAACAATCTTTGAAATTAAATTTCTCCAATATCTTCTCAATGTAATGTGATTGAGAGATGGAGATACCATTGTTTCTTCGTTTGATCTTTATTCCTAAGATCACATCCGCCTCCCCCATATCTTTCATATCAAACTTTGAAGACAAGAATGCCTTAGTTTCATCAACTTGATCTTGGTCAGTACCAAAGATCAACATGTCATCCACATACAAACAAATGATAACTCCTTTGCCATGAGTATCAAACTTGTTGTATAGACATTTATCTGCTTGGTTTAGAACAAAACCACTAGACAACACAACCTCATCAAATTTTTGATGCCATTGTTTAGGCGCTTGTTTCAAGCCATAAAGAGATTTCATCAGTTTACACACCTTATTTTCATTTCCAGGCATAACAAACCCTTCAGGTTGTTTCATGTATATCTCTTCATCTAATTCACCATTTAAGAATGCAGTTTTTACATCCATTTGGTGAATCACCAGATTGTGGATAGCAGCAAGTGCTAACAACAGTCTAATAGTGGATATCCTAGCAACAGGAGCATATGTATCGAAAAAAATCAATACCCTCCTTTTGCCTAAAGCCTTGGATAACCAATCTGGCTTTGTACTTGTCAACAGTACCATCCACTTTCATCTTTCTTCTAAAGATCATCTTACATCCTAATGGCTTGCATCCAGGAGGTAAGTCAACCAATTTCCAGGTATTATTTTGCATGATGGAATCCATCTCACTTTGGATTGCTTCTTTCCAGAATGCAACATCCCTTGAAGCCATTGCTTCACTATAAGTCTTTGGATCTTCCTCATCATTGAGGCAATATTGATATTGAAATTCAACATCATTCCTTGACCCTTCAACCAAATAGAGTTGAAAGTCATCTCCAAATGACTTAGCTTTTCTTACTCTCGTACTCTTTCTAGTTTCAGTACTAGTTGAAGGTATATCCTCTTTATTAACTGAGACTTTCGACATGGAAATCATGTTCTTTGGCCTAGGTATAGATGTAAACCTTTGTTCATCAAAGATAGCATCCCGTGACTCTATGACCGAGTTCACAGCAACAGAATCATTAGATTCCAGCACATAGAATCTATATGCTTTAGAATGCTCAGCATATCCAATAAGTATGCAGTCTATACCTCTTTCACCTAAGGTTTTCCTTTTAGGTTCTGTAAGCCTGACTACAGCCCTACATCCCCAAATTTTGAGATAACTCAAATTTGGTGTCTTTTTGTGCCAAAGTTCATATGGGGTAACCTTATTCCTTTTGTTAGGAATTCGGTTCAACAAGTAACAGGCTGTCAACATAGCCTCACCCCAAAATCCTTCACTTAGACCCGAATAGGATAACATAGAATTCACCATTTCTTTCAATGTTCTATTTTTCCTTTCGGCTACACCATTTTGTTGTGGTGTATAGGGAGCTGTGGTTTGATGAATTATTCCAGTAGATTGAAAATAAACTGGATCATAATACTCACCTCCCCTATCCGTACGAAGAGTTTTGATTAGCCCATTTTGATGAAGTTCTACCTCTTTCTTATAAATTTTAAATTTATCAAGAGCTTCATCTTTTGTAGTTAATAAATATATATAACAATACCTAGATGCATCATCAATAAAAGTAACAAGATATTTCTTATGACCTAATGAGGGAGTAGCATGTAAATCGCACAAGTCACTATGAATGAGGTCTAAGACTTTAGTCTCACTTTTAACATCCTTAAAAGGTTTCCTAGTGATCTTAGTCAACATGCAAGTCTTGCATTTTTCAATGTTCATATCAAAAGGAGGAATCATGCTTGTTTTTGACATATCTTTTAATCTTTTGTAATGAACATGTCCTAATCTAGCATGCCAAATACCTGATTTTGTCATATTAGATATAGAGCTACACGAGACCATGGATACAGATTCATGAGCAAAGGGAACATCAATGTTTAACTTAAACATTCCATTACAACGATAACCAAATCCAACAAAAGAACCATGTCTTGACAATATATACTTGTCACTTTCAAGTACTTGCTTGAAACCACAATTATTTAAAACCATACCAGACAATAAGTTCTTACGGATACCTGGTACAAATAAAACATTATCCAAATACAAACTTTTTCCGGAAGTAAAAACTAAATTTACACAACCCAATCCTAGGATTGGTTCAGTCGCAACATTGCCCATCTTCACAATAGAGCCATCATCGATTGGTCTAAATTCCTTGAACCAACGACGATCTTTGCACACATGGCTTGTTGCTCCCGAATCAAACCACCAGGCAACATCATCATCCTGCACATAGAATGCATCAGATATTAGTGATACATAATTTGAATTCGTATTCGAATTAAAATTATTCACAACCATCTGACCTTGTTGCTTTTCAGGATCATTCGACCCACTTGGACCAGCCTTGTTCTTTTCTTTGAACACCCGGCAGTCCCTCTTTAGATGACCAGGTTTCCCACACTTCCAACAAGACAATTTTGTCTGTTTGTTTGGACCTTTGTTCTTATTTCCTTGAAACTTTCGTTTCTTGCCTTTACCATTGTAATTTTGCTTAACTGTTCCACTTTCCTCTACCATATTAATGGAAGAGGAACCTGCTACTGTTTTATCATTGGCTTTGTCATTTTCCTGAGCCCTCAGCGACTCCTCAATCATGAAATGACTACCGAGTTGAACCAGAGTCAACTCTTCCTTCTTATGTTTCAAGGTATGCTTGAAATCTTTCCAAGAAGAAGGCAGTTTATCAATTATAGATGAAACTGCAATGGATTCATCCATTTTCAAATCATGTTGAGTAAACTGACCCAAAATTCGCAGCAGTTCATTATATTGTTCCATAACAGGCCTCGAATCCACCATTTTGTAATTAAAGAAATTACTAACTAAGAATTTGTTACTTGAGGCATCTTCTGCCATATACTTGGTTTCAAGAGAGTCCCATAATTCCTTAGCAGACTCAACATTTTGATAAATATCAAAGAGAGAGTCAGACATACCGTTCAGAATGTGTCCACGACATATGTAATCGTCGTTTTCCCATTTCAGACGCTTCCTTGTTTGATCCAGAGTTTCGACTTCCATATACACCGGCATCGGTGTACTCAGCACATACACCACTTTCAATGTTGTCAAGAGAAAGTGCATCTTCTTCTGCCATCTTCTGAAATCCTGCCCTTCAAACTTGTCCAATTTCGCAAACTTGCTTGTCATCTTCGAACCATCGTTCGTCATTTCGAAAAATTTGATTCAATCTTTTGTTGGTTGATTTGAGAGGATTTCGAGAATTCAAGATGAACAAAGTAACCAGAATAATACTTGGATAAATCTGAAGTCGTGTATAACACTTTCAGATTGAATCAAATTTCGGGGTTCAACCAAAATCGTTCAATCGGATAAAATCAGAAATTAATTCTAAGAGTTTGCTCTTGTGTATGTTCTTGTTCTATGACTTTTTGAACCAGAGAGTGATCAAAAATCTGTTTGAAATTCATCAAAACTAGCAGTTTATATCAGTTTTACGTTGAAAACCGTTTTTCCAACATCTTGCGCCTCATAGGCGCCTCGCTTGCGCTTCAAGCGCAGCTTCGCGAGCAACAGGGCGTCCTGCGTGCGCTTAAGTAGCGCCTCGTTCACGCCTCACGCGTGACTCGCGCTTAAGTTGCGCCCAGGCTGCGCTTCCAAGCGTGAAAGGGCAGAAACTCAGCAATTTCTGCCATTCTATGCGCCTGACTCGCGCCTCAAGCGTGGCTCGCGCGCAACCTGCATAAACTGCTTACAAATCACATAATTATGTTGAAATAAGCGTGCACTCTTATTCTAACATAATCATGAGATCAATCACACTAAAATGTCCAACAGTTAATATCATTGGTTGATTTTGTTTGTGTCGCGCATTTCTAACATTTATTGCTAGATAAATTGGTACAAAACATAATCTTTATAATTGCGGAAGGAAAGGGTACAAATCATCAACTTGTAGGTATTTTTTTTGTTGTTCATTCTGAACATATAAAAAGCAGCCAAGAAAAAAAGGAAATCTCACATTTCATGCCTCATCTAGTCAATAAAATAATATGCATAACTAAGTAATGGTTGCATTTAATTTTTTATTTATCATTATTGACAATGTCAATTATTTAATACATACACAAGATACCAAATAGTCAAAAGAAAAACACAAGAGACCAAATACAATATTTTTTTTGTCGAAGAGTGACCATGTGTGCATCCCTTTACGCTATTATCATCATCTCCATACCTAACTCTTAAGGAACCCTGCAAAAACAAAAATCAAAATTAATATTGAACACAATAAAAATAAATACCTTAGTAAAAATCAATAATAGCTAAAGTACTAATATTCTATTAAATACATGATAAAATGCTAAAGATTTTGTAAAATGAGGTATATATTATAGAAAAAAGTTCTTGGTTCAAAAATATTCGTGAAATTTTAAAAAAAATTGTGATGGGTTGAATGCATGAGTCTGGTATATATAAGTAGTTTTTTCTAAAAGACTTTTTGCATGTGACGCCAAATATGTTATGTATTTCCTCTGATTTTACTGACTTTCAAAA
Source organism: Astragalus membranaceus (assembly GCA_039519185.1). Lineage (NCBI taxonomy): Eukaryota > Viridiplantae > Streptophyta > Magnoliopsida > Fabales > Fabaceae > Astragalus > Astragalus membranaceus. The sequence continues at coordinate 105,681,296 of CM076848.1, read as the reverse complement.
GATATTTTTTGTACTAAATAGCATTATTTTAAAACATTATTATTTTTATAAAATCAAAAATTTAACATTATTTTTTTATTTCCAAGCAATAAAATATATTTCTTTAAAAAGCATCCTTAAAAAGGTAAGAATTATAGAAAGCGTACCCATTGCAATCTATATCCTTGTTGAGGGTAAAGCTTATGTCAACCCCACATTGTTTGGGAAGTGATTCGGCCAAATCTTCCCTTAAGTTGGAGAAATGGCTAGGCGCTTCTTTCAAGCACTCACATGCAGCACGTCGATCATCCTTAATGGGTGCTGAAGATTTCAAATCTTTACAACTATTACAACAAGAAGTTGGAGGGTTAGGATCACCACCACCAGTGAGGTATTCCGCACAAGGAAGCATCGTTCTCTTTGCTTCCTCACAATCAAAGGCGTGCCCTAGGTCCACTCTGAGGGACAACAATGCCAACAAGGTTAGAAATACAACAATCAAGCTCTTCATCTTATGCTTGTGTAATATACTAACTTTGGATGAATGAATGAATGAATGAATGGTGGCCTAAAGGGGGCATTATATAGTTACGAAGGTTAGATATTCACAAAAGCAGAAAATTAGATGGCGCAAGAATTGTTATGAAACTTAGCTACTTATTATTTACAAGAAAAAGAAAGAAAAGTCCACTACTAGAAAAGTTATTTTTAGAGAGGAATTTTTGAGATGGAAAAGTATCCCTCACTATTAGTGAGGGATTTAGCTACGAAAATATACAGTCATCGCTAATTTATTTTTGTGACGAATGTAGGGATGAAAAATATCCCTCTCTAAAGATTCCCTCTCTAAATTCGTCACAAAATATCAAAAAGGAGTTTAGAGACTAATCCGTCGCTGACCCAAAAAGCTTACTGAGCCCGCTTTCCAATTCGTTCCCTCCCATCGACACTCTTTTCAATTTCCTTCCCTCCTATTAACTCTCACTAATAATAATAATAATGAAAAAAAACTAGCGTGAACGATTTTCCAAAGCGTGAAAACCAGATAGCTTCCTCTCTTCTTTCTCGTCAAAGCGTGAAACCAGAGAGCGTGAAAAACACAACTCCCGTCAAAACGTGAAAACCAGAGAGCTTTGTCAAAGCTGTCGTCAAAACCAGAGCTTGCCACTCACCTCCACCACTCACCACAACCCTCACCTCCACCACTCACCATTCACCATTCACCAAAACCCCAACCATCACCATAGACCAAAACCCTAACATTTCGATTTCCCCCTTTTCTGCACAAGGTAACATTTTTCCTCTTCAACCAAAACGCCCCATCTTTCTTATCTCAGCTTGATCTCATACTAGGGGTGTGCAAAATAAATGGGCCACCACACCATTTCAGTAAATTGAACCCAACCAAACAAAAAAAGTCCAGTCCAATTAAATGGTTCATGGACCACTCCAAATTATTAAAAACGGCCCACCTACCCAAAATTAATTAGGATACCCGATCCAAACTGAATCCTAGACCTAGCCTCCGTGTAAACACTTCCTCTTCTTCTTCTCCAAATCACGCATTCTTCTTCTTCTTCAGGTCTGATTCTTCTTCTCCAAATCGCATGAACCATTGAACCTAGCCCCCAAATCGCGCATCAGGTCTGATTCTTCTTCTTCAAACCTTGCTTCAACTCGGATTTCGTGTTTTGATGCTCATGTCTCTTCTCCTTTCAGTGTTATTCATCTTGTTTCAACTCGGATTTCACGTTTTGATGTTTGTTGGTGTTATTCCTTTCAGTTCTTGCCTTTGAATAACCAAAGTCACAGAAGAAAATCATCTTCTCAAACAAAGAATCAACAAGGAAAAAGAAAAGTCAAGGTAAGGTTATTATTACTGTTGCTACTTAGCTTAATAGGTGAAGCGTTGAAGTTTCTTGTTGCTAAGTGCTTTGTATTAATTCTGTTCGACCATTGATTGTATGTGCCAAACTAATTCATGATCAATGATAGAGAGTTGTTAATTGTTTTTATTTGAGGTATTATTTTGATATTTTGACACACAAATTGATGCATAATTGAAAGCTAAATAATTGGTTAGTAGGATTGTAATATGTTCGGTCTTCAAACAAGCCTGGTAAGAGCTGTAACTAGATTTGGATTCATCTCAAAGTTGAGAATGTTCATTGAAATTGTTCTTGAATACTTTAGGTGTAAAACTGTTTTGATTTGTAATTATGTGTGGAACTGTTTTTGATTTGTAATTATGTGTGAAACTGTTTTTGATTTAGTTGCTTATGTTTTAGTGAGTACTAATTCAGATTTTCTTGAAGTGTGTAGATCTTTCCCTTTTTCAATCATGTTAAACCAGATGACTTTTAAGTATGGCTTTCAACTTCAAGTATCTGCTGATTGTTATGTGTTTTTGGACCTGTTCTCTATCCTTGGCTTTTACAAATTCTGATGATGGGTTGATGAGGGTTACTCTAAAAAAGAGAGATTTAGACCTTCAAAGTCTTAATGTTGCAACAATCAAAGAAGCAGGTCATTCCAAGGATTTAGGAAGTGTTAATAAAACTTGTTGTACTGAAAATGTGGTGTATCTTAAGAATTATCTTGATGTACAATATTTTGGGGAAATTGCTATTGGTTCACCTCCACAGTACTTCAATGTTGTGTTTGATACTGGTAGCTCCAATCTTTGGGTTCCATCATCCAAATGTATATTCTCTGTAAGTTAGCTTGTTATATGTTGCTTCTGATACAATTGATTGATTACTCCTTCAAATTTTGTATTTTTGAGTGAGCATATTTTAAAAACAAAATGTTTGTCACACTTGCAGATTGCTTGCTATTTGCATTCCAAGTACAGGTCCAGGATATCTAGTACCTATACAGAAATTGGTAAACTTTGATTATCATGTCATTTAATCTGAAATTAGATGCTATTTTATGCTGTTACATTGCGATCTTTAATATTGTGGAGAATCGCGATTGAATGAGGTTGATGCGGCCTCAATTACGGTCGCACTGCAATTGCAGCCTATATTGTGGTCGTGGACAATTTTTTAACATTTCCAATTGGTTCTATATGCAAAGACGTCTGTTTCTGTACAATGGTGTGCATACTTAAAGGTTCTTTTGTGAAAATATATAGGAACACCTTGCAAAATCCCTTACGACAACGGATACATTTATTGTTTCTTCAGCAAAGATAATGTAAAAGTTGGGGATATCATTATCAAAGATCAAGTTAGTATTTGTCCATTTTACTTTTCAGTCAGCTTTGTAATATTGTCCTATATGCTTCTTTGGTTGCATTGATGGCTGGTTATTACTTCCTATCCTCCAGGAATTTTCTGAAATTACAAGGGAATGATCTTTTGCATTTTATATGTTCTTCTTTCAGTCAAATTGCTTGTGAGTGTGTTTCTGCAATAGTGACTTATAAAATCATGACCTTGAATAGTCAAATTGCATTTTATATTGAACCGAATGTTGAACCGATTGCATTTTATATTGAATAATAATATTGAACCATTTGAGTTATGTTAATGCTACTGCTTACCTACTGCTGCTGTCAGGAACTAGGAAGTTTGACACCATTTGATTTTATATTGGCTTATTTAAGTATGTTATATTGGTCCTCAACATTTCTTTGTTTTGTAGAAGTATTTGCTGCGCAAGATGTCGGTAGCTCTTCGGTTGCACTTGAGGATGATTGATGGCATTAGTTAGAAGACCAAGAAGCACTTGAACGAGGTAAACATTCATCCTCAAGTGTCTACAGATCCATTTAATAGTAACTTCTGAGATGATGTTGCTTGCAAAATATGTATTGAGAGTAATATGCAAACTATAGTCCTATGTATTGGGTTTGAATGATATGCAAACTATAGTACAGTAGATGAGAACTGATTGGGTTTGAGTGATTCACTGGTTTGTAGAAGAATTGAATGTAAACAATTAAATATAGTCCTATGTATTGTTAGGTAAATTAAAGACTGGTTGTGAAACAGTGGCCGGCCATTTTATGATGACACTGCACATTTTGTTTTAATTATTCTAGATTTCAACCTGATTTCAATTACTGCAGTTTCAGTTTCTGGTGTTCAGGATTTGATAATATGGATGGTCATGATGTCAAAGATCCTTCCACAATGGAAAGTGTTCCAGCTGATGGTAAAACAGTAGGTGAAGTAATGTTTGGAGGGAATATAGTGATGAGGGGATATCTTAGAGATTCCAAAGCAACAAGGGAAGCTTTCAAAGGTGGTTGGTTTCATAGTGGGGATCTAGCAGTGAAACACAGTGATGGTTATATGAATGTTTTGTTTTATATGTATGTTTTGGACAGATTATTTTATATATGATAGTATAGTGATGAGTGTGTTTCTGCAAAGTGATTCTGTTTTATATGTATGTTTTGGACAGATTGTTAAACTTCCTCAATTTGTTCTGGGTCATGCACAGATTGTTGAACTTCCTCAATTTTATTTGGTTATAGTTTTATCTCAAAAAAACAGTATATTTTCAATTATGGGAAAAACTAGTTTTAGCAAAAAACTGGTTCAGTGAAGATAAATGTGGTTTTCAAATGACTTTAATCAAAAAACTGGTTTTAAAAAAAATCAGTAATTATGGAAAACCGGTTCAGGAAATAAAATCCGGTTTTCAAATGGTTATGAGAGAAAACTGGTTTTAAAACAGAAACCGGTTCTAAACCGGTTCGAAACTGAACCGGAACCGGTTTTTAGGAAAAACCGGATTTTAGCAAAAATGGTTTTACAAACCGAACCACACCACATATGTGGTTCTGTTTGGTGCAGTTCTTGCACCATGCAGAGCCCTATCTCATACCCCTTTATCATATTTCTTTCTTCTCTCCCTTTCCACCCATACCCCTTTATCATCTTCTTCCTTTCATTTTGAAGGAAGGTTTTTACGATTTTGAGTTTGTGGGTTTCAGACTACATTATTATTTGCCTATATGAGTGCTTATCAACATGGTTCTGTTTTTATTTTTTGTTCTAATAAGTTCTTTTTTTGTGTGATGCAGGTTTGTGAATGTTTCACTTTCTTCAAAAAGATGCATGTCGTGTTTGTTTTTATTCTTCACCCAACACTAAAAGAGTAAAAAAATATAAACTCCTTTTATATTTCCAATTTAATAGTATAGGTAATTTTAGTATATCCTGCATCTTTGTTTTTTTACTTCCAGTTGTTATCACATTGTTTCACCTTCTTTGCAAGTTGATAAATGAAAATTGTGAGGAGGTAAAGGAGGTTTCATTTATTTTGTTTGCAATTCCAACACCTAAGTTTATACTTTTGGCTTGCCAAGTTGCATGAATATTTCATTTGTTATTAGTTTTACTGATCCATTAAACATTCATATGTAATTCGTTTTTGTCAGCATCTGTATTTTGGGCTTCATTTTTGCCAGCATCTGTGTTTTGTAACACCTTTTAGCTTCATTAATTTTTGCAGCTCTAACAGTAAAGGTAACTCACAACTTCTAAATAGTAAAGGATTCCAACCAAAAAGGTAACTCACTATTATTGCTCTCTTCAACCTATTGAACTCTTTGCCAGTGACTTCTTAGACATTTTCAGAAATAAGAGTTTCTTATTTTCCTTAAAACTGTTACTATTATACCTGATTCTAACAAGGTGGATCCACCCTAGTTGTTAAATATTTACCTTATAATTTGTAACATAAAGATGAAGCTTTTGGCTCATACTGCTTGGAATAATTGTAAGTCAATTTCACATCACCAATATTAGGCTCGATGGCAAGTCACTTTACTTTAATCCTTATGCTTGGAATAATTGTAAGTCAATTTCACATCACCAATGCTTGGAATGAGATTTTCTAATTGTGCTAATTTTTGTTTGTTATAGCAATGAGATTTGAAATGTTAATATGCATCTGGGATCTGCTTTAAGTTTTTTATGTTCTTATAATTATCTAATAGGTTTGATTTTTCTATGATTGGTGTCACGGGTTGGAAATGGTGTTACAGATGATTATCATGATTATGTTGGGACATTTGAGTACTAGTGGACACATAGTTTTCGCCCCTCTGAGGTGATGGTTCATCTTTAACTAATAAATGTTGAAAATGTTATTCATACAACATCACAAGCTTCTAATGTATAATGGATGTCAAAAACTTTATTTAATTGCAGATCCTTGGTCCAATGATTGAACCCTTGACAGAGTAACATGGTACATGAGATAAGGACTCACCATGAAACATATCGCATTAAGAAACAATGAACAAGGTACATGAGAAAATCACCATAGAAACCAAAAACTAGTAGCACCATTTCCACCTCTAGCCACCTAAAAGTAACATAGATTAGTATGTGCACATTGTTGCTCATTAAAAGTATGAATTTTATACTGTCTAAATGTAATTTAAAATCTCATTGGTGTTGATTTGATTTGATTTGATGCTTGATAACCATGACTTATGAATGTGTTTCTCAATAACAGTTGTTTTTTATATTATCTGAATTTGAATTTCTCATTGGTGTTGACTTGATACTTGATAACATGGTGTACAAATGTGTTTCTCAATAATAGTTGATTTTATATTATTTGAATTTCTCATTGGTGTTTATTTGATGCTTTGAATTTCTTATTGGTGTTGATTTGGTTTGATGCTTGATAACATGACACAGGATACATTGGAGAGTTTGAGTACGTTGATGACCACAGGGCTGGGAAAATTGTGGTTGAATTGAATGGTAGACTGAATAAGTGCGGAGTTATCGGTCCCTGTTTTGATGTGGGTGTCAAAGAAATCGAAGGTTGGACCGCTAGGCTTCTCCCTTCTAGACAGTTTGGTTATATTGTGTTGACAACCTCTGCTGGCATTATGGATCATGAAGAGGCCAGGAGAAAGAATGTTGGTGGTAAGGTCCTTGGCTTCTTCTATTAGGATCGACATCAATCGTCTTTACTGTGTAATGCTGGATGTGCAACTCCCCTAGCTTAGTAATTTGTTTTGTTATGCAAAACTATAATTTATCAGAGTTCTTTATTATACCGAAATGTATTGGAAGCATCGTTTTGAATTGTAAGCACGTTCCCAGCATGTCCTGCTCTCGTGTTTGTTTATTAGTTGTGGAATCAGACTTACAAAGTTACAATAGATCAAATATTGATTATGTTTCTTTGATTTTTACAGAAGGGGAAGATAAAACCTGTTCATATTGTTGATGTTCCTGGGCATTCCGTCTTCGACCCAAGCTGGATGAGTACTTGCCTCAAGCAGCTGGCATAGTCTTTGTGGTTGATGCTTTGGACTTCTTACCAAATTGTCGTTCTGCCTCAGAGTAATTCCTTCCTCCATTTAGTCATTAGATTACCATCATTTTATAACGTAACACTTTGTGTCAATACTAGCAGTAAGCCATGGTGGCGAGTGTTAAAATAATCTCAATATGTTGTAGCATAATCATATTAAATAAGTGAGAATTTCTCACTATTCCCGAGGAAGATGTAATGGTAATTACATAGGTTCTGACATTTGTTTTACATTTTAAAGGTACCTATATGATCTATTGACTAAGGGAAGTGTTGTGAAGAAGAAGATTCCTCTGCTTATTCTCTGCAACAAAACAGACAAGGTCACTGCTCATACCATAGAGTTTATCCGCAGATCATTGGAGAAGGAAATGTATGGCTTCAAGTCCTAATTCTTTTACCTCTACCCATTTTATCATTTAGCAAACTTTATCATTTCATTTTACTGTCAGCAGTTGATGGATTATGTGCTCCCCCTCTCTCCCTTTGTGTGTGGGACATGTGCATTTTCATATGTGGATGACATTACTGTTGATTGGTTTATAACTTTCTATTGATGAAATGTCTTCTATTTTCTTTTAACTGCTCAAATCTTTCTAGCTTCTTTCATAGATATTGGTCTTAACACTCAATCAACGATTGGTTTGTTTAAATACTGAAAATGTGCATATTATTCAACATAAGTTTGATGCTTTTGATGATTTCATCTTTCAACTCTACTGACTTCATATTATCCTTTACAAGCGACAAATTACGAGCATCAAGAAGTGCAGTTTCAGAAGCTGACGTTACAAATGAGTTCACTTTGGGTGTACCTGGTGAGCCATTTTCCTTTACCCAGTGCTCTAACAAAGTTACAACTGCAGATGCTTCTGGTTGAACTGGAGAGATATCTCAGCTGGAAGAGTTTATCAGAGAACATGTGAAGCCGTAGCTGGATATTATGTTTAGACTTAGAATTTGTTCAATAAAACTATGGTTTGTAAAATACTATGTTTATCAACATATACCGGTTGTTTTCTTATGGATTAACATTAGTTATGCTTTGTATGGATTATATTTATAAACCTTGTTAATTATTTAAGATATTTGTGCGCTATTCAAAAAAATTCTAAGTTTTTATTCTTAGATTTAGTAGAATGTTTTATTTTAAAGAGTGTATAAAATCTATAGCAAATATGCTCTTATATTAAATTCTAATGAGTCCCTAATTAAAAATGAATATTAGGTGGATAAAATCCCTCACTAATAGAGAGGGATTTAGTCTCCCTCTCTATTAGCGACGGATTTAATCTCCCTCTCTATTAGCGACGGCTTTAGTCTCCATCTCTATTAGCGACGGATTTAGTCTCCCTCTCTATTAGCGACGGAAATACACTTTTCATCTTCAATTTCCGAACTATTTTTCAGTGACGGATTTCATATCTTTGTGAGGGAATTTTCCGTCGCTATTAGCGACGGATTACAAAATCCCTCGCTAAAAATTTAGTGACGCCAAAATTAGTCAAGAATTTGGGTTCGTCACAAATTCCGTCACTAAAATCGTTAGTAATGGAATTTTGAAGGTTTAGTGACGGATTTGCTCCCTCTCTAATTTCGATTTTTCTAGTAGTGAGTCGATGAGTTTTTCTTCTGAAATAAGTTAATAAATCAGTTGATTGTGTTTGCATTAGGCATTTCCAAAAAATGTTGATGAAGACAATGGTCAAACGACATCTTTACAGTTGCTATTTCGTTTTCTCAAAAAGGATGTAAATCGTGGCAATCCTTTCCCTCACGTAATGTCATCACAGAAATACATACCAAGAAACTAAGCAACCAGAAACTTAGTCTTAAAATCTGAGTTTGGACCTAATTTCATATGAGGAAATTGAATGGCTCAACAATGGTTGTGAAATTTGGTTTCTTATTCTTTACGAAAATAGTAAATTTGATGGGTTTTGTTCAAGAACTCATTTGAAATTTGCCACCAAACACATACTCTTAAATTTGAAGTTTGGACCTAACCCAAAAGGAAAAAATTGAATGGCACAACAATGGTTATGAGATTTAGTTTATGATTTTTTACGAAAATAGTAAAGTCGATAGGTTTTGTTTGTGATATCAGTTCATTTAACCGGTGGATTGTGTTTGTATCAGACATTTCCAAATCGTTTTGCTGAAGATATTGGTATAAAGCATCACCATTATAAGTTTATAACAGCTTTTTCGCTTTCTTGGAAGATGATGGAAATTGTGGCAATTCTTTGCTTAAAGCAGCGGCAAGAAACTTTGGCTTTTAGATTTCTCTTAATACCTTATCTACTAAGTAGAGAATAATAGCACTATGTGCCTTGTTCAACTTTTCTTTCTTCTCCTTCTCTGATAGTGTATCAAGAAGTATGCTCTTACCTTCTAAAGCTTCCTCTAGTCCCAGTTGAATTAGGAATGCTCGCATCTTCTTTCTCCTGAAACCAAAGCCATTTTTGCCATTGAATTTCTTAATGTTGAACATCGCCATTTCCACGGATCCTGATACTAACTCAACAAGATTTCCCTAATACCAATTGTTATTCATAGAGCTTTTAAATGGTCCATGCCAGCCCAATGGGCCAAACACCATATGCGGGCCAAATCGGGCCAACCCAAATTTCTACCGGGCTGCATTCTTTAGTGGGCAAGCCAAACTCTTCCATGAAAGTCGATGTATCTAGCTACATCAAATATAAACTAATGAGGCAGAACAGATAAATTTGCAATGAAAGAAAGACAGACACATAAGGTTTTGTAAAATTATGCATTTTTTGAAGTTCAGGAATACATGACAGAATCATCACCTATATAGCACATGAGGCATTATTAATTTTACATTCTTATGAAGTAAATAGAATAATTATGCTTAAGGAGTTTCTTATTGCAAGTAAATGCAACTAAAAACCTTTTTTTTTGAAGATGCAACAAAAAAACATGGGCATCAATAATGAAATAAATAACCTTCAATGCATCTTGCATTATAAAAAATATATGAAAGCAAAAATCTTGTAATCTAAAGAAAATTATTATTGATTTCAAGTTTACATTATATGAATATGTTGGGTATAAATGCTCTGATACCACTATTGGGGAAAACCACACACGTCAATGGATTAACTCACATGTCCAAGGATCTTTGAGGGAATATACACGAACACACTGCAAGAAAACAATAGAGAAGAGCACACAAACAGATTTACGTGGTTCGGCACCTCTTGCCTACGTCCACGGGAACACATTAACACAATGCATTCATATTCTCAAATATGATTACAACAATTTGTAATCCAACCCCAATATGTGTATCACCCTACAATACTCTTCTCACTTTAATAGTTACAAGGAATGATAACACTCTTATCTCACACAAGTGATTATCACCAACACTCTCCTCTCACTAGGACATGGTTGGAGATTCTTCAACTCTACATTGTCACCCAAGAATGTGGATGCTCTTCATTTTTCATGTCTCATCATCTCTTGACAAGTCTCTCTATTTATAGAAGAGAGCATAGCTTCTATTCATGTATTTAGCATAATGGGTATTAGTTATCCCACATTTCCAAGACACTCCACTTCAAGAAATCTTCAACATTCTAGATACACCTTTGAGTCTCTTCAAAGGTGTCTCTTCAATGCTCTACCACTACTAATATTAAATACTATTTGGAAATTCTAATTGAATTCCCAACAAATCCTCCCTCAATTAAAATTTTCAAACTTCTTTAACATTTGTTTTTTGTTTTTTTATCCTCGCAAGATTAAGCTCCTTCAAATATGCATCTTTCATACTCACCTCCAAGCAATAAACTTGAGTGTGTTCCTCGCCATATTTCTGATCTCATTGCTCCTCTACGAGTATTGGATGGTGACACGTCACTTGTACTTACACCGCTCGCTGTTAGCAACAACCAACAGGACACGCAGGAAGACTTTCGACACAATGATCCCACATGGATCCACCAACAAACTTGTTGACAGAACCGATTACGTAAGTACACCAACGGCTTCGTGCCAGTCCCTTCTGAACCTTTAGCTCTGATACCACTGTTGGGTATAACTTCTCTAATACAGTCACTGTTGGGGAAACCACACACGTCAAGAGATTAACCCTCATGTCCTAGGATCTTTGAGGGAATATACACGAACACACTACAAGAAAACAATAGAGAAGAGCACACAAATAGATTTACGTGGTTCGACACCTCTTACCTACGTCCACAGGAACACATCAACACAATTCATTCATCTTCTCAAATATGATTACAGCAATTTGTAACCCAACCCCAATATGTGTATCACCCTACAATACTCTTCTCATTTTAAGAGTTACAAGGAATGATAACACTCTCATCTCACACAAGTGATTATCACCAACACTCTCCTCCCACTAGAAAATGGTTGGAGATTCTTCAACTCTACATTGTCACCAAAGAATATGGATGCCTCACCTCTTCATTTGTCATGTCTCATCTCTTGACAAGTCTCTCTATTTATAGGAGAGAGCATAGCTTCTATTCATGTATTTAGCATAGTGGGTATTAATTATCCCACATTTCCAAGACACTTCACTTCAAGAAATCTTCAACATTCTAGATACATCTTTCAATATCTTCAAAGGTGTCTTTTCAAATTTCCACCACTATTAATATTAAATATTGATCGTACCTGATCAATACGATGGGTTGCTGTTGTCGATTGATGTCGCTCGGTCGCTGTGATGAAGGACCGAGTTCTGGGCCGCACGTGGGTGGTACCTACAAAGGCACTCCAACGCTCAAGTCAGAGGTGCTTCAACGGGCAGGGTCACAAGGTGAGTAAAACGTACCTGAAGCCACATGCTGGTGTGGTATATATGATGTTGGCGTTCTAGCCGTTGCGGTTTTTGCGGGGCCGGCCGCATCTTGCGGAGCAAGTTAGATATTGGGCCGCGATGGGCCTGTTGTACGAAATTGGCCTTCGAGCCCACTCCAGAACAGTTGCCCCCCAAGCCTAGGTCGCCTGGGGGCGGGCTAAGGCTTGATTCCTTGCCCCCTAGCGTGGTCTCAAACGACCGTTCTGGACTGGTCGAACGTAACCTGGTCGATCGCTAATTAGTTGATTGCGTGGTCGCTGCCACGCGACCTGGTCACACGGGGCCAGGTGCCGTCTCGGGGGTGACGCCTGACAATCAATCGTCATGAATGCTGAGGCGACAGTTACTTTAATGAGGTGACGTTTAAAGACTCGAGGAGCTTAGGCAATGATGGCACGCGAAGAGTGGCGCCTCTTCGCCTCCGGCCCATGATGATGGTTGGCCCATTATATATAGGGTTCAAGGGGTGCCTCATTTGCACGTTTCTCCGATTTCTCCGCTCTCGCTGATCGCTCGCTTTTACCAAAGCTCGCTCGCTCCTGCCAAAGCTCGCTCACTCCCGCCGAAGCTCGCTCGCTCTTGCCAAAGCTCGCCCGTTTTCAACTCGCTCTAATTCCAGGTAACTACGACCGCCCTGTCTTTATTTCCATTTCTGTTTCACCTGGTGGAGGGGGTGTCAGGTCTGGGGACGACCACGTCGCCCCTTCCCACGCGCGAGCAAGACCTTGACCGTTATTCCCCTCCACAGGTTCATTCTGGCGCGGACCAAACAAACCCGCCGTATCTTGGGAATCCCGGCCGTTTCTCTTGCGCACAACATGACCCGACCAGTGGAGCAAAGTTCTGCGCACGCCCGGTCGTCTTCATCCAACGACGAATCTTCCTCTGGGTCTTTGACTCAGAACTGGTCTTCCTCTAGCAAATCCGGAACTCGGCCGGACAGAAGTGGGGCGCCGTTCACCGAGGCTGTGGTTGATGACACTGCAGAAAGCAACACGCGGGTTGCCAGCGATGAAGGTATTGGCCAGGCTGCGGTCGACGACACTGCAACGGCCGACAGAGGCCAAAGAAGCGACCAACGAGAAGATCCTGAGGTCGCAGCTGCGAAAGATATGTCTTGGGTTTCTCTTAACCTGAGAGGTCAACGCAGCAAAATTCAACAGGGAAGCCAGGATCTAGAGTATCTGGCGACCGGGTTGAACGAAGGTTGGAGAGTTGAGGGTATGGCGAAAGGGGAAGATGTTGCGGCCTGGACTGATGTGCTAAAATTCACAATGTACCGCATCGTTTTCGAACGCATGGGTATAATTCCACCATTCACCAGGTTCCAACGCCAGGTTCTACGCTATCTTCAGGTCGCCCCTTCTCAACTGAACCCGAACGCTTGGGCGTTCCTACAGGCATATGAAGATGTTCTCATGGTTCTGAGACGGCCGGTCTCCGTAAGACTATTTTTCACTTTGTTCGAAATGAGCTATATTTAGGAAAAAGGCTCCAAGGGCGCCCGCAAGGAAGCGGTCTCATTCAAAAACCGGTCAACATACAACTTTTTCAAGCCCTATATGGAATCATTGACGACCGGGTGGAAAAGGGAATTCTTTTGGGTCGTCCCCAACTCGGCCGAAGCCCATCGAGGGATCGCCCAAATGTCCAATGATCAGGAAGGAACGCCCCTGTTTCCCACAGTGTGGAGTTTCAACCATTTCTCGAAGAAGCCAGGCCAGTATGCTTTCAAGGACACTGAACTTGACGACCTGGACAGGGGGACGATCCAAAGGCTGAGAAAGATTGCGTCCCTGGTCCCTGAGGGTCGCATCAAGGTCAAGAACGTTGTGGATGCTCGGGGCAAGAAAAGAGTCAAGGCCGCTCTTGGTCGGTGGCCACTCGCCTACTTTATTTTCTGTCACTTAGTTTTGTTTAACTGTTTCTAACCATCTACTTTGTCCTTTGCAGCTGACATGGCGAACATGAATGACTTTGACCTCTTGGAGCAATGGGCGGCCGAGGATGGCGATTCCTCGCCCGTCCGCGGAATTCCTGAAGCTCAACCCGAAGGCACGCCCCTACCTGCCGGAACTGGGTCTCAGCCCGGTCGTCATACTCCTCGGGCGGGCACACCAGCACAAGCCATTGACCTGAGCAGCCCACCCAAAAGTCAAGGAAAGTCCAAAAGGAATAGGTCGGTCGATGACGGGGGCGAGAAAAAGAAGCATAAGAGTGAGAAAAGCCACGAGCACAACCGGTCGCCCAAAATCGACCTGCTTGGGTTGGGTGATGAAGACTGTTCTCGTTTCAAGGAGGAACCTTTCGAGGTGATGGCCGATGCAATGAAGGCCGCTGGTATTCTGTTCAAGAAATACCAAGATGAAGAATCAGATCGCCTGGAAGGTTGGCGCCTTGCCCATAGATATTCATTGCTTGAAGACGACCTAGTCGATAAAAATTTTAAATTGAATTCTGCCTTGTCATTGCTCGCAGAAATGAGGGGCGAGAGAGACGACCTGCTCAAGAAAATGAAGGAGCTCGAACCGAGAATCGAAGCGGCCGCTGACAATGAGAGGAAGCTTGTCGAAGCAGAACGCCAGCTTGTGGCTGCTGTCTCTGCTCAAACACTGGCCGAGTCTGCTCTGGATAAGGCGGTCGCTGACAAGGAAACAGCTGAGAAAGAGGTCGAACGCCTCTCTTCCAAGAATAAAGAGCTGTCGAGCCAGGTCGTTGGGCTGAAAAATGAGCTGGATGCAGTGGAGGTGGAAAAGAACAAGTTTAGAGGTCGCTATAAAGACGTTCTTGACCGGGCGAAGGGAGCTGCGGAGGGTCAATTTGAAAATGCTGTCAGCCAGATCACGATCCTCTACCCTGATCTGGGGGTCGATCGCGAGATTGTGCAAAGCACACATCGTGCGACCGATCAACAGATCGTCCACCCCAAGAAGATGTCGAAGGGGAAGGTTCTTCAAGAAGAGGCGGTCATCTATCAGGCCCCCAGCGACTCTTAACTTGTAATTTTTTTTGAATTGTAATCTTGGCCCGCCTGCGAGCGGTGTTTGAATTGTAATTTTTCGACCAAGGCGTCTTTGTAATCGATGACAATTTTTCTATGAATTTGGCATGAATTTAGCCTGTTTAATTGCTTTGTAATTCGATTTGATTCTTTTTACTACGGTCGGTCGCGACCTTGAATTTTTTATGGGTCACTTTATTCGGTAACACTTTTTCAGGCCGCTCGGCGGCTATCGTTTGGGCCATTCGATGGCACTCTTTTAGGCCGCTCGGCGGCTCTCGTTTGGGCCATTCGATGGCACTCTTTTTAGCCTGCTCGGCGGCTTTCGTTTGGGCATGTCTGATGCTCGCCATGCGAAAAGGTCTGCGTAATCCCTGAGGCAGTTGATGAGATCTTGCTTGTCTTGTTCAGGTAGGTCGCTCCCCAACCTAACTGTCTTAGTTGGGTCATCCGATAACTGAACATCGATCAATTCCCCGTGGGGCTCGGGTCTCTTCAGTTTATTCATTAGCTCGCGGGCTAAATCGTCGTCGTCGTCCTCAGGGTCGCTATCTGGGTCGTAACGGGCATCCAGGTCGGCCACATTAATCTGATGCCCCTCTCCGGGATTCTGCGGTTTAGCATTCGTCACCTCCATGTCACAAATCTCTTGATAGAGGAAATGGCTCCTCATGGCCGCTTCCATGTCGGCCATTACTGTCACAACTTGGTCGCTTTTACTGTAGAACTTCATCTTCAAATGTACAGTTGAGGCTACGGCCTCCAATTTTCCCAGTGTTGGGCGGCCAATGATGCAGTGGTAACATGATTTGATTGGCAGGACTAAAAACGTCGTTCTGACCGTCCTGTACGACGTGCTGCCGTTCGTATCATCTCCAAAAGTAACAAGTAATTCTATCGTCCCCAGTGGGTAGGTGGTCGCCCCATTGAACCCGGTCAATGGGGTTGGAACGGCTTGCGGAATAATTTCGCTCCTATCCACGTTTAACTTGTCAATCAGTTCCTCAAACATGATGTCGGCCGAGCTCCCTTGGTCGACCAGTATTCTTCTGACCTCAGTGTTGGCCATTACGGCCGATACTACCAAAGGGACGTAATTATTGACTTTTCCATCGAGCAAGTCTTCGTCCCCAAAGGAAATGGGTGGCCTATTCGAGGCCGGCCGTGGGGCTGAAGTTGAGCCGACCATCATGAGTTCGTTCCACTTCCTCTTCATTGCCTTCTTGGACTCTCTGATATCCAACGGATTACCTCTATGGATGACCATGGCTACATTGCGGCCCTTTGACTGTCTGGGGTCGCGACCTTCCTCGGAATTGTTACGCTCTTGCTCGGCCGTTGAGTTGACGATCGCTTTACCTCTGTCGTTGGCGGGTTGGCCAACAGCTCTTTGTTCAGGGCGATCGTTACCTTCATCTTTGACATATTGCCTCAACTTGCCCTTCTGTATGAGATCCTCTATGTCATCTTTTAGGGCCATACAGTCATTGGTATCATGCCCCTTACTCTTGTGGTATCTGCAGTATTTCTTGGTAGGCCGACCTCCTTTCTTCAACACTAAAGGATCAGGTCGCCTTACCCCAGTGAACTCGTTGTTCTGGCACTCCGTGAAGATCTGCGCGATCGGGGTGTTCAACTTAGTACGATGCTCGTACTTCTTGGGCCGGTACTCGGGCTTACTGTCACGGTAGTTTTCTTGCCCCTTGACCGGCCTGCCATTCTCTTCCTTGGGACGCGCGCGGGCGCCCTTGTCAGCGGCCAGTTGCTCTTCGTAGCCCATATGGTCGTTGGCCCTTCTAAGGAACAGGCCGAGGTAGTAGTAGCGGTTCAAAGAGAACTCTTCAGCAAATCTGTGGTTCTTTCTTATACCACGCTTGAGATACTTCAGCTTGTCCGTGTCTGATAGGTTGCGGACTGTGTCGGCCTCTGACATGAACCGGTCGATAAACTCCCTCAACGATTCGTTCTCTCCTTGGACGACCGAGTCCAAGTGCTCTTCATAACGATATTGACAACGGTTGGCTGTATAATTGGCCAGGAACATTGCCACAAGACCTTCCCAAGAAGAGACGGAGTTGGGACGCAGGGATTCCCACCACTCTAACGCCCGGCCTTCGAGCGAATGAGGAAATAGCCTGCACTTCATCGTCCGACTTAGCTCTCTATAGCTACAGTAGTTGTTGAAGTACATGAGGTGTTTATCTGGATCCCCACGGCCGTTAAACTTGTTCAGGTTTGGGGGCTTCCTCAGATCCCTTGGAATACGATAACGCCTGATTTCGCTGGTGAAGGGTCCTTGTCCGGTCGGGATGTGATTCTGCCCGTAGGGCTGCATGGCGGCATAAGTTTGGTCGATGGGCAGACCGTAAAGGCCGACCGGCTGACCATGGAACCTGTCAGCAATTGGAGGGGGTCCGTGGTGTTGTGGAGCATGCGACGACGACCGTCTTCTAGGCCGCTCTGAGTAGTTTCTTCTTGGTCGGCTGATGGCACAGGAGACATCTCTAATCTCCCCGTTGCGGTAGTCGTCAAACTCCTCGTACGAGTCCCACGACCTGCTTCTTGATCGGCGGGATCCTGAGGACTCGTTGGACGAGTATCTTGTTGGCGACCTATCAGACTCTGGTCGGTAGCTTGAGTCAGCATAGTCGTAATCTTCCACGGGGGAATGACGATGGCGACTTCCTCGATGAGGGGGTGACCTGTGGACGATCGCCCTTCTTGAAGGATTGCGTCGGGATACTGTTAGCCTGCATTTTCGACAGGCTAATATTAAATGCAGTCAACAGGGTTTGACTTAATAATTTCAGAAAGAAAACAGGTCTTCGACACCATGATATAATTTCGACTTCAAGAGGTAGTAACCAAGGGAAAGCAGCCTAATGCATAACTTAGCGAATTTGGAAAAAAGAGGCCACACTTCGACAGAGAGAAGATTGTAAACAGCGAAACAAGCAAAGCTATGGAGATCTGTCGAAAGAGACATTGATTCCTTGGTCGAAAAGAAAGAGCAGTTAGACAATCGAAGTAAAAGCACGTCGGAATAGCAGTTACTCTGCCTTATCTTGTTTTAGAAAACCGCTGTGCGGTTATTAGTTTTTCCTTATAAATAGTCGTTCTGTACATAGAACAGAGGTCGCAAATTTCATTACACACATTTCCTAAAACACTCTACTTCCGCAAACAGAGAAAACAGAGTTAACAGGAATTCATGTATGATTCTGCGTACCATTTCTTTATATAATTGTTTTCATTTCTTTAAGATTTCTGCACTTTGTCATCTTCTTCAGTTACAATTACTGCAATTTACTGCATTTGATTCCTCTTCCCGCATTTACAAATTCTTGCACTTTATCATATTTCTTAAGTCTCTGCACTTCGCACTTCTACTGATATCAACAATTCTTAGTAAAATTTGATCACAAATGGCCTGAGATTCCTAGTTGATCTCGCAAGTAACACGTGTAGTGAAACTAGCGGTGTTTACTAAAAATCACAGTAAACAAAATGGCACGCCCAGTGGGACATTTGTGCTAATTAATTAAAATTTTTACTAAGATAATTCTGGGTTTGTTAAACACAGAACCAATACATCGCACGTTGCATGCGTTTAAGAAGTGGTAGACAGTTACATCAAATGCCACGTTCAAACATGAATGGTGCTTCTACATCGAATGGACATTCCCAGGCGTCAGTTACTGATACTAACGCCACGAACACTCAGGGAGCAACCCTTCCTGTATCATCTCCAGGAGTAAACGCTCCCATAACTGCTCCAAACGTGGTCGGCGTAACCGCCCCATTATCGTCTTCGACAGACATGGGTATAACCGGTGTAACCGCTCCCACTATAACTCCTGGGTCGAACATGATGATTCCCCAGTCATCAACCTTTGGTTCAACTAATCCATGGATGCCCAACGCTATAGTGGGAAATATGCCATATAATTTGCCCATGAATGGTCGAAATTACCCTTATGGAATGCCAACCGCCATGATGGTAGGACTCCATACAAATGCATCTACGTATGCTGATAACATGGCTTCGAACTTTTCACCTATGCACAACCCATCAGAGAATATGTATAGTCGAAATATACAACCTTCAATAACCACTTCGTCATTATTGGCATTAAGACAACAAATGGATGATAGTAACCATGACATGGTAAATATGCTAACACAGCAAATAGGTACAGTGTTTAATCCCCTAATACAGAACACAAATAACAGTTACCAAATGTTAGCAACACAAATGGGTCGAATTGCTGACTTCTTTGGCACTCCACAAATACAAAACCAGCAAATTCCCCAAGTACAAAACATCAGGCCTGTTGACTTACTTGTCGAAAGGCCTAATAATGCAACCCCCGTGAATCAAGCACAACAATTTGTCGAAGAGCCTATACCTGAAGTGGTGCTAGTAAATAGAAATCAAAATGCTGACGAGGTAGTTAGGCAAGTCCAGCAAAATAACCTCGGACTACAAAATAATTTGGCTAATCTTGTCGAAACTATACTAGCCCAAAATGGTCTTAATTTAGGCTTACACAGACCTAATTTTGTATCTCCCTTGTCTGAATATGTGATGCAAACAGATTTGCCTAGAGGGTGGAAAATTCCTAAGTTCACAAAATTTGCTGGAGAAACCAGCGAATCTACTGTTGAACATATTGCAAGATATTTGACTGAGGCTGGGGACATTGCGCTAAACGAAAATTTGAAAATGAAATATTTCCCAAATTCTTTGACGAAAAATGCATTTACTTGGTTTACAACATTACCCCCGCACTCCATGTTTAATTGGAATCAATTAGAAAAAGCCTTTCATGAACAATTCTACATGGGACAATCAAAGATTAGCCTTAAAGAATTGGCTAGTGTTCGACGCACAATGCCAGAATCTATTGATGAATATCTCAATAGATTTAGACTACTCAAGGCGAGATGTTTCACCCAAGTGCCTGAGCATGAGTTAGTCGAAATGGCTGCTGGTGGTTTAGATTACTCCATCAGGAAAAAGCTGGATACTTTACACCTAAGAGATATGGCTCAATTGGCTGATAGAGTTCGACAAGTTGAAAGACTCAAAGCAGAAAAAACTTCGACAACCAAGTTTAACAATAAGAAAGAAAAAGTGGCATTTGTTAATGTTGATAACAATAGTCAAGAATTCGACATATCTTATGAAAATGTCGAGGAAGAGGTTGACATTGCAGAATTAAAACCTGGACCTCCATATACATGCAAATTGTTAAACCCCTCTAATGGAAAAAACCCTGTCGAACCAAAAAATGATAAGTTTGTTGCAAAAACATATACATTCGACGTCACAAAATGTGACCAAATATTTGATCTTTTGGTGACTGATGGTCAAATTTTAGTGCCTAAAGGTCTAAAAATACCACCATTAGAACAACAAAAGAAAAGAGGTTATTGCAAATATCATAATTTCTTGGGTCATAACACCTCCCGATGTGTACTTTTCAGGGATCTAGTTCAGAAAGCATTAAATGATGGAAGGCTGAAATTTGATGACAAAAGTAAATCATCAATGCAGATCGACAGCAATCCTATGCCCACAGCAGAGGCAAACTATACTGAAGTAGATATTTTGATGGTCGAAACCAATGAAGTGGTTGCTGAAAGTCTTGAAGCGAACATCAAAATGGTCACCAATGACCAATATGCTGAAAAAATGCAGGTGGTTTATCCACAAGCTGAAGAGGACTTGATAGACTTCCTCAACAGATGCAAGATAAATAACACCGAGGTGATGCTGTGCCCACGGTGCAGTTCTGTATTCGACAAAGAGGCCGCTAAAAGCCTTGAAAGTGTCACTCCTCAATTCAAGAGAAAAAACAAATGGGTCGATAATAGGCCCAAATTCAGCTTCAACCCAAGAGGTGTGCCATATAAGGTTACATCTTCAACAAGACATGCTCCGAAGGCTCAAAAGAGAACATTTGTGCCACCTGCAAGGGCCCCTGTCGGAAGATGGGTATACCCAGGAAATAAGGAGACTGGATGTCACCTAAAGATGGCAGGAGAGACTTCCAACGCCATGAATCAAAACAAGGCGCCTAATTCCAATAGGTACGCCTACAGCAATAATTACAAGGGGAAAAACCCCATGACAAGAACACAATGGCGAAGATACCAACGCCAGATGAAATTGACTGCTGCTGAGAAAAGGGAGAACATCGACACAAGCAAAGGTAAGCAATTAGCTTCCAGTGTCGAATTCCCAAGGAAGTCAGCAAAAGAGAGGATATTCCCTCCCCTTGCAGACATCAAAAAAGGTCTTGACTCTGAAGAAGGCCTGCAATTAGATGATGATATGGACTCTGAATTCTTAGATTCAGAACCAGACCTCGACATCATCTGTGTAGTTTCAATTCTGCCAATTGAATTCGACGTCGTTTCAGAAGTGACTGAGATCGAACAAGATTTCGATCAAGATATGGCTAAACACAGGCCAATGTGTTACTACGTACTAAATAATGGCTCCATAGAAGAGCAGAATGCTGTCTTCGAAAGGCCAGATGGAGGGATGAAACACCATCTAAAACCATTGTTTATACAAGCAAAAGTAAACAATGTAGGCGTCAATAAAGTATTGGTTGATGGGGGCGCAGCGGTCAACCTGATGCCACAACATGTGCTGGCAAAAGTTGGCAAATCAGAGACTGATTTACGCCCACATAATATAGTCCTCACTAATTATGAGGGAAAATCTGGCTATTCGTTAGGAGCCATAAAAGTGGAGTTAACAGTGGGGAGTGTGAAGAGAAAAACTATGTTCATAGTCATACCCACCAGAGCAAACTTCAATCTACTCCTGGGTAGAGAGTGGATCCATGGAGTAGGAGCAGTGCCCTCAACACTCCACCAGAGACTCTCTATTTGGAGAGAAGATGGCCTGGTCGAAAATATAGAAGCAGACCAGAGCTATTTCTTAGCAGAGGTCGACCATATTACAAGGAGGACCTTTGACAAACAATTGGCGACTATTGCGCCATGCACACCTTCAGACACTGCATATGTTCCTATGGACTATGTGTTTGAATCCCTAGATCTCCACCCTACCCATGGCTTCATATGGGAGAGGGAAGTGATCGATGAGGCATCACCTTCAATAGGCTTTTGCAAACCTACAGGGTGGGATGGTCCCTAAACGGTGATGATGTCTATACCCACCATATGGGAAAGAATTACGGCTTATGTGGCCGAAAATAAACAAAATATGGCTTTGGAGGCCGAATTGCAACAAAATATGGTTGAACAAGCCATAAAAGTTAACCCAGAAGTTAACAATAAAGATAAAATGGCCGAAGGCCAGAGACTTGACTGCATCTACGATGATGAGCCTTTAGGTTTTGAAAAAGACCCAATGGTTTCGACTAAGAAGATGCAGGCTCAAGACCCTCTTGAAGAAATTGATTTAGCAGATGGCCCCATAAAAAGGCCAACATTTATCAGTGCTAAAATCGACAAGGGTTTGAAAGGTCGAACTATCGAGTTACTCAAAGAGTATAAAGATTGCTTCGCTTGGGACTACAATGAGATGCCTGGGCTACGTCGAGAAGTAGTCGAACTGAAACTGCCCATTCGACCAGACAAAAAACCAGTGAAGCAAACACCAAGGAGGTTCGCACCTCAGGTTCTGTCGAAGATCAAAGAAGAAATCAAAAGATTACTCAAGAGCAACTTCATCAGGACTGCCAGGTATGTTGATTGGCTAGCCAACATTGTTCCTGTTATTAAGAAAAATGGAACATTACGAGTCTGTATAGATTTTCGTGATTTAAATAATGCTACACCCAAAGATCAATACCCTATGCCTGTGGCAGAAATGCTAGTTGATTCGGCAGCAGGATTTGAATACCTAAGTATGCTTGATGGATATTCAGGGTATAATCAAATTTTTATTGCCGAAGAAGATGTGTCGAAAACAGCATTTCGATGCCCAGGGGCATTAGGTGTTTATGAATGGGTAGTAATGCCATTTGGTTTAAAAAATGCTGGTGCAACATACCAGAGAGCAATGAATTCTATGTTTCATGATTTTATTGAAAATTTTATGCAAGTATACATAGATGATATTGTTGTCAAATCTTCAGAGGTTTGTGGTTCGGTAGATATAGAGATATCTTGGAAATTTTTTGATCTTTTCTCCCTCTCCAACCCAGGGTCCTGAACCTTAACAGGCCTGGTCCTGATCAATGGCACTTCCTCTGACTGAAAATATAACTCATATGAGCACAGGCAATGATAATGTAAACTTAAACAGACAAAAGGTTAAGAGTTTTCGACCTCAGAATTGCTTGATATTGGAGAAATAACTTTCTCTGTTGGAGTAGCTTTCTTTGTTTTTTTTGATTTGGGGATATGGGAGCTGCTCACTCTTTTTCGACTCTACGAAATGAAAGATTAATCAGGCAACAAGTATAATGAGGGAATACAAAGAGATAAAGAAAAACATGCTTACCTTTGGTTTATCCTCTGGAGGAGATTTTGCTTGCTTCGATGAGACCTCAACAGTCTTCTTTTTCTTTTTAATTGCAGCGTCATCAGTCGAAGAAGATGTGATGGGAAGAGCTACAGTTATTCGACAACAAGTGTTAATATAAAACACAAAAGAGAAATTCAATTATAAGACAAGATCTTGTACTTCACCTTCTCTAATGGAGGACAAGATTCGAATATGTTGAATATCTAAATGAAGATGACCCTCAAAAGTGTATATGTCCTGCTTAGTCGAAACTACTTTCTCAGCTGTTTTGTTCGAAAAATCAAATAGTGCCTTAGTCGAACCACATACGAACCATTCTGGAATGGGTGACCAAAATGCCAGAGCCAGTTCACTGGTTGGTAAAGGTGGAAATCTAATTTTGTTTTGTGTTAAAGCAAAAAAATATTTATCGGGTACATAAGGTGGAAAAATCATAGTCGGGATTTTATCAAGAATTTTTTGTTTAAAAACCTTTGCAGCTTGAGAACAGTTCGACGAAGATTAGTCGGATCATATACAGTTTTGAAATATTGTTGAAATGCTCGAATTTCTTGAATATGTATACCTTTCGATTTGGTCTTCTTTTTCTGCGTAGAAGGAAAAGCAGATATTAGTTTGACCAATAGAGTAGCCTCTTCGACACCAGTGAATTTCCTGGTGATATACTCTGTCCACCACTGAGAAAATTTGTGGGTACAAGAGAAAGTTAGTCCAAAAGAGAGGGGAGTAAGACGAAAAGAATCATCAGGAAAGTCATTGAGACGATTTATCCATTCTTCTTCATTCTCAGGAACTAACAGTTCCCTTTTAGACCGGAAAAAAGGGCTGGGTCGAAGTTGACACAACCCAAATTGCCGTGCATATAAACTTGGATGATATGAGAATAAACCAAATTGGTTTGATGACTTCCCAGGAGAAATTCGAGACGACAGCAGTTGAGGAGTTAAAAATGCTTTCCAAATTTGATTGGTTTCTTGTTCCTCATCAGGGTTGTCAGCAGGGAATTCCCTAGTGAACCAATGTGGTCCATAATTTCTTCCAGCAAAAGGGGCCATAGAAGGAGAAAATTCTGTACAATCCAGAAACATGTTGAAAGCTTGTGAAAAGAGATCTTCGACAGATACTCCTATTTGTTTAGGTTTCAACAAAGCCAGTCGCACGCCTTCGACCCCTCTGTTAGAAATTACGTCAAGATACTCACCAGGAGTATACATTATCAATTTCGAATTGAAAGTGGCAAGAAGCCACAATTGAAACAGCCAAATTGGTCCAGAGACCAAATATTTCCCTTTTGGTTTGAGTCCTTTCAAATCAAGAGCCCCTTGTTTCAAGTTGTCGAAAAGAGACCCTAAAATAAGGGTAGCCAAGTTGATCTTTCGACGTTGATGTAATTGAATGGCTAGGGGAATATACATCTTAGCCACTTGAAGTGACGAAGAACAGAAGACATAAAAGGATAACCAGAAAGTGAGAAAAGCAATATGCTCTTCATCAGAAACATCCTTCGACCCAGTAATGTGTTTCTCTTCAATATAACCTTTAAAACTAGCCTTTTTGAAGTCAAAATCGAAGTCAGTTTGAGTAGCAGGGTCGAAAATTTCCCCTAAGGGTTTTAAACCTGTTATAGCTGCCACATCAAACAGAGTAGGGGCAAGCATGCCACACTTTAAATGAAGGCTGTTGGTAGTGATATCCCAAAAATGTAGAGCAGAAAGGAGCATTGGGCTTTGATACTTAGGCCCATACCTTGAGATTTGGATCAGGTCGAAAATTCCTTGACTCTTCCAGATATCTCCTTTCTTCGACTCAATTTTGTTGAGCCAGTCGATGTAAGGCATGTTTTTCTCAGTTGGTGGCAAAGATCGAAAAACCCTATTCGGGTTACTCATAAAATCCATCACGTGTGGACCTTCGCTGAAAATCCTAGGGCTGAGTCTATGGTAGCTAGGGAAAACGTCCCTAATCCTAGGGGAATCATCATCAGCGAGAGGGAGAGGGCCTAAAAATGCATGATTTGAAGGTTTAGAGAAGGGGATAAGTACCTGAGACCGGTAAATTTGTGTTTCCTCCAAAGTAAGAGCAGGTTCAGAAACAAGGGTTTTCTTCCCAAGAGTTACAGCAGGAGATTTTATGGTAGAAGAAGATGCCATCGTTAGAAACTGGAAGCTAGTGAAGGAATAGAAGTGCTTAGTAGTGTCTGCTTTGCTTTGTGAGGTGAATAAGGAGAAGGAAATACAATAATCAGAAGAAGCTTTAATGGAGTTGTTCGCGGAGAAGAAGATGAAGAAACAGAAAAAGGAAATGAAGAGGTGCAGTTACCTTTTATAGCCGTGATTAACTTGAATTTATTAATTAAAAAAATAATTCAAAAGGTGTGAATCCCCAAGACGTTGGTGGGGAAACGTGGGATCATGGGAGATCCCAACAGTTATTTTCACACGTGGCATGATTTAAATGGGAGAAAGCGATAGTGGGACTGGCCTTGACACAGAAACATCTAATCATATTCTGAAAAAAGATATTTAATGATGATTGAAGATTTGACACAGAATGGTCGAAAGATGTTTCAAAAAAGTCATTTTCTACCTTCATTGAAAACTCAGTCGAAAAAGCCTTTTTGGGGGGCAATTTGTTAGCCTGCATTTTCGACAGGCTAATATTAAATGCAGTCAACAGGGTTTGACTTAATAATTTCAGAAAGAAAACAGGTCTTCGACACCATGATATAATTTCGACTTCAAGAGGTAGTAACCAAGGGAAAGCATCCTAATGCATAACTTAGCGAATTTGGAAAAAAGAGGCCACACTTCGACAGAGAGAAGATTGTAAACAGCGAAACAAGCAAAGCTATGGAGATCTGTCGAAAGGGACATTGATTCCTTGGTCGAAAAGAAAGAGCAGTTAGACAATCGAAGTAAAAGTACGTCGGAATAGCAGTTACTCTGCCTTATCTTGTTTTAGAAAACCGCTGTGCGGTTATTAGTTTTTCCTTATAAATAGTCGTTCTGTACATAGAACAGAGGTCGCAAATTTCATTACACACATTTCCTAAAACACTCTACTTCCGCAAACAGAGAAAACAGAGTTAACAGGAATTCATGTATGATTCTGCGTACCATTTCTTTATATAATTGTTTTCATTTCTTTAAGATTTCTGCACTTTGTCATCTTCTTCATTTACAATTACTGCAATTTACTGCATTTGATTCCTCTTCCCGCATTTACAAATTCTTGCACTTTATCATATTTCTTAAGTCTCTGCACTTCGCACTTCTACTGATATCAACAATTCTTAGTAAAATTTGATCACAAATGGCCTGAGATTCCTAGTTGATCTCGCAAGTAACACGTGTAGTGAAACTAGCGGTGTTTACTAAAAATCACAGTAAACAGATACGCCTCGACGAGGAGGAGCTTCTCTTCGTGGTGGTGAACGATGGGGCCAAGATGGTTGCCCTCGGTGACCGCTGTCCGCACGCGGGCGGATCGAGATCGACCCTCTCTCATAGCGTTCGATCAGCTCGTCTCGATCAGCAATCACTTGATTCTTTTGCTCCAGAATTTGTATGAGCGCCTGGGTTACATGCTCTGGCAATGCTTCTGGGATTCCAGCTTCGGCCAGCTCGGCCGGTAGTTGCTGGACCGGTTGGATGACTGGCCCGCGGCCACCCTGCACTGAGGGTTCTTGGCGAGGCTCGCCTTGTGATTCATGAACTGTCACAGGGACGCCCTCTGGAGTCCGTTGAGGTCGGTTCTGTCCAGAGGTGTTGAGCCTGGAAGAAGTGCGTTTCTGAAGTGGCGGCATGGTTTGATGTGGAATAGCGCTCGGGCTCCCACTGTGGTCGCCAATTGATCGTACCTGATCAATACGATGGGTTGCTGTTGTCGATTGATGTCGCTCGGTCGCTGTGATGAAGGACCGAGTTCTGGGCCGCACGCGGGTGGTACCTGCAAAGGCACTCCAACGCTCAAGTCAGAGGTGCTTCAACGGGCAGGGTCACAAGGTGAGTAAAACGTACCTGAAGCCACATGCTGGTGTGGTATATATGATGTTGGCGTTCTAGCCGTTGCGGTTTTTGCGGGGCCGGCCGCATCTTGCGGAGCAAGTTAGATATTGGGCCGCGATGGGCCTGTTGTACGAAATTGGCCTTCGAGCCCACTCCAGAACAAGTATTATTTGGAAATTCTAATTGAAACAGAATCACAAAAGGCACAATCTAAAAAAACGTGTATGAATTTTACGGAGCATTGTATTCATCCTTCAATGATAACTTAATTACTGTCAAATTTCTATTCTATAAACTTTAAAACACCGGGTTAAATCATCCAAAGGAAAATAACCAAATTTTATTCATTCCAATATTTTGCTTTAATCTTCTCGGGTAATATGTAATTAACAGCAAACACACAATTATTCGTAGTTACCTCTTGTTTTGACATAAGGAAAAATCATTTGGTTAATCATATGGTAAATAGTGGTTCTTGAGTTAGAAATAGATACGGAAGGAAATTGATATCTAAGGGAGTGAGAAATTCGAATTTTAAAAATTGGTCCCGGAAGGGCGCAGTGGTTGTGCTTCCTTCACGCACGGGTCGTGCACTGTGTTAGCTAAATAAATCAGCTACACAGATGCACGCACAGTCCGGGCGTAGTGGCGGCACAGTTTGTGCTTCCCCTGCAACACTAGATTTTCACAATTTTCATCAATTTTGAACCTCCCATTGATACCAATCCTACCCAAAACCATCAACCAAACTCGAGCATTTTACCACAAGCATAGACAACATAATCAAGCATGAATCATGTTTAAAAAGAAAAACACATTTTCATACACATCATTCATCATACCACGTACATTCATATACATTCAAGGTATACATGGAATGAAACATTGAACATCAAAACTCTAAATTTAATTTTACATCTCAAAACATATTCAAATCATGCTCAAACAAGTTCAAGAATCAAACACCAAAAATGCAATTCAACATACATGAATGGAACAAAATCAATTACCAAAACAAAAGAAAGTGACATATTTATACTAGTAATGGCAATGACGTGTTATTTTGAAACAACACCTTTGTAAGAACATGTGTCACTTACTAATAACTATAGAAAACAAATTCACTTCATAAAATGAGGCTAATCAAAGGAACGAACTACAACAGGAAAGACATCAAAAGTAAGAGTCCGATATAAAATAAGAAAGAATGCTTTTGTATCATAGTAAGGATGAAATGAATTGTTTAAATCAAAATGTCATTGATAGTTTCTTGCAAGGTTGCAACAATAATTAAAGATAGATTGTAGATCACAACTACAATGCAAGTGCAAAGACTGGTTTTCACTCATTTGAAGTTACAAGTAACATCACTTCCAACATGAAGTGTTCATACCTGTCTTTTAGTCTTTTTTTTGGCTTAGCACAATTCGAGATATAATGTCAGATACTCTAGAATACCCAATATCAACGGAAACCCCAATCCGTATAGCTATACGAATAATGCCAGGGCCCTAGCTTTGGATTCATGACTCCCCTCGGCTAGGTATACTACATGAACTCGGGATCGTCATCCCCCTCAATATCTTTTATTAACCTCTTGGACATTAAGTCCATTTCTCGACACGAAGTCGCATTATTATCCTCTCGGACATTAAGCCTGTTACTCGACACAAAATCGCATTCTTACATTTGTTACGTGAACTTAGACACTTAGGTCTATACTTGATTCTTAAATTGTATTCACTCTCGATACGACAATTACTCGGTTTATAAATAACCCATAACATAACCTTTCTTAATATACTTTGTTATCTCTCGATGGACTCATTCGATAAAAAGTAATAACCGCGTTAAAACCAATAAAACTATAGGTTGAACAACGTCAACATTCATCATAAATCATGGGAATTGGATTAGGATACTTACACAAGTGAATTGGGGTTCAAAAGGTGATTTTAGGGTTTCAAAATTTGATGTTGACACGGGCACCCGTGTTGGACAACACGGGCCATGTCAGCCGTTTTTCAAAATTTTGCACTACAACCTGATGCTGACACGGGTATCCGTGTTGTCTTCCACGGACCGTGTCAGGCTATCAGAAGTGCAGATTTTGCTGCTTTTGTGTAATCCGCTATCCCGATCAATTCCGATACTCATTCCGCTCGATTCCTAACTCAACAACAGTCCATAACCACACAATTAAAAACGAATTTGACATCGAATACGTTTTTAACCTGCAGAAAAGACATATAGCGTCGGTTATTTTGGACTTTTAGCGTCGGCTATCACCCGACGCTAAATGTCGCGATCCTAAAAGTGAGATTTTTAGCGTCAGTTTTCTAACCGACGCTAAATGTCACTTTTAGCATCGGATTTTCAAAAAACCGATGCTAAATCTCCCTTTCATCACTTTTTTGTGGTATGGAAAATGACATTTAGCATCGGTTATTTGAAACAACCGATGCTAAAAGTTATTTGTTAGCATCGGTTAATTCAAATAACCGATGCTAAATGTCTCAACAAATAACTTTTAGCATCCGGTATTCTAAATAACCGATGCTAAATGTCATTTTTTGATAAAAAAAAATGACATTTTGCATCGGTTATTTAGAATAACCGATGCTAAATGTCTAGCTTCTTTTTTATATATTGTTGATTTTTTTCTAAACCAGAATTTATAAGAACCTGCTTTTGTCACACAGCAAGAACACAAACCATAACCGAACCCATAACAGAAGTCATATAACACAACCATAACAGAACCCATAACACAGCCAGAATTTATAACACAACCAGAATTTACACAAAACAGAATTTATAACACAACCAGAATTTATAACATATATGATACGTGACATTGTAACAACCAGAATTTATAACATATATGATATGAAAATTTAAAATTGTTGTACTTCCTGTTTTTGAGTTAAATAATGATGCAGTGACATTGTAACATCTATATCCAATCATTTCAATTTTATTATTTACTTTGTATTGTATTGAAATTGCCAATTGTGTTATTATATATAAAACCCGTGTGTGTCTCTCTTGCCTAGCTGAAATTGTAGTATTATAATTGCTTTAAAGTATGTGTAGGAATGATTGTATATGCAAGGTAAAGCAAAAAAAAAAATCAAAACAAAAAAAAATTACTTTTAAAGTCGGATATTCCTCTTATACCACGTTGTATCCGACTTAAAACACGGCTTTTAAAGTCGAATATTACTCTTAATCCGACTTTAAAAGTGTTACAGAGAGGCTAAAACACAATATAATCAAACTTTTAAAGTCGGATGTATACATTTATCCGACTTGAAAACTGGCTTTTAAAGTCGGACGTCTATTCGACTTTAAAATTTCAGACTTTCAAAGTCGCCTCGATCGAAGTCGGATTAGGATCCGACTTTAAAAGCCCAAAATATCCGACTCTAAAGCCCTTTTTTCCACTAGTGATAGCCAGAATTTACAAATACAAATTGGAACCATAACACAAACCATATAGAAGCAGCACAAATATTGGAACCATAATAAACCATAGAACCATAACAAAATATTTCTGACCAACACAAACAATGCAACTAGTGTATCTAAAACAAAATCTTTCTAAAAAGACATTAAACTAGTAAATCTAAAAGAGTGTATCCTTTTGTTCTGTACGAATTTTCATAAAGAATTCTACCCAAAGCTGACGAATCTCCAAAAGTTCCTCTTCGGTGTATGCCTTTGGGTCATTAAATACCTACAAGTTTAAAATTACTCAAACAAATTATATCCAATCAACAGTATACGCACAGACAAATATCCAAACAAAATTATACCTTCTCCCAATTATCAACAACACCGACACTCAAAATGGTCAGCATAAACTTCATCACATAATAGCCACAATATTGAAAATCATTCCGTTGTATTGGCATCTACACAATTGAATTAACAAAATTAAAGAGAGTATTATATATATATATATATATATATATATATATATATCATATATTAATTCACTCTAAATTAAATCAACCCATATTTTAAATTACTTACTATAGGGTACAACCACTTGGTGGTCGATGTAGAATCCCCTTTGACAGCTCTAATAACATAATATAAAATTAGTTATAAAATTTCAACCCAAAGTTCAAATACTACAATCTAAACCATGATAAAAAAAATTAAAAACTTACCTCCTAAACATGTGTTTGATTTCTTTGTTTGGTTTGCGGCATAAGGAACACTTCCAGACCACAGTATTTTCATTTGGGAGTAGGACAACCAGTTGCCAATGATTGCTGCAACATTGATAAACTTAAAATTAAGCCACACACAAACAAAGGAAAATGAATTACCAATTCGTTGAAATATGCAATCACGTACTTATAGCAAAATGGAGCAATATATATGAACTTATTGGTGGTCTATTTCACTTGAATGTTTTGAAGAACGGTATCCATGGGCATATTCTTCAAGTTAAGCTTATGTGGACACAAAAATCCATATATTTCATCTGTACCTCTTTCAACACATTGACGATACAGATATCTAGTGGCACGTAATAAAAACTATCAAGTTTATTAATATATGTAGAAATGCGAGAAATTGACATAATGAAATAAACTTTACTACTTACGTGCACCATATGCTCAAATGGCTTAACTCAAGCCACTCTTCACCGGAAACCATGTCCATGATCTCTTTAAAGGAGACAAAGCTGATATGATCTTCATGCTGCAACCTTATCCTAGCATGTCTCTTATCAGCATACCCCGTCATAAGCATCTCTTTCAGCCAATCGATTTGGACCTCCGCCTCCTCCACATGAGATGGTGTGCAGCTAGCCTTAGATCCAATAGTGGTCATGGGAGAGGGAACCTGAACAACCGCATTATGACATCCACATGAAATGGTGTGCTGAATAATTAAAACATACATATAAATTAAACTAGAATTTATGAATTGATTCAAATAATACAACAGATCTAGTAATATAAACATATACCCCTGCCAACGCCTTGCGAATTCGGTCTTACACCATCACTTCCACGCCCTCCATAATTTCTTTCATCAACCCCGCATTATCAACTTGTGAGCTACTCGAGGCAGAACGTGCTACACTTCCAAAGTATCTCTTCAGCCCGACACCTTTTCCAGCTCCATGAACACGCCTGGGATGCTCAGGTGTTCCAATGGCAGCAGTCAAAATATCATTCTTTCCTTGCGGAATGAAAGATCCTTGGCTACTCATAACCGTAAGTTCATCCTACAACAAAAACATGTTCACGTGTTACAATTGAATTACTTAAACAAAGAATACTTTTGTTCAACTTAGATCCACACAAAATTTTACTTACAATATTAGATCCAACTGATGCTGACTCCTCCGATACATAAGATCTAGATTTGTTTTTGCGGCCAGCCTTCCACAGCTCATGACGCTTTGGAGATGTAGGCTCCACCTCCAAAGAAGGATCACCAGACTCCTCCTGAATTTTTTTATTTGATATTCTTTCAAACTCTTCTTCAACTTTTTATAACCGCCTGGCCCCATTGTGTGGTTGTATTTATTATTTTTTTGAATATTCTTAGCAGCTTCTCTCTTAGTCTATTACAAAGAACAAACACCGCCACATATATAACAGATCATTAATGTTTAAGAAACTAAAATATTTGTAGTTAAAACAATACCACAAACTCCTCAGTAATGCGGCTGTTATAAAATGCGGCCTATGTCTCAGTAGATATGCTGCTATATTTGTGACATGGCGTTTTTTCACCATTTTTATCCCCATTACCAAAGACATATGTTCTGGTGAGAGTTGTCTTGAACTGTCTCCAACAAAGATTGATATGAGACATCCAAGTCTTCTCGAATTTCTTATCGCTGGGAACATCAAATGTTTGCTTTACATCATCCCAAGCAATCCTTTTTGTCCCGTCATCAACCTCACTCCAACTCATGGGCAATATGCTTATTTTTGTTCGTGCAACCACCCCTAAATAGGTCTTGAATTTGTTAGCATAAGGACCAATGAGATCGCCTTTACTATCAATATCCACTCTATATTTTTGACCAGTTGGGCAACTAGAAGTGAACTTATGTAATGATGTCGGGCGTCTAGTATTCTTTTTGGGAGGGTCGGCACTGGAATTATCCATGATACCTGTTTAAACAAAGGAAACAAATATCATTCATTCTATGCCATTTAAGTTCAACAGTGAAACATACAAAAGAAGAAATCTGTCACATACAATAGAAACAAACAGTCATTGTAATTAAGTTCACCAGTACAATTTCATAAATATGTCACATACAATAGAAACAAACAGTCATTGTCATTAAGTCCACCAGTACAATTTCATAAATCTGTCACATACAATAGAAACAAACAGTCATTGTCATTAAGTTCAGCAGTACAATTTCATAGGTTCAAAAAAAAGAACAAATCTAAACTCATTCGTATAAATTTCCTTCATTATGATCATTGCGAGTGGCATGTTCATCGTCAACTTCATTGTCATTAACTGAAGTAGGCACTTGTGTTAACAAACAAGGTGTTTCGGAAATTGCAAGACTTGAATCTTCATTTTCATCACTGCCTATTTTTCCTTGTAGGACCACTGACCACTTTTTGTTAGAAGAATCTTTGACATAGAATACTTGTTTTGCTTGGTCGGCCATGATGAAAGGTTCATCATTATAACTTATCTTGCCAAGATCCACTAGTGTAAATCCCATTTCGTCGATACGTACACCACTCTTGCTGTTAACCCACTTACATTTAAAAAGGGGTACTTTAAATTTACGGTAATCAAGCACCTAAATCTCTTCAATAACACCAAAGTAAGAAATGGATGCGAGTACTGGATTAGTATCCTTTGAACTAGAGAAGTGCATTGAGGAAGCCATGACCATAACTCCACTATTTTGCATGGTACTTTTGTCATATTTTGATTTTGTGTAAAAGGAAAACTTATTTATGTCATGCTCGCTCCAACACACGACGTTAAAGCTAGGGTCATGTGCTAACCATCTCAAAGTCTCAGAGACACTCGCATCTTTCTTAATATCTAATTTAAACCAATCTATGAATGTGTTGTTATGCTCGTTCAATAACAATATTTCTTTCATTCGAGGGTTTTTGGCCTTTACTAACTCTTTATGTAGAGACAAGTAAGGTAATACCTCATGTGTGTTATATGTGTGTTATTCAAAACATACAAATGTGCTTGAAGCACTTCAGCTCGACCCATGCTCTTAGTGGTTATACTGTGTGTACCTTTACCTTGACATCTCCCTGCATAGCGAGAGTTTTGTAGTCCCACAGATTTCGCTTCTGACAAGTAGTCTGAACAAAACTCAATAGCTTCTTTTGTGACATACCTTTCGACAATGGATGCTTCAGAATGATATTGGTTCTTCACATACCCTTTCAAGATCTTCATGTATCGCTTGACTGGGTACATCCACCTTAAATAAACAGGGCCACATAATCTAATCTCCCTAACTAGATGAACAATTAAATGAACCATGATATCAAAGAACAAGGGAGGAAAAAACATCTCCAACTGACACAAGATAATAGCAGCTTCATTTTCCAACTCGTCCAATTTTTGAGGGTCGATGATTTTAGCACATATACTATTGAAGAATAGGCACAATCTAGTTATGGTATGTCGGACATCTTTCGGCAAGATGCCACGAATCGCCACAGGTAGTAGTTGTTGTATCAAGACGTGGCAGTCATGCGACTTCAAGCCAACTAATTTGAGATCTTTCATTGAAACTAGTCGCTTTACATTTGAAGAGTAACCATGTGGCACTTTGATTCCCTGTAGACACTCGCAAAACCACGTTTTCTCTTTTTTTGACAAGGTATAACATGCTGGAGGAAAATATGTCCTTTTACCTGTTTCCACTGGATGTAACTGTTCTCATATACCCATCTCACACAAATCTAGACGAGAATTTATACCATCCTTTGTCCCTTGAATGTTGAGAAGCGTCCCGATGACACTATCACAAACGTTTTTCTCGACGTGCATGACATCAATACAATGTCTTACATCACCTTGGACCAATATGGAAGATCAAAGAACACCGACCTCTTCTTCCACTTGCTTTTCTCCTTGGACTGCTTCTGCTTTTTGCCGAATACAACTGTGATGTCCTTAACCACTTGATAGAATTCTTCTCCGGTCGAGGCATTTGGAGCCTCTCATCTGCATGCCACCTAATGCTCTTCGCGTCATTTGCATTAGCAAACAAGCGTATGAACCTGGGTATTATTGGAAGATACCATAAAACCTTGGCAGGGGAACCCATTGAGCTGTTGTCGTCACAACTATATTCACCCGACTTCACTTTGCAGCGCGGCCAATTACACGTAGGGCGCTTGTGCAACT
The DNA here is from genome assembly GCA_039519185.1 of Astragalus membranaceus. Lineage (NCBI taxonomy): Eukaryota > Viridiplantae > Streptophyta > Magnoliopsida > Fabales > Fabaceae > Astragalus > Astragalus membranaceus. The sequence continues at coordinate 105,645,234 of CM076848.1, read as the reverse complement.
TCTCAAAGTCTTTCCAATACCATATGAAATCATTTGGACATGCATGTATTTTCTGATACTCCACACCCATCGGACACAATATCTTCTTCGCATCATATGTACGTTTTGGCAATGTGTTACCTATGGGAAGCATGTCTACCAACAGCTCAAGCAATTCAGTGAACCCCTTATCAGTCCACCCATTTATCGCCTTCAGATTGATCAATTTTAACGTCGCAGACAGCCGTGTGTATTTTGTGCAACCCATATACAGAGGTTCTTCTTTGTCTTTGCACAAAGTATCGTATTCATGCGCTCGCTTAAAAGATTCAGGACCAATGTCACGTATCATATCCTCCATTCGATCATCCATATCTTCATGACTTTCTCTCTTTTGGACACACTTGGGTTGTCGGTTGATTCACCATACCATATCCATGTGGTATAATTGGGACAGATCCCATAAACAAAGAGATGGTCTAGTATTACATTTGGTGGTTGTGGGGCTCGATTCACACAAAAACAACAAGGGCAGGAATAAGTAACACCAGTTTTGGGAACATCAGTTTTGGGAACATCAGTTTTGGCAAAATGTGCTTGAGCAAAATTTATAAAATCTTCGACTCTGTTCGCATACTCATCACTCAGACGATTACTTTGCATCCAACTACGATCCATGACTACGCTCCAAAATAATAGACCAAGTATTGTCAAAACTGTTGGGAAATCAAGAGATATTATTTTAAAACCCTTTTAAAATCAATCTCAAGAGCGGAAAAATTCCCTTTGCCAAGATCGCTTAGAACTACAAGAATCACTATGAGTTCATGTTTCACCTCTTGAAGCGTCGAGGAGACAAATCACCAACACCACAAGCGCAGTGTCTCTATTCAGTCCACGTGAACGGTTTCCTCGGAATGGCGTCGGTGCTAGTTGACGGCTACTGTGAAGGAGGAGGCACAACAAAATAGACTCTATTAGGGTTAACTCTTTGGAGGCGCAATATATCAGATATATACAATGCTCCTTTCTATCATTTGTTGCCTTAGTGGGCCTTGTACATTACAAGCCCAACTCCTTCTTTATTTAATTAAATCTTTATTTAATTAAATAACAATTTTCCAATTTAACCGTTCAATCGTGTGACCCTATAGGCTCCCACTTAATTGGCAATAATACAAAATATTATAAACAATGAGCGGCATCTAGCAATGCATCATTGTCACCCAATTAATGAGAAAACCGGTGATCCGATTTTAACCTTCTGCGACCATAATTTATCGTGCAGTAATTGTCCCTTCGTCCAAATGTCTAATTGAAAGCAAGTCACATTGTGTGTCATACTTGCAAAGTCCAATTATTTATTTATCGATCCCGGAGTAGACACGTAAATAATAATGAACGTAATATCACATATTGGTCCATTATAGCATGGCCATGCATTTCCACGGTCTCACTCTATCGATAGGCCCAAGACATAACTCCTGTTATGTAGGAGGGACGATTCCTATCTACATCACTCACACCCCTCCACATGGTTCATTGCAGGCCCAATAACCACGTTTATGATTGTCCTGTCACGGACAACGTTTGATGGCTTTAAAGTCTACAACTTCACATGTAGGGATCGTAGTGACTTCAAGTCGAAGGACTACTCACAATGGTCGCATGAGAATCGCTAATGACACTTACACAACAATTATGTAGCATTCTCATGGTGGGTCAATCCAGTATAAATATTACTCCTAATATTAATACTTGTGTTATGATTCGATATCTCCATATCCATGACTCGTGAGATGTGGTCATCAATCATCAACACAATAGCCTCTATGCATTATTGTTGTCCTTGTTAACAATAATACTTCGACTACGGATACTTCAAGAATAGCGTTCTATAATTCAATGGGGTCTCACGATCAAATCACATTTAATGCTCTATTGAACGAACTATCTATTCTAAGGACTTTATTATGATATACTCTTATAACATAATAAATAATGCCTTACACATATATCAAATATATGACATAAAATCATGATACAACTAATAATCTATTCAAAATAGATTGGCCACTAGGGCTTACACCAACAATCTCCCACTAGCACTAGTGCCAATCGAGCATCAGGTCAACACCCATCGAACTAGTGTGAGTGTCAAGCTACAACTGAGCTAGAGACTCCTCTAGCGGATTGTTGTACTTATTTCCATATCTCCTCTCCGATCATCGATCGACTGAGATATAAACAACTAAGTATATTTCTGGACCACTAATAGTGCCAAGTTTCCTAAGCCTGCGCGATTACTGCATCATCATCACATCGAGATCAATGGAGGTCACAAAGTTAGGAAATGCGCCAAGTTCAAAAGAACATGTTGATCCAAACAACCTTCAAATCATATTAGAAGGGTTTATATACTCGACCTCTGTAAAAGAATTAGCACATGTACCCGAGCTGGAACTCTTCCAACTCACAATGCTACCATTTAAGCATAACAAAGTCTAGAATGTGACCTGGATTTACCTTTGATGGTTTGGAAGCAGCATTGAATTAACACTTTGCATCAAAAATCTTCTTACCATCATTTATCAAAACACATCTTTTAGTGCTTCTCAAGTACCAAAATATATGCTTGACTATTATTTAGTGACCTTTCACTATCCATCATAAAATGAATCATACTCCCACTAACCTTCATGTGTACACAAGCTTGTCCCTTTTCTTGATGTATCCCATTATCTAATAGTTTCATCAAAACAAAGATTCCTGTAGGCTAAGGCTCATCACATGAGCATCAAATCACCCCTTTAAGTTAAGAGTGACCCTTATATCTCAAGTTGGTGATAGGACTTATCAAACCTACACATATCTTGTGTAACTTGAATCGACATCATATTCACAGCACTTGTGGAGCCGATTCATATTCCATTATAGGTGGCTCTCGTGGTACTTGAATTTCTTCAAGTTCTACATTTCTCCCACTGGTTCCCATGGTGATAAACTCTCTTAGGAACGCCCAAATTTTTCATTATAAAATATTTTTCCTTTGGAGATATTGTAGAGATGGTATCCGTTAGTTTCCTTAGGATACTTCACAAAATACATTTATCTGATTTGGCACAGTCTATCGGATAAACTTGACAAATCAAATCTTAATAAACGTCACATTCGGCCTTTCCATATCACATATGGAGCCATTTTACTCCCTCAAATGGAACATGGTTAGGGTAAGAAATAACTGTATAAAGAGCGTATCTCAGAAAGAGTCATAAAATTTTGATTGACTCATCAGAGATCATACCTTATCTAACAAGGTGCTATTCAGATAGTCAACAAACTCCTGGCTTTAGTATTTACCATCATGATCCGATCGTATGGTTATAATACTCTTGCCTGTATGGTTCACCACTTCGTTATTGAACTCATTGAACTCTTAAAGGGTTCTTGATTTATGTTCCATAAGATACACTAATCATTGTTTATAATTGTAGTTAACAATAAACCCAATGAAGTTTAGAACCTATCTCTTGCACTTTTGTTTAGTGGCTGACATACATCTCATGTATCATGCCAAAAGATTACGAACTCTATCACCATGACTTGTGATTGGAGCTTAGTCATCTTTTCTAATAAGTAAGATTCATAGATCCCAAATGATTCACAATCAATTGAGTCCAAGAGTCCATTTCAATGGAACTTAAAACTCGCTTCTTACTTATTTGCCCTAAACGATACTGCTAATGTATATAAGACTCAAATTATTTGACTTGACCTTATTCACATTTATGTCATAGATAAGAAGAAATTTTAGATCAACGATACATAGTATATATCTTTCAAGATCTTCAACATAGAAAAACACCAATTGAATAAATGAAACAACGCTTGTCCTTTTATTACAATATAAAATCCTTTCTTGTTCACTCAAGAAATGGAATTGATGTTTCCATTAACTGCTAGAAACTAATAACCCTTATTTAGTTCCAAGACAAGCCATCAAGGGCTACATCAACACTCCCTTTTAAATCCCCACATTTATGCAAATGTGAAATCTACATCTGATGTAGAGGTGGGAAGTTTGTTTCTATGACAAAATATTTGAAGAAGAAGTCCAACTTCCTTTCTTCACCTTATACTCTTTCTGGTACAAAATCAATTCTTCTTCCAACATTCGGTCCAACCATATTGGAAAAAGTTCATTCCATAGCAACCCTTCATATGTCAGTTTCAAGGTTGAAGTATTGGGCTTGCACTTGTTCTTACCCATGTACTACTCCTTGATACTAAACATCGGGCCTTTCCCTTCCATGACCATCAAGATGGCCTAAACTTTTCGACCCTATCCATTCAAAAACTCTTGTTGGATTAAGTCAGTGTCGCCAACTCTTGGCGCTAGGGATGTCCCAGCCTTTCTAGTTCTCAATGTACCTAATCGCATGAAGCACATGAGGACCTACTGGATTTCCCATACATATTGCAACTAAAGAAGGGACGAGAAGACTCAAACTTTTCATGTCTTGCTCACTCTTTGTAGAGTACCATGAGGTGTATGACACATCATATGCCTTTTATGATTGCAAGAATGAAATATCCTCGAACGAAGGCATCGACTTGATGCGTCTCATAAGCATCGTTTCAATCCTAGTAGGAGTAGGTTACTCAAAATATTTTGCTCGAGAATATACAGTTTCTCTCATGCTTGAGGACAATCCTCAAATTTATATACCAATCCAGAAAATTACTTCTAAACGACTTGTCCTTCTCAAGGACGAATCACAGTTAATATTGTGCTGAATGCTATGGTAATTTCAATTACAGAAATATGCAGAAAATAAATATCATGAATAAAACATATTTAATAGGACTTTACTAAATATGCTCCCACTATTTTATTCAAATCAATGACCCTCACCATTGACTCGGAAAATCCCATTGGAAGATTTTCTAGTGAGACCAAGATCCATATTTCACCTTATTCTGAGACAGATGAGCTGATTCACCCAAAACATGGTTATTTAGGTAAGAAACTCCTTTCCAATTATATCACATGTAACTCTTGGATCAGTTGGGTGAGCAACACTTGCTCAAACCATCTTATGAATTTAAGCCCAACTCCTTTGCCTCTGGGCCCATTTCAATCCTATTGAATTCGACCGAGTTAAGTTAGACCCAATGGTTGGCAGTCGGATCTTATCCTATCGCGCCTCACCGATATAGAATAGTGTACTCAGCTTTGGCATGACCCACACTAGACGATACTGGCCTTGACGAGTGCCACACATCGGAAGGCAAATAACTTAATATTTGATTTGAGGGATTTTGATTAGGCGATCTCATCAGCATTTATATTAACATGCAAGGCGTCTCTCAAACATGTTAAACATACATCTCACACGCATCATGCATCACATACATAAAACATATAAGATAGGGTGGTACGGTTATGGCCTCTTAATATCTAAGAATTAAATAAACTATTTATTACAATTCTTTGACCCGCGTACAAGCTTCAAAAGCTTCTCCCACTCGCATCCACAAATAGTGTTGTCTTCTCCTCAATTCTTGAGCAATTACATTATTTAAGTAGACGACTAAAATAATTAAAAGCACGACACGCAGGTCGTATTTAAATTAAAATAAATCACGACACGCATGTCGTATTTAAAATAAATGCCAAAATTCTAAGGCCATAACCGGACACCATATAATAATAATAATAATAATAATAATAATAATAATAATAATAATAATAATAATAATAATAATAATAATAATAATAACTCCTTATTATTTAGTCAAAGAAAATAATAACCGCTCATTATTAGCATTTTATTATTAAATGATTTTAACATTCCATAACTTGAATTCAGCTGGTAATTGATTCGCAAGGCATGAAATTATCATATAACCGATTATAACTATTAAAAGCATAATCATATAACTTTTGAACCAATTTCTAAAAAGGCAAATTATATTCCCCTATTGATACTCAAATTCAATGACAATAAATTTCTTACCAATTTCAAAAACATGCCAATAACACTGGTTTATCAATTCCTATGCAAATTTCAATTGCTAAAAGAAAATAGTATCTAAATATGACTTTTGCATTTGAATTCAGGTTTGGTAACTTTTGCTATCGGTATCCATTTCTTCTAATTGTCAACGATGACCAATAAAACATAATCATGTGCATCTCTTGACTCATATCAAATATCACACAATAGGTAAGGAAACTCAATGGATATACACATTTGAATCAGATTCAATTATACACAAATTCAAATAATTATTTATTGATAAACCTGACGATCAGACGGAAACAATAAAACATGTATATCAACTAAATATTGTTCAAAAGCACTAAATCATGTTATCATACAAGGTAAGCGAATAACAGAGGACTCAAGGTAACTAAGACCACAGCTCTGATACCACTGTTGGGAAATCAAGAGATATTATTTTAAAACCCTTTTAAAATCAATCTCAAGAGCGGAAAAATTCCCTTTGCCAAGATCGCTTAGAACTACAAGAATCACTATGAGTTCATGTGTTTACCTCTTGAAGCGTCGAGGAGACAAATCACCAACACCACAAGCGCAATGTCTCTATTCAGTCCACGTGAACGGTTTCCTCGGAATGGCGTCAGTGCTAGTTGACGGCTACTGTGAAGGAGGAGGCACAACAAAATAGACTCTATTAGGGTTAACTCTTTGGAGGCGCAATATATCATATATATATATAATGCTCCTTTCTATCATTTGTTGCCTTAGTGGGCCTTGTACATTACAAGCCCAACTCCTTCTTTATTTAATTAAATCTTTATTTAATTAAATAACTATTTTCCGATTTAACCGTTCAATCGTGTGACCCTATAGGCTCCCACTTAATTGGCAATAATACAAAATATTATAAACAATGAGCGGCATCTAGCAATGCATCATTGTCACCCAATTAATGAGAAAACCGGTGATCCGATTTTAACCTTCTGCGACCATAATTTATCGTGCAGTAATTGTCCCTTCGTCCAAATGTCTAATTGAACGCAAGTCACAATGTGTGTCATACTTGCAAAGTCCAATTATTTATTTATCGATCCCGGAGTAGACACGTAAATAATAATGAACGCAATATCACATATTGGTCCATTATAGCATGGCCATGCATTTCCATGGTCTCACTCTATCGATAGGCCCAAGACATAACTCCTGTTATGTAAGAGGGACGAATCCTATCTACATCACTCACACCCCTCCACATGGTTCATTGCAGGCCCAATAACCACCTTTATGATTGTCCTGTCACGGACAACGTTTGATGGCTTTAAAGTCTACAACTTCACATGTAGGGATCGTAGTGACTTCAAGTCGAAGGACTACTCACAATGGTCGCATGAGAATCGCTAATGACACTTACACAACAATTATGTAGCATTCTCATGGTGGGTCAATCCAGTATAAATATTTCTCCTAATATTAATACTTGTGTTATGATTCGATATCTCCATATCCATGACTCGTGAGATGTGGTCATCAATCATCAACACAATAGCCTCTATGCATTATTGTTGTCCTTGTTAACAATAATACTTCGACTACGGATACTTCAAGAATAGCGTTCTATAATTCAATGGGGTCTCACGATCAAATCACATTTAATGCTCTATTGAACGAACTATCTATTCTAAGGACTTTATTATGATATACTCTTATAACATAATAAATAATGCCTTACACATATATCAAATATATGACATAAAATCATGATACAACTAATAATCTATTCAAAATAGATTGGCCACTAGGGCTTACACCAACAAAAACAAAATCAAACTATCACATCAAACCAACGGCAACAATTAACAGTTAGTTATACAAGCATATCCTAACTAAGTTGAACACAACCGAACTGGAAAAATGCTCCCTCTCAACACTAGATTCCAGAGAACAACGACCAACAATTTGGCCAATGTTTTTACACCCCAAGTCAAGAAAACAATCATTTTCCTCCAAAAGTCATATACTATTGCTATTGCTAACACACACTTCCATCACACACTTCCATCAAAAAGAAGTGCATTCCAATAGTTAGTCTTATTATTAGTTAGAATGTATAATGTTGACCAAAAACTTGCAAATAATGAATCAGGAAACTTGCAAATAATGAGAAAACCATGAATCAATGAACATAAAGGTAGAGCACATAGCAACCGAGAGAGAGAGAGAGAGAGAGAGAGAGAGACTCACAACTTCAGTAGGTGAATAGGTGATGAGGGTGAACTTTTTATCACTGTGATAGACTTTGTTCAACACAAAAATGACGAATCAGAAAAATTAAAATTAGGGTTTCAGAACAAAATAAAAGCAATTAATCAAACCAGAGAAGGATACGAACCAGGTGCGACGACGGAGAATACTTCGCAGAGGCTGTCCTTAAGAGGAGGCCGTTTGAAAACTTAGGGTTTCGAATATCCTTTCACTGAAACGACGGCGAGGAAGGTGACGATGAGCAAGGCGACGGCGAGAGTTGAGAACGGTGAGAGCGTCGTGTTCGTCGAGTTCAGAGAGTGAGAGACCTCAGAGAGTGAGAGCACCGTCTTTGATTTCAAGCCCCAAAATAGGAGTGACTGCGAAGAAGGCGACGACGAGAGCAACGGCGACAACGATCCAAGAATCGACGACGAGGAAGATGGAGGTTCAGAGAGAGCGCGAGAGAGCCTTGAGAGAGTGAGACAGCTCAGAGAGTGAGAGTGAGAATGAGAATGCGAAGAGTAGTGTATGCGATGGAAGAAGTGAAAAAAATAAAACATGGCCTTTAGCGTCGGGTGTTTAAACACCCGATGCTAAATGTATTTGCTTTAGACATTTAGCATCGGTTGTTTAAAACACCCGATGCTAAATGTCTAGAGCAAATACATTTAGCGTCGTTTGTTTAAACAACCGACACTAAATGTATTTGCTTTAGACATTTAGCATCGGTTGTTTAAACACCCGATGCTAAATATCTAAAGCAAATACATTTAGCGTCGGTTGTTTAAACACTCGATGCTAAATGTATTTTCTTTAGACATTTAGCATCGGTTGTTTAAACACCCAATGCTAAATGTCTAAAGCAAATACATTTAGCATCGGATGTTTAAACACCCGATGCTAAAAGTAGGAGCGAAATATGAAATCTTCTATTTAATTGCAAAAATGCCACCGGTTCAACATTTAGCATCAGCTGTTCAAACAACCGATGCTAAATGATGGTTAATGTAGTACCCTAATCACTACAAGGAGATCGCGTATTATCGGCGGATTTTTTCCGCCGGTACGTTTCCGGCGGAAATTTGGCATTTCCGGCGGATTTTTTCCGTCGGTAAATTTCCGGCGGAAAAATTTGAATTTCCGGCGGAATTTTACATTTCCGGCGGATTTTTTTAAAATTAAAAAAAACTTAAATTTTTTTAAAAATAAATCCGCCGGAAATTCAAAAAAATCCGCCAGAAATGTTCCGGTGACATTTCCGACGGATTTTTTTGTTGTTATTTTACTGTATGATATCATGTCTTTATTCTTTTGCTTTATTAAATATTAGATAACCAATCTTTTTTTTTGGTCCATATTATACTTGATTTAAATAATGGGCAAAGCCCAAACCAAATACAACAATTGTAGCCTAAGTTCAAAGAAACAAAAACGGATCAGAGACCTGGCCCAACAACAAGAAGGCAAAACAACAAAAGGAAACTAAAAAACAACAGCTCAAAAGCTTATCCAAAGGAGCAACACGCTCTGAGAAAAAACAAACCACCCCCAAACCGCAAAAACCCTGAGACGCTGAAGATGAGAATTGCATCAATTGAGAAGGAACAGAGATCCTCCTAACATTCAACAAACTAATCAGCATCAACAAACCCCAACTCTCTAGAATTAGAGATTAGACATGATACTTTGCCGACAATCTTGAGCCATAGCACTTCGGAGAGAAGAAGGAGGTCTGTAAATCCAATTAACAGGCAAGATTTGACGACGATGAAGCTCTGCAACCAGGTGAGCACAATTATTCCCTTCTCTAGCTGTCCAAGTTACTTCAAAAGACTCAAAATTAGATTTCAACACTTGAATGTCTTTTGTCACATTACTAACACTTCTTAATTCTATTTCACCACGGCAAGCATTAACCAACAATTGGTTGTCAGACTCAGCCACTATGTGCGCCATACTGAGGTTATTAGCGAAGATAACAGCATCACGCAGAACCAAAGCTTCAGCTAAAAGAGGAGAATTCGCCAGACCACTGTAAGTATTTCCTGCTATTATCACTCCTTCATGATCTCTAATTATATAAGCACCAAACACCTTGCAATTGTGAGGTAAGTAGCTAGCATCAGAGTTGATCTTTAGAACTCCTCTTAAAGGAGGTCTCCAGATACTCTTACCTTTTGTGACTTGATGAATAGATGTTGAAATAGGAATCTGATTGCTGTTTGTGTTAACTAGTTTTGAGATATTGCATTTAATCATTTGAACTATTCCCATTGGAGATGGTGTTACACTTTCAAACACACAAGCATTCCTACCCTTCCAAATACACCATAAAGTCATAAAAAGCCAAATAGTTTGAACCTCATCAATACTCCTAGAAGACTCCTCTGGACAAATTAGATTAATCAACCACTTAGTACAAGAGGATATCTCCATAGAAGTTGGAACCATAGGAATATTAATAGCAAACCATATTGGAGTAACCCAAGGACACAGAAGAAAAGTAGGCTCCACAGTTTCTTCAGTAGCAAAGCAAATAGGACAAGAAGGATTAACATTTAGTTTTCTAAGACAAAGATTCTTCTTGATAGGCAAAGCATTGTGGCATACTTTCCAGATAAATTGTTTAACTTTCTGAGGAACTTTGGCTCGCCAAATCCCATTCCATAGCTCTTTAGGAGTATCCATTGAAGTAGAAGCATGCACATTACTAGGGATTGTATTATGATGCTTCACAAAATATCCAGATTTAACTGAGTAGCAACCACTAGAAGAATGCGGCCACCAAAAGGAATCATTACCTTTTAACAAGCTCATTGGAGTTTTAATAGCCTCCATAGCTGAATCATGGTGAAGAATAAGCCCCATCTTGTGTAGATCCCATCTAGAGTTAGAAGCATCAATACAATCTGCTACCTTTAGTACATAAGTTGTATCTTTAACTCTAGCCAAATCACCAGAAATTAACCATCTATCAACCTTCAAATCAATATTTTTCCCATCTCCCACCAACCAACTTCCATTATCTTTAAGAAAATCTCTCCCTTTAAGAATACTACCCCATATCCATGAATCTGCAGGCTTTTTCTTTACTGACCAAAAAGGTTCTGAACTACAATATAAATTAAGAAGATTAGAAGCCCAAAAACTTTTAGGATTTTGAACAATTCTCCAAGCTTGTTTAGCAAGAAGAGAACAATTCAAATCCTCAAAGTCTTTAAAACCCATACCTCCCTGAGATTTAGCAGAGGTTAAAGACTTCCAATTTTTCCAGTGAATACCTCTTTCCTTTCCTTCAGATTTCCACCAAAACCTTGACACCAAGGAGCATAACTCTTTACAAAAAGATTTGGGCATAGAAACAATTGACATAACATAAGATGGGATTGCTTGAATCACTGCTTTTATAAGCACCTCTTTACCAGCCTGGTTCAAAAGCTTTTCCTTCCACCCATCCATCTTGTTCAAAACTCTCTCCTTAGTCCACTTCAAAGCCTTAATTTTTGATCTGCCCCAATCAGCAGGAATACCCAAATAGGACCCTGCATTATCCCACACTTGAATATTTAAGATACCAGCAAGCTCATTTCTAAAATTAAAAGGAATATCCTTACTAAAGACTAACCCAGATTTAAGAATATTAATTCTTTGACCCGAAGCTTTAGAAAACTTGTTAAGGATCCCCAATAAGACAAACAAATCCTCTTTAGTCGCTTTAGCAAACAGTATAGCATCATCAGCAAAAAATAGGTGAGTTAAAGGCATTCCTTTAGCAATTTCAATACCACTTAACAGATTAGCTCCTCTAGCTGAGTCTATCATTCTAGATAAAACATCAAAAATGAGAATAAAAAGATAAGGTGAAAGAGGATCACCTTGACTAAGACCTCTTTCAGGAGAGAGACTGTTGCTAAGAAAACCATTAACTTGAAATTTGTAGGTCACCGAAGTAACTAAACTCATGATATTCTTCACCCACTCCTCATGAAAACCAAAAGCCAACATAGTCTGTCTCAAAAAAGCCCATTCCACTCTGTCATATGCCTTATTCGTGTCTAACTTGATCACTGCAGCCTTCTTTAAACCACCATTGATCTTCTTAACCCTATGAAAAGCCTCATGAGCAACAATAATGTTATCTTGAATCAATCTCCCACCAACAAAAGCACTTTGTTGATGAGAGATTAGACCACCCATGATAGGCTTTAACCTCAGCACTATAATCCTTGATATAACTTTATAAATAAAATTACAACAACTTATAGGCCTCAAGTTTGAAATAGACTCAGGGTTAGGGATTTTTGGGATTAGAGCAACCACTGTTTCATTTAACTTACTAGGCATACAACCATTAACAAAGAAATCTTTAACAGCTTCACACACATGTAGTTTAACCAAATCCCAGTTGTTTTGGTAGAACAAACCATTCATACCATCAGGCCCTGGAGACTTTAAAGAACCTAGAGAAAACACAGCAAGCCTAATCTCCTCATCACCAACAGGAGCCATAAGCTTAATATTATTCTCGGCAGAAACTTTCTTAGGAATATTAGTCAAACACTGGAAAGTACCTTCAGAACCCTCAGATCTGAAAATAGCTTCAAAATGATTATACACTGCATTCATCACATCATTATGCCCTTCTTGCCAAACATCATTATCCTCTTTAACTCTTAGTAACCTATTAAAATCTCTTCTCTGAATAGTAGTTGCATGAAAGAATCTAGAATTTCTATCTCCAAATTTTAACCACTTAATCCTAGATCTTTGACCCCAAAACAGCTCCTCTTGCTTCCATAAATCATCAATACGCTTTCTTAGATCATTTACTCTATCCCAAGGAACCACAAGATAATTCCCATTTAGAAGAATTTGAATTTCAGCACTCAACCTGTCAATCTCTTTCTTGGCATTCTTAAAAGTCTTATTATGCCACCAAACCATGTCCTTTGAACTCTTCTTGATTCTATCAATATACCCTTGCCAACCACGATTCTCTTGATGTCCAGAATTCCAACTATTACTCAAAAACTCCCCAAACTCAGGATGTTCCTGCCACATAGACTCAAACTTGAATCTCCTACCACTAGTATCAATAGGAGCAGGACAAAACACAATAGGAGAATGGTCAGAATTGATCATAGGCAAAGCAACAGCAGTAGCATTAGGAAAAAGCTGCCTCCAATTCCAATTCACAAGGACACGATCCAATTTTTCTTTAGTAAAAACACCATCTCTAGGATTACTAACCCACGTAAACTTGCAACCTTTCAATTCCATATCCATTAGAGCACTATCAGCAATAAACTTTTTAAATAACATTAATCTTCTATCTTCAATAGGACTAGCCCCCTGCTTCTCAGATTGAGCACTCATATCATTAAAATCACCAATACACACCCAAGGAACCTCCTTACTAGTAGGTAAAGCTCCAACTTTAATCCAAAGATGCTTTCTTTGAGCAAAAGTGGGATTACCATAAATAAAAGACATTTCAAACAACTTTTGAGTTCTGTGTTGATGAATGATTGTATGAATATAATTCTTACAGCTATCAAGAATTTGGATATGATAAAAATCATTCCACAACAAAGCTAGGCTAACCAATCTTTATTTTTATAGAAATCAAAGATCTGTTTTTTACTTGCATCCATCCCCTGGGCCTTTATCCATTCCGGATTTGCTATTTTCACCCCATTACTTCATTAGGACACTCCTCTTATAAAAAATGGATCTTTATTACCTAACCATCCTTTTCAAAAATTGTTTTTATTCCATATTTATTTTTTTCTTTTAAACACCTTTTCTCATAAAAGTACAAAAATATGGGAACGGCTGAGATGCGACATCTTGTCAATACCAGTTTAAGACGCCTGAGTTGTACAGCTTGGTGATCTTGAACCACCTATTCAAAAATTAAAATCAACAAAACAAACAAACATTTTCTAACCCTAGAACTACGTAGCCTTTGATTCTCCACCCGGAGATACGTAGGAGCAGGGCCACGCCCCTGTCAAGCGCAAAAATAAACAATTTCCATTACCTTTCTTTCTTAATTCTTTTTTTTACAAAAAACCACAAAATATAAATAGGGGAGTAAGTCGACTGTACAGTCGGGTTAGTCTGCTTTTTAGGCTACTAATGAACCGTTACGGATCAGATCCTAAAATCCCTATTTAAAATAAATAATTTCTAAATTAAAAAAAATACAAACACATCTCTTTCATTTCAAAAATAAAAAAAATCTCATTTTCAAAGTAGGGGATTAAGTCGGTCGTACGGCCGGGTTAGTCATCGTTTTAGGATAAGTGAACTGTGGTCCTTCAGAGCCCCAGCGCTCCTTCAGCCCTCAGCGGCCCTTCAGAGCCCCAGTGCTCCTTCAGAGCCCCAGTGCTCCTTCAGACCCCCAGTGGTCCTTCAACACAGATCACACAGTCCAAAAACCCCTATATTAAAAAACACCAACCAACAAACATTTTTCTACCAAGAACTACGTGCGATTTGATTCTCTACCAGGAGATACGTAGGACCAGAGGGCGGCCGACCTCTGTCAATTGCACTAATAAAAAACATTTTTTATTCTTTTCCTAAATAATCATTTTCTTAAATAAAATATCAATTTTCTTCGTTCTTTTTAATTCACAATAAAAGGGTAAAAATGAACTTTTTCAAAATTAACATTCTTTCCTACAACTAGTTAGCAGGTAACCTTCATTAGGAAGGATGTCGTGGGGTGCTAATACCTTCCCCACGCATAACCGACTCCCGAACCCTTATCTGGTCTCAAGGACCCTTATCCATTCCAAAAGGGATTTTCTAATATTTGCCCTTAAACTAAACTTTGATGGCGGCTTCATTTTTGAACCTTCGAGGAATCCTCACCCGGATTTTTCGGTCGCTACAGTTAATAATGTCTTTTTTCCACTGGTGTATCTACGTTTCAAAAGACTTCCAATCCAACCCACCTGCAATCAATAAGGGTTTCAAAATCAGAATACAAGATGTTTTTAATGAACAAAATTCCTAGCACGCAAGTTCATTCATCAAGCAAACAAAACGTAATATGGTAGAGTTAGACTAAACTTGAAAAGTAAACATCATCATGAGTTTTTATCAATTTGAAAGTCTATTTATAAATGGGAATGCATCTATTGGAGAAGTTAGCCAATGTTAATATAGAAGAATCTGTTGAATTTATCCTAAATGAATGAGATGTTTGTTGATTTAGATTGAGAGGACAAATTGCCTGAAGATGTTATATGTGTTGTAATTAGGTTACTTATAATGTTAAATTTGGTTATTTGAGTGTTAAGTCATGCCAACTGCTTCCTTGGGACATGTAATTCCTTGTTGTCTCATTCAATTGTAAGCCTTGCTAAATGTTTTCCAAGCAAACCCACACAATCTGTTGTATGAGGTTGAGGCAATTGATTTTTTTTGCATTTCATGGAATCACTTTATCTTAACTAATGGTAGGTTATTAATTACTTTTCTATCAAAAGCTACTATGTCATTCACTTCACCAATGGGAGTTTAAATTTTACCCAAGACTTATCTCAAGACTTTAGTTGGTTGAGTTGAAAGTGTTCAGAGGTTTGGCAATCAATTTTACTGTCTATCTTGAAACCAATCATATACTTGGCTTTTAGTGAGTTTCCTGAGTTGAGTAATCACTCTAGCTAAGGAGCTAAATTTTATTTTTTTGTAGCATATATGTATAATGCTTGTTTATATGTCGATATTATTTTGATTTAAACATGCCTCTTGAGGTGTACTATAATTGATTGTATTCAATGAAATTAATTATGTTGCTAGCATGTATTGTGAGTCCTTTTCTTCCGTGAATGTTAGTTGAGTTGAACTTGATAGTCCGAGAGAGTTTTGGGTTGTCTTGACATCCTGCATGTTTGATAGAATATACTTAGGGTGTTGAGTAATGAACTCAAATGGTAAGACATATTAAGATGCTCTCAAGTGTGGATATTTGATTGATAATGTTTTCAGTATTGTTAAGGTGGATGAGTCTAAATTGAGTCATTCATATAGTGATTGTAGAAGCATGCATGCTCATCTGAATCGCTAGAATATGTCATGAACATGTTTTTTGAAGTAATTATTCTAAGTTGGATGATGAAGCTTGAAACTTTGTTACACGATCACATTTAGTTTCATTAAAATGCAAAGTGATGCGGTAATGTTAGAACAAGATGAATTGAGTAGAGTTTACATTTTTATCTTGCAAATCTCAGGCATATGGACAAGTCCTCTTACGAGGTGAGGTCAATTCCGATGGTCTTTACTACTTTCCAAGTCTACTCACAAAGTCACCTTCCACTAGTCCAGAAGTGTTAAGTTCCTCCAAGCCTTTGGCTCTATTTCAGCTGTTGATACTAGTTCCTCTAACACTATACCACACTTCCACTTCAGCTTCCCTTTGGCATAGTAGGCTAGGACACCCCATATTCAAGTTTTAAACAGTGTTCTCCCATTATGTAATCAACCTATTTCATCAAGAAATAAATTAGACATTTGTATAGCTTGTTGCATGGGCAAATTGCATCACATTCCTTCTACTTGGATTTATTTTATCAAAACAAAGTCTGAAACTATTTCCATTTTCAAGTAGTTTAAATCCTTGGCTGAATTACAACTTAATTCTAAATTAAAATCTATCCATTCTGATTCAGGGGAGAGTTTAGGCCATTTACTCAGTTTTTAGCCGCCTTTGGTATTACACATCGTGCCATTTGTTCTCATACTCATCACCAAAATGGTGTCGTTGAACATAAGAATAGGCATATTGTTGACATGGGTCTCTCATTGTTATCTCAAGCCTCACTTCCATTGAGGTTTTGGGATCATACTTTTCACACTGCTGTTTATCTTATCAAGATACTACCTTCTCCTTATCACACAACTCTCACATACCTCTAACCACTTTGTTCAAAAGGTCACTAGATTTTTCATTTTTAAAGGTTTTTGGTTGTGATTGTTTCCCTTTTTTGAGGCCCTACAATACTCACAAATTCAGTTTTCGAACTACTGAATGTACATTTCTTGGTTACTCCTTCTCACCAGGGGTATAAGTGCTTGAATGCCAATGGTCAATTACTTATTTCCAACGATGTAGTCTTTAATGAATCCAAATTTCCCTTTCATAGTATACCTATTACTACTGCTCACACCACACCTTCCCTGACCACTCCATTCCCTTTAGGTATCCTTGCCACTACCCTACATTCAAATCCCTTCTCATTTCCTACACCTCCCACCCACCTCTCACCTTCACTCCCTATCCCTATCATTACTTCTGTCCAAAATACTTTTTAACCATTTTCTCCTGTCGTACCAACCACTGCATCTACTATAGATCCTAATTCAAGCCAGAGTACTACTGCATCTATTACTAACCGACGACCTTCACGGTTCACCCCCAGCTGCTGCTTCAATTTTTGTTGAGCATCCAGCATCTGCACCAAATGTTCACCCCCATGCAAACTCGCTCTAAGAATGAAATTGTGAAGCCTAAGATTTATCCATGTCTCCTTCTCACTGTTGCTGAACCTTCTTCTATTAATCAGGCTTTGTCCTCTCCTGAATGAGGAAAGCTATGCAACTAGAATTTGATGCATTAATTGGCTAATCACACTTGGTCTCTTGTATCCTTACCTTCGGACAGGTCTGCTATTGGTACAAAATGGGTGTTCCGCATTAAGGAAAATACGGAAGGATCCGTTCATAAATATAATACTCAGTTGGCTGCTAAGTGTTTTCTCCAGCAATATGGTTGGGATTATTCAGAAACCTTTTCCCCATTTTTCAATCCAGTTAAAGTTAGAATAGTGCTCACTCTAGCTCTTACCTACAATTGGCCTATCAAACAGCTAGAAACCAACAATGCTTTCTTGAATGGGATTCTAATTGAAGAGGTTTACATGAAACAACCAGCTCGTTTTGAGCAAGGTGATTCGAATCTTATATGTAAGTTGCACAAGGATATTTATGGTCTCAAACAAGCCCCTTAGACCGGGTATGATAAGCTTACCCATACTTTGGTACAATTTACCTTTCTTGCTAGCAAATGTGATCCTTCATTGATGGTTTACAACAAAAATGGTTGTTGCATGTATCTCCTAGTATTTATTTGATGACATCATTATAACAGGCTCTTGTCCTTCATTGGTCCAAGGTATCATTATCCAACTTATTTTTGCTTTTGCTCTTAAACAACTTGGTGATCTTGAAGTTTTTTTGGGCATTGAGGTTCGACATAGAGTTTCTGGTGCTATGCTTTTCACTCAATCAAAGTACATAAGGGATTTGCTTCAAAGAGCTCATATGGCCTAAGCCAAAGGTTTTTCTACTCCTCTCCCTGCCAAACTCAAACTGTCCAAGTTTGGGTCTGATTATATGGATGATCCCTCACTTTATCGCTCTATTGTTGGTGCTCTTCTGTATGCCACTATTACTAGACCCGAGGTTGGCTATGTTGTGAATAAAGCTTGCCAGTTCATGTCTCAACCTTTGGATAGCCATTGGACAACAGTGAAGAGATCTCCTCCATCTCAAAGGCACCCTTGAATTGGGTCTTACTCTTCAACTAGTTCAAACTCACTCCCCTCTTGTTCTTCAGTCTTATTGTAATGTTGATTGGGCCTCAGATGTTGATGATAGGAGGTCCACTTCAGGTGCCTGTCTTTTTCATGGGCCCAATCTTACTTATTAGTGGTCCAAGAAACAGACTGTTGTTGCTAAGTCCAGTGTTGAGGATGAGTATAGAAGTTTGGCACTTACTACCTCTGCAGTATTATGGGTTCAGTCATTACTTCTAGAACTACGGGTCTCCTTATCTCCATTGATATATTGCGACAATCAAAGTAGTGTTGTTCTTAGTCATAATCATGTTTGGCATTCCCGGACTAAGCACATGTAGCTTGACATTTTCTTTGTTCGAGAGAAGGTAACCAACAAGTCTCTTATTGTTACTTATATTCCTGCCGAAGCCTAGATTGTTGACATTCTCACTAAACCTCTGTCAAAGTTGCACTTCTGTGCCCTGAGAGACAAACTCACAGTTTGTAGCCTAAGTCAGCTCATACCCTGAGTTTGTGGGGGAGTATTAGAGGTTTAACTGTGGTAAAGTTAGTGTACCGTTGTGTACGGTTACTATTTTTCATTTAACTATACAATTCCTATTTTCTGTCTTTAGGTGCTCAACAAGTAGTTTGTTAGGGCTGAGTCACTAGTTTGTTAGTGAAAACCTCTTGTATAAAAGGAGAGACGTTGTACATGCAAATTGCAATGAAATGAAATATTCTATTAAATTTATCATGGTAAGTTTCTGTATAGAGAAAAGAAGAAAAGTTTATGCATAGTTTCGCGTCCCGAACAGCTTCGGCCGCGACATGACCAAAGCAAAAATTCTGCCATCATGTCTCGATTGAGTCGCATCGCGTTGTGACTGAGTCGCATCGCGTTGCGACTGAGTCGCATCGTGTCACGATGGACTGTAGTTTTCACAGCAATTGAAGAGAAAAATCAGAATTTTTTATGGAATCTTGTTGGGAGCGAAAACCAAGTTTTGGGAGCTGCAAAAAGAGGAAGAAATTGAAGGATCCAATGTACTCATCTTTGTGGAGTTTCTCTTTTACCTTGTATTTCAATCCTTTGAACATGAGTAGCTAAATTTCTTATGGTTAGAAAGAATGAATCTCTACAAAACTATCATGTGATTCCATTGTTAAGCTCAATACAATCTAGTTATCCTTTTAAATTTGCATTTACCTCTGTTCTTACTGTTTTTCAATGATTATTGTTTTTGTGATGAATAAGAGTTTACTTTCAGCATAGTGAGAGGATTCGATTCCGAGCTACTTTTATTCTTAAGGTTTATTCACATCCAACTTATTTCCGGTTACTATCAATCACTCAAAACTTTACATTTTAGTAATTAATTTAACCGCAATCCTTGAGATAGACATTTGGTCTCACCGAATTTATCACTTGCAACAATCTGATACACTTGTCGTGATCCTAACACCCCTCATCCCAAAGAAGGATAATCCTCAGTCGCTCTCTGAGTATCGTCCAATTTGGTTAGTTGGAAGTCTTTACAAAACCTTGCCAAGCTACTTGCCAGAAGATTGAAAAATGTTCTCAGCTGTGTTATCTCCACGGCACAGAATGCTTTCTTGATAAGAGATGTATTGTATCCTTGATGGAGTATTTGTTATTAATAAACTGGATGATTTGGCTAGACGAAGAAAACACAGTTGCTGAAGGGGGATTTCGAAAAGGACAATGACTGTTGGTCTTTTTTGGACTACATGTTAGGTAGGCAGAGGTTTTGTGGGAAGTGGCGATCATGGATGTGATCTTGTATGTTCACAGGAAATATTCAGTTTTGGTGAATGGCAGACCAACTAAAGAGTTTCAGATCAAAAAAGGTTTAAGAAAAGGGGACCCGCTTGCACCTTTCCTCTTCTTGATATATGCTAAGGGTCTTGCAGAATGAGAAACGCCACGAGCCTTGGCTTATATATACCTTTCCGAGTGATCATTGATGTTTTATTCTCAGTGCTTCAATTTGCAGACGATATGATCTTGGTGGAGAAAAATATGTGGGATAACTTTTGGAGTATAAAGGCTATTCTTAGGGGTTTGAATCAACTTCGGGATTACGTGTCAATTTCTCCAAGAGTAATATTTTTTGGATCAATCTTTGGAAAATTCTATAGTGTGGCAGCATCTCATTTTTTATCATCCAGTATTGGACATATGCCCTTTAAATTTTTGGGCGTTCCAATTGGTGCCAATCCTAAAAGGGTATCCACTTGGAAGCTCGGTAATTAAAACGGTCAAAGCTAGGCTTGCTCTCTGGAAGGGAAGGCTTATGTCCATTGGCGGAGTAGATCGAAAATAAAAAACTTGGGTCAGTTGGGAAACAGTTTACAAACTAAAGAGATGTATAATTTACTATCCCACTCTTCTAAATCTAGCCATATTCTATAATTTAATCTATAAGGCAATAACGGTAAGTACTTAAAATAAGTGACTTACCTCCATTCACATCTCTCCAACAATGATCAACAATAACAGGAAATTGGGACGGCAAACTGATTTTCTCCCAAAAAATCCTCTGCCGAGGAGGAAAACACAATAGACATTATGTTCATTTTTTTTGTTTCAGCTCAGCGCAAAATAGAATAGGAAATAGTTGTGTTTTTTTTGGATTCAATTGCTCACTTAGAGTCTACTTGATTTGCAAATAGGTAATTATTGGACTAGACAGTATTGGACAGTATTTTGTGCAGTACACTATTTGGTGAACATTAGACAACACAAGCAAAAAATGTAAATTACTATAATTCTCTTTACGAGGTTTATAAATAAAAATACGAAATAGAAGAGAGAGAGAGAGAGAGAGAGAGAGAGAGAGAGAGAGAGAGAATAGGTCATGATATGAGAAGATATATAGAAGAGAGAGGAGAGGAGAGGTAAACTTGAATGTACTTATTTCTTTTTTTTTGGTGGATGAATGTGCTTATTTCTTAAGCGTATGGTGACTTCTGAGAAGTGAATTTGGCTTTTAGGGAGAGATCCGAAAAACTCAGCCCTGCAGGAATTTCTGCAAACTAAAATTGAATTCGGTGCAAAGTAGAGAATGTGTGTAGAAAGTTAGAATCTTAGCCAAAAGAGATAGTTTCTGAAATGATGGATCACTCTGCAATTAGACTATTGATCATAATATAGGGGTTGGGGTTTAGGATCATTCTACCATTAAACTCCTGGTCATAATATATGCATAAACCATTGTAATTAAGAGAATATTCTAACAACCTCACTAGCACAACATCATCTAAATGACAACACAAAAATAAATGCTTTGTTACTCATATTTTCCGTAACAATTTCATATTCGAATGTGAACTCAGGAAATGGATCTTCCACAACATCATTGTCTCCGGCCACCTCTATCGCACCAAGCTCCACGATTGGATTAATCCTACAGTTGGGATTTAAGATGACAAAAACAAACAACCCCAATTCTGTTTGTTCGCATACAGTACCTATAGCCATCAGAAGGGGGTGCCATGGAGGACACACAATGGCGGCATGATCGCGAAGTGCAGAGCGAATGGCAAAAGGGATGCCTCCTACAACCCACCAGTATTTTTAAATCAGAAAAATATTAGGCATAAGGCATATATAGATGGTAACTTTAATGTGATCGATACATAGAATTTAAACAAAATAAGGACAAAAATTTGACAAAGATTCTTACCCATGTATAAGATTTAGACTTTCTGGGTTACGGTATCACCGATCTCGGGGAAAACTATAAGGAACCATAACATATATTAAATGTTGAACTTGGTATGTAAATAGTAAAAACACAATAAGAAATATTGGTTGTGCTATATTTACACATAGAACATTTCAAGTGACAGTGCTAAAAGAGCTAATCTTGATCATTGTAAATAAAAATAAAGAGTTAACAATAACTTTCACCTCTCACGTTCCCACCTTATATATTTTACATAACATACATAGACACAAACCCCTATATAAATGGTAATATCAAAAATAATTTTCAATAATAAACAATCATATGCCTGATAGGGAATTCATTTTCAATAATAAACAATCATATGCCTGATAGGGAATTCAGAAGAGGATTCATTCAGCATTACCCAATTAACCTGTGATAGTAAGTACGTGTGCACAAGGCTGAAGTACTACTTCCCTACGTAGAAACATGAAATACCTCAGCAAGCTTATATAAAATACTGTCTTCTTGTGTACCAGATTTCGCTTCTTAATTTCATTTTCAATTTGGGAAATAATCAAAAAACAAATAATCAATTCCAAAATTTCTCTTATATTTTATATTAGATGTAAAGCTTGGATATATATATATATATATATATATATATATATATATATATATATATATAATATGTATTAGCATGCATTAGGATATACACTACTACATAAGGAAATCAATTAAGATCAGATACAGCAAAAGAATGTCTGTTTTGGAAATATCAATTTTAGAGGATGCCTTGTCAACCTTCTAGTTGTCTTTTCCCTCATTTCTCTCGACTATTATTTCCTATCAAAAGAATATGGTTTCATTGAGTAAACTGGACCCAGTTGAATTCATCAATACCCCACATTAAGAGAGAAATTTGAAGAATAAAAATAAAGCCAAATCTTTAACTGAAGTAAAAATGTAAAATAATGTCAAAAGTCACTGAGTAGCACATTAAATATAAGTGATTCAATAAAATGACAGCATGCCACTCAAATACAAAATATGTTAGGCACATTAATCAAAGAGTTTAAGAACATACCCTCATTATGCTACTGTATATCCAGCAAATGAGATCCAACCTTTTTCTCTTAAGAATCCCAGTTTATGTCCATGCTCCTCCACCAAAATGATGATCTGTGTGTAGAGTGTTAGGATAGATTGAATAAGTGATAATTGTTTTAGATAATGCTGAACCAGAGCACTGGACCTTACAAATGATACCAGAGCAATAACTCCCAAGAGAAAAAGATGATTTCTCTCCTATCAACAAAAACACATAACTGACTTCACATTATTCCCTTCTTCCTCGTATCCAATTCTCTATATCCACTATGCCCATGTTCTATCAAGTGTGTGTGTGTGTCTGTGTGTGATATTTCAATAGGGTTTTGGAACTTTAAAGCTCAATATGAGTTGTAAGGATTCCTATGTTGTTACTTAATAATTTTTCACTCAATAACCATGATAGATAGTGGTTCATATTAGCAGGAAAATAGTAGAAAAGATCAATATAATTGAAGGTGTTGAGAGTACAAGAAACGTACAAGAAACTCCCTAGGCTCTTCAAGAGGCCGGCCTCCCCTAAATTCCTATTTCTCCAAAATACAAGGCACCCCTCTCTCCCAATATGCATCTTTATTCTGCCACATGTATCTTTATTCTGCCAAAAGTTTTTCTCTGTTTCACAATTCACATGTTTTCATATTTTGTAAGCTTGACTCATCCCAAATCTCAAATCATACGAACTTTTGATTGAATGGAAATATATCCACCACATAGGGAGTCAATTACTCTTTTAGCCAAAGGCCATACATCTTCAAATTAATATTCCTCTGGATCTGTACTTTTTGGAAAATGAACCTCTTTTGTTCTAGCTATCCTCTCCCACAAAAGGAATTTTTTAATACTAGAGTACCTTAGCAGTGATGGAAAGTGGTAAAATAATGAAACATATGCAGGCTACTTTATTATACTTCTTTAACCTTTGGGCTATGACACATTTTTACTCCAAAATTCTAATAGCCTGTTTACTTAATAGTGAAAATGATGAAATTCTGGCACATCTTTTACACTTCTTTAACCTTCTCAACATCACATTTTTCTCCAAAATTCTAGCAGCCTATTTACTTGAGCATATGCAGGTCATTTCATTTGTTTTAGACTGTGTCTTCATTATATATTGAAACATAGTTGAAACTTGGGCAGAATGAATTTGATGCCCTGAAACACAACAATGTCCCAGCCATGCAAAATGAATTTGATGCCTAAATGTTTGAACTTGATGCCTAGCAGCACAATACCTGGACTCTAACTCCATTTACCACCAAACTGTGAGTCTATAGGGTACAAATATGTATTTACAGTTAAAGAAAGTGTTGATGGCATGGAACTCTTAATATATAAAAGGCACAGTTACTTGCCAAAATTTTTCATCAAATACATGTGATTCAAGATGCACACAAGTTTTTTTCTAGTTAGGAGCTACTGTTTTTCTCAACTGCAAAGCTCTTATAGGCTAATTTATTTCAAATTTGATGTGATTAAGATGTGAAAGCATGTACAAGCACAAACATTTTCATGGAACATCAACTCCATTATAGACAAACATTCTAGTTTTTGCACTTCTAAAATATCTAGTATTTTGTTCTGTATTCCTTTCTTATTCAAGAATTAGTCATTTCTTCCATTCTTGCCAACAAGCAACCTTCACAGATCTCAAAATAAAGTTTTTTTCAAACCACCGTTTCTTTTCTTTCATTTAATACTAGCAAGCAATCCAATCCTTGCAAATTGCAATAGAGCTCCAGCCATCCACTTAATTTGAGACTGGATACAATAATGTAAGAAACTATGGTATGCACAATAACTCTACCAAGGGGTTTTTAACTTATCTATTCACAGTCCACTATAACAAACCAGTTATAACAATCTATCATTTAAAAGTTGAAAGCATATTTCACCTTGAACGTTCTACGATGCCAAATTCTGCAGATGGCGAGTTTTGGAGCAAGAACTACACAATTCCATCAGGTAAGGGTGGAGATAGTGTAAAATTTGCTTTCAGCTCCTTTTTTAGCTTAGCAGCTTCTTTCCGTGACTTGGCTTTCTGTAACTTGGCATCTCTCAGTTTCAAGCATAATCCATATGAAAGTTCTTGGTTTTCACTTTAAATGACTTCAAGTTCTCCAAGAAAGGGAACCTAATCTTCACTAAATCAGGAATGAAGGATAGAACCTAAGTAGTAAGTGATGAGAGAAAATAAGATCAATGCAAGTCAACTTTTCGACGACAAATATTAGATTTAAAAAAAAACACATCTAAAGTAGGAAGTGTAAGGTACCTGAAGAGTACTTGCAGAGAGTACCAATGATTCTATCCCAATAAAATCTTGCAACCAGCTGAATAGAATAAATGGAGGATCCACACAATTTGAAAAAAGTCCAGCATCAATATCCACCTCTTTA
Organism: Astragalus membranaceus; assembly: GCA_039519185.1. Classification (NCBI taxonomy): domain Eukaryota; kingdom Viridiplantae; phylum Streptophyta; class Magnoliopsida; order Fabales; family Fabaceae; genus Astragalus; species Astragalus membranaceus. Next base: position 105,619,222 of record CM076848.1, on the reverse strand, counting down.
ATAGAAGAAAGATTGTTCCCATGGAATCTCATATAAGGAACCCCACTTAAAACAAATCTACAAAGACTTGGAGTACATAGCTCGATCTTCAAAAATTTTGAACTGTAACTATGCATAGATAAATAGACAAGCGTTGTGCTTGATATGCGGAGGTTTGGTGCACCACTCACAGAACAACCGGAAAGGACCAAACTATTCAACTTGTTAAAGGTCAAAAAGGGATCAGCGAGATCATTGTCGGCACAAAAGGCAAAACCATCTAGATATAAGCCGGTTAATGCCAGTAAGTTCAGAGATCTTGGAAATAACGTTCCCTTAAAATATGTTAAAGTCTGACATGAAAAGATAGAAGCCGGGATTTGATCAATCTCACATTCGACAGATAGTCCTAATCGCTGGACATTATGTGAAGTACCATATTTCACAATTCTTCTGAGTAAGGGAAGCTCCATGGAACCGTTACGGGAAAAATCGAGTGTGTGTAATGAGATTGAGTCATCTCGAAGTGATAAAACCCTAGATACAAATTTGGTGAAAATCTTGAGAGTTGAAAAGTCTGTAAGAGTAGAATGAGGGAAAGGAGAATTGATTCAATTGATTGAGCTCTAAAGGCTTATATATCTAGTACAAAGAGAAGAGGATCAGTTAAGAAGTTGCAACAGACTGCAACAAACTGAAAGAACTGCAAAACTAACTCAAATTTGCAATACAATGACATAAGTCATAATGACTCTAATCACTTATACACGTGTCATTATCTAAGATACAAAAGCTCAATCTAAAATATACAGAATACTCAACAATTCCCTCCCTTAAACTGATCATTGCATATCAGTTTATATCAGATAACTTGCACATTCCCAACTTGTCTCTAAGTTGAACAAATGCAGCTAAACTTAGTGGCTTTGTCATTAAGTCAGCTAGCTGCTCCTTAGTCCCACAATGAATCAGGTTGATGCTATTGTCTTTAACCAAGTCACGCAGGAAGTAATACCTCACTTCAATATGCTTCGTTCTCCCGTGCATAATTGGATTCTTGCTTAGTTTGATTGTGCTATTGTTGTCACACAGTATATCAGTAGCACCCTCTTGACTGTGAGCTAGTTCCTTCAATACCTTTCTCATCCAAATAGCTTGACACGCACAGGAAGTTGCTGCCACAAACTCTGCCTCAGTTGAACTCAATGTCACAATTGGTTGCTTTTTGCTTGTCCAAGCCACAGCACCTCCAGACATAACAAAAAGGTATCCTGATGTACTCTTTCTGTCCATAAGGTCTCCAGCATAGTCGCTATCTGTATAAGCATACAGATCTGCCTTATTCCCTCCCTTCATGTACATAATCCCATAGTCACTTGTTCCTTGGATATACCTGAGCACACGTTTGGCTGCTGTCATGTGTTGCAGGGAAGGCTTTGCCATGTATCTGCTAAGTAAACTTACAGAATACATAATATCTGGACGAGTTGCAGTGATATAGATCAAGCTTCCTACAATTCTTTTGTATTCAGTTTCATCAGCATACTCTGCTTCATCATTTCTGGTGAGTTGTTGTCCAGGCACTAGAGGATTTTTCACTGAATTGCAGCCTTCCATTTTGAACTTCTGCAGTATTTCCAGAGCATACTTTCTTTGATGGATAAAGATCCCTTTCTCCACTTGCATGACTTCAATTACCAGGAAAAACTTCATTTTTCCAAGATCATTCATCTCAAAAGTCTCTTTCATTGACCTTTTGAATTCTAACAGCAATGTTTCATTGTTACTAGTATATATGAGATCATCCACATATATACTGACTATCAATATATCTTCAGGTTTTCTGATCTTAAAAAACAGAGTTTGCTCATTTGAGCTTCTTTGGAAAGCTTCACTAAGGAAATAATCTTCAATTCTTGTGAACCAGGCTCTGGGAGCCTGTTTTAAACCGTACAATGCTTTGTAGAGTTTGTACACCATGTGCTCACTTCCCTTCTTGATGTATCCCTTTGGTTGCTCCACAAAAATTTCTTCAATTAGATTTCCATGGAGAAAGGCAGATTTTACATCTAGCTGATACACATTCCAGCCCTTGTTAGCAGCCATAGGAATGATCATTCTAATGGTATCCATTCTACTCACCAGAGCAAAAACCTCATTGTAGTCTATTCCATACTTTTGAGAGTATCCCCTAGCTACAAGTCTTGCCTTAAACTTGTCTACCTCACCTCTTTCATTCAATTTAGTTTTGTAAATCCATTTCAAACCAATCTTCTTAACACCAGCAGGAAGCTCAGTCATCTTCCAAGTACCATTTCTCTCTATTGATCTTATTTCAGCATCCATAGCCAATCTCCACTTTTCTTCTTTCACTGCTTCCTCAAAAGTTTCTGGATCAGAGTACTCCAGAGCCAGATTCACCACATCTTCATCATCTAGTTCTTCTCCTGTCGCATAATCCTGCAGGTAACGGGGAGGGTGTCTTTCTCTTCTGCCCACATCAGTATTTACCTCAGTGTTCTGCACCACACCAGTTGTTCCTTCTGTACCACTGACAGAGTTGTTGGCATCTGCATTACTTTCAGTACCAGTGACTGTGCAGTCACTATCATTTGTTTCTGAGGTGCCCTGAGCACTATCATCACTCCAATCTAGATTCACCATAACATCTTGTTTGTGACTAGCCTCCCAATCCCAATGTTCATTCTCTTCAAAAGTTACATCTCTACTAATGATAACCTTTTGAGCAATTGGATCCAACAATCTATACCCTTTGGACTCACTACTCATTCCAAGGAGCACACACTTATGGCTATTGTCATCTAACTTGGTTCTTTTAACAGTGGGAATATGTACATGACTAATACAACCAAATACACGAAAATGTTCAACTGTAGGCTTCACACCAGACCACATTTCCTCAGGGGTTTTATCAGTTACAGCAGTTGTGGGAGCTCTATTAAGTACATACACAGACCAATTCACAGCTTCTGGCCAAAAACTCTTAGGCATTTTCTTATTAACAAGCACAGACCTAACCATATTCATGATTGTTCTATTTTTCCTCTCCACAACTCCATTTTGTTGTGGAGTCTAAGCTGTGGTCAATTGCCTTTTAATTCCTTCTTTCTTACAGTAATTATTGAACTCATCAAAGGTAAATCCCCCCCCCCCCCTCTATCTGTTCTAAGGCACTTAATTGACAATTCTGGTTCTTTTTCAACACATGCTCTAAACAGTTTGAATTGACTAAAGGCTTCTAATTTTTCTGCTAAAAAATATACCCAAGCCTTTCTAGAATAATCATCTATAAAGCATAGATGGTACCTTTTAAGACTTCTTGAGGTAGGTGCTATTGGTCCACAGATATCTGCATAAACCATTTCAAGTTTCTGACTAGCTCTCCACTGGTTGGTCTTAGGAATTGCTGTCCTGTGCTGCTTGCCACTCATACAATCATCACATATCTTTTCTGACATTTCAAAACAAGGAAGCCCCCTCACCATTTCCTTATCCTTCAGCAATTTAAGGCTCTTGTTGTTGATGTGTCCATACCTACAATGCCATAGCCTCCCAATACTGTCCTCTGTAGCCTGGAGACATTCTTCTTTTTCTGCAATGTTGTCAGTAGACAGAATAAACATTCTGTTAGTCTTCATATTGCACTGCAGAATTAAACCTTTCTCTTCATGATAAACCTTGCACACACATGTTCCTCCTTCAAATTGGACTGTCAATCCCTTCTCCAACAACTGTCCAACGCTTAAAAGATTGTTCTTGAGGTCTGGAACATAATACACATTAGTCACAGTGTGTATTGTTCCATTGAATTTAATCTTCACATCTCCTTTTCCCATGACTTGCAATCTTGTATTATTGCCAAGTCTCACATGCTTCTTGTAACTTTCATCAAAGTTGCAGAACCAAGATTTCTCCCCACACATGTGGTTTGAACATCCTGAATCCACAAACCAGTCACTGTGAACCTGTTCCTCACTTGCTTCTTCAACAGTCATCAAAAAATTTTCTTCTTTTCTATCACTGCCTTCTTCATTTACCATCAGCATGTGGTTTGATCCCCCTGAATCAATAAACCAGTCACTATGGTTCTGTTCTACACTTGCTTCTTCAATATCCATCTGAGAGTTCTCTTTCTCCACTGTCACCATCAGCGTATCCTCACACTGGTCAATCTGGTTCTCTTCCACAACCATCAGCAACATGTCTTCATAGCCATCATTCTCAACAAAGTTCACTTCTTTGTCCCACTCTGGACACTCATTCTTGTAGTGTCCAAGTTTCTTGCACTTGAAACATTCAACTGTGGCACGATTTGGCTGTCTTCCTCTACCTCTACCTTGTCCACTACCTTTTCCTCTGCCTGCACTGTCCCTCTTTTCTTCCACAACAGCCTTCAGAACTTGCTCTTCTTCCTTACCCTTCTTAAACTTTTGCTCATGAACAATTAATGAGCTATGAATCTCATCAACAGACATATTCTCAGTATCCTTAGACTCCTCTATAGAACACACAATGTAATTCCATTTTTCGGTTAAGGATCTAAGAATTTTCTCTACTATGGTTCCATCTTGCAATTGTTCACCATAGATACTCATTCTATTTGCTATTCCCATTACTCTAGAAATGTAATCAGAAATAGACTCACCTGATTTCATCTCACATTGCTCCCATTCTTTCCTCAATCCTTGCAAGATAGACTTCCTTACGTCTTCTTCATGCTTTCCCAGATATCTTTCGCCGTTTTCTTCTCCAAGATCATCTCCAAGATTGTTCTGTCAATCGCTTGGAAAAGGTAATTCTTTACCTTAAGATCCTTCAGCTTCAAATCATCGAGACTCTTCTGTTCTGCATCCGTCAATGTCGTCGATTTCCCCAATTCACCGAAACCATCTTCCACGAGCCCCCAATACTCCTTGGATCGCAGAAAATTTTCCATTAGCATACTCCAATGGTCGTAGTGACCATTGAAGATAGGAATCGAAGGTTGAGCGAAATTCCCGTCGTTCGTCTTTCCGTTGTTCGCCATTGAAATGGAAGATTTGAGATCTTGAAACGATTCTTCGCGCTTTTTGCTCAGGCCCCGTGATGGAGCTCTGATGCCAAAATGTAAGAGTAGAATGAGGGAAAGGAGAATTGATTCAATTGATTGAGCTCTAAAGGCTTATATATCTAGTACAAAGAGAAGAGGATCAGTTAAGAAGTTGCAACAGACTGCAACAAACTGAAAGAACTGCAAAACTAACTCTCAAATTTGCAATACAATGACATAAGTCATAATGACTCTAATCACTTATACACGTGTCATATCTAAGATACAAAAGCTCAATCTAAAATATACAGAATACTCAACAAAGTCTGAAGAATGCAATATAAGAGTTGGAATACGTTTCCAAATATGCTTCCATCTTGTAGACAAAATGCAAGTTCTAACGGCTTGTTTGGCGTTCAAAAATGATAATATGTGTAGGAGAACAAAATCGTGTAAATCGCTAAGCCTGTCTTCATTTTCATTTTCAGCATCGTCATGTCTTAATCTCTTTGTATCTGGTGGAATCATTATCTCCTCCTCTAAATTAGACAGTCAGATAGATACCTAACTACACAAAAAAACGGAGAAAAGTGAAATGATTTTCTGCAACAAACATAGTCCTATTCGATTACAGCTGAAAACTATTGGGGAAACATAAAAGGTAAATTTGAGGATGATTATTCAGAAAAACTGGAAAGTAAAATTCAATCAAGAGACAAGAAATACCTTGGAGTAGGAGAAAAGAGAATGGAAAGGGCATGTGTAAAGGAAGATTTGAAGGTGTGGAATGGTACTCTGGAGTAGTAAAATTCAATCAAGAAACAACACACCAACGGAAAACGCAGCGTCACCGGAACGAGGATCGAACAACAAAACACAATTCACAACACAACACACAGAAAACGCAGCTCCACTGTGCCACAGACAAGGACGACTCTGAAACTCTCCTTGAAGCCGTCGCAATGGCCGGACTCGTCGGTGTCTTGCGTAAGCTCCGCGATCTCGCTCAGTTTGTTCTATCTCTATAACTGCCTATGGTGTAGAAGAAAGGAGAATGTAGAAAGAAGAACCAATGAGCCGTAACTTTTACACTAGGTTTCGTTCAACGGAAAGAAGAAGGAAATATTGAAACTGGTAAAAAAATGGTTTTTTTTTCGTTGTTTGGTTGTCGAAATAAAGAGGAAGAATGGATTGAAATTGGTGGGTGGGGGCTCAGCAAAAAAACTTTCCATGCGTGGATGAGAAGAAAGTGTATTGAAATGTGTTCTTGACAAAAATGCCCCTGCTATGTAATGAATCACTACCCACTTATATTTTTTTTGATAATAGGCTATTTTTTAGGCTAAAAAGCACTTTTGATCATTTATCTTTTTTTGGTTCATCTTGGTCCCTCATCTTTTATTTTCATTTTATTTTGGTCCCTACCGTTAGTTTTTGTTAACAGACACCACGCTGGCAATTAACTGCTGATGTGGCGTCTTAAGTGTCACTATTGACTTGGAATTTTTAAGTTTCATTTTTGAGAGACCAAATTGACAAAATTAACAAATCTGAAAAAACACTTCAATCTTCATCTTCATCTTCATCTTCTCCGGCGAGCCACCACCACCACCACAAATAGTGACATCGCCTCTCTCTCTCCTCCTCCCCCTCTCTCTCTCTCATCAAGAACACCAAGAACAACAATAATTTCTAGAATTTTCAATTCTTCACCAAATCGAGCAAATGAATAGTGCATTTCATGCGAAATTTCACAAGGAATTAGAATCTATCACCAATTGGCACAAAAAAGTGGAGAACTTAATCAAAAACGTGATTTTCAGAGGCAAACGCGTTTTGGATTTTGCAAATTGGGGAAACGTTCAAACTCAACCAAAAATCACCAAACCACTTGCAATAGACTCGAAATTGGTGCATTACCTGATTGTTAGCAAAACATTTCAACAAAAATGATAAAGAATTGAGAACGAAATGGAATTGTAGATTCGCTTTTTACGGTTTTTTGGCACCTTCAATGATGAAGGGACAGAGAGGGGGGAGGGGGAGAGAGAGAGAGAGAGAGAGAGAGAGAGAGAGAGAGAGAGAGAGAGGGAGAGAGAAGCGATGTCACTGTTTGCGGAGATGGTGGTGGCTCGCCGGAGAAGATGAAGATGAAGATTGGAAGCAAGAAGCGCCCATGAGGGCACCTGGCAGGGCGCCAATGTTGAAGCACAAAGCGCCCATGAGGGCGCCTGACAGGGCGCCAATGTTAAAGCACAAAGCGCCCATGAGGCCGCCTGGTAGGGCGCCAAGGCCAAAGCAGGCAGCGCCCATGAGGGCGCCAATGTTGAAGCACAAAGCACCCATGAGGGCGCCCACGAGGCGAAGGCCCATGTGGTAACTCTAAAGCATTACCTGAATGAGATCCGCACCCCTTCTCAGCTCCCCACTTCGCATACATACTTCCCCCAACCTTGACCATGCGTATGGCAAGCTCGAAAGGGTGCTCTAGGAGGTGATCATGCTCATCAGTAGTGAAGCTAATTTCACCTTCGTCTGTGCTCTCAAGAGAAGGACGCCTAACAGAAGAAGGCCAGTCAGCAGGAGGAGAATGCTGGGCACTGCCCTTCCTGTGCTTGGACTTACTATGAACGCCTGGGGTAGCAGAGTTAATTAGAACCATCGGCCCCCCAGAGAAATCTTTAACAGCCCGACTTGGTGCTCCCAGGCTTAGGCGAGGTCCCATAGAGGGACAGGCAGGAGCCGATACTGCGGGAACGGAACTGTTTGCCTCACTAGGTTCGACACCTAAAGGCTTCTTCCTCCCGGCCAAAGAAGCCAATTCGTTGAAGGAAAGCGGAGCGGCCATCTTGTCTGCAAAACAACAATGAAACAAATCAGCAACATAAGCGAAGAGTTAAACGAAGGAGAAGATAAAGGCACACTAAAACCAAACAAGCAACCTAAGAGTTCAACAACTTCAGGAATCGTTGAAGCCTTTGATAGCTTGCTGCACAAAATCTTTTGTGGTGTAGGTGGCAAATGACTGACGATTCTCTTAAGCATACTTAAAGTCCTCAGCTCGGACTCTGATAACTCAGACAGAAGGACGCGATAAGGCCGAGAAACACGATCAACATCAACATTACACCACCCAAGGTGAAACTTATCCCGAACCAAACACCCTTGTTCATCAAAGAAATTCAAGCTGTCCACAGCCTTCTGACTAGAGGGGACGAGGTAAAAATACTTAAACCCCCAATCATGCTGATTATCCGAATACACTTGAAAGAAAGCACAGCTTGCCCGACATTTCAAGCATACAAACTCATAACGAGTGATGCCACCCGAAGAATCTCGACGATGCTACACCTCGAAAATAGCCATCAAGACCCTCAAGTTGCATTTCCTCTGTAAAACTCTCATCACCAACTCGAAGCACTTCATAAAGCACCATGAATTTGGGTGGAGCTGAGAAGAAGCTATCTGGAGATGGTTCAAAATTTCCAGCTGAAAGGGTGTAAAGAAAGGGGAAACCCGTACTTTGTAAATCACACTATGGAACATCAAGAATTTCCTACCATCAGGAATTCTGCACACCCTATCATGGGGGTCAACCACCTCAACCCGCCAGTCGCCTCCCAGTGCGTCTTGCAGGTAGCGAGGGGGCTCTTTCCCTAGAAGGTAGAAACTCCTGGTGGAACGAACAGCACGAGCAACCCAGTCATAATTTAAACCACCGATCTCCACCACTTCATGCTCAAATGGCAGATCATCATCAGAAGAGGTAACGATAAAGCTAGAGATGCCCGCTTCCTCCGAAGGCACGATATCATCATTTCCTTCGTCCTCGCCATCTCTCAACCTACAGGACAGGGGGCAGAACAAGCAGTTACGAGACAGACAGGAAAGCTTGTAGACAACCCCCTCCCCTGAGGATGGAGACTTCAATAAAACAAGAAAGCTAGAAATATAAGTTGAAGGTTAGCCCAAATTACCTTAGAAAATTAGAAGCATCAAAGCTCGTGGAAATGTCAAACTGATAATGATGAGAACACAAGAAGCAATTCCCCTCGGCACCAAGCAAAGCCCTGAAATGTCATCAAAAAGAAAAACAGGCTAAGAGACGGGATGAGCAACAAAAACGCAGAGTGCCAAGTGATAACTCTATTTTATATAGAGTTATTCATATGTTTAAACTTAGTAACTTGCTCTCTTTCAAGCAAAGATAAAGAGTTTATATAGTATTTTATGTAATATGTGATAACTTGAGTGTTTGACATGGTTATAGTTGATAATAGGCCATTTTGGATATATTGTGGTATGTTTGATAAGTTTGTTCAGTGCAGTCTAGATGCTCCTGCATCAAATGCTCCTGCATTGATCCTGCACTGGTTTAGCACAGTGCTACTGCACTGCAACTGCATTGACCGAACGTTGGAGTCATCCACTTGCACATCCACTTGCCATCCACTTGCACTTGATGACCTCATACTTTGTCCCCTAAAGCAAGAACACCTCAGATTTCGTTGCCTACAATTCCCACATAGCTTTGAAGAGTCATCAACTTAGGGACACATGTTCTTATCTCATTTGACCTCCCTATACACTTGATTGAAGACTTCACATGGGAATCAGCTGCTGTAAAGTAACCATGAATACAACCACCAAAGTTACTTCAACATGAAGGAAGGAAGCACCTCTCTTGAAGACTATAAAAGGACCTCACTCCTTCACTTGAAAATAGATCACAATCCATAAGTTAGATTTAAATTTCAATATACATAGTTAGTTTCTATTTTGTAAGAAGGAAAGGAAGGAAGTGACAAATCCTCCTTACTTCGATTTCATAGTTTTATCAAAGTGCTAAGGAGCTAATGCAACTACATTGCTAGGAGGATTCATGCTAAGAGCTTCAACTTGTGTAACTTCTATCTTGTTGTTTCTCTTTTGTGATTTCAATTATATAAACATGTTCTATTCTGTTTATATTTGCCTTACAATGTCTATGTTGAGCTAAACTTCTCTTAGTTGGAATGTTCTAACCATTTAATGAGCTTTTAAGTAAGTTTAATACAAGTATATGATGTGTGCACTTTAGTTCTTGCTTGATAATACTTTCAACACTTATTTTGAGATTGATCACTTAGAATAGGTAGATTTGTAAAAGCAGACATGGTATACAATTAAGAACTCAAGAACTAATATGGGTGAGTTTCAAAAATTCTTTTCTTTGCTACACCAGAAAGGAGTGCCACATTTTCTCTTGAACTCGAAACGAGCGTATTTAATTCACTTATAACATATCGGATACACCGCACTTCAAATTCTCATTCATTAAGCATCGAATTTTCAAAAGGTTTAACATCAACAAATCTTAACATCTTTTAGAGGCCCTTTAAAAGCAACTCAACAACAATACAACCTGATAAACATAAAGTACAACTAGGCATTCATTTTCCCCCCGAGTGCTACGTATCAGAGCAGACCCAACTTACTAGGAGAAGGTACTAGATCACCTTCACTCGCTATCACCTGCACGTTGCCGACATGAGAAGCAACACAAAAGCAGTAGGGTGAGTCTCATTTCATAAGTAATAACAAATAAGATAAGCATCATTTAGAGAAGGCAACTAAACACACCAATTCCCCACAATAACAACATACCCCATTAATTTTCATTCACCAAGAAACAGCACCGAATATTTTCAATCACCGAGAACAACACCAAATATAACTAAATACACCAAATTACAATTATCTCCACATACACCATCAATTTATAATCACCAGGAAAAGTACAGAATGCATGTTCAATGTATGAGATGCAACCCAAAACTCCACGGGCACATGCATGTGGATCCATCACCAAAAATTAGCCTTGAGGGCATACACCAAAATAAGGCCGAAGCCTTCTGCTCACCAATAAATGCACATGATTATGCGACGCCATGAACAATGCACCATACACACCAAAATCACCACAACAATGCAATAACATGCGCACCAATAATTTGATTAACTCACCAATAGTTTTATTAACTCACCAACACCAAAAGAAAGGTCATAGACCATTGCCTTGAGGGCACTCACCAATAATTTATCTCACCATTTTATATACATCACCATTATACGTCTCCAAAATTTCAGCTCTAAGGATAGCACACCAATCACACCAAGCACAATTAATTACGCGACTACATTGTCACCAAAAGACTAAACAACACCTGTAGGGACCAAAACAGCACATAGAGTAGCAGCAGCAATATAAACAGCAGCATAAAACAGCAACAGCAATACAAAACAGTTCATTTTGCCTTAAAAATAGAATAATCGGTTAGGCCTCTGAATGAGCTCTTCAACGCATCTTAGAACGCCTCGATCGGGTTCCCAGATCAAAAGATATCGCGAAAAACAATCAAGGTGCAGAAATTCCGTAACCATGCGCTTACTTTGGCGAATTGATTAAAATAGTAACCCACACCGGATTTCGGTAAATAATTACTTGTTGGAAAGCCTATGGGTCTACTCCTTATTCCTAAGTTCAGTTTTTAAAAAAGAGAGTCTAACAGGTACAGTTTTCAAAAACACACATACTAGTTTCAAAAGAGGGTAGTTTCTGTCCTTCAAATTCAAGCAGTTCTAAAATGACCAAAACTCAATCAAATTGCATGAAACTTGTGCATAAACTGGGGAGAATTCTGTCTAGTTTTCAAAGAAATTGGATTCGTTCGAAAAGGAGTTCTTTTGAAAACGCAGTGACCAAAACACTGATCCTATGTCCAGATTGTTTCCAGAATATTACCCTAACTTGTGAAATTGATATCTCGAGCTACACAACTCTAAAAGCAACCAAACCAGTGCCAAATTAACAAGAATTAAGTCTATTTTCCAGAACAGTAAACCACATAATTTTTCAGTCAACACAACGTTCCCAGTTACCGAAATACTGAACCTCTACCCAAATCGTTTGCAGAATTTTAACCTAACTTGTTTCACCTATAACTTAAGTTTTACAACTCCAAATGCAACCAAATCAACGCCAAATTAACAAGCATTAAGTCTATTTTCCAGAACCGTAAACCACATAACTTTTCAGTCAACACAACTTCCCAGTCACCGAAATACTGAACCTCTACCCAAATCGTTTCCATTCTCGATTTTATTTAGTCATTACAACATACACCTAACTTGCATGACTAATATCATGTACATCTCAATACTAATCGATTATGGATTCTACCAAAACTAACATAAGTTCATCATCAAGAAAATGGATTTAACAATTTACATTCATCATAACAAAAACATCCAAAAACAATAATTCAATTCAATCAATCAAACTCCCCTAAAACCTAACTCATGTGATTCTAATCCTATAAGTTATTAAGGATGAAAAGAGAGCCCCCTAACCTTTGTTAATTGAAGAGTTCGCAAAGCTCCTTGCAATTCACCAAAAACACCAACAATCCAAGTTTCCTCTTCTCCAAGCTTCACGCAAAACCCTTCCTTTTTCTTCTTGAGCCGTCGCGCCCCTTCTCTCTCACTCTTCTCACTTTCTAATTTTTGGTTTCTCACAAGTGAGGGTTTTCCCCTAATCCCCTAGCTTTTTCCTTCTCTCTCTCTTGTTCTTGGTTGGAACTCACGCTTTCCTCTTCTTTCTTTTCCCCTCCTAGCCGCTGCCCCTTCCTCTCTTCTCACTTCTCACGCTTCTTTTCTTTTCTTTTCTTCTAATTATGAATGAAACCCTAATTGCTAAGCCCTTCTCATGACTTACCACTCCTTTGGGCTTTTTCATTAGTCTAATTTGACTTAATCATGGGCTTGCTACTAACACTCCTCATTTTATTATTTCTAACCCCCAATATGGACCAACACATTAAATAAAATAACCATATATTATTTCTAATATTCTATCACACAACATCCTAATTAAATTAATTAAATAAATTAATCAATAAATATTTAATAAAATTTGGGGCGTTACATTTTACATAAAGGAAACTTTGTGAAAACCATACTAAGTCCTAGACATAGGATAGTATAGTCCATAGGGTGATACTGTGGGTACTTTAAAAGACAAGAGTGAACTTATTTAGCAAGCCTAGACATAGGAAGCTTGTAATGAAACTCTGAAGAAAAGTGACTGAAAGGCACACAACTAATGCAACAGCATTCAGTGCAACTGCATCATAACTGCATTAAACACTTATAAGTAAATAACTTGGGGAAGACATTCCAACTAGCTTTTCTCTATTGCATTTCAACTACTTACACTTTGATTTATTCTAACTTACCTGTGATAGTCACCATCATCAACTATCTTGTTAAATTGGTTACTTTTCTCTAAATTACATAATATTGACTTTTGAAAGAGTTCATCAATCCCTGTGGGTTCGACCTGTTCTAAACACTGTATTACTTGTTATGGACTGTGTATACTTGCACATGTTTTCCACACACCAAGTTTTTGGCGCCGTTGCCGGGGATTGTAGTTAAATTCTTTTAAAAATCTGATATACTGTAATTTAGTGTATATTATTTCTGGTATTTGCAAGTTTCTGTCATGCAGAAGCACATGGTGCTTTAGCATATGTACAGGACCATAAACAGGACACCAGAATACAGCTTAGATCCAGAGATAGAAAGAAGATTTAGGAGATTGTTAAGACTCCAAAAGCAAAAAGAGCAAGCCTGCAAGATGTCTCACAGTGAAGGACAAAGCTCAAGACCACACTCAGTAAGAGGAGGTCATGGCTCTCATCAAGATACAGAAGAAGATCATAGAGAAAGATTCATTCACATGGATCCCATAGGTATGATTAATGATAGGGATAGACCTATGAGGGATTATGCTCAGGTTGATCATCAAAACATGCAAACTAGCATATCTAGACCTCATATAGATGCAGTGCATTTTGAATTTAAACCTATGATGTTTCAAATGCTTTAAACTATTGGTCAATTTGGAGGAACTCCTCTAGAGGATCCTCACTTGCATTTAAAACAGTTTTTAGAAGTATATAGTAACTTTATCTTACCCGGTGTTAGTGAAGATGCTTTCAGATTAAGGTTATTTCCTTATTCTTTGAAAGATAGAGCTAAAGCTTGGCTAAACTCTTTAGAGCCTAACTCTATCCATTCATGGAATGAAATGGTTGAAAAAAATTTAGGAAAATACTTCCCACCTATCAAAAATGCCAGGATGAGAACTGATATTACATCTTTTAGACAAAAAGAGTTTGAATCATTATTTGAAGCATGGGAAAGATGGAAAGAACTTTTAAGAAAATGTCCTCATCATGGTTTACCTGTTATTATTCAAATGGAAACTTTTTATAATGGTTTAGAACCTCAAACCAGAATAATGCTTGATGCATCTTCTGGTGGAGTGTTATTAAATCTGTCATACAATGAAGCATGTGAATTAATTGATAGAATAGCAGCTAATAGCTCTAGTTGGCCTACTGAGAGGGTGAGTGCCCAAAAGAAACCATCAGGGGTACATGAGGTTAGTGATGTAACAGCCTTATCTGCTCAGGTAGCCACTTTAGCTAATCTGATAAAAAACTTCACTTCAGTTAATGCAACTGCATCTAATGCAGCTGCATCAACAGACAGCACTACAGCAGCAGTAGAACAAGCACCTTCAGGTACCACCAGTTGTGTATATTGTGGATGAGGTCACTTGTATGAGGAATGTCCTAGCAACCCTATTTCTGTAAATTATGTAGGTTATAATAGAAATAACAACCTCTATTCTAACACTTACAATCCTGGTTGCAAAAATCATCCCAACTTTAGATGGGGCAATAACAATGCACCTGCATCTAATACTGCACCATCTAAACCACCAGGATTCCCACCTCAAAAACAAGCCACCAATGAAAATTCTCTAGAAAATATGCTCAAAGCATTCATAGGAGAAGCAAGAACAGCTAGACAAACTCAAGATGCTTCCATTAAAAATCTAGAGACCCAAGTAGGACAGTTAGCCACAGCTTTGTATCAAAGGCCATCAGGTTCCTTACCTTCTAATATAGAAGCTGCTCCTCCCTAGAAACAGGGAAAAAGAGCAGGTTAAAACTGTATCCTTAAGAAGTGGCAAAGATTTGATTAAATCAAATGAGAAGGAAAGTGTAGATAAGGGAGAAAAAGAAAAAGAAAAAGAAAAAGAAAAACAAAAAAATAGTAAAGATAGAAATGTGGAAGCATCCAATGCTCCTGCATTAGAGGAAGAAGTTCAAATCCCTACACCTAAGTTAGTACCTGAGTACCCTCCTCCTCCTTACCCACAAAGATTAAAAAAAGCACACGAGGAGAAACAATTTAGCAAATTCTTAGAGGTACTAAAACAGTTGCACATAAATGTTCCCTTAGTAGAAGCACTTCAACAAATGCCAAACTATGCAAAAGTCATGAAAGATGTTCTTACCAAAAGGAAAAGATTAGGGGAATTTGAGACAGTTGCCATGACTAAAGAATGTAGTTAGATCATGCAAAGTAAAATTCCTAGGAAATTGAAGGCTCCAGGAAGTTTTACAATTCCATTTTCCATTGGAACCTCTTATACTGATAAAGCTTTATGTGATTTAGGGGCAAGTATTAACTTAATGCCTAAATCTATTTTTAACCAGTTGGGAATTGGAATTGTAAGACCAACCACTGTGACACTTCAATTAGCAGATAGGTCAATAGCCTATCCTGAAGGAATAATAGAAGACATCTTAGTTAAGGTAGACAAATTTGTGTTTCCTGCAGATTTTGTCATTCTTGACTTTGAAGCAGATAAGGATGTACCTATTATCCTAGGAAGACCATTCCTAACAACTGGCAAAAACCTTAATAGATGTGCAGAGAGGTGAACTTACAATGAGAGTGAATGATCAAGAGATAAAATTCAATGTGATGAGTGCTATGAAGTATCCCACAGAGGATACAGAAGCATGCTCATCCATTTTTTCTCTAGATAGATTGGTAGAAAAACAGTTTTACAAACAGTATGATCATTTGGCAAATGCAGATGCACTTGATGCACCTGCATTACTAGATGAGGAATTACTAGAAAAAGAAAATCTGCCAATAGGAAACTCTTGTAAGGAAGTGTCAAACAGTATGATCATTTGGCTAATGCAGATGCATGTAATGCACCTACAACTTTCCAAAGATGCATGATGTCAATATTCTCAGATTTCATTGAGCAATCAATGGAAGTGTTTATGGATGATTTCTCTGTCTTTGGAGAAACATTCCAAGATTGTTTATCAAACTTGGAACAAATTCTCAAAAGATGTGAGGATACAAATCTAGTGTTAAACTGGGAAAAATGCCATTTCATGGTGCAAGAGGGCATTGTGTTAGGACACAGAATTTCAAAGAAAGGTCTAGAGGTAGACAAAGCAAAAATTGAGGTGATTGAGAAATTACCCCCACCAACAACAGTTAAAGGTATCAGGAGCTTTTTAGGCCATACTGGTTTTTATAGAAGGTTTATCAAAGACTTTTCAAAAATTTCAAAGCCATTATGTATGCTTTTACAAAATGATGTACCATTTAACTTTGATGAATCTTGTTTGGATACTTTTGAAAAGCTTAAAAAAGCTTTAGGGTCTGTTTGGGAGTTTGGAGGGGAGGGGAGAGGTTGGGACTAATAGTGTAAATTCTTTAGTGATGAGAAGAAAAATTATCCCCCTAAACCCCCCCAAACCCCTCTCCTAGTTTATTTTTGGAGCCCCTCCAAAACCCTCCATATTTGGGGGAGTTTGGAGGGGCTCCAAAAATAAACTAGGAGAGGGGGTTTGGGGGGATAATTTTTCTCCCAATTACTAAAGAATTTACACTATTAGTCTCAACCCCTCCCTTCCCCTCCCCTCCAAACTCCCAAACACACCCTTAGTAACAGCACCAGTGATAGTAACACCTGACTGGAGCAGGCCTTTTGAATTAATGTGTGATGCCAGTGACTTTGCAGTAGGAGCAGTCCTAGGGCAAAGGTATGACAAGGTTTTTAATTCTATTTATTATGCTAGCAAGACATTAATTGAAGCTCAAGTAAATTACAGTCACAGAAAAGGAATTATTAGCTGTAGTATTTGCATTTGAAAAATTTAGATCATACTTAGTTGGCACTAAAGTAATTGTTTATACTGATCATTCTGCCATTAAGTATTTGATTTCAAAGAAAGATGCAAAGCCAAGGTTGATAAGATGGATTCTACTCCTACAAGAATTTGATCTTGAAATTAGAGACAAGAAGGGAGTAGAAAACCAAATAGCAGACCATTTGTCAAGGCTTGAAGGTGAATCACTAGAAGGAGAAATCAAGGAGAGTTTTCCAGATGAGAAATTATTGGCAATCACAGTCAATGCACACAGTGCAACTGCATATGCTATAAGCAATGCAGGAGCATCAAATGCATCTGCACCATGGTATGCTGATATTGTAAATTTCCTTGCAAGTAGAGTGACACCAGTGAATATGACATATCAACAAAGGAGAAGATTCTTCCACATAGTAAAACAATACTATTGGGATGATCCATTCCTTTACAAGATGTGTCCTGATAAATTAATGAGGAAATGTGTTCTTGAGGAAGAACAACAAGCAGTGCTTCTGCATTGCCATGCTGCACCATATGGTGGCCACTTTGGAAGCACAAGAACAGCAACTAAGGTATTACAGTCTGGTTATTTTTGGCCTACTTTATTTAAAGATGCATATTTTATGATCAAGAAATGTGATAAATGTCAAAGGGCAGGAAATATTTTTGATAAACATGAAATGCCAAGAACCAATATTTTAGAAATTGAATTATTTGATGTATGGGGAATGGACTTCATGGGACCTTTTCCACCCTCTTTTGGCAATTTATATATTCTAGTAGCTGTTGATTATGTGTCCAAATGGGTAGAAGCAGTAGCATTACCAAATAACAATGCAAAATCAGTAAGTAGATTTCTTCAAAGGAATATATTTACTAGATTTGGTACTCCTAGAGCTATAATTAATGATGAAGGTTCACACTTCTGTAATAAAATCATTGAAAACCTTCTAGCTAAGTATGGAGTTAAGCATAAAATTGCTACAGCTTACCACCCTCAAACAAGTGGACAAGCAGAAATCTCAAATAGAGAAATTAAAAGAGTGCTAGAAAAAATGGTAAGTCCAAATAGGAAAGACTGGTCTTTACATTTGGATGAAGCTTTATGGGCTTATAGAACAGCATTCAAAACACCCTTAGGAATGTCTCCTTATAGAATAGTCTATGGAAAAGCATGCCATCTACCTGTGGAGTTAGAAAATAAGTCTTATTGGGCTATCAAGAAGCTCAATTTTAATTTAGACAAAGCAGGTGCACAAAGAATGCTAGAGCTTAATGAGTTAGAAGAGATTAGGCAATTCTCTTATGAAAATGCTGAAATCTACAAAACCAAAACAAAGGCATGGCATGATAAGAGAATTCAAAAGAGAGACTTAAAAGAGGGAGGACTAGTTCTGCTATACAATTCCAGATTGAAGCTTTTCCCTGGAAAGCTTAGATCAAGGTGGTCAGGACCATTCAAATTGGTTAAAATTTATCCTCATGGAGCAGTTGACTTGTTAGATGAAACCTCAAACACCATCTTCAAGGTAAATGGTCAAAGAATCAAAATGTACTATGGTGAACATGTGGTGAGAGATAAGGTCACCACTCATTTGAAGAATCTTTAAAAGAAAGAGGTAGTCAAGCTGATAAGACTCTTAAAACAAGCGCTTAATGGGAGGCAACCCATCATTTTTACTTAATTTTGTTCAATTTGATGTTTTAAGTGTTTTGTAGGAAAAACAGGAAACTGATGCAGCTGCATTGCAATGCTACTGCATTACATATGCATTGAAGAAAAATATGTGCCCTGTACCCAAGTTCAAAAGTTTGAAGAAATTGATCAAGTGTGAGTGACAACTCATCAGAAGCAGAGTTAGAAATTAAATGAAGTGTTGAGTAACCAAGGAAGACACGTGGCTGCACGCATGTCCACCACGACCTTACCTAACGGCTACTACCTCAAATCAAATCAAAAACTTCTCTCAACTCCTCACTAAGAAAACCCTAAAATCATTTTCGTTATCCCTTCCACTCAATCTGAAACCTCCCACTCCAATCAAACAGTTACACACATCAATTCCATATCCAGCAAACACAATGGTGAAGAAGCAATCAGCATCAAAGTCTTCAGGCAAACATGCATCATCATCGTTCCAAAAGGGCAAGAAAGACAAGACCAATGCACCAACATTGATCAGTGAAGAGAAAGCTCATCTATGGAAAATGCAAATGCTACCAGAAAGAGGATACGATTTGAAGAAAGCAAGTCCATCCTTCATGGCAACAGTGGCCAATCTTCACTGGGATCACTTTGTGTTGCCACGAGGAGGATACATTGAAGAGCTAGTAAGAGAATTCTACGCTGGATTGTCTGAAGGAGAAAGACCAGAGAAAAGCTACACTTCTAAGGTTAGAGGTAAGATAGTTCATTTTCATCCTAAGAAAATAAATGAACATTATTTATTGAAACACAATGGACTTGAATTTGAGAAGAAAGTAGGGAAGGCTAATAAGAAAGAAATGGAAGAAATTAGGAGTAGAATTGCTACACCTGATTCTGTTTGGGAAATATTCACACCAAATGAGGTTAAGCTTAGAAGTACTTATTTGATAGATGCTTTAGGAAATTGGCATTTGTTCATTACAACATCAATCTTACCTACTTCACACACATATGCTATGACCAAAGAGCGATTGATCTTACTAGATACAATTCTCTCTGAGGAAAATGTTGATCTAGGTAGATTGATTGCAAGAGAAATATATACATGCACAACAAAAACAAAGGGATTTCTGTTTTTCCCTTGTCTCATAACAGAATTATGCATGAAAGAAGGTGTTCATATTGCTGCTAATGAACAAAGGAAATTCCCCCTACTAATTTGAATGCTGAGATGAAGGAGAGAATAAGAAAAGTGAAAGAATCAGTGCCTATGCCTGCAGTGTGGAAATTTCAAAATGAACAACATGATTGGCTGCAGCTTGTTTTCCAATATAAGTCTAATGAATTAGGCAATATTGAGGCACCTGTGTTCCCAAGCTGGGTGTTAAGAACTGAAGGACGAGAAAAAGAGGAGAAAGAACAAACTGATGAGGATAAGGAAGAAGAAAAAGAAGAGGAAAAGGAAGAAGAGAAAGAAGAGGAAGAAAAAGAAGAGCCTAGTAGAAAGAAGAAAGTGACTAGGAAACAAACAAAAGGAAAGAAAAAGATACTAGTGGAGCCTGAATTTGAAGACACTTACAATTCAGAAACTGAGGATGAAGATTTAGAAAGAGAAATGGACAAGGAGAGTGAAGAAGAAGAAGAAAGTACTGAAGTTGAAAGTGAGGAAGAAGAACATGTTAGAGGTGTCATTCTAGAAGAAATTGCCAGACAAAAATATGCCAAGAAAACACCACCACAAGCCCAACAAGAAACAACCCACACTTCACCAATCACATCACCTATTCAATCACCAATTCACTCACCTACCTGTCATACCCCAATTTTGTCCGCCCAAGTCAAAAACATTTTTTTCAGAAAAAATAGAACAATAAGGTAATTCATAATGTGTGGAAAATAGTGGATTTGTGCATTTATGTGTATTCATCCCCTATTTCACATTTTTATTTGAATTATGTGCGCGCGTCAGTCGTAACTGCGTCAGCTGCCCTGTGCCCTTGTCATTTGGCATGTGTTTTTATTTTCAAAAAGGCCATTATTAATTTTTGGCACCCAAAAAACATTTTTCTTAATTTTCAGGAATTTTAGAAAATAAAATAGTGCATATTTTTGCATTTTTGGGCATTTAAATAAAAGCAAATTAATTATTTTTGGACCAAGACCAGGTCAAGGACGTGGCATACATGTTACTCTACTAAGGGTAATTTTTGTATAACTTTTGGAAAGAAAATCCTAGTCTAAAATAATTAAAAATGCATTTTCCCCATTTTTAGTGCATAAAAAACCCAAAAAAGACCATTAAATATTCCCCAATTATTAAATGACAATTTTTATTGTCTAGAATAATTAAAGGGAATATTTTATGGTGCTCAAGTATATATGACACATTTTTAATAGGTGCACTTTCACTTCCATGCCCAAAAATTCAAAATTCAAAATTTAAAAGAAGGAAGTATCCTCAATAAGACAAAAGACCAAAAATAAGTCTTTTTTTTTCTCCTCCTCTCCCTTGCTTCATACGAATTCCCTCTCTCTCTCTCTCTCTCTCTCTCTCTCTCACAAAATTCTTCCACACTCTTCTATTCCTTATCCCCTAAGAATATGCTTTGTACTATTCTTAACTATTCCCTTTTTGGTGACCATCACTCACTCCCACATAGATTCATGCCCTCTTTTGTAAATTACCCCACCCATTTATACTCACCTCTTCACAAGAAAATACAAAATTACCTCTTTGGTAACATTCCATCTCAATTATACCCTTAACCATATTTTTACCTCACATCACATATGAGCCTCCATTCCCAAAAAAGGACAAGTTTTTTTTCACACAAACACTCCTCTCTTCTCTCCTCACGCCATTCTCCCTCTCTCCCTCACTCTCATTTTGTGTTTTCTCACTACCCACAATCCAAGTGATCTCCAATCCTAGCCCTTCATTCAAATTCAAAACCCAATCCTAGAGCACCTAGTAAAGAACAATGACCTAATTACCCCTAGACCTAAAACAACTCTATAAATACCCTCTCATTTACACACATCACAATCTTTTGCTTCTCATTCTCCTACACTAAAACCCTAGCACACAAAAACCTCTCCCTTTTCCTCTCCTAAAACCGTAGCCCTTAACCCTCCTCCCTCAACCATTTTTGATTTTCTCTTCACCCAAACACCACCATCTCACTTCATTCTCATCCCTCTTTCACATATCTCCTCCACTTTCCATTCAAGTTCAAACATCATCATCAAAGAAGGTTTTCACCAAGCTTTTGTGGGTTAGAGTTGAAGAACCTTGGAGTCTTGTTGATTTGTGTCTAGTTTCATCTTCTCATCTCATTTCCTAGCTTGGAGTTAAGGTAAAATCCTTAAAACCTTGCATCACATTTGAGTTCTTGCCTCAAAAAATGTAAAATCATTCATCCTATCATCTTCATATTCTCATATTGTTGATTGTTGTTGGTGAGAAGTGTCATAAGCACTTTGACAAGCACTTAGGGAGGCTTGGGTGCTTATGGTGCTTCTCACCCTTGAATGATTGTTGATTTGTGTTGATTTGATCTCGATCCTTGCATTTCATGAAATAAAATGTTGTTTTATGGCATATTATGTTTCGCATACTTGTAGAAAAATAGGGTTTATGTTAAGTTTTGTGCATTTCTTTGCCTAATCACATGAACCTTTACCAAAAATGCGATTCAACATGTTTTGATGCTTTGATTGCTAAGATGATTTGCTTGATTATGGTTTGCCAATGATCATGCTTGAGGCTACTCTTTTGAATTCGCTTGTGCTTTGTAATCTCCTTGTTTACTCACATATTGTATCATCAATACTTAGATAGGTCCATTCCATACATTACATCTTCCACTAGATGTGCATTTAGATTCCCTTGCGTTTTGTAGAAATATTTGAGTATGGTCCTCGCCTAGCATCTTCCATTAGATGTGCATTTAGGTTCAATCTTGTCTACTCTTGCATTTTTGCTTAATGCCCAATTCAAGTTCCTTTTTTGCCTATTTATGTGTTGTGGTCTAATATGTGTAGTCTAGGCTAATATTCGCTCAAGAATTCAAATGAGATTAGTTGTAAAGTTATGTCCATGTTGTTGTTTGCCTAAGGATTCAATTTCAATGATTGTGCCATGCTTGAATCTCCAAATCTTCTCGCATTCATTGTTTTTTTTCTAAATAGCTTAGCATGAAAATGGTGACTAGTGACAACTACCCATAACCTTTGTTAGTTTGGTTGTCCTAAGAGCCTAAATTACAAAAAAAAAATGTTTTCATACGCATAAGCTACTAGTGATAATCACCCATAACCTTTGTTAGTTTGATTATCATGAACGATTTCAATTTCAAAAGATATTTTCCTAAGTATCAAAAGTCATAGCAAGTGTTAGTGTTGACCACCCATAACCTTTGTTAGTTTGGTCATCATGATGGCTTTCATCTTTCAAAAGAGATTTTTACATGCACTTAAGTGGGTTTTAGTAGTGATCACCCATAACCTTTGTTAGTTTGATCATTACGAACGCCATTCACTTTTCAAAACCAAAGCAAAAAGACTTTCACTTTCAAGGCTCGTTAGAACTACGTCGCTTTGATTCCCATTGGGGATACGTAGGAGCGAGCCACCATCTCGTCAAGCGCAACCATAAAAATTAGCATTTGCATAACAAAAAGAAAAGAGTTATTTTCATAACACAAAAAAAAGAATCACTTTTACAAACCAAGATCATTTTCAGAACAAAAACATTCTCCTTTCAAGAATCATTTTCAAACCCATTGTCGCTAGTGGCTAATCAGAACCTTTGTTCGTCTAGCCATTGGTAGCAATGTCTTTTTCCCAAAAGAACAACAAGCGATGATCACTCATAACCTTTGTTAGTTTGATCATTCGTGCCAATCAATCTCTTTCGAAAACTACTTTCAAAAGAGTAAATAAAAAACGAGTTGCTACTAATAGTCAATCAAAACCTTTGTTCGTCTGACTGGCGGTGGTGACTCTCATTTTCAAGAGTACTTAGCGGTGATTACCCATAACCTTGGTTAGTTTAATCATTCACTAAATGCTCGTCCTATTTCGAAAACTCACTAAAAAGATAAAAGACAAAAACCTTTTCAAAGAAAAAGACAAACAAGAACTACGTAGCTTTGAATTCTCCATCGCACCGGGAGATACGTAGGAGCGAGAGGCTAACTCTCGTCAAGCGCCAAAAATAAAAATTTTCATTAAGTCTTCTCATTCCCTTTTCAATAAAGAAGCAAATTTAAGTATTTTCTAAATCAACACTTAAAACCACACGTTTAATTAAAGGTTCCCTTTCGGTAGAAAGGAGGTGTGGGGTGCTAATACCTTCCCCATGCCTAACCGACCCCCGAACCCAAATTTTCCGGTTTCCAAAAGGCCATTCGCGTTCCAAAAAGGTTTTTCTTCAATATTTTCCTTATAAAAAATATTGGTGGCGACTTCATTGTTTTAAAAAGTTGTAAACGAAGAAAGTTCTCCTCAGGGACTTTTTCGGGTGCAACACTACCAAAGAAACATCTCCCCAACCAAAATCACCACTACTTACAGATCCACCAATACAGTCACCACCACAAACAACCCCTCCTCCACCCTCTCCACCAACTGAAACAGAACAACAAACTCACACTGTGCCACAAAGCCCAATCCCAACCTCACCTATCACTGAGCCACAACCAGAACAAACAACCCCTACTAGCCCTACTAAAATTATAACTAATGTTGTTTCTGCTCTTGAGCATGAAAATGAGCAGGACAATGATGAAGATCCAACTGAAGAGGCAGAACCAGAGGCAGTACAGGAGGAAGAAGCTGAAGTTGTCACAGAAGCAGTTAAGATGCAGAGTGATGCATCTGCATCAGATTCTTCTGCATCGGATGCTTCTGCATCTCAACAGAAGGCTGCAATGAAACCACATCATGATGAGGCTGCTATGCAACTAGTTCTGGAACAGATAGCTCAGAGAAAGAGAGAGGAACTGGGAAATACACAAACATTCTTCAAACAACCAGCTGTCAAGGCACCAAAGAGAAAGATCTCTGAGGCAATCCCAACTGATGCTACTGCATCAAGTCCTGCATCACCACCAGTGGAATCAGGTGCATCTGCACCAGTAGAAGTAACTCCAATCTCAAAGCCAAAAGAAAAGAAGCAGAAAGTAAAGAACAATCCTCCTACCAGACAGAGTGCAAGAACAAGGAGTGGAGCCAAGAAATGAGTATCTGTTACATGCTTTCTGCAATTTTACCTACTATATTTTGGATATTATCTTGCTACTAAACTCTTCCCTGGTTGTGTTTTTAAATCCCTCTCCCCATATTTTGAACAAATATTTTGGAAGTATTTTGTGAACTTTTGGCAGTGAGGACACTGCCATCCCTTAAGTTTGGGGGGAGAACTTATCATATTATCATATTAAGTATGTTATGTATGTTATCTATGTGTGTTTTTAGCAAATGTATGCTTTTAAATAAATATTTTTGTATGAATGTATTAGATGTACTTAACAGTAGTATCCAAATACATGAAACTAATTTTCCAAAGATACATTTTCATTGGAAAATAGGGACAAGTATGAGGAATACTATAAATTGTTAAGAACATTTTAGTAGATGATCAGTTTGAAAACATTTTACAAAGATATGGTGCACCTATGGATGAATTTTGAAAAGCAAGAAAAGAAAAAGAAGCCTTATTTCTCACAAAAATAACCAGAATTATTTTTCTTCCAAATACCTCAAAACTGAGTTTGAAAAAAAAAGAACATTGCTATTTAAAGAGCAATCTAATGCAAAAGAAAATTTTGGTGAGCTAAGGTCAAAACAAAATTTTGATTAAAAAGATGGAATAGCTTAAAGAATTAAGTTTGGGGGTGTTTTTAGGAAAACCAAGGTTGAATTTGAAAAGTAAGAACAAACAATGCAAAAAGAATACAAAAATAGTGGTAAAAAGATCAAAGATCAAAGCCATATTGACCTGAATCAATTGAGCTATACCTGTGCCTAAGTGCATGATTGCATCTGGAGGTCAAAGACTTGTGCCATGCATGAATGAATGCATCTGGAGGATAGTTAAAAACTGTACCTGTGCCAAAGTGCATGAATGCATCTGGAGGTCAGTGAAAAGCTGCACCTGTGCCATTCAGGAATAAATGCATCTGGAGGACAGTGAGGAAGGAAATATAGGCTACAAAAAAATAACACAGTGCAGAAGCAATGCAACTGCACTGCAGAAAATAAAATGCAGAAAAACATCAATACATAAACACTTCAAAGAAGTAATGCATCTGCATCAAAGAAATCACCAACACCAGAAAAATAATGCATTGACTCAAAAAGCTTGGAAAAATTCAATCAAGTCCTTAGTTGTGTTTAAAACTCCCCAATACTTGAGGATTTTGTGAGACTAATCTTTCTTTTGAAAAATATTTTGGTGTGACCAAAGATAAACCAATCTTTTCAAAGGCTAGGAGGAAGTTTTTTCTTAGTCTTGGAATCAATCTCAACTCAGTAGGTTCACACACACACAAAGAGTATAAATAATTCTGGAAGTTTGAAAAGGCACAAGAAAAATTGAGGAGCAAAGAAGTTCATAGAGAGCACCTCATGAAAATCCAAATATCAAACTGATTTATCTTCTGGAAACTATAGTATTAATTAGTTGTCTTTGTCATTACTTGAGGACAAGCAATGGTTTAAGTTTTGGGGTGTGATAACTCTATTTTATATAGAGTTATTCATATGTTTAAACTTAGTAAATTGCTCTCTTTCAAGCAAAGATAAAGAGTTTATATAGTATTTTATGTAATATGTGATAACTTGAGTGTTTGACATGGTTATAACTATATTTTTTTTTGTTTGATTAAAAAAAAAATATAGTTGATAATAGGCCATTTTGGATATATTGTGGTATGTTTGATAAGTTTGTTCAGTGCAGTCTAGATGCTCCTGCATTGATCCTGCACTGGTTTAGCACAATGCTACTGCACTGCAACTGCATTGACCGAACGTTGGAGCCATCCACTTGCACTTGATGACCTCATACTTGGTCCCCTAAAGCAAGAACACCTCAGATTTCGTTGCCTACAATTCCCACATAGCTTTGAAGAGTCATCAACATAGGGACACATGTTCTTATCTCATTTGACCTCCCTATACACTTGATTGAAGACTTCACATGGGAATCAGCTGCTGTAAAGTAACCATGAATACAGCCACCAAAGTTACTTCAACATGAAGGAAGGAAGCACCTCTCTTGAAGACTATAAAAGGACCTCACTCCTTCACTTGAAAATAGATCACAATCCATAAGTTAGATTTAAATTTCAATATACATAGTTAGTTTCTATTTTGTAAGAAGGAAATGAAGGAAGTGACAAATCCTCCTTACTTCGATTTCATAGTTTTATCAAAGTGCTAAGGAGCTAATGCAACCACATTGCTAGGAGGATTCATGCTAAGAGCTTCAACTTGTGTAACTTCTATCTTGTTGTTTCTCTTTTGTGATTTCAATTATATAAACATGTTCTATTCTGTTTATATTTGCCTTACAATGTCTATGTTGAGCTAAACTTCTCTTAGTTGGAATGTTCTAACCATTTAATGAGCTTTTAAGTAAGTTTAATACAAGTATATGATGTGTGCACTTTAGTTCTTGCTTGATAATACTTTCAACACTTATTTTGAGATTGATCACTTAGAATAGGTAGATTTGTAAAATCAGACATGGTTTACAATTAAGAACTCAAGAACTAGTACTAATATGGGTGAGTGTTTTACATAAAGGAAACTTTGTGAAAACCATACTAAGTCCTAGACATAGGATAGTATAGTCCATAGGGTGATACTGTGGGTACTTTAAAAGACAAGAGTGAACTTATTTAACAAGCCTAGACATAGGAAGCTTGTAATGAAACTCTGAAGAAAAGTGACTGAAAGGCACACAACTAATGCAACAGCATTCAGTGCAACTGCATCATAACTGCATTAAACACTTATAAGTAAATAACTTGGGGAAGACATTCCAACTAGCTTTTCTCTATTGCATTTCAACTACTTACACTTTGCTTTATTCTAACTTACTTGTGATACTCACCATCATCAACTATCTTGTTAAACTGGTTACTTTTCTCTAAATTACATAATATTGACTTTTGAAAGAGTTCATCAATCCCTGTGGGTTCGACCTGTTCTAAACACTGTATTACTTATTATGGACTGTGTATACTTGCACATGTTTTCCACACACCACCAAGCACACGTGGGCGCCTGGCGAAAAAGCAACCAGCGCCGAGCAACACAAAAGCAACCAGCGCCCATGAGGGCGCCTGGCAGGGCGCCAAGCACCAAGGCAGCGCCCATGAGGGCGCCTGGCGGGGCGCCAACACAAGAGCAACCAGCGCCCATGAGGGCACCTGGCAGGGCGCCAAGCACCAAGGCAGCGCCCTTGAGGGCGCCTGGTAGGGCGCCAACACAAAAGCAACCAGCGCCCATGAGGGCGCCAAGCACCAAGGCAGCGCCCATGAGGGCGCCTGGCAGGGCGCCAAGCACCAAGGCAGCGCCCATGAGGGCGCCAACAAAAAAGCAAGCAGCGCCTAAGAGGGCGCCTGACAGGGCGCCAAGGCCAAAGCAAGCAGCGCCCATGAGGGCGCCACCAATAAAAGAAAAGAAACAACAAACACTTACCAATGAGGAAAATCGTTGAAGCAAGTGATCCCTACTCCTCCTCTTCTTCAAGTAGGAACCCCGAAGGTAGCTTGATCCCTACTCCCGCGCAAAATTTTAAAGTGTGGACCACAAGACAAAGACTCACCCATTTATAGAAGGTAATTAGGTGAGGATAAAACTTATTATTTTTGCTCTAGAGAGTAGAAACCTAAAAACACAGTCGTTACAAAGGCAGTGTCCCACGCGACTTCACAAATCCGGCAAATAAACGAAAGTCCTTCAAGCCAAGACCATCCTCCGGAATAATCTCGGCTTGGGGGGCAACTGTCTGGACTGGACCAAGAGGTCCATTTAGCAATTCCAGGGAGTGCATTTAGCAATGGATATGGATTGACCCAATCACTTTGGCCCATATCCATAACATACAAGCCCAATGACGCTTGGACGGTTAAGATCAATTTCGCTGATCCGACGGTCCACAAACGGGAACGATTTCCTATAAATACTGGCTCACATAGCCATTTACAAGATACACACTCTTCGCTTGCAAATTCACTAGCTTATTCTCATACCGACTTGAGCGCCGGAGTGGCTTTGCAGGTACCCCCCGGGAGCTCACTGACCTCCTGCCAGGGCAGCAAGAGACCTACCAACAGCAGCCGACCAAAATACTGCTAGGTACAGAACACACACCATCTTCCATGTTGGTCACACTTCCACGGTGATGAAAAAACGGTTAGGAATTTGTCACCTGAGTACTGGGTTGGGCACAACTCTTATTCCATTTCAGCAGGTGGGTGGGGGGTAGTGTGTTTGTAAAGAAGCAGAGATGATGAAGCAGAAATGTGGGTAGTGTGTTTGTGAAACTTAGTGAAAAGTGTGAACCTATTTATAATAGGTGTGGTCGAATAGGAGCCGTTGATTTTTAATTGATCAGAACCGTTGAAATTCTATCCGTTGTGGCACAATTTCCAAAGAAAATTCCAGCCACTTGTTTTTCTGACATGTTTGACTACTTTTTTGATTGATTTTAGGCCGTTGATTATAATGGATGGTGGAATCTGAGCCGTTGAGCGACATAAAATATCTGTCATATTTTAAAATAAAGGTTCAATTAAAAAAATATTTCCGGAATTATGTGATATGGGATAATTCCGTAACGTATTTTTATTGATATTTCCGGAATTACAAACGACATAATTCCGGAAAAATCTATATTAATACGTTCCGAAATTATGTGTTTAGACGTAATTCCGGAAAAATCAAGAAAATGCGTTCCGGATTTATGTATAAACACATAATTCCGAAAACTTTTTGAGAAATCAGGGGTAAAATGGTCAGTTTGGTCAATATGGGGGTATAAGTTTATGAGGGGGGTCTAAAAAAAACAGCCAAATGGCAATGTATGAGAGTCATAAATGGCAATGTGAGCCGTCAAAGTATGAGAGTCATAAATGGGCTGATTTATTGTGGATATGGATCAAAGTGATTGGCTTTATCCATGTCCAATTGCTGAGTGGGCCTCTTGGCCAAGTCCAGAACACTATCCTTCCTAGTTTATTATCCCTAATGATCAACCTAGATAACTAGCAATGAAAAGCATTAAGGGAAAACATGCTCATTAGGGATGGGAAATGATTAGTTGGCGCAAGAGTTTTTCGTGGAGGAGGTTAAGGAGAAGTTTATGAATGTATTCTTTGTGTTGTAACCGGTGGCGGACCTGGCTTGTTACCAGGGGGTTCAGTTGAACCCCCTGAAAAAAAAAATTGCACTTATTACCCTATATAAATAGTCTAAATCTCCTGAAATTTTGATTTTGAACCTCCTGAAAATTTTAAATTGCACTAGTAGACCAAGTTTTGCACCCATTTGACACTGGCCTTAAAAAATTTGACACCCATGACCCCGGGGTCCTGGGTCTGCCACTGGTTGTAACAAATATAACAAACATGTATTCTCCTCGGGTCTTTTTTCCAATGAATTTTAGCCCTTGGAGGTTTTAACGAGGCCCCCGTTCCCACCATGATGTAACGACATAGGCGGAGTATTTCTTGTACTCCCTGTACTACTATTAATAAAATTCATTTGCTTATAAAAAAAAACATGCTCATTAATTTAATAACCGTTTAAAAATAAGAAATTGTCTATGTATCGTGTTTAAACCGTTCCTAAATGCCGCCTTTTTTGTAGTGTGCCCGTTATGCACCAAAAGCTTAGAAGGAGTTGGTGATGCTCATTTTCTTGTAGTAAACTCGATAGAATTCTAGATTTTAGAATATTCAACAATTTGGGAAATAATTTGTAACAGAACAGAATGTAAGTGAACTATTTCATTTTGATTAGGGCTTCTCCAGTCTTACACAAAATCCTTACAAAGTTCAAAGCTAAGTTAAAGCGCATCTTTTATTTATTTTTATTGCAATGATATATTAGTACTCATTACACAAAGCAACAACAATACAATGTAAGAAGTGGAGCATAACATTGTCCACCTTTCTGGAATCCAGCTCTAAGGCAGGCCGTACCACAATTTGAACTGCAATTCTCTATGCAACATATTCCAGGAGTATCCAAAAAGCAAGGAGTAACGAATCCTGCACCAACACAAAGTTAAAATTTTATGGACATTAGGTTTTTTTCCTTTTCTTTTAAAATTTAGCACAATGTTATCATTGATCTTGGGATATTGTATAACATTTATAAAAAAAATCAAATGTCATAAAAGAGTAATTGATTGATACTGATCTTACAACTCAAGCATTTTTTTTTCCTTTTGAATATGTAGGCTATGAATACTATAATACAATAAAACAATAACAATTTTCAGATTAGGTTTGTAATTTGTGTATCGAAAATGCAACTCAAAATATAAAACTAACTTCTCCCTTACCTGAATCCAAAATCAAAGCAATGCATAAAACACCCAAAAGATAAGAGTGATACATGCGAAAAGCCATTTTCTAGGATTAATTTTCACTTATACTCAATTTCTTGTAAGCAGAAGTAACCAAAACAAATTTTCTTGTAAGCAGTTAGACTAACATCATTATCATTATATAGACTCCAAAAGTGCATTATAATGAATGAAATTTAATGTTCTGATACTATGAAATACCATTTAAACTCATTTACACTATAATTGCCTATAGTAATAAATACCATTTAGTCTTTCCATTTTTATTTTGTCATTTAAGATTTTGACACACAACTTAAGAAAAATAGTTAGTTATCTATGTTCTATAGAAAGTATTGTATAATTACCAACATGATGTGGCACACATTGTAGATACTTGCGTCTCTTAACCATTTGGTCCTAAGTTCGATCACCGGCCGGTGCGTATGGAAAAACATTTGTTTGGAGAGTTCAATCTCTTAAATGGATCTCCGATACCTCGAATGATTAGTTTCCACAGTCGTCGTAGGGACACATTGGTTTAACAAAAAAAAGTATTGAACAATTTATTATTTAACTATTTATCTCTCCACGTAGATAAATGTGAATCGTTTAGCGAATCCAAAATATTTCCATAATAAATTAGGGCATGTGTGGAAAAGGAATATTAAATACTAATTGAAAATGAAAAACAACAATTAATTTGGAACAAATTAATTTTACTAAAAAGAACAAACAAAATGAGACAGAGAATAACTATATGTATAAATCCAGCATTAATTAGCGTAATAAATTAATAATAATATTATTATCAATTAGAAAGCTTTAATAATAGGTGAGAAGTGAATGCAGCACCAAGAATGAGAACAAATATGAACGTACGCAAAATCAACAGATTTATTTTTGGTACAGAAATTAACATATAATCAAAAGACTTTTTTTTTACAATACCGCATGAAACGATATTCTTTTTTGGTTTTATCCAAGGTATCCATCGCCGACCGCAGTGACTAATCCCCTCGCTGAATTGTAGGTGCCTCGAGGGGCAGGACAGCTAGCTCAGAGTTTTAACGCTGCTCCGTACCCAAAGTGGGGATCGAACCTCCGACCATTGGTTAAGGGAGGATCAGCCCCAACCGCTGAAACGATATTCTACAACAATGTTTTAATAGAATTTTTTTTGCGTCAAAGTTTATATATTTAATATTAGAATAAAATGAAATCAATTCATTTACATTAAATATTATTTTATATAAATTTAATAGAATAACTATTTATGAAATAACAGTTATGTCAAAAAATTTATGAAATAACAGTTATATACATTGATGATTGTATATAACTGTGTTACTCCACAGTTTACATTAAATATGTATATAACAGTTATATAGAATAGATATATACATTAAATGCTTATCGAAAAAAAAAATATATACATTAAATATATAATTAATTTGGAACAAGACATTAAATATATTATTTTGTCACTGTGTCATTAGTGTGTAGTATTCACCGACTTTGTCGATTACTAATCTATGACAGAGAACCTGGTTGGTCACGAATACCCGACTTTGCCTGCCCGTGTAGTTCTACCCTCCCAGTAGAGTTTTTGCCACACTTAAGATTCGAACTCCAGACTTTGGGGGATATCCGAACTCAGTTACTGTTCGGACCAACCTTTGTTATATAAATTATGTCTATAACAACAAGACATTTATCACAACAAGACGAGTTTGGATCCTCTACATGCCGTAGAGGGTGCAGCAAATTTGCTGCACCCTCTACGACATGTAGAGGATCCAAACTCCAACAAGACATTTAAATCAGAAAACAAGACATCTATTATCATTGATGTAATCTATCAATTTGAATGGATGAATCTCTTTTTTTAGTAAAAAAAAGACAAGACATCTATATCTATCTATATACAAAACAATTTAAAATAATCTCATTAAACATATTGACACATGTCATATCAAGAGTAATCTAGCTATTAATACATCAAAAATATTTCACAAATGTCATATGTTTTGGTTACTATATATTTTTTTTGACAGCTCGGTTACTATATATTATATCTATATAAATCAGTAATTTAATTAATGATTTTGATGTAACATTAAGTTAATAATTATATATGTTTCAGTTAATATATATTATATTTATATTTATTTTAATATTATTTATTTTATTTTCATTAAAGAGTTGCCAACGGTTAAATTAAATTATGGCTATAAATATCGGTTTTAGGCATTTGCTATGAAGGAGGGTGATCACCATGCTTATTATCAAAAAAACAAAGTCATTGTCTCAGTGGCAAGACTTCTTTTTCGTTTCTTAATTTTCAATAATTCAAGTGCAGTGTTAGCAAGAAGTGATTGTTGTATCCTAGAGGATACTAGTTTGAGACCAACTGTATCGAATAATTTAGTCGTGGTGACGAAATACTCTTAAGCCTCATTGCTTTTGAACGCCTCAGTCAAAAATTGATAAGTTCTGTTTACATGTATTTTTCTATTGTTTTAATTATTACTTCCTAACACTATTTGTTTTTGTGTTAATTCATTGTCAGATTTATTTTATTAATATATTTAGTGTATTTTGTTATTATAATTTTTAGCAACAATTTTTCCAACAATTCTTGATCAGCTTTGTTATCTAAATGAAAAAGTGTGATCATGTTAAATTACTACATTTAATTTCCACGTGGTTCTTATCAATGATTACCTAATATCTTAGATGTTGAATAATTTTTTCAGAATCTTTAGGAAACCTAGTGGGAGGGACATATTTGATAACAATGGACTGTGAATTCATTTAGAGTTTTCGTTTTCATTCCATCTACACTAAAAGCTCAATACATTGTATATGTCATCCTAACGTAACCTTTTTATTTCAAATCTTGATGAGTGATATTTTTTTCTTATAGAGTATGATTTCAATAGCAACCTACATATATTTTAATTTTATCTACACCGGTGCTAAGTTTAGTTTTACTACTAACCATGTCTCTTATCATTTGGGTAGTTTTTGTTTACTTAAGATTTTTATTGTCTTACCAGTTGTGTAGCATTTGTCTCTAAAGTTATAGATTTTCTAAATGGGATGTTTTCTACACGATTTTTTGTTACTTTTCTTAGAGCACTTTGTTATGATTTTGTGAATGAGTCACTCAATAAAAAAAAATTGCATAATGTTTGAACCTTATGTGTTTTGTCATTGATTCAACAATTGTCGCTGCTATAAGGCAAATACTGTCTTCTCTATAATTTCTATGGTTTAGTCACAAGGTATTGCTTTTTGAGCGGCTTTCTATGAAGTTTAAGTTTTATTTTCTTTTTATTTATATTTTTCTTAATGGTCTGATTGCCTTTTCAATAGATAACCAAGTCACTAAAAAAAGTTTTTCGTTTCTTAGGGAATGGTTTCCTTCCCCTGTCCCATGTGGAGTCACTACAAAAATAAGCCTATCCTGCCACCAACGTTTCCCACGGAGAACTGTCCGTCGCTAATTTGCGACGAAGAGTGAGATTGGGCATTGGCGCTAAAAACCCCACTCATAATTTGCGATGAAAAGGTATGTTGGTCACTAATTTGCGACGGAAGAGTATGTTGGTCGCTAATTTGCGACGGAGGGTTAGTCGCAAGCCCGTCGCAAATTAACAATGCCAATTCATTAACGCAGTGCACTCTCGTTCTCTCCCTTTCTATTCTCACTCTCGTCTCCTTCGTACGCTTCCCTCACTCTCAATCACCAAACCTCACCTCCACCCACACCCACCATCGCCCTCCACCCACACTCCCCACCATCACCCTCCACCCACACCCATCATCCTCCCGCACCAGCGCCCTCACATTTCCCCAAAATTTCCTCAAACACTAACCTCACATTTCTCCAAACCGTAAACCAACTCCGGCCTCCACCGCGCGCCGTCTCACAACCACCACACCATTTCTCCGTCAACCACTGTAAAGATCATTCTGCAATCGATGCAAGCAACCACGTCTCCTCGTCGATACCAAAACCCATGCTGATTCCAAATGGCTCCCTCGTATTGGCGATTGGATCTGCACCAGTTAGCTTCTCCTCCTTTCTCTTTCTTCTTTCCTTATATTTTTTCGAAAACTTGAATTTTCTTGGATGTTGAATATTCTGATTGGTTCTTTATTGGTTTTGTTTTGATTTGATGAAAAGTGATTTGTTCCTAATACTGAATGGTTATAATAATAATTTTTCATTTTCTTTTGAAATTTGGAAACGAAAGGCTTTGTGTGGATTTCCAAGATGTTGTTGCCTACAATTGATACTGGTGGGTTAGGCGACTCTTTGAAAGGGATTGACTAAAAGCATTGGTTTTCGGGGTGCGACATATATTATGCTAGAAAAACACTTATTGAAGCTTTATTGAATTATACTGTGACTGAAAAAGAATTATTAGCAGTGGTTTTTGCATTTGATAAGTTTAGATCCTACTTAGTTGGCACCAAAGTAATTGTTTATACTGATCACTCAGCCATTAAGTACTTAATTTCAAAAAAAAGATGCAAAACCAAGACTAATAAGATGAGTTCTCTTCCTTCAAGAATTTGATCTTGAAATTCGTGACAAAAAGGGGGTGGAGAACCAAGTAGCTGACCATTTGTCTAGACTTGAAGGAGATTATGTAGGTACAACAGAGGGACATTTTTCCATATAGTTAAACAATAATATTGGGATGATCATTTTCTTTACAAGAAATGTCCAGACCAAATAATGAGAAGATGCTTAGCAGAAGAAGAACAACAATCAGTGTTGCAGCATTGCCAAGCTGCCCCTTATGGTGGACATTTTGGCAGCACCAGAACAGCAGTCAAAGTGCTACAATCAGATTACTATTGGCCAACATTATTCAAAGATGCATACCATATGGTCAAGAATTGTGATAGATGTCAAAGGGCTGGAAACATTTCAAATATACATGAAATGCCACTAACCAATATCTTAGAGATAGAACTCTTTGATGTTTGGGGAATGGATTTCATGGGACCATTTCTTCCATCCTTTGGAAATCTATACATCCTGGTAGCTGTGGACTATGTTTCTAATTGGGTAGAGGCTGTAGCATTGCCAAACATTGATGCCAATTCTGTGAGTAAATTCCTACAAAGAAATATTTTTACTAGATTTGGCACTCCAAGGGCAATCATAAGTGATGAAGGTTCCCATTTCTGCAACAAACTGATCAATAATCTTCTAACTAAATATGGGGTGAAACATAAGATTGCAACTGCCTACCACCCTCAAACAAGTGGACAGACAGAATTATCCAATAGGGAGGTCAAAAGAATACTTGAAAAAATGGTAGGACCTACAAAGAAAGATTGGTCATTACACTTGAGGTAAATCCGCTTTGTTATTTTTAAAGTCGGATTTACCTATTGGTAGATAAATCTAATTTGAAAAATAACAAATCAGATTTACCTTAAATGATTGTAAATCCGAGCGAATTTTAGTTGGGCAGGGGTATTTTCGGGTTTTAGAAATTATGTGGGGGTAAATGGAATGTGATGGGGGTACAAAAAAAACTCCGAAATTTTTTAGTCCTGGTAATGGCGGTGGAGATTAGAGCTGGTGGAACGACCCAAATTAAAAAAAAAACCATTATACCCTATACCCCCCCCCCCCCAAATATGCCAAATGGACAAAAATACCCCTCGAAACACTTTAATAACGAAATCTTTTCTCATTTACATTTATTTCTGGAAAAAGTAAGTTTTTCACCTTAAACTTTCCGGAAACAGGGGTATTTCTGGAAGGCAATTGTTTAAAACTTTCCGGAAACATCCCATAGAAGGTAAATGCGGAAGGAAAAATTTTTGGATTTCCGGAAACACCTCAAAACGGTGTATTTCCGGAAGTCAATTTACCTGTATTTCCAGAAATTTTGTTTTTTTTTTAAATTTCATTTTTTAATATTTTTTTTTGCTTTTTAGTGGGAAGACGTGCAGGACGATTAGAGCGAGGCGAGTCTTCCGGAGCAGAACTCGGAGATGCAGATCAGACTCCTCCTGCTCCTAGCACCAGGACGAGGATTCGGCTGGTCACGCTTTTGAGTGTCAGTGGCGTGTCCGTGAGTACGAGCAGCAGGAGGCTGAGCCTGCTCAGCAGTATCATGAGCCTTTGAGCCTGCTCAGCAGTATCATGAACATGAGCCTGCTCAACAGTATGAGGAGGCTGAGGCATTTCAGCAGTATGAGGAGGCTGAGGCATTTCAGCAGTATGAGGAGGCTGAGGCTGCTCAGCAATTTTTGTTGCACCGTTTTCATGTCCACGTGGTCTCTAGGCTACAGTTGGGACAGGTAATACTTTTAATAATTAATTTATTTTTTTAACCAATTATTAATTACTTTTATTTAATATGTTTTAATTTATATTTTTTATTTTTATACAGGACTGTGGGAAGGTTAAGGCGGCATCCCATGGTTTGAAGGTATCGAGGTTTCGACCTCAGCAGCACCACCCACATATACACAGATGGCTAGAGCAGGCCCGTCTGTTGGAGCTTGACATTACACCTCTCAACAACATCAACCACGAGCTGATATCGCCTTTTGTGGAGAGGTGGCATTCTGAGACCAGCTCATTCCACATGTCGTTTGGGGAGATGACGGTGACGTTTGACAACGTGTCCACGTTGCTCCACTTGCGGCTCACCGGCACATTTTGGGATCATGGGCTGTATTTTACTGAGGCTGGTGTCATTGCAGCTAGAGTGCAGTTGTTGGGTATAGACCACGACTCTTGCTGGCAGGAGTGTCGGTTCACTAGGGGACCGAACTTCAGATTTAGTTTTTTGGAGCAGGCATACAGAGCTAACATGGATGCTGGCTTTCTTGATCATGCTGCACGGTGCTATTTGTTACTCTTGTTAGGCTATACCATCTTTGCCGACAAGAGTCACACATATGTGCCCATCAAGTGGGTCACTCTTATTGCGGATTTTGAGCGTTGTGGCCAGGGGGCTTGGGGTCCAACTGCTCTGGCCATTCTGTACGAGCAGCTCAACGACGCCTGTTTTTGGGAGACATCGCAGATTGCGGATACGCTTATCTGCTACAGGTAATAATTAATTACTTTTATTTATATAATTACATATTTATTTATTTATCCATTTTTTTATTTCGGTGTTGGATTTATGAGTACTTCCCCACCATCGTGGTGCGCAAAGACTTCGGTGCATCTGAGTGTCCACGTTGCAGCAGGTGGGGGAATCAAAAGTGCGACACTGTCAAGCTTATAGATTTTCGGGGGCGGCTGGATGAGTTAGGATGGGAGGAGGTCATATGGAGGCCTTGGGTGGTCCACAGAGAGTACACACCATTTTCACAGATTTCTCTTTTCAAAGGTTACCTGCTTTGGGGCTCCATCACCGTGCCATATATGCCAGACAGGGTCCGGTGGCAGCTTGGATACATCCAGCAGATCCTAGCCCGCCTCTTTTGGTTGGTTCCTCACGTCCATCTACAACAGACATTTTACAGTAGTGGTTGTTCTACGCTGGCCCGACGCGGACTTTCAGGAACACTTCTAGACGGAACCTCATGTCGGGTCAGTGCGACCAAGATTACCTACCATGGTACTTAGAGGTGTCCATTCCCCGTCTCACTCCGGCGCCGCCTCCACCTCTAGAGCATGTACTAGATCAGGACCCAGCAGCTGAGGATATTGGTCCACGGACCATGGAGGATAGGCTCTAGACTATAGCTGGACATATCCGTTATGTTAAGGGACTCGAGGGCCTTCCAACAGAGCCATATGAGAGACTCTTGCGTGCTTTAGTTGATTGTGACATTGACTTGTAGTTGTATTTTTTTTCGTATTTTTTAGGGTATTTGTACTGTACTCGTATATTTTTTATGGTATTTCGTATATTATCGTAGTTTAGCGAATATCGTTATTTATCGTAATAATTTTAATTTTTTAATAAAAAAAAGATTTTTGAAAAAAATTCCAGAAATATAGGCATTTTCGGAAAACATTTTTTTAAACTTTCCGGAAACACCTCAAAACAGGGTATTTCCGGAAAGCATTTTTTTAAACTTTCCGGAAACACCTCGAAACGGGGTATTTCCGGAAGTCAAAATGGCTTCCGGAAATACCCCGTTTCGAGGTGTTTCTGGAAAGTTTAAAAAAATGCTTTTCGGAAATGCCTCTATTTCCGAAAATTTTTAAAAAAAATGTTTTTTTATTAAAAATTCGGGGTATTTTGGGGATTTACATTAAAATGGGGGTATAGGGTAGAAGAAGGGGGGTATGATATATAAAACCCTAATTTTATGTCATCTTTTTTTGTGTGTTAGGTAGAAGAGAGTCAAAGAGAAGAGACAAAAAAGAAGAGATATGCTTTCTTTCTATTATTTGACTTACAAGAGAAATAAGATAAAGAGAAAGAAGGGAGGAGATTAGTTTACTAAGTACTATTTTATAATAGAGTGTGTGTGTTTGGCAAAAGAGAAAGAGAGAAGATAAAGTTGTTTGGATAAGAAAAAATTGTTTTTTTTTTATTTTTTTCCTATCTTTAAAAGAACTATTTTAACTTTATAATCATGCATAAAATTAAAATAACAAAAAACCAAACTCAAATAACCGCTTTAAAAAATATATTTAAACACTAATTTCAAGCATATGATATCTGTAAATTAAACTTAAAATGCATATAATTATAAACTTAAAATAATTAAGTAAAGGGTTCATGTTTGAGAAGAACTCTCTTTTCACTTAACTCAAAATATGTTAATTTCGATGAGTCGAAAAAATTGATGATTACAATGTTAATCACTTAGGTATGTTTGGATGAACAATTTTGAAGAAAAAGACTTATTTTTATCTTCTAAATTATATATATGATCACAAAGTTTTTCTAAAATAAATAAAGTATTATTGAAATATATTATATGTTCATCTAAATATTATATATATATATATATATATATATATATATATATATATCACAAAGTGTTGTTCTCAGCCGGTACGGTAACCGAAAAACTCAACCACGGTATCTGCAAATTTCACATAAAAATACCCTTCAGAATAAGGATGATTACCCTTTAGATGAAGCATAAGTTATTCGCATCATAAGTACATAAAAATAAGTAATCTCATGATTAGACATTCAAATCTCAAAGCCTTTAGTCTCATCAATATTGCAAACTCCATACAACTTTATTTTTTCGATAAGCAGCACTCCATACAAGTTATTACCATAGTAAATAAATGGATAATTCCCAAAATCACTTAACTTTATTTATTGGTTCCCAAAAGAAATGTGAATCCCATATTCACTTATTTTTCTGGTTCCCAGAACCGGTGTGAATCCCAGATTCACTAACGTATTTGAGCTCATATCTCTTCTCTGTTAAGAGTCCCACATCGGATGTGATATGGCCTGAAAAAGAGTTTATAAGTGGGAAGCATTCCTCACCTTACAAATCGGTTTTGTGGGGTTGAGTTAGACCCAATCCACATTCTAAGATGGTATCAGAGCCTATCCAAGATCCGTTGGGCCACCCATTATTGGGTCATGCTCCAGATGTCTATCCCAGAATTTTTAAAAACTTAATAAAAATATCTTGTAATTAGACAGATTATGTTCGATGAAGTTGGGTCTCAAAATAAAGATCTCTACACTATAAAATAGAACTACTTTAACATGCTCTAACATAGAAGCGATCAAATTTGCATATTCCATTTCACAGATGATATCATGAAAATAGGAATGCATGGTTTAGTGCTACATCACACTGTAAATTATCCAAGCTACAAGGATAAGCCCTTCTATGCATGGCTGGGGGTTCCGATGGGAGGTGGAAACAACGGAACATTTGGGAGGTGGAAACAACGGAACATTTATTCTTGTCATGCCGGAAGGTCAAAACCATTTGGGAGAGCGTCTATGCATGGCTGGGGGTTCCGATGGGAGATCTGGAGAATATTGTTACTCAATTTACGGAGTTTGGAAAGATAGTAAAAGGCAAAAAGCGGAGAGGGGTCTCGCATCTTATATGGATGGCGGTTATTTGGAACATTTGGATAGCAAGGAACAAAGTAATCTTCAAAGGGGAGGTGGCTTCCGTACCTGGTATTATAGCGGGATCTAAGGACTCGGCGTGGACCTGGTTCAAGGCAAGGAGGGGAAGGAACTGCAGGGTGACTTGGACGGACTGGTATCGGTGCCCAATGGGCTGTTTGGCAATGTTGTAAGAACTCTCATCATAATTTTCGTTCCTTTGTAATCTTAGTCTGGGGAGAAGCAATGGGTTAGGACTTCTTAGTCCCATTGTTGTACATTAGGTGCGAGGTACTATTTTTCCTACCTGAGTCTTTTTCCCTAAAGGGTTTTGGCAAAGGAGGTTTTGAGGAGGCCCTCCCCTTTTCATTGTAATGGCTGGGCACGCTTTGTGCTCTGTTTTTTCAATGAATCATTTGCTTATCTAAAAAAAAGGATAAGCCCTTCTAGAAACTTTAGTGCATTATGCACAAGTGAGGGTTCTAGCCATTGATTTAGTGTTGTCAAAAATAAGTGGTTGAGATTTACAGTGGAAACCTGTCAAGGTGGTCTTTACCATTTATTTTTATAATTGCAAAAATGGGTTTGCATATATTTTCTGAATTTATAAATTACGCACATTATAAATGGTTTATTACTTGTGCACATGATCCTTACCCTCCAAAAGAAACGTAAGTTACGAGTACATATGACGTTGGCAAAAATTCTCACACGGTAAGACTAAGACCAAAAATTGCAATATCCAAGGCAAAAGCTCCCACAGGCCACAACAAGAAAACTCTCTTCAATGC
Source organism: Astragalus membranaceus (assembly GCA_039519185.1). Lineage (NCBI taxonomy): Eukaryota > Viridiplantae > Streptophyta > Magnoliopsida > Fabales > Fabaceae > Astragalus > Astragalus membranaceus. Next base: position 105,577,039 of record CM076848.1, on the reverse strand, counting down.
TTATCTGGAAGATACGATTTTAGAAATCCCAAATTCCAAATGGTTATCTAGAAGGCAATTTCACTGCAGAACAATATCTAATCTAGTAGGGGAAACAGTGGGTTAGGTTGGTTGTCCTCACTGTAGTGTAGATTGTACGAGGTACTCATTTTTCTGCCTGAGTCTTTTTCCCAATGAATTTTGGCTCAGGGAGGTTTTGAGGAGGCCCTCCCCCTTTTCTTTTTCCCCATTGTAAGGGTTGGGCACCCGTTGTGGTCCCTTTCAATGAAATTATTGCTTATAAAAAAACAAACCTTTGAAAACTCTCTTCAATGCTTATCTAGAAGATGCGATTACAAATCCCAAATTCTTCATTTTAAAAAAATGGATAAACTATAGTTTTGGTCTTCTTATTTGTAAAAATTCAGATATTTGGTCCTCTTGTTTTAAAACACAAACATTTAGTCCCCCTGTTTTAAAAAATTCAGCAACTTTAGTCCAAAGAGGGGTTTTTCAATTGTTTTTGCTGAGTTGGCATTTTGCCAAAAGATATATGCTGACGTGACTCTCATTAAATGACGTGGCAGCTGACTTAGCATAATTTAATGATGCGACATGTATATTCCAACTCATTACTTAATAATTCAAATAATTAAAATAATTAAAATAAAAAATAAAATCAGAATTATCATCATCAAATGCAGAAATCATCGTTATTCACATTCATTAAAATTTATTTCGTTCTTCTCCCTTTCATCAAAATCATCATCAAAATTCATCAAAATTATCATCAAAAGGCAGAAATCACCGTTATTCACATTAGAACCAAAATCATCATCAAAATCGTCATCAAAAATTATTTCGTTCTTCTCCCTTTCGTTCTTCTCCCTTTCATCAAAATCATCATCAAAATTCATCATGAATCTCACTACATTAGAACCAAAATCATAATTATTCATTCTTATTCTTCTCTCAATCTCACATCCATTCTCTTTCTTCCCCTTTGTTCCAGAAAACCCCAAATTCCCCCTTCGTTCCAGAAAACCCCAATCCCACTCTCTCTATAAATCAAAGCAAAATCGAATCAGAGATAGAGAATAAGAAGCAGTAATCAAACTTGAGAAGCATCTGGTTCTGACTTCTGAGTTTTTTCGTTCGGTTAACCCCAAATCGTAGATGGCCGTCATCGTTGCTGGAAGTCTTCTACTCACAAACCTAGAAGCCGCAAACTCAGATGAGGGATTCAGAAAAATGCTTCTGAAGCGATGGTGAGGAGGGATTCAGAAGAAAGGATTTAGAGGATTTGAGAAGAAGAAACACAAACTCAGATCTATTGATAGAGCAAGGGTATCCAGATGCGAAATCCACTGTTGTTGAAGAGCCTTTGAAGGATGGGGACTTTCTGAGGCCTATTGCCAATGTAACTGATGACGACAAAGATGTTGAAGAGGACAGCTTACACGGCAGCGTTTTGGAGCAAGGCGGTGATGAGAAGGAGGATTCTATTGAGGAAGCAAAAGCAAGGTGATTTTAGTGATAGTCACAAGGTTTTTGTGGAGGCTGATGATTTAGAGTTTGATGGTGGAGATTCTGAAGAAGAGATGTCGCTGGGTTGGGTTCATTGAAGAAGGAGATGAAGTATAGGGTGATTCAGTGATTACTGCGTTCAATTTTGTTTTTACTTTATTGTTTGCCTTTTGATTTAATTTATTGTTTTAATAAATTATTAATTATTTAAATTATTTTAATATGACATGGCATGTACAAGTGGATCATTAAATGACGTGGCAGCCACATGTGGTGCCTACGTCAGCTGCCACGCCATTTAATGAGAGCCACGTCAGCATATTTTTTTTGGCAGAAGGCCAACTCAGTAAAAAAAATTGAAAAACCCCTCTTTGGACTAAATTTGCTGAATTTTTTTAAAATAGATGGACTATATGTCTGAGTTTTAAAGTATGGGGACCAAATGTCTGAATTTTTGAAAATAGGGGGACCAAAACTATAAATTAGCCTAAAAAAAACATCAAGAAATCAGATTGAAAAAAATTTCATATACCGTACGTGGAAGTTTTACTCACCTTGAAAATGTTGGTGTTGTTTGGTTTTTTAGATAAACAATACTTCATTAATGGAGCACTAGGAGTGCTCAAACCCAAACAACAAATGGATTACACATTGTTTAGGCAATGAAGAGGTTTAGACCACCAACAAGAAATAGACAAATTGGAACTACAACTCATTCTATAAATAAACCAACTCCAAGATAAGCTTTTGATCTGGGTAATAACTGATTCGATGTTAAAAACAAGATCATTCCGGGACAACCAAATACACCAACAACTCGTCAACCAAATCAAGTACTTTGTTTTCTTCGCCTTCCTACCCTTGCACACTCTACCAAACCCACTGAAATGCTCTACAATAATATTGTTGGTTTCCACCTGCTGCACTCCCAACCAAGTACATACATGATTTCATACCTCTTTAGCGAAGCAGCATTCTACAAACAGATGTGTAGTATCTTCACGATGTGCAAGAAAATTGGACACACATTATCCTCTTTTCTAATAATAACCTTGCGATGGAAAAGAGAGCCATGCGTCGGCAACAATTCACGAAAAGCGTCCAAATCCATGTCTCGTTCCTCGTCCTATCTGGTTTCACTTCCATCAGGATGATATGCAAGGTAGCTGCTTCCTCAACGCAAGCCAAATCGGATAAGTGCAGCCACAGAAACTTCTGATGCCAAGAATCACCAATCCATCTCCCACAACCAGCATAAAGATTAGGAAAAACTGAAGCTAGAGGTGCACCTCCTAACCAATGATCATTCTGAAATCAACTACACCTCTGTTCCCCAAGCCTGTTCTAACATTAGACCCAAAACAACTAGCTAGGCCGTGAGAATGATCCAAAGACATCATGTCGCGCCACCATAATGAGCCAAATGCAGCTCTGTTAATAGCAACCATTGAACCATGAAGAAAAATAGAAGAGAACTCACCAGGGCCGGCCCAAACGATACGGAGGCCCTGTGCAAATGATAAAAAAGGGGCCCTAATTATATTTTTCCAAATAAAACTCAAACTTCAATACAAAGAGAGATATTCAAATCTATGGCTAGCACCTGAATTCATAGCTTTGTTACATTCAAATCTATGGCTAGCCTTTGGCTATTTGAAGACTTATGTTTTTTTTTTTAAGGTAGGTGAATAAGCAATGGGCTGGGCTGGTTGGGGTTAAAAAATGGGGCCCTAAATTTTTTTTTTTTGGTGGAGGCCCTGTGCAATTGTACAAGCCTGCACACCTATCAGTCCGGCCCTGGAACTCACCATATCTATGTAAGAGTAGGCCCTTCCAACTTTCATTATTATCCCCCAAAAGTCTCCACTTCCATTTGGTTAAAAGAGCCTTGTTGAATAACTCTAAATTTTCAATACCCAGCCCACCCTCCTTTTTCGGAAGACAAATTTTGTCTCAAGCCATCCAATACATGCCTCGATCGCCATCATTAATACACCACAAGAAATCCCTTTGAATCTTTACCACTGAATTAATAACTACTTTCGGTGCTTTATAACCTAAAGGTCTTACCCAGCTACAACTTTCCGGCTCCCCCAAAAAGTTCCTTCTTTTCAATCCCCTAATAACCTAATATCTCTTTCTCCTCTAATCCTAATCCTAATATATATGACTGCTACTTTTGTAAATTAGACCTTATTTTAGGGATTTGTCCCCACCTATTAATTCTAATTGTACATGACTTTTTTTAAACATCAATCATTCAATTTCACTAATTCTAATATTGCTTATTTATTTTATTTACTCTTATGTTCAAAAACATACATTCTTATTTTCTGGATGATACACCGGAACCCCGATGGCTGTGGCGACCTCCTCGGCCGGTGACCCTTAGTTCAACTTCGCGACGCCTGTAGGAGTCGGATGAAGCGAGTGAAGAGCTTCTACCCGGTGATTCATCTGGCCAGTAGGACGAATCTGGAGACATCTAAGGCGAGCTTAGTGGAGACCTGGATCCTCGACCTCAGCGTCGAGGTGGGGAACAGTGGTAGAGCCTGCGCCAAACCAGTGAGCGATGACGCCTTGATGCCACAATCCACTAGGGAGGCGACCTGACACGATGACGTTTGAAATCGGATATGGTGTTGGCTCTTACAACCGCCATCTCTACCTCGATTTGGGATAGACGTGCTTCCTGGTGTTCGAGGTTCTTGGTTCTGTTGTCAAGAAAGTCGATCAGTTGTCGAACGACGTCCACTGGGGTCGGGACAACCTTTGTAGGAATCATCGGAGGCGGAGGAAATGATGGACTTCCTTCAGCAGGGAGGGTCTCGACGTAACAACCCTCCGGGGTCGAAATGGGCTGAGGTTGAAGCTCCCCCACTTGCAAAACCCGAGGTTGCCCTTGGGTCGAGGGCCGAGTTAGAGGTTTCATTAAAGATAAGAGTGAACGAGTGAATGAAATGTGAGAAGTACTCCCACTGTGGTCGCCAATATTCTGTACCTTTCTCTACCTTGGGTGTGCCGAGTTGAGAAGTCGGTAGGTGGTTGTGTTGAGGTTCTCCACTCTTGCTCTGAACCGGAGTGAGGGGAAGGGGGTTGGTACTACAAACACTCTGATGACATCAACAATTAGAAGTCAGAGTGAGGTCCAAATGAGAGATGCATACCTTTTTTTTTTGATAAGTAATGTTAGTGGGGGTGGGGGAATGTTAGTTTCTGGGAGTTGAACCCGGGACCTCCTTCTTGCACTCATTTGGTGCACTCCTTCAGTATCCCTTAGCTCACCAACTGAGTTACCTACTTGGGATGAGAGATGCATACATGAAATGGCTGATGGGTCCGTATTTATAGGCGCCAAGTGGGACTGTGTTGCCAGCTTCAGCGTGCAGATGAGAAGGCGCAATCCGCGCCGTTGGATCGGGGAAGTCAATCTCGGCGGTTGATTGGACCTAGAGCATGGATCACCGAAGCAGCCCTCAGTGAGGCGCGCTACTGGGCCTGCTTGAGGGCTTGAGGCCCAATAACGTCATGGGCTCGGACCAGTTCAGAAAAAGTTGGATAAGAAAAAAATGGGTTTTTTTTTAAATTTTTCTAGCTTTAAAAGAATTTTTTTAACTTTATAGTCATGCATAAAATTAAAAGAACAAAAAACCAAACTCAAATTAACCGCTTTAAAAATATAAACACTAATTTCAAGCATAAGAAATCTGTAAATTAAACTTAAAGTGCATATAATTATAAACTTAAAATAATTAAGTTAAGGGTTCATGTATGAGAAGAACATGTCTCTTTTCAGTTAATTCAAAATATGTTAATGAGTCGACAAAATTGAGTATTACAATATTAATCACTTAGGTATCTTTGGACGAAGAATTTTGAAGAAAAAAGACTTATTTTTATCTTCTAAATTATATTTATCACATAGTTTTGCTAAAATAAATAAAGTACTATTGAGATATTATATGTTCATCTATCATGTTATTTCTTTAGTTTTTCTAAAATATCAAATATAGATGGCAATGAAGGTTGACTCAATTGGTAAGGAGTTGGCGCATTCCCCACAAGGGCGTGGGTTCAACTCCTGCTGCCGATGTGAGGACCTCATTGGTGGGTGATCTGTAAGTACCTCTCTAAACACTCAAAGAGCCGTGAGACCTGCCCTCACACTGGTGAACCCCCAGAGCCCAACTCACCTAAACTTTTTCCAATAAAAAAAAATATCAAATATAGATTATCATATCATATCATATCATATCTTGTAAACTTAACCCTCAAAACCCTCCAAAATTTCCCACCTAAACATACGCAACCTTACAACTGCCACCATTTTAGCAATAATACATTTGATTTTATAGCTTTTGTCTATGTTGACATCTTGTCCATTTTGAACAACCTTTTCTATAAAATACATTACCAACCAATATAGAATAACCTCTGCCGTTTGAGAAAATAATAACTTTGTTTATTTCTTTTGCTTTTTTCTACGTTCACATGATCTAGTCCATTTTCTATATTCTTATCTAGTCCATTTTGTACTATTGTTTTCTCTATAAAAATATACATCACCAACCGACTATGTAAACATTGGAGTTACAAAACCGAGTTTTTCATCAAAAAACTAGAGAACCTTGTTGTTTCAAGTCTCCACCATGGATTTTCAAATCCTCAACTTTACATCCATTTTCACCCTTTTCATATTTATGTTTATAGCATACAAAATAGTAACCAAGAAATCCGATTCAATTCCAAATATACCACCAGGGCCATGGAAGCTACCTATCATAGGAAACATACACAACCTTATTGGTTCACTACCACATCATCGTTTAAGAGATTTATCATTAAAACATGGTCCCTTAATGCATCTCAAACTTGGAGAAGTTTCTACAATTATTGTTTCATCCACAGAATATGCTAAAGAAGTGTTGAAAACTCATGATATTAATTTTGCATCAAGGCCTTCTATCTTAGCTTCAAAAATATTGACTTATGATAATCTTGGTATGTCTTTTGCTCCTTATAGTGATTATTGGAGACAACTTAGGAAAATTTGTACATTAGAGCTTTTAAGTTCAAAACGTGTACAATCATTTCAACCTGTTAGAGAAGAAGAGCTAACTAAACTCATTAAATGGATAGCTTCAAAAGAAGGGTCACCTATTAATTTCACCAAAGAAGTTTTTTCTACAATTTCTACAATCATTTCAAGGACAGCTTTTGGGAAAAAGTGTAAGGATCAACAAAAATTTATATCAATTATAAAGGAAGGTACTGAAGTTGCTGGAGGATTTGATTTGGGTGATTTGTACCCTTCTGCTAAATGGCTTCAACATATTTCTGGATTGAAGCCTAAGCTTGAAAAATTGCACAAAGAATCTGATGGGATAATGCAAAATATTATTGATGAGCATAGGGAGGCTAAGTTAAGGAGTAGTGATGAAGATTTAGAGGAAGATCTTGTTGATGTGCTCTTGAAACAGGATTGTTTAAGTGATGATAGTGTCAAAGCTGTGATCTTGGTAAGCATTTTAATTCTTCCAAGTGGTAGACTTTCTTTTATGCTATGATGACTTTGAAACTTGTTAGGTCACTTTTACATAAAGGTGGACATTTTGTCAAAAGTAAAGAGTAAATTATTTAGTAGTGTATAGGTTACTACCATTTGGCATAGAAAAATGGGTAAAATCTATACCACTTAGCAAATTTTACTTTTTCTAATTTATGGATTGACTTCCTTCTTTCTCATGGAATTACTCCATTTGTTAAAAAAGAAAAATATAAATATTTTTCTCTACTTTGAGATTATTCCTAGCACTTGATACAATCGGATGTTGGTGCAATCTTTGTGAAAGGTAGGGCGGGTTTATGCATTTTTTTTAAAAAAATTTAACACACAAAAATATTAGATGTGAGAAATGTTAGTTTCTAGGATTTGAACTCTTGACTAGCTGAATTTCTTCTTGTCCCTTAATTCTCCAGCTAAATTACCTTCATGGGATGCGATTTTATGTAAGTATTATGAGTGATGTGTATTTTTACTTGTTTCAATCGATAGATCCTCCTGGTTGAGTTGTTGGATTTTTCTAATCCCTGGCCTTCATATGTTTCTTCATGTTGGGTTGAGGCCTGTTCTGGGTTTACCCATGTGATAAAGGTTGGTGTATCATTTGTACTCTATTACATGAGTAAACTTTTGCCTTCTCAAAAGGAAAAAAAAATGTTAGCAGAAGAGTAGGTTATTTTCAAGCTAGTACTAATAAGTAGCCATGTACAATAATCATCTATTTACACTTGGCACCGAATAATATCAATTAGCGAAACATGGTTATATATTGTGTACCATACTCTTCAAATTATTTTTGAAACTTTTCAATGAACTTAACTTGATCTTATGAATTTTGAAGGATATGTTTGCGGGTGGAACTGAGACATCATCTACTACCATAACATGGGCAATGTCAGAACTGATGAAAAATCCAAGAATAATGGAAAAGGTACAAGCTGAAGTAAGAGAGGCATATCAAAAAGAAGGAAAACCCACTGAAAGTGGCATAGAGAAACTAAAATATTTAAAATGTGTTGTGAAAGAGACATTGAGATTACACCCTCCAGCTCCATTATTACTTCCAAGAGAATGTGGACAAGCTTGTGAAATAAATGGTTATCATATACCATTCAAAAGCAAGGTGATAATCAATGCTTGGGCAATTGGAAGAGATCCAAATCATTGGAGTGAGGCTGAAAGTTTCTCTCCTGAAAGGTTTCTTGAAAATTCTATAGACTTCAAGGGGAATAATTTTGAGTTCATTCCATTTGGTGCTGGAAGAAGAATGTGCCCGGGTCTAAATTTTGGTTTAATCAATGTTGAGTATCCACTTGCATTATTAATGTATCACTTTGATTGGAAACTTCCAAATGGTATGAAAACTGAAGATTTAGATATGACTGAAAATTTTGGATCAGCAGTTCCAAGGAAACATGATTTGTACATGATTCCAATCACTTATCATCCTTAGCATACCATAATCACAACATTTGAAGTTTTGTGATTGGAAAAAATAATAGAGGGAAGGGAGTTAGTAAGGGGATTGGTATTATAGGGGAAGGGGGTGGGTATTCATAAGTATATTTATTGAGACTTCTAGGTGGTAGGCTTAGAGAAGAGCTTTTCTTTTTCTCAGTTTATTTTCCATCTTTTACTTCATTATTTGTTTTTTTCTTATTGTAAGGAGCATTGCTCCGGTCCATAGTTGTTTGAACTTCTATTTATTATAAGCATTCCTTTACTCTTTTTAGAGAAATGTCAATATTTTCTTTGCAGCAAAATATAGTATATAGTATTTATTGAGAGTAGAAGGAGAGGTCTCGTAACAAATAACCCCTTGGTTACAAACAAAAATTACATCCTCGTAATTCACTCTAGTGGTGCAACTTGACACTCTTAGTACAAACTATTACCACCACTTTCTGGACCCCATCGCCAAGATAAAACCATGAATAGATAGTGTTGTTTTATAGCATAAACTAGTACAAACTAGTACAAACTAGTACCACCACTCTTAGTACAAACTATTACCACCAGCTTTTTAATTTATAGATAGTGTTGTTTTATAGCATAAATGTGATTTTAGCATATCATGTAACTGACATATCTTATTTGATTGCAATTATATGGATAATTGTAATTACATGGTATCCAAAAACACAATGAACAAATGAAGTTATAAAATGTACTTACAATAAACTTGGGGAGTAATTCATTGCTGCATTTCGTCGAACACCTATCCTGGACTGAAAAAAGTGGTTCCTTGGTGCGTAGTCATGGGGAGTGTGGTTTCACTACACAATACGAATACGATCTTCTTAATTGATTTCTACAATCTCTGCTTCTATTTCATTTTCCTTTGACCTTTTTAAACTTTATTTGTTTCTCTCTTGCAACTTGTCTTTCTTTCCCCTTCTTGGTTTTATTATGTTGCATGGTTGTTTGATTCCGAACAAAAAAGGTGAATATGCAGAATACCTAAAAATAGAGAGAATATTCAAGTCAAGAGTTTTTTTTGCTTATCGGAAAAAGAAGTGAAGAGTTTTTTTTTTATAGGCACAAGTGTACAAAGGAGTTTTTTTTGCTTTACGCCCAAAAACATAGGCTAATTGTATTATATTCATTTTGTTTTTTTTTGGAAGTTATATACATTTGTTCCTTTTTTTGTTTTTCTTTTTGACGTGGAAATTTTGTTCCTCTTTTTTATGAAATCATATAGCTTATTATTTTTTTAATTGAAGAATCATATAGATTATTATTATTATTATTATTATTATTATTATTAATGATTCTCAATTAAACTTTTAGGGCCTCTGTGTTCTGTTTACTGAGGTATACCTCTGACCATTCTCCCATTATTTTAAATTTATCCTTTAACGTTTCTTGCAGATCCAAGAGGAGGCATATCCATTGGTTTGATTAGGTCTCGATGCGCCATAAGGATTTTAACCTTATGGTCCAGAAATCTTAGGTTGCTTCTAACAATCCGGGCGAGGCAAAAGTGAAAACCTTTGGAATCCCTCTCTAATTGGGGAAGGGATCACTTTGGAGGCATCCCCAAAAGGATTAAATCCATCCAAGATGACATCCATACTCTCCATAGCCATAGCGAGGAGGCTGGTTGCATGAAGAAGATTAAATGTTTTGAAGATGAGCTAGCTGACCTTGAGAATTGTGAGGAGCTCTGGTGGAGCCAAAGAGCTTGTGCTTTATGGCTTAAAGAGTGGGACAAAACTACAAAAGCTTCCCAGTGCAAGTCTAGGAATGAGATCTCCTCTATCCAAAATTAGCAAGGCGGAATTTTTAATGAGGAAGAAGATAATGGTCAGGTTTTTAACAGTTTCTTTGCCGACATGTTTACCTCTTCTAACCCCTCTGATGTAGGAAATATCACTATTGTCCTTAAAGACCGACTCACTCCCATGTTGGCTGACCAATTGGGGGGATAGTTCACCAATGAAGAGATATTTTCGACCATTAAGCAAATAAAACCCTTGGCTGCCCCCGGGCCCAGATGGGATGCCTGCCCTTTTCTACCAAAAGTATTGAAATGTTGTTCATAAGGACATCTCTAGAATGGCCTTGGAAGTCTTGAATGGTGATGCTTCCCTTTCGCCATCATTGAATCCTACATTTTTCTTATTCCTAAAGTTAAAAAACCAAAAGTTCCAGATGACTTTTGTCCTATTTCCTTATGTAACATGACTTACAAGATTATCTCTCTTGCTATAGCTACCCATTTATAAGGTATTCTCCCTTATATCGTTAGTGGGTTTCAAAGTGCTTTTGTCCCTAAGAGACTGATCACAAACAATGGTATCATTGTTTTTGAAACTTTTAATCACATGAGAAAAAAGAAAACTAGTAAGATTGGTTATGTGGGTCTTAAGCTTGATATGTCTAAAGCTTATGATCGCACTGAATGGAATTTCTCAAAAAAGACCTGAAGGACTTAGGTTTCCCTACGTTTTGGGTTACCCTTACTATGAAATGCATCACTACTATTCCCTTTTCCTTCGTAATTAACGGTAAGCACATGCCTTCCTTCTCCCCTGGGAGGGGGTTAATGCAAGGTGACCTGCTATCTCTGTACCTAATTATTCTTTGTTCGAAGGTCTTTTCTGGTCTAATTATCCATGCTCTAGAGCGTAAGGCTTTGCCTGGCATTCACATTGCTAGATCTACCCCTGAGATTTGTTTCCTTTTCTTTGTTGATGATAGTATTTTCTTTTTCAGGGCTACTAAAGATGAAGCTTCAGAGATCCTCAAAATTATCAACTTATATCAATCAACTTTTGGCCAATTCGTGAACATGGACAAATCAGAATTATCCTTTAGCTAGAATGTACGTGAAAAGAAGAAAATTTTGATATAAGGATGGATGCAATTCAAGGTTGTCGATAATCATGTGAAGTACCTAGGTATTCTCACCTTTGTTGGCAGATCCAAAAGGGACGTCTTTGATTTTATCCAAGATAGAGTTTGGAAAAGCTGAAAGGTTGGAAAGAAAGATCCCTATATATGGCTGGTAGAGGTGTTCTCATAAAAATCGTGGCTTAAGCGATCCCGACATACATTATGGGATGCTTCCTCGTTCCAAAGGGTCTTTGTCACCACATTGATAGTATGGATAGCAGGGTTATATGGGGCTCTAAAAATGGTGAGAGGAAACTCCATTGGGTTAGTTGGGATAACCTTTGTCACAAAAAGGAGGATGGCAGTATGGGTTTCCGTTCCTTTACGGCGTTCAATGAAGCTTTACTTGCAAAATAGGGTTGGTGTGTCTTGTCTAATCCTAATTCCCTTTTAGCTCAAGTTCTCAAGGCTAGGTATTACCCCAATTCTGATGCTCTTGCCGCCCCTGTGGGCTACAATCCTAGCTACATTTCGGGTTAGAATTGGAAAAGGGGACAAAATCAATATATGGTCAGATAATTGGCTGCATAGACAGGTCGGGTTTAAGTGTTGGAGCCTTAAGCCTTTGGGGTGCAATATCTCTACGTTTAATCAAATTTGGTATCCGGATACCAAGACCTGGGATGTGAACTTGATCTCTTCTATTTTCCTTCTGTTCAAAGCTGCCTAGATTATCCAAATCCCTCTCCCTAGAACTGATGAAGTTACTTTCACTTGGGGTGGTACTAAAGATAGACTATACATTGTTAATTCTGGCCACTATTTTTTTAGACATAAAGCTTATATTAGTAAGAAATCCTCAAGCAAGACTCATAATAGCCAGGTGTGGAACAAATTGCGGAAAATTAATGCACAACCAAAACACCTCCACTTACTTTGGCGAGTCCTAAAGGGAGCGGTTTCTGTGAATGTCAGATTACAGGATAGAGGTATGATCTGTGACCCTATTTTCCGTAGATGTGATTTGGCAGAGGAAACTTTGGATCATGCGCTTAGAGACTGTATTTGGGCTACTAAAACCTGGTTCTGTTCGCCGCTAGGGTTCCGCTTGATGTTAGGGGAATGGCTAGAACCTGGTGGCATCGATCCTTTTTCAGTTTGGGGGGCTACTAAAACCTGGTGGCATCGATCCTTTATCACATTTGGGGGGCTAGAAATATAAAGTTTCATGAATCGAAAGAATTTCCTGTTTGGAGAACCCTCTCTACTCCACTCTGTTCGCTCCAAAGATCCCAAACCAAGGATAACTTGCTCCTTCCTAGGTCGTTTGGTTTTGGTGTTCCTGAAAAAATATTCATGGCGTCCTCCTCCAGCGGGTCTGTATAACCTCAACATTGACGCAACGAAAGTTCCTTCTGATCTTGACCTATGGGGTTTTGGCGCGGTAGTTCGTGACTCTACTGGGGTGGTTCTTGTGATGCCTTGTTGGTCTGTTCTTTGCTTGGACGATGCGACTTTGGCTGAAGCGGAAGCTCTGGTTCGTGGTCTGAGATTCTCGTTGGATTATTTCCTTCACTGATCTTATCGTGGAGACTGACTCTCTCACCGTTGCTAGTTTGCTGTCTTCACTAAGCCCTATTGTCAATTTATATTATCTGGGCCTTGTTATTGCTGAAGCCTCTCATTTGGGCTCTCTTTTTGGTTCAACCCAGTTTAGCCATATTAGGAGAAATTGTAATCAAGCTGCTCACTATTTAGCTAAGTTGGTCACTACTCACTACTCACCTTAATCGAGTGTGGATTGAATCTACCCTACATATGATTGAGGATATTATTGTATCTGATTTTTCTCCCCTTAGTGGTTAGTAAAATGTTTCCTTTCAAAAAAAGGAAAAAAAACTTCAATTAAACTAGTCACATACTTTTGTCACCTTGTGTTGTGTTTTTTACTAAATATTTGAGTATTGTGATTTAGACAACTCCAGTTGTATCTTGTTTGATTTGGAAACTATTCATAGTACCGGACAAAAGTGGAAGCAAGATACTGGACAAAAAATACCAAAAAACACCACAGAACAATTTTCTGTCCCACAGTACAATTTTCTGATCACCCAAAAAAAATACCAAAATATTATTTTTACTTCCTACTCAATAACTCTGATCTCTCTCTCTCTCTCTCTCTCTCTCTCTCTCTCTCTCTCTCTCTCTCTCTCTCTCCTATCTCATTCTTTTCTCTGCTTTCTCTCTCATTCTCTCTCTAGTACTGTATTGTTCAGTCCAGTACTTATCTGTTTGCAAATCAAACAGACCCTAATACTACACTCACCTCCCCTCAATTTTAGTTAAATAGCACATGCATCCCCCTCTGTTTTGGACAAGACATTATCCTCCCTTATATTACACACATCTCTTCTTTATAATCTAAGAATGAAAGGGGTGTTTGTGTCTTTTAAACCAAACTAGAGGAGTTGAGTAAAACTTACTTAGTAAATAAAGGAGATGCAATTTAAACATAGAGGAGGTGTCTATGTTATTTAATTATAACTTATGAGAGGTGAATGTAATTTTCCCATTGTATATATCAACATGACCAAAATGGGGCCCTTGGTCGTTTAACAATCATATTCTTTTGCTGAGTGCTACTGGTGAGAATGAAATACCAGCACAGGTACCACTTCAACATGCTATTTTTTGGGTCCATATACATGATATTCCAACATGTTTACGACCATGAAAGTGAGAAAAGGTTTGGGCCAATTCTTGGGTGAGTTATTTGAAGATGACTCAAATACAACACTGGTTTTAGGAAGACATACATGATGATAAGGTACTCCTCATAGAGGGAAGAGGAGGGAATCATGGGAGATTTTGAGAGCTCTATCTCCCTTGGTGCATTATCAGAGACTTTAATGATATTTTGACACATAGTGAGAAGCGTGGTATTGTTGAGCACCCCCAGTGGCTGTTTGCAGGGTTTAGAAAAGTAATGTTGGGTTGTGGTTTAATTGACCTGTCTATTTAAGGTCATGCATATTCTTGATGGAGAAGCATGGGGTTTAGTTAGGTTATGAAAGAGCGATAGGATAGGGCCATGGTTACGCAAATGTAGCTTAATATGTTCCCTGATGTAAGTCTTAATAATTTAGTGGCAAGCACCTATGGTCACTCGCCTATTCTCGTTGCCACTGAGAATAGATCTTATGTGTTCAAGAAACACCAATTTTGGTTTGAAAAAGCTTGGTTAGTTGAGTCGGAGTCGAGTGAGATAGTGAAGGGTACTTGGGATGCTTGTGACATAGATCCTCTTTTGGATAGACTCTATGGATGAACTGAGCAGCTGGATGTTTGAGGTCGTAGAGTGAGAAGACATTTTCATGATGATATTGAGAGTGGTAAAACGTGTATGGAGCTGGTAGGAAATTTGGGGATTGGAGAGGTCGGTGCTGAATTTATGGCTCTAAAAGATACGTTGAACTCTTTATTACTCAGTGAAGAAACCTTTTGGTGTCAAAGGGAGAAGGTGTTTTGGATGCAAGATGGTGATATGAACTCTCTCCTTTTTCACACTGCTACTGAGTTTATATGCAAGCTGCTCTTCAAATGCATTCTGACAAAGCCCTTGGTCTCGATGGGCTAAATCTTGCTTTTTACAAGTGTTTTGGGAGCTTTATGGTACACGTGAGGGAGCCTTCAATAAGTTCTAATGCATAATGTTCGAGATAGCCATATTGGAAAACAAGTGTAATTTTCACACTGATCGATGGATACTTAGTATTTATCATTTTCCAATCAACTCGAAAAAGATAAATACCGCAGGGCTTCTGGTAGTGTCTAAAATTACATTTTATACTATGTCAAAGATATAATTGGAGAGCGTAAACAACCTATATGTCCTAAGTCCCCGATGACGCTCACAGATCGACAGGTCACTACAATGTTCCCAACCAACCATTTCAATTCTACTAATTTCTTTCAAGTTTCTTCCTTTTATTTTCTTTATGCTTTTCCTGCTTAAAAGATTCATGATGTTCACTCCTTCCTAGGTTTGATTTCCATGCTTCTTTTAAGCCTTTTTTTATCTTCGAATTTGTTCATTTCATCAATCTTGAGTCCATTTGATGATTAGATTGTTGTTGTGAACGAAGTCCTTTTTACTATTTCGAATTCTATTCATGTTATCCATCTTGAATCTATTCGTTTGGTGATGTGAATGAATTCTACTCTCTTTTTTTTCTAAATTTGTGATTAGAGTTCCCTTTTGACCAGGAAACCCCCGTTTTCATTTGATATTAATTTTGCTTTGATGGACACGATTTCTGACCAAAAATCAATGTCATTAGAAGATTAGGGTTTGGACTCACGAGGTAATGGTAATAGGAGAAACTACAAGCCTTGTTGAAGTCTTGCTAAGCAAATTATAAGATGGAATTTTTTGATTCCTTGTCGAATATTCTTTATTCCATTTCAAATTTGGTGTAAATTTTTCTACAATTTGTGAATAAAGCCGATGAGGCCGAAAATAGAGTTATTGGTTTTTTTTTGCTGCTTACTGAATTGTATGGATGTTGTTATTGAAACACTTACAAACAGGCCATGTGTTTTGGAAACAATTCTAAAACTGATAACGTATATTCAATTCACATCCTTTTGTTTGACTCAATAATAATCAATTCAATTCCCTTACTTCCATTTTTGCATTGAATCAATTATCTGGTCAACACAATTATAAGATGGATTGAAAAACGGTCCCTATTTAGCTCTGCTAGGGTTTGTCCCAGGAAACTGGTGTTAGGTTTAGGGTTTGCCATATATTAAGTTGTTCCCCTTGTGTTTCTTAGTACACATTTAACGATGTTACACCCTTTCCCTTGTTCAAAACCGCTGCCAATCTTTGTTTCGTTGATGCTTGCAGTGTTGTTCGCACCCTTGTAAAGTCTTAGTTCCCCATTCAATGGCCTCCTCAAGCTCGGTTACTTCTCATGACAACCCTGAAGAGCTGCTGGAAGCATTTCCATCTACGAGTCAAAGTGTGAAAAAGTTAGCACAACATGCATTGGTGGGAAAGATACTAACAGACAAACTTCAAAACAAAGGTGTAGTTAAAGACATATTGTATAAAGCTTGGGCCTACTATGAAGGGCTCTAGATCTCGAACATAGAGCTCAACCAGTTCCTGTTCTGTTCACTAATGATGATCATGCTAAGGAGGTGATGAAGAAGGCACCTTCGTATGTGATGAATCACCTTCTGTGCCTCCAATACTAGATCCCTGAGGCGTGCACTAGAGAGATCGATTTCTCTCAGAATCCATTCTGGATTCAAACTCACAACCTACCATTGGAAAATCAGAACACAAAGTGTGTGACTATTCTGATGAAAAAGGTTGGTGACATCTTGGAGATGGAGGACCCAATAGTGGTAGGGAATATCCTACGGAACTTCTTCAGAGCTAGGGTTCTAGTGGATGTTACAAGACCTCTTCCTGCGGAATGGTGGATTCCTAGATCAGGTCTACCCCGCTTATGGGTAAGCTATAAATACAAACGCCTACAAGACATGTGCTTCAACTGTGGACATATTGGCCATGACCAACGCAGTTGCAAGAAGGAAAAAGTGATGGCAACGTACAACCCTAGAGTTGCAAAATACTGTTTAGGGCTCACTGCTCCTGTTCCCAAAGCTTTGGGGACCATCATTCAAGAGCAAGCTTGTAGACAAAAAGGGAAAGAAGTTCCCAGAGACAATGAAAATGACAGTAACTCTGAATCAAAAGGAAGGATGGAAGAAAAGGTGTTTGCTGATGAAGTTAGGGGAAACAACTACCCAAAGGATCAGATGAAGATATCCTTCTTTGACAGGGTTAGAGAATTGAATGCTGCAGGTATCTCAGTGGGACTACCAGTTCCAAAAGCTCCTAGTGTGGAGCCTCAGTCTCCTCCCCAATCTGGTGGTCAGAGACAAGCAACTAAACACCAAGATCCAGTTTCGATGTTCAGATCTGAAGCTATTTACCAGAACAAGGGCACTCATTGGGACCCTACAATGAAGATCTTGAGCACTGGACATGTCTCAGCTGGCTTAGGTCTAGAGAAGATGGATGATTTGGGATTGATCAAAGAAAACATAAGGCTGACTCACAAGGTGGTAATTCTGGACTACCCTAGTCCAACAAAGGAGACCGTCAGGTATAGTGGGGCTGATTTGTCTATGGAAGAGATTGCTAGGGCTAAAATGGCGTGTGCTCCTAAGAAGAAAGCAGAGGATACCTCACAACAGTTGGGATATGTTGTTGAATTTCCTCCGAGGCTACTCAACCAGACTCCAGTCAAGATAACCCCACTCATGTTAGACTACATGATGATGAAGAGGCTTCTCTAGCTCTTAGTGTGGCTGCAGGACTATCCATCAAGAAACGTCCTATCTTAATGATTGAAGGAGGTGATGACACTGATACTTTTCAAGAGAACAAGAAGAAGAAAGCTGAGCAGATGAAAGGCTTAACTGATGCTAGTGGTTCTGAGCAACAATCTGAGGACTGCACTAAAGCTCTAGTGCGTGTCAAACATTACACAACTTTCACTATGGGGACATCTTATCCACAGGTTGAGGAGGCGAGCCCAAGCATGCCTCCAACCCCTAAATGACTTGCATAGGGTGGAATTGCCGTGGCTTGGCGGCGGCCACGAAAAATAGGGAACTTTGTGACTTAATCCATAGTCACAAGCCGGCCATTTTGTTCCTTATGGAGACCAGAGCCCGTAAGGATAGAGCGGAAAAAATAAAGCGTCGTTTAAGATTTCAGAACTTCTTTTGTGTGGAAGCCAGGGGTACATTAGGGGTTTGACTTTGTACTGGAGTGACTATTATGAAATTCAAGTGATTGAATCTAACTTGAATGTCAGTCATACTGCTGTGAAGGTAAGGAGATCTGGTGCTATGTTTGATCTCTCATTTGTATATGGTAACCCAACCTTTGCGCACAGAAGATCCCTATGGGGTAAGCTACTGAGATTAAAACCCCTAAACCAAGGGCCACGGTGTTGCATAGGAGATTTCAATGAGCTGAAAGATAGCACTGAAAAGATAGGGTTGAGACCAGCTGAGCATGTGCGTATGACCTTGTTTAGAGAACTTCTAAATGATGCTAATCTCATGGATGTTGATCTTAAGGGGTGCAAGTTCACTTGGATAAGTAACCCAAGGAACGGGTTTGTAACTAAACAGAGAATTGACAGAGTTTTGGTCAAGTGGGTGTGGAGGGAACTCTTCCTTCATGCAATAGCCATTGCTCATCCTACTGTCAATTCGGATTATGCGTCTATTGTATTGAAGCCAATTCCTCCTCACATAAAATGTACTAATTTCAGATATGAGGCCTTCTGGGAAGATGTGGATGATTGTAGAGAAATGGTTTCCAAGGCTTGGCAGACTCAAGTTGAAGCTGAAGATATTTGGGGTAAGATAGATGGTAAGCTTAATAGTTGTAAGAGGTCCCTCTAGGCTTGGAATAAGGATAAGTTCCAGAATGCACGCAACCAGATCCAGAAGCTGAAGGCTCGTCTAAAAGTCCTAGTGAACCAGAGACCAGATACTGATTGAGATGAAGTTAGATGGCTGAGAACTGAAATTGACAGATTGTGGAGCCAGGAGGAGAAATATTGGGGCCAAAGATCAAGAATTAAATGGTTAAACTATGGTGATAACATTTCAAAATTTTTCCATGCCTCCACGGTGCAAAGAAGGGACAGAAGCAGATTACACAAAATGAAAGACTCTACTAGAACATGGATTGAAGGCCAAATAGAAGTCACTAATGAAATTTTAGCTCATTTTAATTCTGTATACACTCCTAATTCTCCTCCACTATCCCAAGCTTGCTTAAATGTAACTGGTCCCATTAGGCTTAACAAAATTCTGATATAAAGGGAATCAAACCGGCCCCATCAGCTCCTTGCCTTACCCTCCTATTCTTTATGGATGATGCCCTTCTATTTGGAACGGATAATGAAGCTGAGATGTATCAAATCACAAATATCCTTAATATTTTTACCTCTGCATCAGGTCAGATGATCAATTTGCAAAAGTCAGGATTGGTGTGTGGCAAGGGAGTGCACAATGATGTGAAGAAAAAACTAGCTTCTACCCTTAAGGCCCCTATTTGGGAATCCCCAGGCTCCTACATAGGAATCCCTACTGAATGGGGACGAGCTAAGAGTCAAAGTTTGAATTGGGATATGGAGAAAATAACTACTAGACTAGAAGGGTGGAAAGGAAATCTCCTCAACCAAGCTTGGAAAGGCTTTCTCATTAAGGCTATCATTCAATTCAACCAAGCTTGGAAAGGCTTTCTCATTAAGGCTATCATTCAATCGATCCCTAGCTATGTAATGTCTATACTGAGACTCCCCAAAAAAAATTGTAAGAAAGTCTCTTCTGCTGTTGCCCAATTTTAGTGGAGATCAAATGGTGGGAGGAAAGGAATTCACTGGAAGAGTTGGAATGACTTGTGTAAACCAAAGGAGACTGGTGGGCTTGGGTTCAAAGACTTTAATCACATGAATTCCTCCCTCCGAATGAAACAGGCCTGGAGGCTTCATCAGAACCCAAATGAGCTGTGGTCCCAGATTTTAAAAAGCATCTATTTTGAGCATGAGAACATGTGGCAAACCAAGAAGAGGAATGGGAGTTCTTGGGTTTGGCAGAGTCTCCTCCATGGGAGGGACTTGCTTAATAAGAATGGGAGATGGAATGTGTCGTGTGGGAGTTCTCTGCCAATGAGAGAATCAATCTGGTTGCCTACTGGGCATTAAATTAACCTGACAGTTGGTACAAATGTGGAGAAATTTGGTGACCTAATGGTTCAGGGCCAACCAAGATGGGACCCCATCCAAATCAGAGATAATTTTGTGCCTCATCAGGCCATGGATGTGTTACAAACCCCAATAGGATGGAACTCGAATGGTGATGTTATGTTTTGGCCTACAACAAAGGATGGGTGCTACTCAGTGAAGCAGGGGTATGCTTCTATTTCTGGGGAATCTTCCATGTCTTCTAATGGCAGAGCCTCTTCCTCTCTTGGTATAGATCCTAATGTTTGGCAGATGATTTGGAAGGCAAATATCCCTGAGAAGATAAAGGTGTTTTTATGGAAGGCTGCACACAATGTTCTCCCTGTTAGGCATAATCTCACTCAAAAGAGAATTGCCATTACTAATTTATGCCCTGTGTGCCAGAAGGAGCCTAAAACTATAGAGCACACATTGCTTCTATGTGAATGGACTAGTCCTATCTGGTTTGGCCGAGGTGTGGTCCATGTACCTAATGCAAACAACATAACACGTTTTGATCAATGGCTTCTCTCAAGCCTAAAGAGTTGCTCAGCTGCTAATCTTATGGAGAATGGTTCTCCGATTGCCTATGCTTGCTGGTCAATTTGGAAAGCAAGGAATGATCTAGTATTCAATGAGAAGAAAACTTGTCCTGTTGGGGTTATCATCACAGCAAAATCCCAATGTCTTGAGTTCATGAAGGCGTGTGATAAGGATAAAGGTGTTGGAAATTCAAATGTGCAGGGCAGTATCGTGATTAAGTGGCGCCCAAGGAGTTCCACAGTGAAGATCAACACAGATGCTCAATATAATGGAAGCAACAACAAAGGCATAGTGAGTGTTGTGTAAAGAAAACACTGGATCTATTCTTACTGGTACTATAGAAGCTATCTATGCTCCATCAACGATCTTTGCAGAGTCTTTGGCGATTCGTCTTGCAGTGAAGCTCGCTCACAACCTGAATATGGAGGATGTAATTGTTGAATCTGATTGGCTCCCCGCGGTCGAGGCATGCAGTGGAAATATCTAAAGGTTAGATCTACAAACTATTATCAATGATATCCACACGATTAAATCTCAAATCTGGAATTGGGGATTTACCTGGACGGGCAGTGACGGAAATTGTGTTGCTCATGAGATTGCACAGCTTACTTCGACTAATCAGCTTCCATCCAACTAGGTTTTCGCTCCCCCTCCATCACTGCGTGCTTAATTGTGATAGACAGGAAGATTGCAATCGCATTTCCACCATGAATGTGATTGGTAAACCACTGAGATCAATAATTGAGCCATTGCCGAGTTAGGGTTGGTCTCTCGAAGGTAGATGTTGAGTTTTTAGCCATATTTGGTCTATCTAGTTGGTGTAACCGGGTTGTCGTAAGTACGTAAATCCCGTAAGGTAATTGGGCCTGATGTGCCTATGTGGTTGTAAAGGTTTGGGCTTGGCCCAATAGCAATGAAAATATTTACAACTTGACAAAAAAAAAGATGGATTGATAAATATATGCTGGATGTTGTTTCTCTCTGCAAAACTTTTCTAGAATGTTCAGTTTTAATTAATTTTTTTTTATAAAATTCAGAAGAAAGTAAATTATATAAACACCAATAATTAATAAAATCATAAAGTGATTTGCTAAATTAACAAAAAGTGTTAATCAAGAAAAAAATACTAACATACTAATATTTGTCATTGAAGAAAACTTAACGAAAAATACAACATAAACATATTAAGGAGCCAACTAAAAAAAGACAAGTAAAAGGCATAATCAAGACCTTAATTTTTCCAAGATAAGTTTAATTATTTAATTTTGCCTAAAGATAAGTTTAATTATGTGAAATTGAATTTTTATTTTATTAGTCTCAACTATAATTTGTTTCACTTCTAAGATTTTTTTACTAAACACGATATTCATTAATTCAAATTTGGATAATACATCGAAAATGATATAAGTCCAACATTGCTAAAACCGAAAAAGATGACGTCACACCAAGATGGCGAGTAAAACAACGCCGCACTTGAACGGCGAAATCAAGGAAAAATACTAAACAAAAACTAGGTAGGAAGAATGAGAAGAGTAGAAATAAATGATCTAAGATCTCAAATACAAATTCCTCACTTATCGAAATTTAGTTTTTAAGATTTAGATCTGCTACAGTTATTCAGGCACCCATTCACTACAAAGAAATGCAGGATAAGCGACGGAAATTAGCGAGGGAACCAAAATCAGTCGCTAATGTTTACGTAGCGAGAGATTTTAGCGAGGGAACCCAATTCCGTTGCTAATAAGGACGAAGACGCCCTTTTTTTAACAAAAAAATTAAAGTCCGTCGCTAACGGTCCGTCGCTAATGTTGACGTGACCGTTGCGCAAACCTTGGAATGCGTAAGATTCTGAGTCCGTCGCTAATTTTAAAATCCGTCGCAAAAAATCCGTCGCTAATTCCTTGGGAATTGCGCCATTTTCAAATCCGTCGCTAAATTTAAAAGCCGTCGCAACAATTCTGTCGCTAACTCAATTTTTTTTTATTAAACCGAATCCTCCTCACTTCTCTCTTCTCTTCTTCTTTTCTATTCTCTCACTCTTTTTTCTTTTCTCTTCTCTCCTTCAACCTCCTACAACTTGGTTTACAAAGAAGAAGCAACAACCATCTCATAATCAAAACAGGTATTCCAACCATCATCTCTCCCATTTCATTTTCTATTTTAAGAATTTCATTTTCTATTTTGAATGCTTGCTTAAAATCCATGATTTCGTTTTTTTTTTATTTTCGTTTTCTCGGTTGATTTTGTTTTCATGATTTCGTTTTCTGTTGATTTCGTTTCCATGATTTCGTTTTCTCTATTGATTTCGTTTTCTGTTGATTTCGTTTCCATGATTTCATTTTCTGTTGTTTTCTCTGTTGATTTCGTTTTTACTGAAGTATTCCTATTTTCTTTATCTTGTAGATGATGAACTTTTGCTATTCCACTATTGTTGGATTCTTAGGATAAGCATGATGAACCTATAGGGCATCTTTGTTGGGATATCAGCAACTATATATAACAACAAGTGTTTTTAAAATGTAGTTAAAGAGTTGTATCTATCAATGTATCATCTATCTATTTCTATTATACTATGAGCTGAAAGTTGAAGCATAGAGTTCTGTTTGTAATCTACAAAACTATTAAGAAATTCATATTACAGCCTTTCCTACTTTTTTTTTTGGTTTTTTCTCCTTTTGTTTTTGCTTTTCGGGTGTAGAAGTATATGAAGAGTTAACATGTACTGGACACATGGCATAAAATAAAAAGCAGATTTTTTATAAAAAAAATAAATTAGTGACGGATTTTCCCTCACTAAATTCCCTCGCTAATTAGCGACGGAATTTCCCTCGCTAAATTCTCTCGCTAAATTCCGTCGCTAAACACTAGCGAGGCCCTTTTTAGCGACGGATTTTTTCCGTAGCTAATTCCCCCGCTAAGTCACGTAAGCGACGGATATTTCGCCATCAGCGACGGAAAAATTCGTCGCCTATACTGCTTTTTTTTGTAGTGATTCTTGTATTCTAGACCCTTAAATTTATGGCTAAAATATATTTTTGGTCCTTTAGTTATTTTAAAAGTTGACATTGGTCCTTTAAGTCTTTTCTCAGATAGGCCCTCTACGTTTCAAATTCGTGACAGAAAATCCTTTTTTGGACATTCATTCATTACAGTTGACCGAGGATGATGAGACAGTTAACAGCTTATGTGTCATACTTAAGTGACTTGTATGCGTGACAAATGTTAGTGTGTCAGCTTCAGTTAGATTATTTATGAATATCCTTGTGTTTTAATTAGGTTGTTTTTAGTTTTACTATCCTCTTCCTCAACCCAGAAAGGATATGAGGAAGAAAAAGTGGTTGTAGTTCAGTTTTCCTGCAAGGTGCTCGGAATGCAAAAGTTCTTGATGGGATAATGCATAAGGTGATGTGGGGATTCTGAATCTAAGGTTAGTTTTTCAGTTAGAGGTCTAGATTCATCGGAAAAGAGGAGAGAAATTTCGATTTTGAATTTCTAGATCTATTTCATTTTTGCTCTGTTTATGTCAAAACATGGGTGATTCTTGTAGAATAGAAAGAGAATAATACAATGGTGATCTTGATTGGGAGTGGGGTAGCTGGAGTTGACCGAAAAAAAACGTTGTGAATATAGTAGTTTTGGGCGAGCGGGAGTTGGAGACGAACTGGAATAAGCGAGAGGAAAGAATAGAGAGATCGAAAATGGCCTTGGAGATGAAGATGAAATGAAGATTCTGAGTTTTCTGGGTTGAGGTTGTGGAAGATGATGAGGAGTTCGAGCTTAATTTTGGGGAAGATGAAGAGGAAGTAAATAGGACTTATTCGAAACCGAAAGATATACATAAAGGACTTTATTGAAATCAAAATATTAACATTTGTCACACAGACAAAAGAGATATTTTAGTACTTAGCTAACACAAATTAATTTTAGCACCCAAAAATACTAAAGATGAGGAACAAATGGAGTAATATTTAATTACAAGGGCCAAAATTTGTTATATTTTATTATGAAAGGAGTATGTACATCACAACATTAAAAGATATTTAATATGAAATTGAGGGAGTATAAAGTTTATTTATTGAAAATTAAGGTAGGCTGCAGTGATGCTGGCAAGGAAAGTGGAGTACTTACATTTAATGCTAATTAATATTACTAAAGGATTTGTTTGCAAATAAAAAATTAAAAGGATACAAATAGACAAATTTTTGGGACCATAATATATATAATGACACATCACATGATACCGACCCTGGCAAACTGCTTTTGTCATTTCTTGCATGCATTCTTGTCTCTATTGTCTAACTAGCTTGACACAACATAACAGTTTCTACTACGGTTACACACACTGACAATGAATAAAGACACCACCCTTTTCAATTATCCACAATATCTAAATCATATGCATGCATAGGATTGTTGTTCTGCACCAAGTTCAAGTGTGTGTTAATTCCATCTCCCATGGCTCTTCATATCTTTAACTTAGTATTATCCATTTTCACTATTCTTCTGTCCATGATTGTTGTACTCAAAATAAGGAGCCACTTCAAAAAATCTAATTCAACTACTACAAACATACCTCCAGGTCCATGGAAGTTTCCAATTATAGGGAATATTCCATATCTTGTTACTTCTACTCCACATATAAAATTAAGAGATCTAGCCGGGAAATATGGTCCTTTGATGCATCTTCAACTTGGTGAGGTGTTCTTCATTGTTGTTTCTTCAGCAGAATGTGCTAAAGAGGTATTGAAAACTCATGACATTATATTTGCATCAAGGCCTCATCTTTTAGCCACAGAGATAGCATCTTATAATTCTACAGATATAGCTTTTTCACCTTATGGTGATTATTGGAGACAGCTTAGAAAGATTTGTGCTATAGAGCTTTTGAGCATAAAAAGGGTTAAATCTCTTTGGCCAATAAGAGAGAAAGAAATCACTGCTCTCTTAAGAAAAGTTGCTTCTAAAGAGGGATCAGAATTCAATCTAACTCAAGCAGTTATTTCAATGATGTATACATTCACTTCAAAGGCTGCATTTGGTAAGAAATATGCTGAACAAGAAGAGTTCATGTCAGTGGCTAAACAACTTATAAAGCTTGCTGGAGGTTTCTACATTGGTGATTTGTTTCCTTCAGCTACATGGCTGCACAACCTTTCTGGAATGAAGCCTAAGCTTGAGAAGTTAAGCCAACAAGTAACATTACCAGAGGGGGTGTTGGAGAAACACCACCTCCTACACACCAATGAAAATGATAAGCTGGAATTGCAGGGGGTTGGGGAACCCTCGAGAAATTCGAGCCTTGTTGAGGCTCATCAGAAATTAAAATCCCCAGGTGGTCTTCCTTATGGAGACCAAGTCTAGAGTTACTGAAATGGATGGTATCAAGAGAAAGACCGGTTTTGAATCTTGTTTGGCAATGGATTGTGAGGGGACTGGATAAGCACAGGTTTGGGGGTATTTCTCTTCTCTGGCAGAGGGGCATCAACCTCTCTTTTACTTCCTACTCCTTGAATCATATCCACAGCTCTTGCGTGGATGATGAGAATTGGTTTATGTCTGGCATATATGGTCACCCTAAGGATTAGAATACATGGAAGACTTGGTATCTGATCCATTCTATTGGGGATGGCCTAGATGAACCTTGGCTTTGTTTTGGGGATTCAAATGACATTGTGGCTTGCCGGAGAAGCTCGGTGGCAATACCAAAACCCTTAGCTAAATGAACATTAATAGACAAGCTCTTTCTGGATCAAAATTTGTTGGATTTGGGGTTTGATGGTCATCCTTTCACATGGTCCAATGGTAGAGAAGAAATTATTAACATTCAGGCTAGACTTGACAGGGCGCTTGGCATCCCTGAATTTCGGAACAAATTTTTTCCCATTAAGATCACACATCTCCCCCGTTTCAGATCTGATCTTGCTATCATTTTGATACACCTTGAAGCTTCCCTTGGCAGACACAGATGCCTAGGCCCAAAGAATTTCATACTTGAGGAGACTTGTTCCCATGAGGCTAATTGTGAGAAATCTATAAGGAGATTCTGGAAATATCATGGCAACTCAATGGTTGAGAAATGTAGGCATATGGCTGGTCTAGGGAAGGACTATGAGGACTACAAGTCACAACTTGGAGTCAATTAAGAAAGAGAGCATCAGAATTGAGAAATTGTTGAAGGTCAAGTCTCTTTGGTCTGAAGCTCCTAATGATATTCAGAGATACAAACACTTGGAGAAGAAACACGAGGACTTACTCAAATACCAAGAAACTATGTGGAGACAGAGAAGCTAGCCATAAGAACAAGTTCTCCAATGGCAAAGCTAGCCATAAGGAGGGTGATAGAAATTCTAAGTTCTCCAATGGCAAAGCTAGCCATAAGAACAAATTGAATTTCATTGGAAGATCAAGGAAAGTAATGGGGCATGGAGAAGGGGAGACGATAAGGTGGAAGCTGTGTTTCTCAACTATTTCTAGGACATTTTTAGCTCTTCCTTGCCTACCGATGAGGAAGAAATTTGTGAGGTGGTGAATGGGAAACTTTCTAAAGCCCATACTGCATTTTGTTCTCGTGATTTTTCTACTGATGAAGTGAGGGAGCCTATCTTACAAATGCACCCCTGAAGGCCCATGGACCTAACGGCCTTCCTGCTCTCTTTTTCCAAAAGTACTGGCACATTGTGGGCCCTGATGTTCAATCCACAGCCCTCAACATCCTTAATAATCAGAATATCCCTAGTGATGTGAATAGAACCTTTAATATCCTCATACCTAAGGGCAAGAATCCCACCTCCCCAAAGGATTTCAAACCTAAGAGCCTGTGCAATGTGATCATGAAAATCATTACCAAGGTAATTGTAAATAGGGTGAAGTAAACTCTCCCTGGCAATGCTTTAATTTCTATGGAGTGTTTCAACAGGCTCAAGAAGAAGAAGAAGGATAAGAAAAGGGTTATGTCTCTGAAGCTTGACATGTCAAATGCCAATGACATGCTTAAATGAAGTTTTGTTGAGAAAACTCTAACTGCTATGGGGTACCCTTAAAGTCTGGTTGGCCTCATCATGAAATGTATATCCTCTGTCTCCTACCAAGTGCTCATCAATGGTCATCCTAGTGCCTCCTTTTGCCCTCAAAGACCCGCTTTCCCCTTACCTTTCTCATTATTTGTGTTGTTTTTCTTTTAGGAATGCTTCACAAGAGTGTTGGGGATAGGAAGATTCATGGAGTGAAGATTTCCAGAAAGTCGCCTTAGATTTCCCATTTTTTGCCGATGACAGTTTATTGTCCTCTAGAGCAAACTGTGAGGAGGCTAGGACCATAATGAAGATCCTCCATACCTATCAGCTTGCATCCGGGAAAGTGGTCAATCTTGACAAATCTGAAGCTTCCTTTAGCCAAAATGTGCAAATTAACACAAGACAAACAAACAATCTATGAAATGATGGGAGTTAAGGTAGTGGAAGCTCAATGAAAATACCTTGGATTCCCTATTCCATTTGGGAGATCTAAGAAGGCTATCTTCTCATTTGTCATGGATTGTGTTTGGAAGAAGTTGAACCGGGGGAAGGATAAAGCTAGTCTAGAGCTAGGAAGGAAACTTTTATCAAGGCAGTGGCCCAGGATATTCCTAAATACATTCTTAGTTACTATCAGATGCCTATTAGGTGTTGTAAGGATATTGACTCAATGCTTGCAAAATTCTGGTGGGGCACTGATGATGAACACAGGAAGATTCATTGGATGAGCTGGGGGAGACTCTCCAGACCAAAATCCAAAGGTGGATTGGGTTTTAAGGGGTTCAAGGATTTCAACAGAGCCCTATTGGGTAAGCACTATTGGAGATTGATAACTGGGGACTGCTCCCTATTAGAGAAGGTGCTTAAAACTAGATACTATCCAAGGGGTAGGTTCATGGAGGCTAGTGTGGGCTTCCAACGTATTTATGCTTGGAGGAACATCCTAAGTGCTAGGGAGATGGTCTGCTTGAGTGACAGATGGATCATTGGCAATGTCCACTGCAACAGATTTGGGGATGGGCAGCGCTTTTCTTTAGCCATGGGTAGCGCTGCTAAACTTGGCGCTGCTGATTCCACTCCCACAATGGGCAATGCTTCCTAAAAAGCGCTGCCCATCGCCCAACGCGTTCTCCTATAGGCAACGCTTCCTAAAAAGCGCTGCCCATCCCCCCAGCGCTTTCTCCTATAGGTAGCGCTTACAGCCAAAAGCGCTGCCCATTGTATTATTATATTTTAATTTTTTTCTGATTTTGTTTATTTTCCTTTTTTCTGATTTCGTTTATTTTCCTTTTTTACACTTTTCAGATAACAATTTCCTTCTTCAAGTTTATTGTTCCTCTTTCAAGTTCTTTCTTCTTCTAATTTTGAGTGTGGTTACCTTGCAAAAGAAAAACAAACCAAGTTAGAGTTTGTTCATTAGAGAGAAAGAGAAGAAAAACAGATCTAATAGAATGAAAGGGAGGAATACAACCTGTGAGAGTGTTGTCTCAGTATATTGAAATCATTCACCATCTCATTCATACGCAACAGTCACATGTGAAACAAACCCAGAGAGAAATTAGAGTTTTTACAAAGGAATTGTAAAACAGATGCAAAATCACAAAATAGTGATTTGTATACCTTTCAAGTAGTTTGCATGACCTGTTCTTGAATGTTGATTCACTACAGTACATGTGATTGAAGAGAAATAGAACAAAAATCAATTTACTACATTAGGGTTTCTAAATCGCAAGAACAGCAACCAAAATAAGAGGGGTTTTGGTAATTACTGTCATACCCCAATTTTGTCCGGCTTAGGTCCAAACCCTAATTTTCCACACAAAAATAAATTATGCATCACTTTTAGGGTTAGAATGCACGTTTCGGGAAGTTAGAGTCAAAAAGGGCATTTTTGGTCATTTCTCACAAAAGGGTCTATGAAAATGATTTTTGCAATAAGCCTCATGCATCAAATTAGGGTTTTTGAAAATGTGTTATGTATGCATGGCAAGTTTTGGAAAAATATGTTATGCATGCATGGCAAGCTTTGGGAAATATGCATGGCAAGCTTTGGGAAATATTTTATGCATGCATGTCAAAAAACACTTTTGTGGAAAGCAAGGATTGATTTCTATTCTGTTCCAAAGGCTCAAGAATCGATTCCTCATTGTGTTAACTAAGTAAGGAATCGATTTTCACCTATGCAAAAGGTCCTGAAAATCGATTCCCACTATTTCCAAAGGCTCAAGAATCGATTCCTCATTGTGTTAACTAAGTAAGGAATCGATTTTCACCTATGCCAAAGGTCCTGAAAATCGATTCCCACTATTTCCAAAGGCTCAAGAATCGATTCCTCATTGTGTTAACTAAGTAAGGAATCGATTTTCACCTATGCAAAAGGTCCTGAAAATCGATTCCCACTATTTCCAAAGGCTCAAGAATCGATTCCTCATTGTGTTAACTAAGTAAGGAATCGGTTTTCACCTATACAAAAGGTCCTGAAAATCGATTCCCACTAATTTCTAAAGCCCAAGGAATCGATTCCTATGTTTTCTAAAAGCAAAGAATCGATTATACTATATTTTGCCTTCATCAAACAATCGATTCATCCTTGCAATAAATGTTTTTAAAAAAATTCTACGCTTCCTAAGCCTATAAATAGGCAGCCTCAAGTCACATTTTCGGGGGGGACGCATCTCACGAGATCAGAGAAACACACACATTTGCTCCAGACATTTTTCACGAGATCTGAGAAGACAACTCTTGCAAATCTCATTTTCCAGTTCTACGCTTCATTTTTGCTCTATTCGCGCCGTTGGTCCGTCTGAGCTGATCTCCTGCAAGGGTTAGTCGGGGTTTGCGTTCTTCAGATCTGTAATATCTGTCTTCATCAGAGGTATTTCAGTCTTTTCATTTGTTAATATTTAGTTATTGTGATCCATGTGATTTAACTTAGCTATAGCGTTTATCTACTCGTTCTTGTATATTATCGTCCATCGCTGATGACGAACCATATGATTCCCACTTATGCCTAGTCGGGGTTTCTCATAAGAATAATAAACGGTGATCCATCATAACCTTTGTTAGTTTGATCACCGTACAAATCAATCTCTTTCGAAAATCACTTTCAAAAAAGATAATAAAAACGAGTTGTTGTCAATAGTCTATCAGAACCTTAGATCGTTTGAGTAGCAGCACAACTCTCTTTTTCTGAGTATTTAGTGATGATTCATCATAGCCTCTGCTAGTTTAATCATTTACTAATGCTCGTCCTATTTCAAAAACTCACTTTTCAAAAAGAACCAAGAACTACGTAGCTTTGAATTCTCCATCGCACCGGGAGATACGTAGGAGCGGGCCATGTCCCGTCAAGCATTTTTTTTCTAAAAACCCTTTTTTTCCCCCCTTCTCACCTAAAATAAATTTTCATTAAAGATTTCCCATTCGTCTCCAAATAAGAAATAAATAGGCAAATCTAGGTATTTTTCAAATCAAACGTTAAAACCACACATTTAATTAGAGGTTCCCTTTCGGTAGAAAGGACGTGCGCGGTGCTAACACCTTCCTCGCGCGTAATCGACCCCCGAACCTATATCTCTAGTTTTCAAAAGACCATCCGCCTTGTCCAAAAGACCTTTTTTCAATGTTTTGGTCTTAAAATTAAAATATTGGTGGCGGCTCCAAAATTATTCCACGTTGTACATCGAGAAACCCCAAGCCGGGGATTTTTCGGGGTGCAACAGCTGGCGA
Source organism: Astragalus membranaceus (assembly GCA_039519185.1). Taxonomy (NCBI): domain Eukaryota; kingdom Viridiplantae; phylum Streptophyta; class Magnoliopsida; order Fabales; family Fabaceae; genus Astragalus; species Astragalus membranaceus. The sequence goes on along the minus strand of CM076848.1, from coordinate 105,545,519 downwards.
CTCCGCTGGGGACCTTTTTTTTTTTAAAGACGAGGGTCAAGCCTAACTAATTAAAATGTGTGGTTTAATGTATTGTTGATTTGATTAAAACCTTGTTTGCCTTTCTTTCTTATCATTAATTGTAGGCGTACGCATTTGTGTTCTTCTATGTTGTTCCCTGTCTCATCTTTTATTCCTTTCTTTTATCGCTTATGCCCATGCATTTTTTCTATCCCCATGATCCCCTCTTCTTGGCTCCTTTTCCTAAGGTGAGCAATATCCTTGTTTATAGATATTCTAGGTATGGAACCCTAGGGTAGATAACACGTTATCGCTTGCTATTGTTTGGACTGTTCTGGGTTTTCCTTCGCAGGTGGGGTATATGTGGGTAATTTTAGGCGGTATGTCCCCGCTACACACACTCACCCCCTTATGATTATGAGCTCTGAGAGAGGCCTAAAACCCAAGGTCTGAAAACACCTAGGAGAGTGGAAACGAGTAGTGACTGCCAATTGGACCGATGTCCTTCTGCTCTCACGAAAGTTTCAGCCAGAGTATGCTCTTTATGGTACCTCACACCAGATGGCATTCCATCGTTGTGGGTGTTATCATAAAAGAGATTTAGCTCTGGTAGCCTTTGCAAGGGAGTGAATAGAGCCACATGGGAGGATTACCCTTTAAATTGCCCTAGATCGTAGGTCTCACCCCTTTTTAGGTCACAAGGGCTTTCCAAATTGTGTGTTGCATTATTACATCTAGTTTAGTTCATTTCCGCCAACATTTTTTGAAAAAAACAACAAAATCAAAAAAAAGAATATGTTTTTCCTTCACTTTCATGAGGTGGCATATAGGGTATACTGCCCTAAAATTTCAAAACCCCCACCTGTAAATGTCTGTCTTTATAACAAGCATCCTCATCACTCGCATTTTACATCGTAACAGCATGCATTACATAAGTAAAATTCTGAAAAATTCATACAGCATTCCTCATGCATCTAATAACATAAAGCCATGTGCATATGCATTGCATTCATTTACGCATTCATACTTGTACTCATAAAAGATGTTCTATCATCAGAAAGAAAAACAAAAGGCAAGCTGGTTCGCCAACACCGATACTCTACCCGTCTACAGGCAAGACTAATGGCTAGCAATCAACATCTCGAGAATGAGGACCCCCTGGGTCAAGATGAGTCGGTTGTGGAAATTCTTAACCCCGAGCAGCTGGCTCAAGAGAATCAAGCTTTGAAGACTAAGGTGGAGGCTATGGAGGCTCAGAGGGCCGAGATAATGAATATGCTGCAAAATCTGAGAAGTGGGACCGCTGCTGAAGCCATTCCCGTGGTGACAAGTCAGCCTGCTGTGGTTACTTCTAGTGGAGCTGCGGGTGTGCCACACATTCACATCCCTAGTCCCAGTATTATACCTCCCAGAAGTTCTTCTGCTCTTGCTCCGGAGATTATTGTGAATCCTCCAAGTGTTGCTTATCAAATGGGAAACTCCGCTCAGTATGGGGTTTACTACTTCAGTCCGAGGAGCTACCCCCAGGGCCAGATGATTGAAAGCCCACAGCCAAGAGACAGATGTCACTTGCTAGAAGAACGATTGAAGGCAATAAAGGCCCAGATACATGAGATGATGGTCATATTGCAGAGCTTAAAGAGTGGGGCAGCTGTTGAAGGTGTCACTGTCGTGGGTCCAGTTGGTGTCATTTCTTTCATTCCTCCGCCACCACAAACTGTTCCATTCTCTGCTCCTGTGCCATCCCAGCAAGGCGGTGACAGTCACAAGGCTCAGGGTTATCAGTACAAGAAACGAACCAGTTTTGATCCAATACCGATGACATGCACTGAATTGTTTAATCACCTGACTTCCAAGAACCTGATCAGCACCCGGCCAATGAAGGCCCTTCAACCGCCATTCTTCCGAAGGTACAATGCAAGTGCTACCTGCAGTTTCCACGAAAACGGGGTTGGTCATACTGTGGAGGAGTGCAGAGCCTTCAAGCATGCAGTGCAAGACCTGATAGATCGGTGCGTGATTCAGATAGGGACCCATGATATTGAAGATGAAAAAGAAATCAATGAGGAAGTAATAGCGGTGCCTATGAAAGAGAGATGTTGGGATACCCTAGGGGAGTCCAGTGGAAAGTTTGACTACTTGGTCAGATATGACGCTCCCGAGAGTGCTCAAATCCAAATGGAAGACATCCAGCCCACAGGATGGGATGAGGAAGAGGAACAACACGATCAAATTGCTGTCATCAATGATGGTCCTAAGTCAGAAGAGGGTGGTGCAAACCTGGTTTGTCGCTGCAGTGCTGGTGAAAGAAATTGAAAGACTGTTGATCCTCCTGGGACCTTTGATTTAAAGTAGTCATTTGTAATGCAACTCTGTGGCTCTGCCCAAGGCCACAGGACCAGTTGTTAGGGACGCACATGTTTTTATTTTCTAAATCATCATCATCAATAAAAACGTTGTTTTTGAATTCCAATCAATAAAAATCAATTCCTTTTCATTTCATGTGTCTCTTCTTTTCTTTATTATTTTTGCTTGCTTGTCTCACCTTCCATTCTGCTTTTTCGCCTCGGCAAAAAGCAAATCCACAGCAATTGTCTCTCAAAATAACAGTGCCAACGGTCCATATTTTGACTTTGATCACCTTATCAATCAAGCAGAGTGGGACGTTGAGAAAGACCGGGAAAATCCTCCAGAAGGTTAATGAAGCAAGGAGAAGGGGTTATTCAGCATCACGGGGAATCCACTGAAGTGATCAACTTGGGAACCGCTGAGAACAAAAAAGAGGTCAAGATGGGTACTTCAATAAAGGAAAATTAGAGCTCAAAAGGGAAATAAAGAAGAAGGGCAAGTGCATGAAAATAAGTGAATTATTGTCCCAGAGTTAATTTTTGAGGAAATAAGCAATCATGATTTGAAATGAAGTCGGACTACCACTCCATATCCGAAAACAAAATCCTCTCCTACCCACCGTAAGCCAAGAAAATCCCAAAGAGAAAAACATAATCCTTTCCGACCCATCTTAAGCCAAGAAAAAGCCAAAAATCCAAAAGTCACCTTAGACAAGGACCACCTCAGAAAAAACAGTGCATCGTACTTTATCAGTTCACCCAAGCTCAAGAAAAAGAAGAAATCAAAGAAAGAAAAATCATTCAAAAGGAAAATCCCAAAACCAAAAGAAAAATACAAAAGAAATGTAAGTAGTGAGTTGATACATGTTACCACAAAACCCAAGAGGTCCTTGTCTCAATAAACCTTCAAACACTTCCTCATTTCCATACACCCCTCCTCTCATAAACCGCAAACACTCTCCTTTGACCTCGACAGCCCGCCCTCCATAGACCCTTAGCCAGGAATAAAACCTCCAAATACCTCATCAAGCCAGTTAACCATCATAAATCATCGATCAACAGCCAACACCGAATAAAAACCATCCTGCCATTAGCCCCAAATACTTCACTAAGCTTACTCATCTCTCCTCCACAAAACACCACAATCCCGAAAGGTCCATCCCGATCAATGATTGATTGCTGTTGTTTTCTCAAGGTTTTAGCTCAAGGACAAGTAAATTCATTTGTTTACAATATGCCAAGTGGGGCAATTCTGTCGCTCTTCACCCCTCCTACAACTGGGGAAACTGACCCTACACCTATCTCATCCCTTGTCGCACTCACATTCATTGAAATCATACAGGGGCAACCCCCTTTCTTCTCTAGTGTATGGGTCAGAAGCAGTCCTTCTCGTCAAGGTTGAAATACCCTCTCTACGAGTAGTCATGGAGGTCAAGTTAGAAGAAGCAAATGGGTCCAAGCTCGTCTAGATCAACTGAATCTCATTAAAGAGAAAAGAATTGCTGCCCTGCGCCATGGCCAGTTGTACCAACAAAAGATGAAGGCAGCTTTCGGCAGGAAAGTCCGTCTTCGAGAATTCGGCGAAGGAGACCTTGTACTCAAAAAGATCCTACCTATCCGGAATGACTCCGTGGGAAGTTGAGGCCCACTTATGACGGTCCATGTGAAGTCAAGAAAGCTTTTTCCAGAGGAGCGCCGATACTCATAAACATAGACGGCGAAGATCTCAGGAATCCAGTCAATTCAGATCAAGTGAAGAAGTATTATGCCTAAAAAGAAATAGATGAAAAAAGAGAAAGACAAGCCAAGTAAGAATTAGCTCGCTAGGTTGAAAACCCGCAAAGGGCGACCTAGGCAAAATCAGAGCGACCCGGTGGATTGAAAACCCGCAAAGGGCGATCCAGGCAAAAATTAGGGTCTGAAAACTTAGGCATGAAAAGTAAAGAAAGGCATACAACTCTCCTACAAGCTTGGATGAGGGAGTGATCAAGGTCAAGGACATAGATGTTTGGCACTGTTCCACAGAGACGGACAGTCAGAATTCAGCTTCTCTCCTTTTTCGTGTCTTTTTACAGTTTAAACTTTCAAGTGTAATAAATAATCGGCGTAACTTCTTGTGCGACCGGTTTCCACATTAATAAAGTTCAAATTTCCCGTATCTGTTCACTCTTTTATTTTCTGCTTTTTCTGCTCAAAATAAACGTTTTATGATGATGATGGTCCTGAACTGTAAAACATGTGCATATATCGTAGAGCATTGCAAATCATTACGAGATTCTTAAGAGTCCTGAGAGAAAGCACATCCTCAAAATCAGTCAATCATGCAAGAGAGCAACTACATCCACGATTGCTTCAAACCAGCAAAGTCAAGACCAACATGCACTCGGCCCATGAGCCCCGCAAGTCCAACAGGTTCCTCAGTCTCGTGTCATGAGTGTCGCGGGTTGGCTGAACCAAAAAAAAAAAAAAAAGCAAAAAAGGCAATAAACAAAACACAGTCATGCATTACATCCATCATTACACCAAAATCATAGCATAACATGCACTCATTGCATGCACATGCATAACATGCACTCATAACATACATGCATAACATGCACTCATAACATGCACTCATTGCATGCACATGCATAACATGCACTCATAACCTGCACTCATACTCCATGCACCATTCCTTGCATCAACTGACGTATGCAGGTACCTCAATCCAATACAGCAGCATCGGTCATTTCAAATCAACCAATCAACAGCATTTGTGAGCCCTCTGCGCTCATCCTGAGCCCTCTGTGCTCCCCCTGAGCCCTCTGCGCTCATCCTGAGCCCTCTGTGCTCCCCCTGAGCCCTCTGTGCTCATCCTGAGCCCTCTGTGCTCACCCTGAGCCCTCTGTGCTCGTCCTGAGCCCTCTGTGCTCCTCCTGAGCCCTCTGCGCTCATCCTGAGCCCTCTGCGCTCATCCTGAGCCCTCTGCGCTCATCCTGAGCCCTCTGTGCTCCTCCTGAGCCCTCTGTGCTCCTCCTGAGCCCTCTGTGCTCCTCCTGAGCCCTCTGTGCTCATCCTGAGCCCTCTGTGCTCATCCTGAGCCCTCTGCGCTCCTCCTGAGCCCTCTGTGCTCCTCCTGAGCCCTCTGTGCTCCTCCTGAGCCCTCTGTGCTCCCCCTGAGCCCTCTGCGCTCATCTTGAGCCCTCTGCGCTCATCTTGAGTCCTCTGTGCTCCCCCTGAGCCCTCTGTGCTCCCCCTGAGCCCTCTGTGCTCCCTCCTGAGCCCTCTGTGCTCATCCTGAGCCCTCTGTGCTCCTCCTGAGCCCTCTGTGCTCATCCTGAGCCCTCTGTGCTCCCCCTGAGCCCTCTGTGCTCATCCTGAGCCCTCTGTGCTCATCCTGAGCCCTCTGTGCTCCCCCCTGAGCCCTCTGCTCATCCTGAGCCCTCTGTGCTCCTCCTGAGCCCTCTGTGCTCCTCCAGAGCCCTCTGTGCTCCTCCTGAGCCCTCTGTGCTCCTCCTGAGCCCTCTGTGCTCCTCCTGAGCCCTCTGTGCTCATCGTGAGCCCTCTGTGCTCCCCTGAGCCCTCTGTGCTCCTCCTGAGCCCTCTGTGCTCATCCTGAGCCCTCTGTGCTCCTCCTGAGCCCTCTGTGCTCATCCTGAGCCCTCTGTGCTCCTCCTGAGCCCTCTGTGCTCCTCCAGAGCCCTCTGTGCTCATCCTGAGCCCTCTGTGCTCCTCCTGAGCCCTCTGTGCTCCTCCTGAGCCCTCTGTGCTCATCCTGAGCCCTCTGTGCTCCCCCTGAGCCCTCTGTGCTCATCCTGAGCCCTCTGTGCTCATCCTGAGCCCTCTGTGCTCATCCTGAGCCCTCTGTGCTCCCTCCTGAGCCCTCTGTGCTCCCCTCGTGAGCCCTCTGTGCTCATCCTGAGCCCTCTGTGCTCCCTCCTGAGCCCTCTGTGCTCCCCTCGTGAGCCCTCTGTGCTCATCCTGATCCCTCTGTGCTCCCCCCTGAGCCCTCGGTGCTCCTCCTGAGCCCTCTGTGCTCATCCTGAGCCCTCCGCGCTCATCCTGAGCCCTCAGTGCTCCTTCTTTACTGCGTTCTTTACCGCTTTATTTCCTGCTTTTTGCACGCCAAGTGCCCATCTACTTTTCTGTTTGCACGCCAAGTGCTCATTTTACTTTTCTGTCTGCTTTAGTTGAACTTTTCAATCAATCAACCAACAGGATTCGTGAATCCCTTCAGGACCCAAGTGTCCCTTCAAAAACAGACTTCACCTCGTATTCGAGCTGCGGGTAAGTCCTTCAGACCCCAAGTGGTCCTTCAGACTAGTTGTGTCAAGCCTAAGACACAGCAGATGTCCTTCATAGTCAACATATCAGTTGCGGAGCTGATCTTGACCCATCATGGTCGCTCGAAAGGCCCCCTCAGACCGTTTTACTAGTACCATAGCTAGTAGCGCTCCTTCAGACCACGATGGTCCTTCAATTAAGGCCTAGGAAGCCTTCCAGACCCTGAGTGGTCCTTCAGAGCCTTAGTGCTCCTTCAGACCCTGAGTGGTCCTTCAGAGCCTTAGTGCTCCTTCAGACCTTGAGCGGTCCTTCAGAGCCTTAGTGCTCCTTCAGATCCCGAGTGGTCCGTCATTTTCTCTCTCGGTTAATGCGCTAGGTGTTAACCATTCCCCGTTTGTTCTCAAGCCCATCTTTTCAAAAATAGAAAAAGAAAAAGAGGAAAATTCGGGTTTCCCCAAGTGGACAAAATCGGTATAATTTCTGAATTCTTTATCTTCATTTTGCCTTGGAATATGTTTCGGCCAATTCATATTCCTCGTTAAAATTCAGATAAAGAGGGGCAGCTGTCATACCCCAATTTTGTCCGGCTTAGGTCCAAACCCTAATTTTCCACACAAAAATAAATTATGCATCACTTTTAGGGTTAGAATGCACGTTTCGGGAAGTTAGAGTCAAAAAGGGCATTTTTGGTCATTTCTCACAAAAGGGTCTATGAAAATGATTTTTGCAATAAGCCTCATGCATCAAATTAGGGTTTTTGAAAATGTGTTATGTATGCATGGCAAGTTTTGGAAAAATATGTTATGCATGCATGGCAAGCTTTGGGAAATATTTTTTGCATGCATGTCAAAAAACACTTTTGTGGAAAGCAAGGATTGATTTCTATTCTGTTCCAAAGGCTCAAGAATCGATTCCTCATTGTGTTAACTAAGTAAGGAATCGATTTTCACCTATGCAAAAGGTCCTGAAAATCGATTCCCACTATTTCCAAAGGCTCAAGAATCGATTCCTCATTGTGTTAACTAAGTAAGGAATCGATTTTCACCTATGCCAAAGGTCCTGAAAATCGATTCCCACTATTTCCAAAGGCTCAAGAATCGATTCCTCATTGTGTTAACTAAGTAAGGAATCGATTTTCACCTATGCAAAAGGTCCTGAAAATCGATTCCCACTATTTCCAAAGGCTCAAGAATCGATTCCTCATTGTGTTAACTAAGTAAGGAATCGATTTTCACCTATACAAAAGGTCCTGAAAATCGATTCCCACTAATTTCTAAAGCCCAAGGAATCGATTCCTATGTTTTCTAAAAGCAAAGAATCGATTATACTATATTTTGCCTTCATCAAACAATCGATTCATCCTTGCAATAAATGTTTTTAAAAAAATTCTACGCTTCCTAAGCCTATAAATAGGCAGCCTCAAGTCACATTTTTGGGGGGGACGCATCTCACGAGATCAGAGAAACACACACATTTGCTCCAGACATTTTTCACGAGATCTGAGAAGACAACTCTTGCAAATCTCATTTTCCAGTTCTACGCTTCATTTTTGCTCTATTCGCGCCGTTGGTCCGTCTGAGCTGATCTCCTGCAAGGGTTAGTCGGGGTTTGCGTTCTTCAGATCTGTAATATCTGTCTTCATCAGAGGTATTTCAGTCTTTTCATTTGTTAATATTTAGTTATTGTGATCCATGTGATTTAACTTAGCTATAGCGTTTATCTACTCGTTCTTGTATATTATCGTCCATCGCTGATGACGAACCATATGATTCCCACTTATGCCTAGTGCATCATGTTCTAAGTGGTGAAGATGGCCTCGGGTGATTCAGCTCGCCCCTTTTAAACCCTTTCAAAAACATTTATTAGAACTACGTCGCTTTGATTCCCGTTTGGGATACGTAGGAGCGAGCCACGTTCTCGTCAAGCGCAACAAATAAAAATTCTTTTCACCCCCCTAAACCAATCATTTTCATAAAACAAACAAAATCATTTTCAAACCCATTGTTGCTAGTAGCTCATCAGAGCCTTTTGTTCGTTTAGCTATTAGTGACAATGTCCTTTTCTCATAAGAATAATAAACGGTGATCCATCATAACCTTTGTTAGTTTGATCACCGTACAAATCAATCTCTTTCGAAAATCACTTTCAAAAAAGATAATAAAAACGAGTTGTTGTCAATAGTCTATCAGAACCTTAGTTCGTTTGACTAGCAGCACAACTCTCTTTTTCTGAGTATTTAGTGATGATTCATCATAGCCTCTGCTAGTTTAATCATTTACTAATGCTCGTCCTATTTCAAAAACTCACTTTTCAAAAAGAACCAAGAACTACGTAGCTTTGAATTCTCCATCGCACCGGGAGATACGTAGGAGCGGGCCATGTCCCGTCAAGCATTTTTTTTCTAAAAACCCTTTTTTTCCCCCCTTCTCACCTAAAATAAATTTTCATTAAAGATTTCCCATTCGTCTCCAAATAAGAAATAAATAGGCAAATCTAGGTATTTTTCAAATCAAACGTTAAAACCACACATTTAATTAGAGGTTCCCTTTCGGTAGAAAGGACGTGCGCGGTGCTAACACCTTCCTCGCGCGTAATCGACCCCCGAACCTATATCTCTAGTTTTCAAAAGACCATCCGCCTTGTCCAAAAGACCTTTTTTCAATGTTTTGGTCTTAAAATTAAAATATTGGTGGCGGCTCCAAAATTATTCCACGTTGTACATCGAGAAACCCCAAGCCGGGGATTTTTCGGGGTGCAACAATTACCTTTGTATATGTGCTTCTAATCACCATTGGAGGCTTCGTATACCTTGAATCTGTAAGATTCATCAAGAAATAAAAAACCTAGCAGAAGCAGTGAAAGAAAAAACGCAAGAAAAGAAAGAAAGTCAAGAGAAGTGAGAGAGTGAAGAGAAAAGAAAGAAAGAAAGAAAGGCAAAAGAAGAGAGAGAGTGAAGCAGTGAAAGAAAAAAAGCAAGAAAAGAAAGAAAGATGAAGTTTATGGTTCGCAACTCTTCATTTTGAGAGTGAGTGAGAGGAATTTTATTGAATAAAGCGATGGGTAGCGCTTTTTAAAAAACGCTTTTTAAAAAGCGCTACCCATTCATTTCCGTGTTTTGGGCATAAGTAGCGCTTTTTAAAAAGCGCTGCCCATCGGCCCAGCACGTTCTCCAATAGGTAGCGCTTCCTAAAAAGCGCTACCCATTGCCCCAGCGTGTTCTCCTATAGGCAGCGCTTCCTAAAAAGCGCTACCCATTGCCCCAACGCATTTTAACGAAAAGCAGCGCTTCCTTAAAAAGCACTGCCCATTCCCAGCGCGTTTAAACCAAAAGTAGCGTTTCCTTAAAAAGCGCTGCCCAATAGGGCACCCTTTTTCTCAACATTTGGCGTAGTGGGCACAACTACTAGAATTTGGAAGGATAAATGGTTGAGTGATAATACCTTCGTTTGCTCTAAGAAGCCAGCCAACATGTTGGAGGATGATACATTGGCGTATAAACTTATTGATACTAATGAGGTATTCAGTTTGATCCGTACTGTCCCCTGTGTAACACATCTAATGAGACTCATGAGCATCTTTTCATGGAACACAATGTTTCTAAGTTGACTCTGTTTGCTTCTACCATTAGTGCTCGGACCCTTGACAAAGTTGATCTTAATCGTTGGTTTCTCAAATGGTTGACACGTGAGGACATGGAAGGTGCCAAATTCTACATTATATTCTAGATGATATGGAAAGCTAGAAACGATATACTTTCCAACAACGGAAAACCTGACAAGGTGAAGATTGCCAGCTCTTCCCTATCCTACGTGTTGGATTTCAACTCTACAAACCCTCCAAGAAGCTAGACCAGAAGCTATGTGGCCCCTGAACTTGTCGAGCTTGCCTTGCCCTCATTCTCTTTATTTGTTGATGCAGGTTGTTACCCTGACAGAATCATTTGTTGGGGCCTTGTTGTATTATCAACCCTGCTGGTTTCGTAATTTTTGTGCTTGCAAGCGTGACCAAATTGTTGTGGACCCTGCCCTTGCTGAAGCCCTTGGTCTAAGTTGGGGCCTTCAATGTGCTATGGACACAGAAATCCAACTCTCTATGTGTTCATTGATGCCCAACTAATAGTACCCCGCATTACCAAAGTCTCTATGGTTGCGGCAATGGATCCTATTATCCAAGACTGCAGAACTCTGCTCCTATCCTTCTTGGGCTATTCTGTTAAGCATGTTAGACGTGATAGCAATTTGGAAGCCCATAGTTTAGTCTCTTTAGCAAAGAGAAGTGAATTGTATTGAATCATATGATGATCCGCCAGTGGTTTGCTCTTTTCCATGTTTGTTTTAAAGCAATCAGCTTGAATTTCAAACAAAAAAAAAAGAAGATTGACTACAATGGCAATAGGGTATTTTGACTACAGGCAACCCGGATCACTTAAATTCGGTGACTAATCGAATAAATTTTGATATATGTTGTACGCCTTTGATGTTTCAAGTGAATTAAATTGACAAGATTTGAACATTTTTTCAGGATGTTTTTAGTGCTGGAAGTGAGACAGCAGCTACTACAATTAATTGGGCAATGGATGAGATGATAAAAGCTCCAAGAGTATTAAAGAAAGCACAAGCTGAAATGAGAAAGGGATTTAATAAAATAGGAAAAATTGACGTAGCTGCAATTGATGAGTTCAACTATTTGAAATCAGTTATCAAAGAGTCTCTAAGATTACACCATTCTGTTCCTCTTCTCCTTCCAAGGGTATGTGGAGAAACTTGTGAGATTAAGGGTTATAACATTCCAGTTCAAAGTAGGGTCATTGTCAATGCTTGGGCTATTGGAAGGGATCCAAAATATTGGACTGAACCAGAAAATTTTTATCCTGAAAGGTTTATTGATAGTTCTATCGACTACAAAGGAACCAATTTTGAGTACATTCCATTTGGTGCTGGAAGGAGAATTTGTCCTGGTATGAACTATGGTATGGCAAATGTTGAATAGGCACTTGCACTTGATCTCTACGTTTAATCAAATTTGGTATCCAGATACCAAGACCTGGGATGTGAACTTGATCTCTTCTATTTTCCTTCCGTTCAAAGCTGCCTAGATTATCCAAATCCCTCTCCCTAGAACTGATGAAGTTACTTTCACTTGGGGTGGTACTAAAGATAGACTATACATTGTTAATTCTGGCCACTATGTTTTTAGACATAAAGCTTATATTAGTAAGAAATCCTCAAGCAAGACTCATAATAGCCAGGTGTGGAACAAATTGCGGAAAATTAATGCACAACCAAAACACCTCCACTTACTTTGGCGAGTCCTAAAGGGAGCGGTTTCTGTGAATGTCAGATTACAGGATAGAGGTATGATCTGTGACCCTATTTTCCGTAGATGTGATTTGGCAGAGGAAACTTTGGATCATGCGCTTAGAGACTGTATTTGGGCTACTAAAACCTGGTTCTGTTCGCCGCTAGGGTTCCGCTTGATGTTAGGGGAAGGGCTAGAACCTGGTGGCATCGATCCTTTTTCAGTTTGGGGGGCTACTAAAACCTGGTGGCATCGATCCTTTATCACATTTGGGGGGCTAGAAATATAAAGTTTCATGAATCGAAAGAATTTCCTGTTTGGAGAACCCTCTCTACTCCACTCTGTTCGCTCCAAAGATCCCAAACCAAGGATAACTTGCTCCTTCCTAGGTCGTTTGGTTTTGGTGTTCCTGAAAAAATATTCATGGCGTCCTCCTCCGGCGGGTCTGTATAACCTCAACATTGACGCAACGAAAGTTCCTTCTGATCTTGACCTATGGGGTTTTGGCGCGGTAGTTCGTGACTCTACTGGGGTGGTTCTTGTGATGCCTTGTTGGTCTGTTCTTTGCTTGGACGATGCGACTTTGGCTGAAGCGGAAGCTCTGGTTCGTGGTCTGAGATTCTCGTTGGATTATTTCCTTCACTGATCTTATCGTGGAGACTGACTCTCTCACCGTTGCTAGTTTGCTGTCTTCACTAAGCCCTATTGTCAATTTATATTATCTGGGCCTTGTTATTGCTGAAGCCTCTCATTTGGGCTCTCTTTTTGGTTCAACCCAGTTTAGCCATATTAGGAGAAATTGTAATCAAGCTGCTCACTATTTAGCTAAGTTGGTCACTACTCACCTTAATCAAGTGTGGATTGAATCTACCCTACATATGATTGAGGATATTAATTATTGTATCTGATTTTTCTCCCCTTAGTGGTTAGTAAAATGTTTCCTTTCAAAAAAAGAAAAAAAACTTCAATCAAACTAGTCACATACTTTTGTCACCTTGTGTTGTGTTTTTTACTAAATATTTGAGTATTGTGATTTAGACAACTCCAGTTGTATCTTGTTTGATTTGGAAACTATTCATAGTACCGGACAAAAGTGGAAGCAAGATACTGGACAAAAAATACCAAAAAATACCACAGAACAATTTTCTGTCCCACAGTACAATTTTCTGATCACCCAAAAAAAATACCAAAATATTATTTTTACTTCCTACTCAATAACTCTGATATCTCTCTCTCTCTCTCTCTCTCTCTCTCTCTCTCTCCCATCTCATTCTTTTCTCTCCTTTCTCTCTCATTCTCTCTCTCCAGTACTGTATTGTTCAGTCCAGTACTTATCTGTTTGCAAATCAAACAGACCCTAATACTACACTCACCTCCCCTCAATTTTAGTTAAATAGCACATGCATCCCCCTCTGTTTTGGACAAGACATTATCCTCCCTTATATTACACACATCTCTTCTTTATAATCTAAGAATGAAAGGGGTGTTTGTGTCTTTTAAACCAAACTAGAGGAGTTGAGTAAAACTTACTTAGTAAATAAAGGAGATGCAATTTAAACATAGAGGAGGTGTCTATGTTATTTAATTATAACTTATGAGAGGTGAATGTAATTTTCCCATTGTATATATCAACATGACCAAAATGGGGCCCTTGGTCGTTTAACAATCATATTCTTTTGCTGAGTGCTACTGGTGAGAATGAAATACCAGCACAGGTACCACTTCAACATGCTATTTTTTGGGTCCATATACATGATATTCCAACATGTTTACGACCATGAAAGTGAGAAAAGGTTTGGGCCAATTCTTGGGTGAGTTATTTGAAGATGACTCAAATACAACACTGGTTTTAGGAAGACATACATGATGATAAGGTACTCCTCATAGAGGGAAGAGGAGGGAATCATGGGAGATTTTGAGAGCTCTATCTCCCTTGGTGCATTATCAGAGACTTTAATGATATTTTGACACATAGTGAGAAGCGTGGTATTGTTGAGCACCCCCAGTGGCTGTTTGCAGGGTTTAGAAAAGTAATGTTGGGTTGTGGTTTAATTGACCTGTCTATTTAAGGTCATGCATATTCTTGATGGAGAAGCATGGGGTTTAGTTAGGTTATGAAAGAGCGATAGGATAGGGCCATGGTTACGCAAATGTAGCTTAATATGTTCCCTGATGTAAGTCTTAATAATTTAGTGGCAAGCACCTATGGTCACTCGCCTATTCTCGTTGCCACTGAGAATAGATCTTATGTGTTCAAGAAACACCAATTTTGGTTTGAAAAAGCTTGGTTAGTTGAGTCGGAGTCGAGTGAGATAGTGAAGGGTACTTGGGATGCTTGTGACATAGATCCTCTTTTGGATAGACTCTATGGATGAACTGAGCAGCTGGATGTTTGAGGTCGTAGAGTGAGAAGACATTTTCATGATGATATTGAGAGTGGTAAAACGTGTATGGAGCTGGTAGGAAATTTGGGGATTGGAGAGGTCGGTGCTGAATTTATGGCTCTAAAAGATACGTTGAACTCTTTATTACTCAGTGAAGAAACCTTTTGGTGTCAAAGGGAGAAGGTGTTTTGGATGCAAGATGGTGATATGAACTCTCTCCTTTTTCACACTGCTACTGAGTTTATATGCAAGCTGCTCTTCAAATGCATTCTGACAAAGCCCTTGGTCTCGATGGGCTAAATCTTGCTTTTTACAAGCGTTTTGGGAGCTTTATGGTACACGTGAGGGAGCCTTCAATAAGTTCTAATGCATAATGTTCGAGATAGCCATATTGGAAAACAAGTGTAATTTTCACACTGATCGATGGATACTTAGTATTTATCATTTTCCAATCAACTCGAAAAAGATAAATACCGCAGGGCTTCTGGTAGTGTCTAAAATTACATTTTATACTATGTCAAAGATATAATTGGAGCTTGTAAACAACCTATATGTCCTAAGTCCCCGATGACGCTCACAGATCGACAGGTCACTACAATGTTCCCAACCAACCATTTCAATTCTACTAGTTTCTTTCAAGTTTCTTCCTTTTATTTTCTTTATGCTTTTCCTGCTTAAAAGATTCATGATGTTCGCTCCTTCCTAGGTTTGATTTCCATGCTTCTTTTAAGCCTTTTTTTATCTTCGAATTTGTTCATTTCATCAATCTTGAGTCCATTTGATGATTAGATTGTTGTTGTGAAGGAAGTCCTTTTTACTATTTCGAATTCTATTCATGTTATCCATCTTGAATCTATTCGTTTGGTGATGTGAATGAATTCTACTCTCTTTTTTTTCTAAATTTGTGATTAGAGTTCCCTTTTTACCAGGAAACCCCCGTTTTCATTTGATATTAATTTTGCTTTGATGGACACGATTTCTGACCAAAAATCAATGTCATTAGAAGATTAGGGTTTGGACTCACGAGGTAATGGTAATAGGAGAAACTACAAGCCTTGTTGAAGTCTTGCTAAGCAAATTATAAGATGGAATTTTTTGATTCCTTGTCGAATATTCTTTATTCCATTTCAAATTTGGTGTAAATTTTTCTACAATTTGTGAATAAAGCCGATGAGGCCGAAAATAGAGTTATTGGTTTTTTTTTGCTGCTTACTGAATTGTATGGAAGTTGTTATTGAAACACTTACAAACAGGCCAGTGTTTTGGAAACAATTCTAAAACTGATAACGTATATTCAATTCACATCCTTTTGTTTGACTCAATAATAATCAATTCAATTCCATTACTTCCATTTTTGCATTGAATCAATTATCTGGTCAACACAATTATAAGATGGATTGAAAAACGGTCCCTATTTAGCTCTGCTAGGGTTTGTCCCAGGAAACTGGTGTTAGGGTTAGGGTTTGCCATATATTAAGTTGTTCCCCTTGTGTTTCTTAGTACACATTTAACGATGTTACACCCTTTCCCTTGTTCAAAACCGCTGCCAATCTTTGTTTCGTTGATGCTTGCAGTGTTGTTCGCACCCTTGTAAAGTCTTAGTTCCCCATTCAATGGCCTCCTCAAGCTCGGTTACTTCTCATGACAACCCTGAAGAGCTGTTGGAAGCATTTCCATCTACGAGTCAAAGTGTGAAAAAGTTAGCACAACATGCATTGGTGGGAAAGATACTAACAGACAAACTTCAAAACAAAGGTGTAGTTAAAGACATATTGTATAAAGCTTGGGCCTACTATGAAGGGCTCTAGATCTCGGACATAGAGCTCAACCAGTTCCTGTTCTGTTCACTAATGATGATCATGCTAAGGAGGTGATGAAGAAGGCGCCTTCGTATGTGATGAATCACCTTCTGTTCCTCCAATACTAGATCCCTGAGGCGTGCACTAGAGAGATCGATTTCTCTCAGAATCCATTCTGGATTCAAACTCACAACCTACCATTGGAAAATCTGAACACAAAGTGTGTGACTATTCTGATGAAAAAGGTTGGTGACATCTTGGAGATGGAGGACCCAATAGTGGTAGGGAATATCCTACGGAACTTCTTCAGAGCTAGGGTTCTAGTGGATGGTACAAGACCTCTTCCTACGGAATGGTGGATTCCTAGATCAGGTCTACCCCGCTTATGGGTAAGCTATAAATACAAACGCCTACAAGACATGTGCTTCAACTGTGGACATATTGGCCATGACCAACGCAGTTACAAGAAGGAAAAAGTGATGGCAACGTACAACCCTAGAGTTGCAAAATACTGTTTAGGGCTCACTGCTCCTGTTCCCAAAGCTTTGGGGACCATCATTCAAGAGCAAGCTTGTAGACAAAAAGGGAAAGAAGTTCCCAGAGACAATGAAAATGACAGTAACTCTGAATCAAAAGGAAGGATGGAAGAAAAGGTGTTTGCTGATGAAGTTAGGGGAAACAACTACCCAAAGGATCAGATGAAGATATCCTTCTTTGACAGGGTTAGAGAATTGAATGCTGCAGGTATCTCAGTGGGACTACCAGTTCCAAAAGCTCCTAGTGTGGAGCCTCAGTCTCCTCCCCAATCTGGTGGTCAAAGACAAGCAACTAAACACCAAGATCCAGTTTCGATGTTCAGATCTGAAGCTATTTACCAGAACAAGGGCACTCATTGGGACCCTACAATGAAGATCTTGAGCACTGGACATGTCTCAGCTGGCTTAGGTCTAGAGAAGATGGATGATTTGGGATTGATCAAAGAAAACATAAGGCTGACTCACAAGGTGGTAATTCTGGACTACCCTAGTCCAACAAAGGAGACCGTCAGGTATAGTGGGGCTGATTTGTCTATGGAAGAGATTGCTAGGGCTAAAATGGCGTGTGCTCCTAAGAAGAAAGCAGAGGATACCTCACAACAGTTGGGATATGTTGTTGAATTTCCTCCGAGGCTACTCAACCAGACTCCAGTCAAGATAACCCCACTCATGTTAAACTACATGATGATGAAGAGGCTTCTCTAGCTCTTAGTGTGGCTGCAGGACTATCCATCAAGAAACGTCCTATCTTAATGATTGAAGGAGGTGATGACACTGATACTTTTCAAGAGAACAAGAAGAAGAAAGCTGAGCAGATGAAAGGCTTAACTGATGCTAGTGGTTCTGAGCAACAATCTGAGGACTGCGCTAAAGCTCTAGTGCGTGTCAAACATTACACAACTTTCACTATGGGGACATCTTATCCACAGGTTGAGGAGGCGAGCCCAAGCATGCCTCCAACCCCTAAATGACTTGCATAGGGTGGAATTGCCGTGGCTTGGCGGCGGCCACGAAAAATAGGGAACTTTGTGACTTAATCCATAGTCACAAGCCGGCCATTTTGTTCCTTATGGAGACCAGAGCCCGTAAGGATAGAGCGGAAAAAATAAAGCGTCGTTTAAGATTTCAGAACTTCTTTTGTGTGGAAGCCAGGGGTACATTAGGGGTTTGACTTTGTACTGGAGTGACTATTATGAAATTCAAGTGATTGAATCTAACTTGAATGTCAGTCATACTGCTGTGAAGGTAAGGAGATCTGGTGCTATGTTTGATCTCTCATTTGTATATGGTAACCCAACCTTTGCGCACAGAAGATCCCTATGGGGTAAGCTACTGAGATTAAAACCCCTAAACCAAGGGCCATGGTGTTGCATAGGAGATTTCAATGAGCTGAAAGATAGCACATCATTGCCGACATATGCAAAGACTTTCGACTTAAGGCATCAGCCACGACATTAGCTTTGCCCGGATGATAGTTCAAACCGAAATCATAGTCTTTCAACAATTCCAACCACCTTCGCTGCCTCATATTCAGCTCCTTCTGGTCAAACAAATACTTCAAACTCTTATGATCACTGAACACCTCAAATCTGGAACCAAACAAATAGTGCCTCCAAATCTTCTGCACAAAGACTACTGCAGCCAACTCCAAATCATGCGTTGGGTAATTCTTCTCATGGATCCTTAACTGCCTCGACGCATAAGCAATCACCTTCCCATCTTGCATAAGCACGCCACCTAGACCCATCTTCGAAGCATCACAATACACCACGAACGGCTTTTTCGGATTTGGCAACGTCAAAACAGGAGACGTTGTCAACCTTTTCTTCAACTCAAGGAAACTTTCTTCACAACGAGCATCCCACACAAAAGCCTTACCCTTACAAGTCAACTGAGTTAACGGAAGGGCCAACTTGGAAAAATCTTCGATGAACTTTCTGTAGTAACCAGCCAACCCTAAGAAACTTCTAGTCTCCGTAGCCGACTTTGGACTCTCCCACTGCATCACGGCATCAACCTTAGACGGATCCACAGCAATACCACTACCAGAAATGATATGACCCAGAAAACTTACTTCTGACAACCAGAATTCACACTTAGACAATTTAGCATACAGCCCCTTCTCTTTCAGGACCTCCAATACCAATCTCAAATGCCCCGCATGCTCTTCCTCCGATTTCGAATAAATCAGGATGTCGTCAATGAACACAACCACAAATCGATCCAAGTAAGTATGGAATATACGATTCATGTACTCCATAAATACACCCGGCGCGTTAGTGACACCGAACGGCATCACCGAATACTCATAATGACCATACCGCGTCCTGAAAGCAGTCTTCTGAACATCTTCATCCTTCACCTTGATCTGATGATAACCTGATCTCAAATCAATCTTGCTGAGCACTCGAGCACCCACAAACTGATCCATCAAATCGTCTATCCTCGGCAGTGGATACTTGTTCTTAATGGTCACCTTATTCAGCTGCCTATAATCAACACACAACCTCATGCTTCCATCCTTCTTCTTCACCAGCAACACAAGAGCTCCCCATGGCGATACACTCGGCCTAATAAACTTCTTCTCAAGCAGATCTTCAAGTTGCTTCTTCAATTCAGACAATTCTGACACAGACATCCTATACGGTGCCATAGACACAGGCCTCGTACCGGGTACCAGCTAAATAGAAAACTCCACTTCCCTCTTAGGCGGCACACTTGGAATCTCATCAGGAAAGACTTCAGGAAATTCGCGCACCACCTGCAGCTCTTCAATGATAGCTTGATTCTCAACAGACAGCGATGCCATCAGCGAGAATAACTGAACTCCCTCCCTTTCTAACTTCCGCAACTGGCTAGCAGATAACAAACCAGACTCTTCCTCTCCAAAGCTCACACACTTGCGACGACAATCAATGCGAACATGGTTATGCTCCAACCAGTTCATGCCCAAAATTACATCTAATCCCTTCAGCGGCAAACAAACAAAATCCACAACAAAGTCTCTGTCGAAGATCGACAAGGGACACTGAGAACACACTAGAGAGGTAGTTACCGACCCCTTAGCTGGAGTGTCGACAACCATCTCTCCATTCATAGCAGACAATACAAGATTCAACCTCTTACAACAATCAGCAGCAATAAAACAATGAGTGGCACCAGTATCAACAATAGACTTTAAAGGAGTACCATTAATGAAGCACGTACCTCTAATGAGTCCATCATCATCAGTGGGCTCCTCCCCTGCCAATGCGAACACCTTGCCACTAGACCTCTCCTTCTTCGGTTTCAGACACTGAGTACTAATGTGCCCCTCTTCACCACAGTTGTAGCAGACCACTGCCTTGCGCTCACATTCGGCCACCACATGACCGTCCTTACCGCACTTGAAACACTTCTTTGCGTCGCTTTTGCACATGAAACTCTTGTGGTCAGGCTTGCCACACTTAAAACACACAATGCTAGCAGGGACATCTCCCCCACTAGTCCTCTTTCCAGCATCAGCTTTCTGCTTACCCTTGCCCGTAGGGACCTCATACGGCTTACTACGACTTTGAAACTTGTTCTTCTTATCATTCACAATCCTGTAGTGAGCATTACTATCCTCCTCAAAAATCCTGCAACTATCAATCAAGTCAGCAAAGACACGGATCTTCTGATATCCGATTGCTTTCTTGATCTCGGGCCTCAAACCATTCTCGAACTTGATACACTTGGAAAACTCAGCATTAGCTCTAGTGTAGTGCGGATAGAACTTTGCTAGCTCCACGAACTTTGCAGCATACTCAGATACAGACATACCCCCCTGTTTCAGCTCCAGAAACTCAATCTCTTTCTTCCCTCGGACATCTTCAGGATAATACTTACGGTTAAACTCTCTGCTGAACACTTCCCAGGTAACCTCTTCATTAGCAGCCTCCAACCTCTGCCTCGTCTCTAACCACCAATCATCAGCTTCCTCAGCTAGCATATGCGTACCATAGCAGACCTTCTGTGCTTGGGTACAATCCATCCCTCGAAAAATCCTCTCCATTTCCTTCAACCAAGCTAAAGCACCATCACGATCATACTTGCCCTTGAACGTGGGCGGATTCTCTCTCTGAAATGTCGCCAGACTGCGAGTCCCAGCATTCTCACCACCAGCATTCTGCTGATTCTGAACAGCCTGCTCCATAGCAGCTAGAGCAGCAGCAATTGCAGTATCATTTCTCCCAGCCATTTCAACTCACTTGCTGCAAAACAACCAGCAGTTAGATATAATTGACAACACACCATTGTCAATTGACACTACGACTGGACAACTTGGCCTGACAGACCGAACTTTTTGCTTTGATACCACTAATGTAACACCCCTTTTCTACCCGGTAATTATTCAACAAAATCAGAGTTTACAAAAACTTTAATTCATAATTCGAAAAAGGATGTCACACATTCATCGTTAAATAACCACGTCTCATACGACATAAATCACACCTGCTTAAAATACATCACCACGCAGCGGAATATAATATAAGTTTTAAAACATAAAATAACAACGTCCTGAAAATGGACTCCAAATGACAAAATACAATAATCCAAAGTTTAGCGTTTATCCCCCCCTGAGTGTTACACATCAAAGCAAGGACACCGACGACACCGACTCAGAATAGTGAAGGTACCTAAGCCTTCACTCGCAATCACCTGCACGTTACCGCATAGGGGTAACATTCAAACAGAAGGGGTGAGATATCTTCAATATAATAGCATAAAATGATAGGAAATATGCTAGAACATGATACTATATCTACCACTCCACTACACACATCAAATTACAAACAAACAACCAATTATAAGCATTACATCAAATTATAAACATTACAACCAGTCACCATATGTCATGACAATGCATGAATGCAACCCACACCAACGGGCATATGCATGTGGTACCAAAATCACCAAAAGTCTTGCCCGTAAATAGGGGTGTCACCAAAATTGAGAGCTTTCACACCAGGCTCACCAATTCACCAAAAATCGAGCTTTCACACCAGGCTCACCAGTTTTAGAAAAATTTGAGCTTTCACACCTAGCTCCAAGACCAAAGGTCTTCACCAAAATAATGCATATGCTGTATGCGACACCATGAATGCACACAGACAATCACCAAATTAGTCACAATGTGACACACCAACAACAATCACCAAATACCACCAAAGTTGGGCTTTCACACCTAGCCACAACGACGCCGAAAGCACCAACCACCCGACACAACGGAACACCAAGACTTGGAACCTTCACACCTAGTTCCAACAACACCAAGGTTTGAGCCTTCACACCTAGCATCAAACCGGACCAAGACACCTAGAGGACAACAATCTTCCAACACAACACCAAGAAGACAACCATTTTCCAAAACAGCACCAATACACCAAGATGACAACAATTTTCTAAAGCATTTAAGGAACGAGGGTTTTTCACAACACCGGAGACAAACGACAATTTTTCAAAGTATTTGAGATACGACAACTTTCTTGTAGAACATCACCATTTAACGACTACACCAACGGTAAAACAATTTTTCCAGAAAAATGGGCCACTTTGCCTCAAATTAGAATATTCAGTTAGGCCTCTGAATAAGCTTTCCAAAACATTTTGAAACGTCTAAATCGGACTCCCGAGTCAAAAGATATGCCAAAAAACAAAACCGGGGAAAAATTGAGCAACATCCTGAAAATGGCGCCCAGTGCCAGGGGCAACACGCAGGAACTGGCCAACAAACAGAAAATTGGCGCCCTTGGCGCCCAGGGAACTCAGAAGAATGATTCAGCAACGCCACGCAACACGGAACACACACCGGACACCGCGCCCATGCACAGGGCGCCTAGTAGGAAACAGCCACACAGGGAAACTGGCGCCCAGGAGCAGGGCGCCGAGCAACAGACCACACACTGAATCTGGCGTCCAGGGGCAGGGCGCCTAGCAACCAACGCAACGCATATGACTTTGGCGCCCAGGGGCAGGGCGCCTAACAACGGGCAGCAACACAACAGGCAACACCACAGAAATTGGCGCCCTTGGCGCCCAGGCAGCCTAGAACAAAACGCAACACAGAATAGGGATAGGCACCAGCCACAGGAACGGCGCCCATGGCGCTCCTGCGCCAAGACAGCGCGCAACACAACACTGAGAACAGGCGCCCATGGCGCCCAGGACTCAGAACACAGCAGCAACAACATCCTGGCACACGCACACACCCACCAGACACGGCGCCCATGCACTGGGCGCCAAAAACAGCAACATGAAACGCAACACCCAGCGCCCAGCAGCAGGGACCCCAAATCAGCAACACCCAAAATCACCAAAACACCACATATGCAAATCATATCACCAATTTAACTCATCAAACTTTAATCACCAATGCCAATCACAACATCAAACAAACATTTTCTCGAACACCTAACATGCAATTTGTTATAACAACAATAAATCTCAATTTCTTATGATCACATCAATCACCAACAATCAAGTATTTTCAAGTAACCTAGTTACGAATCACCTACCATCAACTACACATCGAAATCAAGTCCTAGGCATCATAGGATCTATTCCCACATAAACCCCATCATAAAACCCTATTATAAGGAAGAACCCCACCCTTACCTTATATTAGGAGAGCACCAATTCCCTTGATCGAGTCACCAACAGAACCTCAGCAACACAGCACCTCTCTGGTCCCTTGGAATTCGCGAATCCTCCCCTTCTTCTCTTCTCCCTTTGCGCGCCGTACCCTTCTCTCTTCTCTTCTCTCTATTTCGCAACTTTCCTCTCTTTTTCTCAAGCCAATTCGCAAATGCCACTAAGCCCTAGCCTAGGCGCTTCTCCGATGCGCCTAGCTAGCGGGCTTGGATCACGGGCTTCCTCCAGCTTAAGCCCGGTCACTAACGCCATCCCCTAATATTCAATTACACACCTCTTAATCCAACGTTAAAATAATTACACCAACTAAAATAAATAAAATAAATAATTGAATACCTAAATATTTAATTAAATAATTTAATTAAATATTTGGGCGTTACACAAGGCAAATATAAACTGAATAGAACATGTTTATATAATTGAAATCACAAAAGAGAGACAACAAGATAGAGATTACACAAGTTGCAGCTCTTTGCATGAATTTTCCTAGCAATGCAATAGCATTAGCTCCTTAGCACTTAGTAAAACTATGAAGTTGAGGTAAGGGGGATTTGTCAATTCCTTCCTTTCCTTCTTACAAAATAGAAACTAACTATGTATATTGAAATTTTGATCTAACTTATCGATTGTGATCTATCTTCAAGTGAAGGAGTGAGGTCCTTTTATAGTCTTTAAGAGAGGTGCTTCCTTCCTTCATGTTGAAGTAAACTAGAGGTTGAATCATGGTTACTTTTCAGAAGTTGTTTCCCAAGTTGAGGTCTTCAATCAAGTGTGTAGGGAGGTCCAATGAGTATGAACATGTGTCCCTATGTAGATGACTCTTCAAAGCTATGTGGGAATTGTAGGCGCCGAAATATATGAATGTGCTTGCTTTAGGAGACCAATCATGAGGTCATCAAGTGCAAGTGGAAGTGCTAGTGGATGGCTTCAACCTTCAGGCAATGCAATTGCAGTGCAGTAGCATTGTGCTAAACCAGTGGAGTTGTAAGTGCAGAATTAATGCAGGAGCATCTGTAGACTGCACTGAGCAAACTTATCAAACATACCACAATATATCCAAAATGGCCTATTAACAACTATAACCATGTTAAACACTCAAGTTATCATATATCACATAAAACACTATATAAACTCTTTATCTTTGCTTGAAAGAGGGCAATTTACTAAGTTTAAACATATGAATAACTCTATATAAAATAGAGTTAACAGTTTCCCTCTCCCCTTTCTGGTGCACTTTATTAGAGATTAGAAAGCCATTTTATTTTTATCTCCAAATCGACGTTTTTTCCTTCGTGAGAGATTTGATGATTAAGACATTTTATGGGTTTCTGATGGACTTGGATCCTCTCGTTCTATTCTCCCTACATTTCCCTCATTCTTCTCTATCTGTCTCTTACTTTCACTCCCTTTTAAATTAGTTTTATTTGGATTTTAAATAATTTAAAAATTTATATAAATATGACGTGTTAGTAATGTTAAAGCTATGTCAGCATTTTAATAGCCATGTGGGCTTTTTGTAACAGAGTTAAACGAAAATTTCAAAGAAAGGGCAATATCGTATACATTTTGAAACATAAAGGACTTTTTTTGGACAAAAAAAGATAAAAGACTAAATCGTTACCTGAAATTAAGTTAAGGGACCCCGTGAGCATATTAGCCCTCTATTGTTTTTAAATAAGTCCCTATAAAAGCAACTTTTTAAAAAAGTCCTTCTGTTAAGACGCTACAAAAAACACCTACGTGGCTAACAGATGTCTGAGTTGTTATTTATTTATTTTTTCTAATTTTTTTTTATGCCGAGTGGGACTACCACTTCATTATTTTTTATTTTTATTTATTCTTTAAACATTCATCATTTCCCTTATTTTCTCAAACTTATCTCTTTCTTTTTATTCTCGGACATCTCTTTCAACGCACAACTTCAATTCAATCTTGTTTTGTTATTCTCTCTTTCTTTTATTCCCTCAGACTCAACCTTTTCCATCCTTCTTATTACCAATTATATTCCTCTTCAACCAGAACCCTCTATTTCAACGCAACAAAACTAACTTCAATTCAATCTTCTTCCCTCAACCCACCTCTAGTTGAGCAAACAACTCTAACCAAAAATCCAACGAAGACTCTTTCCAATAAAGACACAGGGGAGGGTTCTTCACAATCAAAAAATACCACTTCCACTTCTAGGGTTATTGAGAAGAAGAAAAAGCCCCCAAACACCCAACACAACAACGACAAAGAAGAAAAAAAATCCCAATAATCAGCACAACCCCCCAAACACTCACCCCAACCCCCAAACACCTAACACAACTAAGAAGAAAAATCCCAACAATAACACAAACAACACAAGCTCAAACTAGATTCAGTCACCTCATCCTCCCATCCCCGTGTCACCACCATTTTCCCTCCCTCCTTAACCACCATGGCGGGAAAAGCCCCCCACCCCCCTAAGGCGACCTCCACACCCAAAATCACCAAGAGAAATATAGCTTTAATTTAAGACAATAGAGGAAATGGGTCGTTTGTTGTTGTTGTTGTGGTTTTGATTTTGACTGCAGTACTCTTGGTGAGTGTTGTGTTTTGTCAAAAGTGTGGATGCTCCAGGAGAGGTATTTGCTCGATGAAGAATGGCCAAGAAAATTTTGAACTTACTTCTTCTTCTATCTCCCCTCGCCATAGTTCTCTCCCAGATCTGATTTTTAGGGTTGCATTTGGAACCCGTATAAGTGATTAAAAACAGGTCTGGTTGTGGTGAAATGAGAGGATTGAAGCGCACAGAGAAAGAGAGGGGGAGACGAAGTGCAAAGGAGTGGGAGAGAAGATGGAAGATTGAGAGAGAGAGACAGAGAGAGAGAGATGAAGAAGCTGAGGGATATTTTTGACAACATAATGGTCTTGGTCCTAAGAGTTTTCACACTGCTGTCCGAAATTAGCACCGGATAGGGGTGAAAGGTAAGATCGGAAAAGAGATCAACCTATTCAAAATTCAGTGGTTGAAGAGGATCGGGGATATACTTACGAAGCCGGGATACATGGAACACATTATGAAGGCTGGACAAAGATGGAGGTAAGGCTATACGCTAAGCAAAAGGTCCAATCCTTTCTACAATCTAAAAAGCACCGATAAAATTGGGAGTAAGATTCTTGGCACGCATGGCTCGACCAATACCAAATGTGGGGGTAACTTAAAGAAACACATGATCACCCTTTCTAAATTCCAAAGATTTAGTCCTTTTGTCCGCATAACTTTTCTAACGACTCTGAGCTGCTTTAATCCTCTTCCGGATAGAATGAATTTTCTCAGTGGTCTCTTGGACTAAATCTGATCCTAACAACCTTTTCTCACCAACTTCAAACCAACATGACTGAGTCCTTTATTTACGACCATACAAAGCCTAATACGGTGCCATTCCAATACTAGAATGATAACCGTTGTTGTAAGCAAATTCTACTAACGAAAGATGATCTTCCCATGTGCCGCCACTGTCAAGCACACTGGCCCTTAGCATATCTTCAAGATCAGAAACTATATGGGTTGGAACTCCATGAAGTATGAAAATATTTCTGAGAAACTCATATGCTAGCTTTGACACCTTGTAATTGGATTGAATGAGAATGAAATGAACAGACTTAGTCAAACAATCAACTACAACCAAAATAGAATCATGGGCAGATTGGGGTACGAGGTAACCCCATAAAAAAATCCATTGAAATGATTTCCCACTTCCATTCAGGAATCTCCAATGGTTGCAATTGACCTGAAGGTTTCAGATGCTCAGTCTTAACTTTCTGACAAGTTAAACATTGAGATACAAATTCAGCAATGTTCGTCTTCATCCCCAGCCACCAATACCACTGTTGAAGGTCACTGTACATCTTTGTGGAACCACGATATTCTGAATATTGGCTCTTATGAGCTTCTCTCAAAACTTGATTCATAAGATATCTATCATCGGGAACACACATCCTATCATTGAATCAAATAACTCCAGCACCAGCTTCTACAAAACCAGGTTGACCTCTCCTGCCTTGTGAATCAGGATCAAATTCTTGAGCTTGTTTAATGGACCACGACCCCAACCCTTGATAACTTGACCACAACTATGCCTCCAAAATTGAGCAGTGATCCAACTTATGCGTGAATGTAACACTTGTTGGAGGGTTCCACGAATCAGTTCTGCTCCAGTTCTCACGATAAGTAGGCGAGAGCACTTCAGATCGCTTTTGGATGTGTAGGATAGTATCACTCATTTCAATAGACTTTCAATAAATAGTATTAGACGACCAACGTTATCATAACATAGGTATGACACGTCTCCGCTCCAAGATCTTGAACAACCACTGCGGCGAATCCGTCTCAATGACAAAGGATTGACCAGTGTTACGACGATTACCAAAATATATCCAATCATAACATAGGTATCAACAAGAATAAGTTTCATGTTATTTTAACTTACAATAAATTAATGGTATTTGGTGGTCGAATAACACCATATCATCCTAATATATTTCACCATTTAGCTGAAAATTCTTGCATATATATAGGATGTTTAATAAAGAACCAAGAAAGTGTTTTATTTTATCACATAATCAAATAAATTTAAAAGAAAAGCTAATCATGGAGCAGAACTGGAGCAGACCAAAAAAAGAAGACTAATAGTTTTCATTACTTTTGATGGAAGTATTTAGCGTCTTCCTAGAAGATCCTTAGTCATTTATTATTTCATTCTACATATTTCTCTCTCTTTGAAAAATAGCTAATGGTATTATTGACAAAGCAATAATTAATGTTGAATTAGACTTTGAAATTAGCGCGAGGCTAATCGCGCGCGGGGGGGGGGGGGGGGGTGGGGGATCAGAAGATTTGCTCTGAACCAAGCCATGTTGGTCCCTGCTTGTGCGCGCGATGGAGTCCCTTCTACTTGCTTGTTTACAAGCTCTCATTAAGCTTTAATATTTAAAGACTTTGGTGAGTCCAAAGCCAAGCAATGTGGGACTTCCCACTTTTGAAATATCCTTTGTTTTTTCAATAAAACACAACAAAAAGAAACCAGGGAAAGAGTACGGGAGGAACTATACGTGGTTGTGAACCCGGAGGAGGAACTGAGAGAGAAAGCGAAGGGTGGTCCAGTTGTGGTGGTCGTTGATCTAGGATGGGGAAGGAGCAGTGGTTCTTCCGGTGGTGGGGGGAGTTCATCGCGGAGGTTCTGTGGCAGTGACAGTTTCCGGTGGTGAGCTTCTTGTCTTCCTCTCACCTCTCTCCCTCTTTTTTTTTGTCTCTTTGTCTTCTCTATTCTCACTATTTTTCCTAAAATCTTTCCTTTCATTTTTCTATTATATGCTTCAATCTGTCAAATTCCTTTTGTTTTTTCGGATTCTGTTCTTATAAGACTTTCATTTTTGCTATTAAAGGGGCGTGCGAGAAGATGATTCATGGGGAGTATCACCGGAGCCTCCGCGAATACGAGAGAGAGCGGCAGTGCAGACTGTGTTCGCAGTGACTGTTACGACGCTCGCGACGGCAGTTATGGGAACGGTAGACGCGGAACGCACACGGTGGAGCATGGCAACAAAGGAGAAGGAGAGCGAAAAGAAGCGAGAGAGACAAGGAAAGTAGAGAAACCAACTTCATCACAGATCTCACTCCGGCGACCACACCATTGGAATCGCAGCCTCAAGACTGTCAAGACCCGAGACTATCTCGGCCATCAACCGGCGCAGCCAAGTCCACGCCCTGCCTGATTGAGTTTTGGTCTAGTAATCTATTTCACTCTTTGTATTGATGTGAATCTTTTTATGTGAGATTCTATTAGATCCGGTTTAGTTGAATTGAGATTAAGAATGCGTGCATATGAGAATTTTTATTATAGTTGTGAGCCAGTTTGGTATTCCCTTAAAGTTGGTGGTGAAAAATCTAGGGACTGGTTTTTCCTAAGATTTAGTGTATTAAACTTATCCATGCATTTTTACTTTGCTAAAACTACAAATTGAATGAAGATGTTTCTATTTCAGACTTTGAAGTTAAGATGTCTTTTAGTAAAGGTCAGCGGGTTACCAAAAGTTTACCTTATGTGGGCTCTAAATCATCTCAAACAAAGAAAAAGGTACCTGCGTACAGTTTCAGTCGTACCATCTAGAAAGAGAGAGTCCTATAAAGAGGAATGACATGGATTTGAGAGAGTGGACATTGCAGCAACAGGGTCATGAAAAATTGTCTGATAAGAAACTTGAAAATTTAGTATCAAAGTCCTCCCTCTCAAACATGTCTAAGGAAGCTGATATTAAAAGGTGTGCTTCTAAATCAACTCCATATCAGAACGTGGTAAATTCTAGGGCTGATGTAAAGCGAGTTCTCTTTAGCAAGATGTCAGATGAGAAAGGGCAAAAATTTGGTTGTTCTGTTATTGAAAGTTGTTGTTGTTGTTGTTGTTGTTGTTGGTTTAGACACAAGCAAAATTTGGATTTGGAGTTCAAATAGCTTATTTATCAGTTACTTACTTTGTTCACTTTCTTTCAAAAAGATTCATCCATGTAAGTGATATTATCACACTGTTTTCTAAGCCATTGACTAAAAACTTGGCTAATTGGTTAATCACCTAAAAAATTTGGTTAATTGGTGTTGTAAAGTGGTTTTTGGTTATTTTTGGCTGGAAATTTTGGTCCAAATATCATTACTCTATATGGTTTAATTCCTCCTACCCAAACATTGTATCTAAAAAATTCTTTACTTAACCCGTTTTTAAAAAATAAAATCCATACACGATGGTTTAATTCGGGTGTCATTAATACATCGTTTACTGGATGTGAAATTGCACTGCAAAATTCCAAGCTATTCACCAGCCTACGTTTTTCATTTTGTCAAGATTACGCTAGCCACCGGCCCTTAGCTCCTCTTTAATGCATTCGCCTTGTTAAATTTATGGTACCCACCGCCCATTAGCTAATATTTAATGTCTCTCTGTTACTTCATTTATTTTATGCATTATTTCAATCTTTAATCTTCCACAAACCTACAGCAAAACACCACGCTATTAACTACAAATATCACACATATTATTTACATATTCCCTTGATCGACTACATTGGTCAGTTTTTATTTATGGACACTTATTTTTTTGTATCCATCTTTGTACTCTTTTTTGGTTCGGACCATCGCTGACTACCCACGGAGTGTCCCAACGCATTCAACGAAAGACTAATCTTTGTTCGTGCTTAAGAACAAATTTTGCACTGGCCGTCCATCATTGTACTCTGATATCATGTCATTTGGGCTCTATATAGTACTATAAAGCAGTATTTTAATTAATTATATCTCTCATTGTTTTCACCAATAATCCAAACCAACTTCAATGTGTTTTTATCCCCATATACGACTGTTCCATGCAACGTTTAATTGGGTTCCTTTAATTTCCCCTTTATTTCCATTCCATTTTTCCAATCCGTTGGTTGTGCCAAATAAATAATTTAATTTATTTTTTACAAAAATGAATTTTATTAAAAAACTATTAAAAATGGATGAGTTTTTTTTTGACACGAAAACATCTCATTCGATTGATAGAGAAGAGAGAGAGCCCAAGGCCTCATTACAGACAATAGAGTTAACAGGTTCAGGGACATACCCCTGCCAAAACGAGGAACCTATTTGCGAAGCTACACTAACAAGTGCATGAGCAGCTTGGTTACACTCCCTACGAATAAAGGAAATCCTAGAATTTGGGATTTGGCCTAACAAAGCAATACAATCAACAATTATGGGTTCAATAGCAGCTACAGATTTCAAACCCAAAAAACAGTTAACAACAATCTCAGCATCACGCTGAAACCAGCAGTTAGACAAATTGTTTAAGCTAGCCCAGTTAATAGCCCACCTAACGGACATTGCTTCAGCTACAGTTGCATTTGGGGACCTTGTTTGCTTGAGGACAGCAGCATGGCGAATAGCTCCATGATGGCTACAGACAATGAAGGTCCAAACTGAGACACCATCATCAAAGCACCCAGCATCTGTGTTGATTTTTAACGAACCAGTAGGCGGACCGATCCACTTCAGATTATCAGCAACAGGCCGAGGCACAACAGCAAGCCTAACATTTGCCAGATTGAACTCAGCCACAAAATCACAGCTGCTTAAGGTGATAACTGTTGGAATGAAAACAGATTGGTTAAAAATAAGATCATTTCTATGCTTCCAAATTTTCCATAGAGTGACACAAAAGAGTTGCCTAGCCAGAGAGTCATCAATTGTAAGCCAGTGAAGAACCCAATTCATAAAATCAGAATGCGGTGGGATTCTAATACCAAGAGGAGAAGAGAACCAAACCATTTGGGTAGGACAGCAGTTCATAAACAGGTGACTAGCGGTTTCTACACTTGAACACCAAATTGGACATTGGGTATCTAGTTGAATTCCCTTCCTTTCCAATCTACTCCTAGTAGGGAGTATATCCTTAGAAAATCTCCAAAGAAAATTCTTCACACAATTTGGAACATTTGATTTCCAAATGTGTTTCCACAAGCTGTTGTTCATAGAGTTAGAAGATTCAGGAATTTTCCTCAGCCTCTCTTCCTTCAATAAGTGATAGGCAGACTTCACAGAGTATTGGACATTAAGCTCACCGTGCCAAACCAACCTATCCGAAGGCAGTCTCCAAGAAATAGGGATATTGATGATTTGTTTAGCCTCATAAATTCATAACTGTTGAAAATATCAAAGATGAGCTGCCTATTCCACTGCTTAGTATCACTGTCAATTAATTGGCTCACAGTAGCATTAGAATCCAAGGTGATGATGGGACTACAAACCTTAAAGTTGGCTTGCTCCGGGAGCCAATTTGCATGCCAAATACTAGTTTTCTCCCCATTTCCAATAAGCCACCTTGACCCTTTTTCAATAACTCTCCTTGCACTAAGAATACTTCTCCAGGCATAACTTGGCTGGAATCCCACCGAGGCATCCAAAAGATCAGATCTAGGGTAGTATCTACCCTTGAAAACTCTAGCCATGAGGGAAGAATCATCATCCATAAGTCTCCAGCATTGTTTTCCAAGTAAAGCGGTATTAAAGTCACTGAAACTTCTTAATCCCATACCACATTTTGCTTTACTAGACCCCCATTGAATTTTCCTCTGAGCTTCAGTTGTGCCCCACCAGAATTTAGAAACAAGAGATTCAATCTCTTTGCAAGTTCCTTCAGGAATCTTATAGCAGCTCATAATGTAGTTTGGAATTGATTGTGCAATAGCTTTGATAAGAGTTTCTTTTCCCGCTCTTGATAGACACTTCTCCTTCCACCCTTTGACCTTCTTCCAAACTCTATCTTGAACTAGGGAGAACACCTATTTCTTTGATCTACCAATAACCACAGGAAGCCCATGGTATTTAGCATGAGGTGTCACAGCCTTAATCCCAATCTTGTTACAGATCATTTCTTTCTCTAGGATAGGCACATTTCGGCTATATGACATATCAGATTTATCAAAGTTGACAAGCTGCCCTGAAGCAGACTGATAAGAGTTTAGAATAGAAGTAATAGTTTCAGCTTCCTTGGAATTAGCCCTAGCAAACAAAAGGCTATCATCAGCAAAGAGGAGGTGAGTAATCTAGGGAGCACTCCTAGCAATCTTAATACCATGTAAATTGCCCTTTTTGGATTCATTATGGAGCATATACCCGAGAGCACATTAGCACAAAGAATGAACAAGTAAAGGGACAGAGGGTTCCCCTGCCGAATACCTCTCTCCGGAAAAAAGGTTCTACTAGGCTGGCCAATGATGAGCACCTGGTAAGACACTGAGTTGATGCAAGCCATGATCAAGGAAGTAGTTTTAGCAGGAAAACCAGAATGATTAAGCACAGCTTCAATGAAAGGCCATTCCAATCTGTCATAAGCCTTCGCCATATCTAGCTTGAGAGCCATCATACCTTTCTTGCCCTTGGTCTTCTTCTTAAGCCAGTGAAAGCACTCCATAGCAATTAAAGCATTATCAGTAATGAGTCTTCATTTTACAAAAGCACTCTGCTCAACATCAATGATACTAGGAAGAAGGCTTTTTAGCCTATTAGCAATAGATTTTGTAACAATTTTCATAACAACATTACATAGGCTAATAGGTCTAAATTGCTTAGGAGAAGAATGATTCTTACATTTGGGGATCATAGCAATGAAGGTTTTGTTGATGTTTCCCGGGGAGCTGCCATTATTCAGAATATCAATCACCATCTTGGATACATCATTCCAAAAATGGGATGAGTTATGAGATCCCAATTTGAGTTTTTAATGAGTTCACCATTGGAGTGAATCTTGAGGGTAGTTCTTAAAAATGATGTGGATGTGTGGTTCCCGTATAAGAATATTAATTGAGTTCATGGTTGAAAGTGCTCTTAGGACTATAATATGAACATAAATAAAATGATTAATTGAGATTATATCCTGTTAAGTCATTTTTTGGTAAAAAAAAACAAACATTTCTTTTGTCAATAAAATCCTTAAAAAACGTAAAGACTAAAAAAATTATTAATTGTTATAAAACTAAAATTTTATTCTGAATATATCCTCATTACGTAGTGTGATGTGACTTGTGAGCATGGGAAAAGATGTTGAAAATTTGGTCACAATTCACTCTCTATATATCCACTTTGATGTAAATATGAAAATATGTTGAAAATTTGGTCACCTACCCAGTTTCACACTATGGAAAACTTGATATAATCTTCTCACTATGTGTATGGGCTACATTTTTATTTTAAAGCACACTCTTAAAAGTGGTCCCACATCACAATTTTATTGCTGCCAATTAAGAAAGGGATTGCAAAGAAAATCATGTAATAACACTGTAAATAGAGTTCAGACTTAGCCATGTTTGAAATAATAATTTCTTTTAAACAACTGAGCCA
This sequence comes from Astragalus membranaceus, assembly GCA_039519185.1. NCBI lineage: Eukaryota > Viridiplantae > Streptophyta > Magnoliopsida > Fabales > Fabaceae > Astragalus > Astragalus membranaceus. The sequence goes on along the minus strand of CM076848.1, from coordinate 105,511,328 downwards.
CCTTCGAATTGTTCAGTTGTTTAAAAGAAAGGAGGAAGCGCCAATGATACAGATCCTCTCTCTCGAGAGAGAGGTTGCGAACCCTAGAGATGGGTTGTCCTACGCCGTGGCGGCCGCCGTGCCTGCACCGGCCGATCTGATCCAGCTGACTGGGCGGCTAACTGTTGAAGCCCCTTGGTATCGAGATGAGTGGCTTTTTCCGGAGACGGCAGTCGTCGCCCCTGCGAAGGTGGATCCGAATCTGTCAGTTCCAATTGCAATCGCTGTAAGATTCGGTGCGTTCTCCCCGGTGTTTGCTCCGCGTGTGGTGGTCGCCCCTGCGAAGGTCGTGGGTTGGGTGGTTCCGTACGCTGTGGCTGGTGTTGATGCTAGCTTCGGTGCGCTCTGGTTCGGATCTGTTGTTCGGAGTCGGATCTATTGGGTGCTGTGGGTCTCTCCCCCTGCGGTGGTTGCTCCTGTCCCGCCACCGCCTGAGCCTCCTCCCGGCGTCCGTCTGGTTCGGATCCGGCGCTGGTTGCAGCTCTGGATTGCGTTCGGGTTCGGATCGTGGGTTTCTGGTTTGGGTTCGGTTGCGTTGCTGTTCGGATTGCATTGATGCTGTCTGTTTCTGGTTTGGGACTGTTGCGTTGGTTCGTAGATGCTGACTGTTTCTGGTTTGGCATTGGTGGCTGTCGTCACGAAATTTGGACCCGCAGTCTCGCCTCCCCCCATTTCGGTGTGGGCCCTTTCCCTGTCGCTCGCGGTTCTGCTTGATTGTGCCTCGGTGTTGGCTGGGGGCGCAATACCGCGGTGGTGGTTGGTGGCTCGACTTCCTCGATCAAGCTAGGTGCTGTCTCGGTGCTGGCCGGTGGCACGACTTCGCGATGATGGCTGGGGTTCCGCCGCCGGTGGTCTGGAGTGTGGTGACTCGATTGTGGTCTAAAGTTGTTTAGTTTAGAGGTCTTTGTTAGACTCTCTTTATTGTCCTTATTCCAAGGGTATTGGCTGAGTCCCCCCTTGTGCTTTTTGTACTGTTTTTATTTTTTAATAAATTCGGGCCTCCTGCCTGTTGCTTAAAAAAAAAAAATAATTTCTTTTGATATACTTCAATTATTTTTTGAAAAATTTTATTTACGCCCTTAACGGTACCTTTATTATCATATCATATATTCAATCTTTTTTTTCGTGGTGATATCATTTATTCAATCTGTTCCCACTATATAGTCCATATGTCAGTCGTGTAAGGAAAATGTTTACTAAACCTGCAATTTAGATATGGCGTCATTTATCGTATTGAATCTCTTCAAATTTCTTCATTTATCGTTTCATTTTTTTTAAAAAAAGCTTATTTTGTGACCGTTTTAATTTCTGAGGAAAAGTCAATTTTTTCGTTGTAGGTAGATATATGTCATCATTTAGTCACTCCATATAGAACTACACTTAATTATTTTGTTGTTTAAATTGTTTCTCTCATACAAATACAAATACAAATAACTCAACAATATACTGTTCACTACAAAAAAATTGGTTATTAGCGACGAAAATTTCCCTCGAAAAATGACCAAAATCCATCGCTAATGGTCATTTGCGAGGGAATTAGCGAGGGACCAGTTCCGTCACTAAATCCCTCCTCGCTAATTCGGATTAGCGAGGGAATTGAATCCCCCGCTAATTAGCGAGGGAATTTTCCCTCGCTAATGACTGCAGTTTTTCAAAAAAAAAAGCTGACACGTGTCAAGTGCTCAATGGCTTGTTTTTTTTATATATTTGTTAATAGTACTGTTAAAAAATTATTATATTATTAATGAATATTATATTATATTATTAATTTTGTGGTTGTGGTGGTTGTGGTGGTGGGGGTGGTGGTGGTGGTGGAAGGCGGAAAGAAATTCGTATAGGTGAGAGAAGAGGAATTCATAGGTGGAGAGAGGAGTTCATGGTGGTGGTCTCGTGGGTGGTGGTGGCGGTGGTGGTGGTGGTTGTGTGGTGGTGGTGTGGTGGTGGTGTGGTGGAAGAAGGTGGAGAGAAGAAGAGGGAAAGGGGAAATCATAAGAGAGAGAGAGAGAGAGAGGGAGAGGATGAGGAGCTCCGGTGGTGGTGGTGGTTGTGTGGTGGTGGTGTGGTGGAAGAAGGTGGAGAGAAGAAGAGGGAAAGGGGAGAGTAGCTCCGGTGGTGGTGGTGGGTTAGGGTTTGTAGGTGAGAGAGAGTAGAGGAAGAGGAAGGGGAGAGTAGGCCGTAGGTTGGTTGTATGTTGGTGATGGTGGTGGTGGTGGTGGTTGTGTGGTGGTGGAGAGTAGAGGAAGAGGAAGGGAAGAGGAAGGGTGAAAAGGAGAGAAGAGTGAGGGTGTTGTGACTGAGAAAGAAGAGTGAGGGTGTAAACGGCTTTAAGAAAAAAAAAGTAAAAATATTTGCGAGGGAATTAGCGACGGAACTGTCCGTCGCTAATTTCTGTACATTTACCAACCCCTGCACTGAGTCCCATCATCTGAAAACTGTCAAAAATTAGTGAGGGAATTAGCGAGGAACTTAAATTTCGTCGCTAAATACCTGCCCTGTGTCCCATCATCTGAAAACTGTCAAAAATTAGCGAGGGACTGAAATTCCGTCGCTAATTTTCAAAATTTCCGTGGCTAATTTTCAAAATTCCGTCGCAAATTCTCAAAAATACGACAACCCTTATTCCCTCGCAAATTCCGTCGCTAATTCCAATTTTTGCGAGGGAACATTAGTCCCTCGCTAATTTTCGTCGCTAATGGGCAATTTTTTTTGTAGTGGTTGTTCGTTAACCTAAGAGCACTTGAATGAGATGATAGGGATTTCTTCCAGCTTAACTAAGGTCTTGGGTTTGAAACCAGTCTTTTGCATGCAATTGTGTTAAATCCTTTGAGGGAATGTGTGCCTCTTATTGTGGTCTTACCCAGCAAAAAGTTAGTAAACCTCCCATTTTTTGTAACTTTTTCAATTTTTTTAATAATACTGTGGTTTGCAATTCGCATAGATTGGGTCTTTCTTCTGTTCTTGGTTCTTTAAAGCATCTAATGTTTGTATCGTAACTTTAAATTTGTAGATGGTAGCTCTAAATATGATATGCATCATATGTGCATCATTTATCTGTTATTTTATTCTAATTTCTCATCGAGCTCTATTTTTACCTTATTTTGCATTCATCCCAAATTTAATTTTTATTACAATTTCCCTCATCAGTTTATGGTTCCTTATTCAAGCTGTATGGAAACAAAGATCCCCTACACTGATGACATTGTTCCTGGAAAGATTGATTGGAAGTTCAAGCTAGGATTGTTCGACTTTGGAAGGTTCCTAACATGAGAAATAGGGATGAAAGTAATACCAATGAATTTCTCCTTTTGGATGAAAAGGTCGAAAGTCATTTTCCGAAATTGCGCTCTTTTAGACATTCATTCTTCTAACACAACATTTATACGTATACATAAATTTGATATAAACATGACTAAAAGATAAGAAAAAAAACAAGACTTAAAACAAAAAAATATACAATGAAATATAGAAAAAATTATTTATATAACAGAAAATAGAAAAATGATATACAATGTAATAGGAAAACATATATTCATATATCGGACCATATGTGAACCGATAAGTACCCACGAGTACTCATTGAGTACTGATATCGGGTACGGTATCTGGTTCGGATATGGCTCTGACTTTGAAGTACCCATGCTTCAGAGCGAGAACTTTATTATAGATAGAAAAATGGGCTAGTAATATAAAAACATGAATGTTTCTTTTTTTGACCAAAAATAATAATGTTTCTTAGACATATAAGATTTGGATAAGATGTAGTCAAAATAGCTTATAATGAATGAGTAAACGGATTTGGATTTAGTTACTTTGAAAGTGTATAACTTTGGTAACTTTAGGTTTGTTCGAAGAGAAAAAAATGAGAAAGAAAAATGAAATAAAATGAAAGAGAAAGAACAAAACACAATATATTTCTCGCTCTAAAGTCAAAGAATCTCTTTCCTAAGTAGATCTTGGTCATTCAAACCGATTTCGACTATTTTGTATTTTAAGTTTGCATTTGGGACAAGTAGAATATAACCTATCATATCTTCATCCAATGCCCGAATCCCATAAGTTTAGCGGAATAACCTTTTTATTTTGATTCATTTTTTATGTCTTTGAAACTTTAAGTGAGTTAAATTGAAAAGATTTGAACCATTTTTCAGGATGTATTCGGTGCTGCAAGTGAAACTGCAGCTACTACAATTAATTGGGCCATGGCTGAGATGATAAATAAATAAGTCCTTTTACTTTTATATAAAAGTAATATTTTGTGAGGAGAAGGGAGATGAGGGCTTGAAAAAGATTAGTCTATATTTTAATATGTATTTAAGATTTTACAAAATTAAAAGAACAAGTTGATAGATATCCAAATATCATTTTTAATCACACTTGATTTATGTTTAGAGACATTTTATAGTTTCTTCAATTCTAAAATGAAAAATATGCCCTCCCCTCCCAAACATACCCTAAGTATCACTCAACTTATACGGATGAACAATTGATTGTCTAGTGACTTATATTGAGAGAGAAATATTCCCCCTCATCACTATTATAAGCAAAAAAGCTTCAATTCTTGATCACTATTTTATAAGAAAAAATTAACTACGTTTACCACATGGTACTAATAAACCCTTTATTTAATTAAGTGGTTGGCAATAAAGTGAAGTAGAATTTTTTTTCTATTAAATTCTAAAGGTCAATATAGTAAAATTGATTTGTCTATTACATGAAATTTCAAATATTTGATTGCACTATGTAAAAGTAACTTTTTTCGCTTATAATTAATAGAAGCCGGAGGGAGTATTTAATAGAAACGAAAGGAAACTCATTATTCAACAATTTCAAAACATGAAATTACGTTGACGACAATTACTATGTGTGTAATTTATTAAACTAAATATATTAAAATTTTAATTTTATAACATTTTTAGTAATGTGTGTTTAACAATTTTTTTTGCCCCCCTCAGTCTGGGTCCTAGATCCATCGGGTGCTTCTACTTGGGAAGTGGTCTGCCTAATTAAGTCACATTTTGTATTTGCTAACTAGCTTCTTAATGCTACTTGCTATCAAGCTTAGACCTCAAACCTGTAACATGTTGAAGCCATTTTATAGAAAGAAACAAATCTCCCAAGTCAAAACCTCCCCCAACTTTCAATATTTCTTTGACAGCTTATATAAATTTTCTTGATCTTTGCATTTCTTGCCAAAGGCAGTTCTTGAAACAATAGTAATTATTGAAGAAAGGACAGGTCGAGTGAGGTTGATTGGTGATCCATTCTTTGAAGCAATCCATTTGACAAGATTGGAGAGCTCTTCTTCTCTAACTTGCTGGTATGAGTTGACACGTTTTAGACTCAAAAGCTCCATTGTGCAGATTTTTCGTAGCTGTCTATAATAATTGCCATAAGGAGAAGAAGCTATACCTGTTCAATTATAAGACATTATTTCAGTAACTAGGACTTGGGGCCTTGTTGCCAAGTTAAAACTTTCCGGTAGGAGACTTTATGGGGACTCGTTTGGGTCACAAACCCAATTATGTTTGGCGTAGTATCTACACTTCTCAGGTGGCACTACAGCATTTTTGACTTTAGGCCACGCCAATCGTTGCCACAGCTAAAAAACTGTGGCTTGAACAAAGAATAGGCCACGCTTTTACAAGTGTGGACAATGAGATGGATATTAGGCCCCGGTTACATTAACTTACCGTTAGGCCACACATTAAACCTGTATAGGCTACGGTGAAACAAACGTGGATACCTAAGACCACGTTTTTCCAACCGTTGGCTTTAAAAATTTATTCTAAAACGCTTAAAACCGTGGACTAAAAAGGTTTTATTTAGAGACCATAGTTATAAAACCGTGGACTAATAATAAATATAACAACCGTGGACTAAATATGTCCAAAAATTAATTAGGCGCCATGTTTTTTGAGAAAGCGCTCAGCAAAAGCCAAAATTTCGATCCCACAAAATATCCATTCCCACGCACAGCGCCTTCCACGCCTTCCGACGTCTCATCTTCCACGCACCTCCAATCCCACGCAGAACCCTCCAAACCTTCGCAGAACCACACTTACACGCACAACCTTCGCAAGAAATTTCAGTTCCCAATCCCATGCAGAACCACACTTCCGCCTCACCTTCGTCTCCGCCTCGCCTCACCGTCTCCGCCTCGCCTCACCTTCGTCTCCGCCTCACCTTCGTCTCCGCCTCACCTTCGTCGTCTCCGCCAAACACAAACAAACGCAGAAGTTACTTGTAGAAACCCAAACGAAACCCCAATCGTAGCCAAGCACCTTCGCCGTCGTCTGTGCTGGTTCTTTGTTGAAAGGTTTGTTCCCGTTCTCAGCTTTCTATTTTTGACCCTTCTTCTTCTTCTTTAGATCTTCTATTTTGATTTTTCCCAGCTTTGATTTAGTCAAAAAAATTTCCTCTAAACCCTAACTTCTTCGATTTTGGTTCGATTTTGGTTAGCAAGTAAACCATTATTTCTGTTAGCAAGTTCGATTTTGGTTTATTTGTGTGTTATAATTTTTAGGGTTTTCTTTTCTTTCGGTGATTGACATTAAAATACCTAATGGTTCGATTTCTGTTAGGAAGTTCGACTTCTACTAGCAAGTCTGACTCTGTTGGTTGCATTTCGACTCTGGACGGCATTGGTGCGTTTGTCGGAAACTTGTGTCTCATCGGAAGCTGCTTCTTCTTCATCCAGCAAGTTTTTGTTCAAGGTAAACTTCAATTTGTTTGTATTATAAAAATTAATGAGAGTGAGAATTGAGAAGTTTTAGTTTTAGTTAAATAAAAATCTGTTAAATCAGTTTTAGGTAAGTTTTAGTTTTAGTTTAATAAAAATCTGTTAAATCAGTTTTAGGTAAGCTTCAGTTTTAGTTAAATAAAAATCTGTTTGTGTCTAGGTTTGAGAATTTAGAAGTTTCAGTTTTAGTAGATATGTTAATTCACTCTAGGTTGTGTTTAAAAATCAGTTAAATCTGTTTGTGTTTAGGTTTGAGAATTGAGAAGTTTCAGTTTTAGTAGATCTGTTAAAACACTCTAGGTTGTGTTTCTGTTTGTGTTTAAAAATCTGTTTGTGTTTCTGTTAAATCACTTCTGTTTGTGTTTGTGTCCAATTTCTTTTTGCTGCATTATTAAGGTTTCTGGCCAATTCAAATCTGTGATCATTTACAGGTACCACATCAACAAAATTAAGGATTCTGGCCTCTTTTTGCTGCATTATCTAGTGCTCTTCCTAGTTGAAGCTCCATTTAATTTCAATCTAACCAAGCTCTCCAACTCTGTAAGTGGGTTTCTTAGTTTTGACTTATTTCAACACTATAAATTTTGGTTGGTTATAGTTGTATAATATGCTACTTTTGCGTATTATTTTATCCTAAGGTTTTATATATATTTTATACTTTGAAAAAGCCACATCAGTTTTATCCCTTAGAAATTGCTATATGGTTTAGCACAAGTGTGATTTAGTGCATTTTTGCATTATGTTATAGCATCTATATCATAATTCCTATTGTGCAGAATTTGATGTATACCTTTTTATGTATGTATTAGATTTAATGTCATGGACAAAGAGTGGACTAAACTGCCAAGATATAGTAGAGGGTATAAGAAGGGTGTTAAGTCGTTTTTAAATTTTGCCTATACTAAAGGAACGCCTCAAGGACGCGAGATTTTATGTCCTTGTGCTAAGTGTAAAAATGATTCTTGGTTTAGAAGAAAAGTGGTATACAATCATTTAGTAGGCAATGGTTTTCTAAACGGCTACAACATTTGGGTAAACCATGGGGAGAATATACCATCGCCTGTGAGAACGAACAATGTGACGGATGATCAAGAGGGCTCACATGACGACATTGGTGGCTTATTGTACGACACATTCAGAAATGTGGCAGAAGCAGAAAGGGGCAATGAGGGTCCCAATGAGGATGCTAGAAAGTTCTACAACTTGATTAAGGAGGCTAAACAAGAGCTATACCCAGGATGCAAAGACTTCTCTACTCTATCGTTCATTATTCGACTTTACTTGTTGAAGTGTCTACATGGGTGGAGCAACGCGTCGTTCACCGCCCTTTTAGAATTATTAAAGGAAGCCATGCCGGATTTAAACATATCCCTGAATCTTTTAACAAAACAAAAGCCATGATTAGTGATTTGGGCCTTGATTATAAAAAAATTCATGCATGTCCAAATGATTGCATGCTATATTGGAAAGAACATGAGAATGACACCTCTTGTAGTGTTTGTAAGTTGTCACGATGGAAGGAGTTCCCTCAAGTAGAAGGTGAGTTTGAGGAAGCAAAAAATGAACATAAAGTGCCTGCAAAGATTTTGAGACATTTTCCCTTGATTCCCCGGCTTCAAAGGCTATTTATGTGTTCAAAGACAGCTGAGTCAATGCGATGGCATGAAGAAGAACGCTCTAAGGATGGGAAACTGAGGCATCCTGCTGATGGCCAAGCATGGAAGGATTTTGATAGACTTCATCCAGAGTTTGCTTCAGATTCTCGTAATGTAAGACTTGGCTTAGCAAGTGATGGCTTCAATCCATTCCGGACCATGAGCATATCACATAGTACGTGGCCTGTCATGATGGTAGTATACAACTATCCACCTTGGTTGTCCATGAAATCTGAAAGTACATTGTTGTCATTGTTGATTCCTGGACCAACATCACCGGGGAACAATATTGATGTGTACCTTCAACCGCTAATTGAGGAGTTAAAGGAGTTATGGGAATTAGGAGTAGAGACATATGATGCCTCAAAAAATCAAACCTTTAAACTTCGTGCAGCTCTCCTATGGACTATAAGTGACTACCCTGGGTATGCTATGTTGTCAGGTTGGAGCACCAAAGGAAAGTTGGCATGTGCATGCTGTAATTATAACACTAATTCATCCTACTTGAAACACAGTCACAAGATGTGTTACATGGATCACCGCGTCTTTTTACCAATGAGTCATGCTTGGAGAGCTAACAAAAGGTCCTTTAATGGAAGGAATGAACTTAGGTCAGCACCACCTTTGTTAAAAGGGACAGAAATTCTAGAAACCCTGCGATCTTTCAAGAATGAATTTGGAAAGAAGAAAAAAAAGTGAAAAGTTGATGGTCCATGGAAGAAGAGATCAATTTTTTTTGAGCTGCCTTATTGGGCTGAGAATACATTGCGTCATAATCTTGATGTAATGCACATTGAGAAAAACATATTTGATAATATTATTGTGACTCTCTTGGATATGACTGGGAAGTCAAAAGATCATCTCAACGCTCGTTATGATTTGCAAGATATGGGAATTAGAAAGAAACTTCATCCAAAGGAGATTGATGGTGGTCGTGCAGAGTTTGCAAAAGCTTGTTTCTCGATGAACTCACATGAAAAGTCTATTTTCTGTAGTGTTTTTAAGGGTGCTAAATTACCAGATGGGACTGCATCAAATATTTCTAGGTGTGTGCAAGTTGGTGATAAGAAAATATCGAACTACAAGAGCCACGACGCACATTTCATGCTACATTACTTATTACAAGTAGCAATAAGAAGCACCATGCCTAATGCGGTGGCTGAGCCTCTAATTCATCTTGGATCCTTTTTTCGCTCTCTGTGTATGAAAGTTATCCAAGTGCAAGATTTGGATTTCTTAGAAGCAGACATTGCAAAAACACTTTGTCAATTGGAGATGATTTTTCCTCCTAGTTTTTTTGACATAATGGTTCACTTGCCTATTCATTTGTCCAATGAAGTGAGATTAGGTGGTCCCGTTCAATTTCGGTGGATGTATCCCGTTGAAAGATACTTGTGTAAACTTAAGAGTTATGTCCGTAACAAAGCACATCCAGAAGGTTCTATTGCTGAGGGTTATTTGGCTGAAGAGGCTTTGAATCTTTGCTCAAGATATTTGCATAAAGATGTCGACACAAGGTTGAATAGAAGGAGTCGGAATCTTGACAACAATGATTTATGTGAAGTAGATCTAGCCGATTACTTTTCATACATTGGTCGTCCTTTAGGGGGGAAGAAAAACGGTGAACCATTTTCTCTAGATTCCACAACAAAAGCCCTAGCTCATCGATACCTCTTATTCAACTGTGATGATGTTCAAATATACATCAGGTACCTTAATAGTTAATTGTTCTCATACTCATATAAAATTTATTTTAGATTTAATCTAAGAAATAACAATGTTTTCTTTGTAGAGAGCATGATGATATTGTTAATCGCCGCACTAAAAAAAGAAAGTGGATCAAGGCCAAAACCCAAAGCCAAGATTTTAGTGAATGGTTTAGAACTCGAGCCTTGGAAGACGATGTATCAGATCAGCTAAAGGAATTATCTAGAGGCCCAAGTGATGTTGCAAAAAGGTTTTCAGGTTACCTTATCAATGGTTATAGATTCCATACTAAGAAACGAGATGCAAGAAGGAAAACCCAAAGTTCCGGTGTCACTTTGGTTTCATTGACTCCAAGTTTTGCAAGCTCTAAGGATGGGAATCCTACGACAGCAGCCATCACTTATTATGGAGCAATCAATGATATAATTGAGCTAGACTATTATGGTCACTTCAAATTTGTGTTGTTCAAGTGTGATTGGTTTGAGGTTGAAAAGGACAAATTTGGGCTTACTTGTGTAAAGTTCAATAAAAAGTGTTATCAAAATGATCCTTTCGTGCTGCCTTCTCAAGTCCATCAATGTTTCTATGTGCAAGATCCTCTTGATGCAAATAGGCATTATGCTATGAAAACTGTTCCCAGAGATTTATTTAGCATGGGTGACCAATCAAATTTAACAGCTCAAGAAGCTTACCAAAATGATTCTTTTGGTGATAATGACGGTGAACTCAGTTGGGCTAGGGAAGATGTGCCTGCAACAATAATCGAGAATCCTTTAGATGTTATGCAAGAAGCTGAAAATGAAGATTATTCAGATGAGAACTAACATTTAGTAGACTTTTTTGGTTGTCTTTATTATTTGAGTTGAATTTGTAAGCTTGGATTTGTAAGCCTCATTTGAAAAGTTTAGTAATTTTTTTTGAAAAGTACTTCTGTGCTGGAAATGTTTAGTATTATTTGAGTTGTAAGCCTCATTTGAAAAGTATTTGAGTTGGAAATATTTATTTTAGTTGTAAGCCTCATTATGATCATTGATGTTGGGATTGTGTAGTTCTTAAATACTTTTCAGATGAGAACTAACATTTAGTAGACTTTTTTGGTTGTCTTTATTATTTGAGTTGAATTTGTAAGCTTGGATTTGTAAGCCTCATTTGAAAAGTTTAGTAATTTTTTTTGAAAAGTACTTCTGTGCTGGAAATGTTTAGTATTATTTGAGTTGTAAGCCTCATTTGAAAAGTATTTGAGTTGGAAATATTTATTTTAGTTGTAAGCCTCATTATGATCATTGATGTTGGGATTGTGTAGGTAACATATAATTATTTGTGTGCTTTACATGTCTCTTTTACTCTATTTGTGAACAATATGCTTCGTCATTTGAAAATATCATTCTAATTAACCAAAATTGTGTGCTTGGATTTTTTAGAACAAATGCAAAAGGAAGCAAACTTGAAGAGAAATATGAACTCTCAAGAGAGGGGTCAAAGAAGTACTTCCAATATTGATCTAGGTCAATATAGATCAAGCCATGAACTGTCCAGATTATTCCAAATCAAGCGTGAAAAGGTATTAAAAAATGTTGTAGGATCTAATGCACCTATGACTGAAGCTAAAGAAGTTAGTTCCCAAGCTAAAGAAGTAGGCAAGCAAAAGAAAGGCTACATTGAAGGCAACGGCAAGCTACCACACACTAAGCAAGTCAATTCCCAAGCCAAAGAAGCAAGCCAAAGAAGTTTGGATTCAACTAGGGAGCTTGCACCTACAAAAAAAATTTCTGATAGTGCAAGTAATACTCTCCTTAAGATTCCTACTCAAAGGAGAATAACAACTGAAGCATCTATGGCTAGAGACAAAGGATCCAAACTAATCCAAGATCCAAAAAGCAAAATTTTGGCTCAGGTTGAAATACCTATACAAAAGCAAGATTCAAAGAGGCAAGCAATGAGGAAGGAAGTGGTTGAAGATGATGGATCAAGGGATAGACAACAACTCCTAAAAACAACAATGGCTGGAAATGACATTTCAAAGCAAAAGCATCAACCAAAAAAAAGGGCACTATCTGAAAATCATACTTCAAAGGACAAGGAGCAGCCTAAGAAAATGGTGGTTGAAGATGATGGATCAAGGGATATACAACAACTTACAAAAAAAAGTGTTGGAAATGACCTTTCAAAGCAAAAGCATCAACAAAAAAAAAGGGTAATATCTGAAAATCACACTTCAAGTGAAAAGGAGCAACCTAAGAAAAGGGTGGTTGAAGAAGATGAGTCAAGGGCAAGGCAGGAAAATGTAGGCAAGAAGCCAAAAAGGATCCCGTTATGTCGATCAACGACAATTGATGAGTTTCTTAAAGAAACCGGAGAAGTAAATGAGGAGTTGGAGAATGAAAGTGATGATGAAGAATATGATGTTATGGAAGAAGAAGAGGAGGAAGAAGAAGAAGAAGAGGAGGAAGAAGAAAAAGAAGAAGAAGGCAATGCGCACAAAGGTGGCAATTCTGAAATTAATGGCAATGAAATTGAAGGTAAAGTTCAGTTTCTTGAAAATGTGTAATGGTTAATTAAATTTTTTTCATTTGATAGTGATAGTGATTATTATTATCTTACTTCACACAACTTTAATGTAAAAATAGGGACAAGAAAGAAAAGAACAAGGGGACCAACAAGGTGTTTAAAAATACATGCAAGAACTAGCGAAGATCGTCAAGAAGTTACTTTAGATGAGGATGGAGAACCAATTGGACCCAATGACAAAACTGTATCAGACTTGAGCTATTTCCTTGGATCTATAGCAAGGAATGCAGAGTTTTGTCCCTTGATCTACACAAACTTTAAATCTTTGCTCAAAGATCACGAGGATCGTTTATGGAAATATGTCAATGTATGAGATCTAAAGTTTCGTATTTGTTTGAAATGATCAAATAATTGTCGAAGGTTGATGACTATTTTTTTTCCAGGATAAGTACATTATTTCTGATAGAGGATAGAAAGCTATGTTTTCTCGCATAAATGATGCTTGGAGAAGCTACAAAAGCGAGATAAAAAGAAAGCACTTTTTGAAGTACAATAGTATGAAGGAAAGGTTAAAACACCGTCCCAAGAACATATCTGAGTTTCATTTCAAAAAATTGGTGGCATATTGGTCAAATGACACCGTTCAAGTAAGATAATAGCATTGCTTATTAATTTAAATTTATATTTAATTTTCAGAATATAATTTCTTTTTCCATGCAGAAAATTAGCCAAAAAAATGCAGAAAATAGGGCTAGGCAAAAGTACATGCATCGTGTTGGACCAGTAAATTTTGCTAGAATTCGTGCAAAATTGGTATGGTGGTAATCATGTGCTTTTATGTATCATATTATATATGTAAATAAATAGTCTCTTAATTAATTCTGATTTCAATCTATGTAGCTTGCAGAGAAGGAGGTTATGTATCCGATTTTGTTAGAATTCAAGCTGAAATGTTTATCCATACTCGTAAAGGCAGGAAAGGAAAAAAAGTGGATGATCAAACACAAAATGCAATTGTAAGTTTCAAATATTTAGTTTCTGATTTAGTTTTATTGGTTAGTTGCTGGTTAGTGTAAGAGAAAACAATTAGTTTCTGGTTTAGTTTCATCTGGTTTAGTTTCTGGTTAGTTGCTGATTTAGTTTCATTGGTTAGTTGCTGGTTAGTGTAAGAGAAAACAATTAGTTTCTGGTTTAGTTCCATCTGGTTTAGTTTCTGGTTAGTTGCTGATTTAGTTTCATTGGTTAGTTGCTGGTTAGTGTAAGAGAAAACAATTAGTTTCTGGTTTAGTTTCATCTGGTTTAGTTTCTGGTTAGTTGCTGATTTAGTTTCATTCTGGTTAGTTGCTGATTTAGTTTCATCTGTCCCGAGGAATACTCAACCAGTCAAGATCCACCACATATTATTTAAGCAACAAAACAAAACAAGGAGATAACTATTGACAACACTTTCTATTCTTTGAAATGAACTACCACAGTAATTGCCCATTCCCCCTCACACAACCGTTAACAGTTCAATTTAGCTACAATCCAAATCCCCCCAATTGAACAACTTCAAAATCACCCACACACATAACAGATCCACTCCAAATCTCAGAAAATTTTAACCAATGAATTCAATTCCATAACCGACACAACAACTCAGTTCATAAAACACTCAAATCAGTCTATACAACACGGTTTATATGCATAACTATATAGAATTACAAGTTTTCACCATTTCAACACTTTGCAGCAGATAGGTGATGTTGGCTTCCTGATCTTATGAGCACATTGGTGCTGTGATTAATATTGTGAATTGGTTGCATCTATAGATGGTCCGCTTTAGAGGTTATGTATCCGATTTTGTCTTTGTAGTTGCATTAAGAAGTAGCCACTAGCTGTGCCTTTTAGATTTTTATAATGATAAGTTCCTTTGTGCTTGTGATGACCTTTTTGTTTGGATATACATGTCCTCTCTTATTCTACAGATATTTTGCTGGGAAAAGAAAATGGCAATAATAAATTAAATGCAAAAATATATAAAATTAAGAAAGGAACATAGATATAGGTTTTGCCGTAATCAGCAGAGAGGGAAAGCTTACTACTCATTGGCAAACAATCATTAACCACCATAAACTGATTATGATAATATCCATCTGATAGAGAATCAAGCACTGTTTTAATAGTACTCTTTGGAGGAACATAGATATACTCATCCACATCAAAAAAGAACATCCACTTAGCCATAAACTTATATCTATGCAAACAATCATTAACCACCATAAACTGATTATGATAATATCCATCAATTAATTTAGATTGATTTAAGGCTGGTATAATTTAGATTGATTTAAGGCTGGTATAATTGCTGAGATTGCTGAGTTGCTGAGATTGGTATAAGGGAATAATGCTTCTGCTGGGGGAATAATGTTTCTGCTGGGGGAATAATGAGTCTAGAAGGGAATAATGCTTTAGATTCAAGAGATTCATGTAGATTGGCAAAAGTGTGTGACATGCATGTAGATTGCGGTTGCAAAGCAAATTAAGTAGCATGCATATCTGTCAATAATGCTTCAATTCTTTTGTATTAGGATACTCTTGAAGAATCAATTGAAATTTCCAATGAAGATGCAAAAAAAGCATTCCAATTATTGCTTGGCAAAGAAAAGTCCGGCAGAGTGCGTTGCCATGGAAGAACTATGACTCCATCAATAATGAGGAAAAATGAAGAAATTGCTTCGGTAAAGAAGCAATATTCTAGTAAAATTACAGCCTTGGAAAGGAAGATGCAAGCATTTGATGCTCTTTTAAAAAGTGTGTTGATGCAACAAAATCCAAATTTAAGTGAAGAAGCTGTCAACAACATAATGCAGTGTGCTTTTGAAAATGACAATAGTGAAGCACCGCACAATATTGATAACAATTATGTACTACGTTCTTCTACATCAACTAATGCTCCTCTTGAAAAGGTATGATATTGTAGAAGGTGTTTACAATGTTTGTAATGTTCTTGAATGTTATGTAACTTTTGTAATGTTTTATGTTTATAGGTAGGAAATGATTTTGAAGAAGATATTGAAGATGATCTTGAAGGTTTTGAAGAGTGATCAGATGTGATGCAAGCGAAAAAGACTACTTTTTGCATTTTGAAGAACAATGTAGCTACAAGCATGAAAATTATTTTGTAGATTTTATTTTAATTAATGAACAAATATACGTGGCCTCAAGCATGAATATGCTTTGTACTTTCAAATGATGATGACTTTATCCATAAATGATGTATAATTTTATACATGTATGTTGTTTATTTTTAGATGATCTGTCCAATTGGTTTCGATATTGGTCTCTTATAATTCAAGTTTTTGGTGTCTATTTTTGTTGTGACTTTTGGGTGAATTTTTTTATAAGATCTACAGGCTAACCTATATACATTAACATTAACAATGTATCTATAGGCCTTAAAAATTTCTATTTTTGTGGCTTGCTTCTATTTCATGGTGACTAATTATTGATATTTGAAAGAGAAAAAAAAACTGGACTTTAGGCCACAGTTATTTATGTGTGGCCAATTGAAAACCGTGGCTTAAACCCATAGGCTACGGTTATTTATGTGTGGCCAATTCAAAACTGTGGCCAGAAACTATACTAATAAACCGTGGCCTGTTTTAATAACTCTAGCCACGGTTTTAATAATTCGTGGCCTAATGTGCCAAAACCGTGGACTAAAGGAATAGGCGACGGCCACCTAGACAGCGCCTAAAAAACCGTGGCAAACCCGTGGCCTAAAGTTCAGGCCACGGTTTTTTCACTTCCGGCCACGGTTTTGTCACTTCTGGCCACGGTTTTTTGTTGTTGCCTAAACTACTTTTTTCTGTAGTGTGGTGATAAATTTGGGATATAGATGGCGTATTGGTGATGGGAAAAACATATCGGTATGGAAGGATCCATGGCTAAAAGGGCAAAAGGAAGCTAGAGTGAAGTCACCCGTAGCTACTGCTTTTGTTTTGCGCATTTGAAGGTGGCGGCCGACTTGATTGATAATTCAAATTAGGGGTGGAATATTAGTTTAATTGACTCACTTTTTGTACCAAATGAGGCAAACATTATTAAAAAAAAGGTAAAATATGTTTTAGACCCTACAAAATTGGGTCTTTCTAAGTTAGTCCCTACATTAACGAAATAGACGTTTTGGTCCCCATCTTATTTTTCCATTTTCATTATTAGTCTCTGATGTTAAGTTGTGCTGAATGGGCAAACAGAATGTTGACACGGTATCGCCTAGGTGGCATTTTAATTGATGTGGCACTATGTGTTTGTCCATGTGGCTTGTTTGTTTTTTTATTAGGATTTAGGTCATCTTCCCCAAATCATCATCACCTCACACCTCCATCAAAATCCCCCGTTTCCACCGCCCCATCACCATCAAAACACCCCCCAAGTGAAGTGAAGGAAGTTGGTGGTGGATAATAATGCTGATAACAGTCGGAAAAGCTTCCTGTTCTCCATGCTGTGTTTGGCTTAATCATGTCATAGCAAAACCCTCTAAACCATCTTCCATTTGCCAAGCCAGTTTCTCTTTTCAGAGAAGAGCCAACTTCACCACCATCAGCCATTTATGGAATCCCTCCCATCTCTCTACTAGGTAAATGCTGCCAAATGTTATCTCTTTTTTAACACATTTTTTCAATTGAGTGGAAACTGTTGAAAAGAATAATATGTTATAATGTTGCTTTTTTGATTGAGTGATGCTTCTTCATTCACTGCAACAAGGTTATACTTCAACAATTTTTGTTAACTAATTGCTTCATTATTGTAACCAGTGAATGTCTTGCATGTCTAACTCTGATTCTGAAACTGATCTATTTTCATTTTAGTTGCGTGCGGTTGAGGAAGCCATGAGAGGGAGCAACCTCGTTTGGATCTCTGACTTCGGCCACCACACAAATTCAATTCCGAAACTACAACAACACGCGATTAACTCCTGAAATTCCCAAATCCCAATCGATTGACTCTTTAAATCCCCAAATCATCTCCTTTGAATCTCCAAATCCCAATTGATTGATCTCAAATAGGGAAAGGGGGAAAATGGATATCCGAAATCCTTGAGCTATGTCCAACGAAAAGAATCTGGTTGGGAGGTTTCGACTTTTGAGACGCCGGACAAGGCCGCGGCAGCATGGCCTGCAGGAGTCAGATGAAGCGAGTGAAGAGCTTCGACCCAGTGATTCATCTGGCCAGTAGGACGAATCTGGAGACATCTGAGGCGAGCTTAGTGGAGACCTAGATCCTCGAGGTGGGGAACAGTGGTAGAGCCCGCGCCAAACCAGTGAGCGATGACGCCTCGATGCCACGGTCCTCTAGGGAGCCGACCTGGCGCGATGACGTTTGAAATTGGCTGTGGTGCTGGCTCTTACAACCGCCATCTCTACCTCCACTTGGGATAGACGTGCTTCCTTGTGTTCGAGGTTCTTGGTTCTGTTGTCAAGAAAGTCGATCAGTTGTCGAACGACGTCCGCTTGGGTCGGGACCACCTTTGTAGGAATCAGCAGAGGCGGAGGAAATGATGGACTTCCTTCAGCAGGGAGGGTCTCGACGTAACAACCCTCCGGGGTCGGAATGGGCTGAGGTTGAAGCTCCCCCACCTGCAAAACCCGAGGTTACCCTTGGGTCGAGGGCCGAGTTCGAGGTTTCATGAAAGATGAGAGTGAACGAGTGAATGAAAGGTGAGAAGTACTCCCACTGTGGTCGCCAATATTCTGTACCTTTCTCTACCTTGGGTGTGCCGAGTTGAGAAGTCGGTAGGTGGTTGTTTTGAGGTTGTCCACTCTTGCCCTGAGCCGGAGTGAGGGGAAGGGGGTTGGTACCTACAAACACTCTGATGACATCAACAATCAGAAGTCAGAGTGAGGTCCAAATGAGAGATGCATACCTGAAATGGCTGATGGGTCCGTATTTATAGGCGCCAAGTGGGACTGTGTTGCCAGCTTCAGCGTGCAGATGAGAAGGCGCAATCCGCGCCGTTGGATCGGGGAAGTCAATCTCGGAGGTTGATTGGACCTAGAGCACAGATCACCCAAGCAACCGTCAGTGAGGCGCGCTACTGGGCCGGCTTGAGGCCCAATAACGACATGGGCTCAGACCAGTTCAGAAAAAGTTGGATAAGAAAAAAATGGGTTTTTTTTTTTAATTTTTTCTATCTTTAAAATAATTTTTTTTAACTCTATAGTCATGCATAAAATTAAAAGAACAAAAAACCAAACTCAAATAACCGCTTTAAAAAATATAAACACTAATTTCAAGCATAAGAAATCTGTAAATTAAACTTAAAGTGCATATAATTATAAACTTAAAATAATTAAGTTAAGGGTTCATGTATGAGAAGAACATGTCTCTTTTCAGTTAATTCAAAATATGTTAAATTCAATGAGTCGACAAAATTGAGTATTACAATATTAATCACTTAGGTATCTTTGGACGAAGAATTTTGAAGAAAAAAGACTTATTTTTATCTTCTAAATTATATTTATCACATAGTTTTTCTAAAATAAATAAAGTATTATTGAGATATTAAATGTTCATCTTATTGAGATATGCCTTGTAATTCTATTGCTTGTAATCATAGTAGGTGTAGTTAGAAACCTAGTCGAAATGGGCCAGTCGAATGGGCTAGTCGAAATTATGGGCCTGGGCCTGTTTCATTGTATATAAATATATACGTCAGTAGAATGTAAATGTAACCTACTTTTATGAAATTCAGTGCAGCTTTTACCTAATATTATATTGCCCTATTCATTCCTCTTGTCCCTCTAGCGCCGCCACTTCCTTTCTTGTCCCTTTCACGTGTTTATCCCCAACACATCTATCATGTTATTTCTTTAGTTTTTCTAAAATATCAAATATATATAGATGGCAACGAAGGTTGACTCAATTGGTAAGACGTTGGCGCATTCCCCACAAGGACGTGGGTTCAACTCTTGCTGTCGATGTGACCACCTCATTGGTGGGTGATTTGTAAGTACATCTCTAAACGCTCAAAGAGCCGTGAGGCCTGCCCCGACCCTGGTGAGCCCCGGAGGCCAACTCACCTAAACTTTTTCCAATAAAAAAAATATCAAATATAGATTCTCGTATCTTATCATATCATATAAACTTAACCCTCAAAACCCTCCAAAATTTCCCACCTAAACATACGCAAACTGCCACCATTTTAGCAATAATACATTTGATTTTATAGCTTTTGTCTATGTTGACATCTTGTCCATTTTGAACAACTTTTTCTATAAACCAACCAATATAGAATAACCTCTGCCGTTTGAGAAAATTATAACTTTGTTTTTTTCTTTTGCTTTTTTCTACGTTCACATGATCTAGTCCATTTTGTATATTCTTATCTTATCCATTTTGTACTATTGTTTTCTCTATAAAAATATACATCACCAACCGACTATGTAAACATTGGAGTTACAAAACCGAGTTTTTCATCAAAAAACTAGAGAACCTTGTTGTTTCAAGTCTCCACCATGGATTTTCAAATCCTCAACTTTACATCCATTTTCACCCTTTTCATATTTATGTTTATAGCATACAAAATAGTAACCAAGAAATCCGATTCAATTCCAAATATACCACCAGGGCCATGGAAGCTACCTATCATAGGAAACATACACAACCTTATTGGTTCACTACCACATCATCGTTTAAGAGATTTATCATTAAAACATGGTCCCTTAATGCATCTCAAACTTGGAGAAGTTTCTACAATTATTGTTTCATCCACAGAATATGCTAAAGAATAGTGTTGAAAACTCATGATATTAATTTTGCATCAAGGCCTTCTATCTTAGCTTCAAAAATATTGAGTTATGATAATCTTGGTATGTCTTTTGCTCCTTATAGTGATTATTGGAGACAACTTAGGAAAATTTGTACATTAGAGCTTTTAAGTTCAAAACGTGTACAATCATTTCAACCTGTTAGAGAAGAAGAGCTAACTCAACTCATTAAATGGATAGCTTCAAAAGAAGGGTCACCTATTAATTTCACCAAAGAAGTTTTTTCTACAATTTCTACAATCACTTCAAGGACAGCTTTTGGGAAAAAGTGTAAGGATCAACAAAAATTTATATCAATTATAAAGGAAGGTACTGAAGTTGCAGGAGGATTTGATTTGGGAGATTTGTACCCTTCTGCTAAATGGCTTCAATATATTTCTGGATTGAAGCCTAAGCTTGAAAAATTGCACAAAGAATCTGATGGGATAATGCAAAATATTATTGATGAGCATAGGGAGGCTAAGTTAAGGAGTAGTGATGAAGATTTAAAGGAAGATCTTGTTGATGTGCTCTTGAAACAGGATTGCTTACGTGATGATAGTGTCAAAGCTGTGATCATGGTAAGCATTTTAATTCTTCCAAGTGGTAGACTTTCTTTTATGCTATGATGACTTTGAAATTTGTTAGGTCACTTTTACATAAAGGTGGACATTTTGTCAAAAGTAAAGAGTAAATTATTTAGTAGTGTATAGGTTACTACCATTTGGCATAGAAAAATGGGTAAAATCTATACCACTTAGCAAATTTTACTTTTTCTAATTTATGGATTGACTTCCTTCTTTCTCATGAAATTACTCCATTTGTTAAAAAAGAAAAATATAAATATTTTTCTCTACTTTGAGATTATTCCTAGCACTTGATACAATAGGATGTTGGTGCAATCCTTGTGAAAGGTAGGGCCGGTTTATGCATTTTTTAAAAAAAAAAAATTAACACACAAAAATATTAGATGTGAGTATTATGAGTGATGTGTATTTTTACTTGTTTCAATCGATAGATCCTCCTGGTTGAGTTGTTGGATTTTTCTAATCCCTGGCCTTCATATGTTTCTTCATGTTGGGTTGGTGTATCCTTTGTACTCTATTACATGAGTAAACTTTTGCCTTCTCAAAAGGAAAAAAATGTTAGCAGAAGAGTAGGTTATTTTCAAGCTAGTACTAATAAGTAGCCATGTACAATAATCATTTATTTACACTTGGCACCGAATAATATCAATTAGCGAAACATGGTTATATATTGTGTACCATACTCTTCAAATTATTTTTGAAACTTTTCAATGAACTTAACTTGATCTTATGAATTTTGAAGGATATGTTTGCGGGTGGAACTGAGACATCATCTACTACCATAACATGGGCAATGTCAGAACTGATGAAAAATCCAAGAATAATGGAAAAGGTACAAGCTGAAGTAAGAGAGGCATATCAAAAAGAAGGAAAACCCACTGAAAGTGGCATAGAGAAACTAAAATATTTAAAATGTGTTGTGAAAGAGACATTGAGATTACACCCTCCAGCTCCATTATTACTTCCAAGAGAATGTGGACAAGCTTGTGAAAAAAATGGTTATCATATACCATTCAAAAGCAAGGTGATAATCAATGCTTGGGCAATTGGAAGAGATCCAAATCATTGGAGTGAGGCTGAAACTTTCTCTCCTGAAAGGTTTCTTGAAAATTCTATAGACTTCAAGGGGAATAATTTTGAGTTCATTCCATTTGGTGCTGGAAGAAGAATGTGCCCGGGTCTAAATTTTGGTTTGATCAATGTTGAGTATCCACTTGCATTATTGATGTATCACTTTGATTGGAAACTTCCAAATGGTATGAAAACTGAAGATTTAGATATGACTGAAAATTTTGGATCAGCAGTTCCAAGGAAACATGATTTGTACATGATTCCAATCACTTATCGTTCTTAGCATACCATACTCACAACATTTGAAGTTTTGTGATTGGAAAAAGTAATAGAGGGAAGGGAGTTAGTAAGGGGATTGGTATTATAGGGGAGGGGGGTATTCATAAGTATATTCATTGAGATTTCTAGGTGGTAGGCTCATAGAAGAGCTTTTCTTTTTCTCAGTTCATTATTTGTTTTTTTCTTATTGTAAGGAGCATTGCTATTACCACCACTTTCTGGACCCCATCGCCAAGATAAAACCATGATCCCCTCAAAAAGACTCAACCTTGAAGAACTATGTTTAAAATCAAGTATTTTCTCTTACGGCCTAAAAGGAAAGACCGCATATGGAGAAAAGGTGGAGTACAGAGTCCTAGTCTCAATTTTGGAGTCATACATCTTGTTTTGATCTCTTCACAACTTGTCACCTTATCAACGGCTAACATTTTGATTAATATCTTTTGTCTACGTTGACATCTTGTCCATTTTCAACAACTTTTTCTAAAAAAATACATTACCAACATCGAATAACCTCTACAGTTTGAGAAAATAATAACTATGTTGACATGATCTAGTGCATTTTGTATATTCATATCTACCAACCGACTATGAAAGTTATACAATTTAAACATTTGAGTTCCAAACAGAGTTTCATCAAAAAACTAGAGAGCCTTAATTTTAGTACCAGCTTCCACCATGGTTTTTCAAATCCTCAACTTTACATCTATTTTCTCCCTTTTCATATTTATGTTTATGGCATTCAAAATATTAACCAAGAAATCTGATTCAACTACAAATTGTACGGTAGGATGTTGGCACAATCCTTGTGAAAGGTAGGGCGGGTTTATGCATTTATTTATTTTTTTACACGTAAATGTTAGAGGTTAGTAATTAGTTAGGGGGCGGCGGGTAAAATTTTAGTTTTCAAGATTTGAGCCCTTGGCAACCTTCTTCAAACTCCTTCCTGTTTCTTAATTCTCCAACTGAGCTACCATCTTGAGATGCGGTTCTATATATGTATTATGAGTGATGGGCCAATGTTTTTACTTGTTTCAATCGATAGATCCTCCTAGTTGGGTTGTTGGTTTTTTCTAATCTGTGTTCTTCATATGTTTCTTCATGTTGGGTTGCGGCCTGTTCTGGGTTTACCCATGTGACAAGGGTTGGCATACCCTTTGTACTCCATTACAATAATAAACTTGTGTCTTTTCAAAAAGAAAAAATGTTCGCAAAAGAATAGGTTTTTTTTCATGCTAGTACTAATAAGTAGCCATGTACAATAAGCATCTATTTACACTTGGCACAGAATAATATCAAGTAGAGAAATATTGTTATATATTGTGTACCATCTACTTTATCCATAGCTAGTATTTGTTATATTGTGTACCATCTACACTTCAAATCATTTTGGAAATTTTTTCAATGAACTTAACTTGATCTCATGATTTTGAAGGATATGTTTGCAGGTGGAACTGAGACATCATCTACTACCATAACATGGGCAATGTCAGAACTGGTGAAAAATCCAAGCTGAAGTAAGAGAGGCATTTCAAAAAGAAGGAAAACCCAATGAAAGTGGCATAGAGAAACTAAAATATTTAAAATGTGTTGTGAAAGAGACATTGAGATTACACCCTCCAACTCCATTATTACTTCCAAGAGAATGTGGACAAGCTTGGAGTGAGGCTGGGAATTTTTATCCTGAGAGGTTTCTTGAAAGTTCTGTAGACTTCAAAGGCAACAACTTTGAGTTCATTCCATTTGGTGCTGGAAGAAGAATGTGTCTGGGTCTAAATTTTGGTTTGATCAATGTTGACTTTCCACTTG
The DNA here is from genome assembly GCA_039519185.1 of Astragalus membranaceus. Taxonomy (NCBI): domain Eukaryota; kingdom Viridiplantae; phylum Streptophyta; class Magnoliopsida; order Fabales; family Fabaceae; genus Astragalus; species Astragalus membranaceus. The sequence goes on along the minus strand of CM076848.1, from coordinate 105,487,144 downwards.
CATTATTGATGTATCACTTTAATTGGAAACTGCCAAATGGTATGAAAACAGAAGATTTGGATGTGACTGAGAATTTTGAATCAGTAGTTCCAAGGAAACGAGATTTGTACATGATTCCAATCAATTATCATCCTTAGCTTAACATACTCACATCCCATGGTATTGAATAATATTTTGTATAAGATAATTTGATAGGCCTATTTGGAGTTTTATAATTGGAAAAAATAATAGAGGGAAGGAACTAGAAAATGGGCCAAAGGTCATGACCGGCTATATTGCCGAAGTGTACAAAGGGGGTAATTTTGAGTACATTCCATTTGGTGCTGGAAGAAGAATGTCCGGGGAGCACATTTGCTTTGAGAAATTTTGAGCTGGGACTTGCAATGTTGTTGTTTCATTTTGATTGGAAGCTTCCCAGTGGAATCAAAAGTGAAGAATTGGACATTCACAATGAGAAGAAAAGATGACCTTTTATTGATTGCTTTTGCCTATCATCATTTGCCTGTCACATGAGGTTCACAAGAGGATACTGAAAGCTTTGGCAGCGTGCTTATGATATTTATTGTAGAGTGCTGACATCTCAGTAGAAATAAGTGGCAATAAGAGTTAACAGATATGAACATGCAACTTAGCTAAGTTTTGATTCCACGTCATTTCCGCAGATTTTTAAGGAGGATTAGAAGGACTGTAGTTGTGATAATCTCACATTTCCTGGGTTAAAAATATAATTTAGTCTCTATAGTTTTTACTTAATATAATTTAGTCTCAATATTTAAAAAACTTCAAATTAGTCCCAATAAAAGCTAGATACTAACCCAAGCATTTTAGAGGTCGCATCGGCCACATTTGTCCACAATTGCCTGCAATGTAACAATTTGAGGTCTCCGCAACCACAATTTAAAACCTTGGTAAACTGAGAAGTATAATTAAAATGGATCAAACTTCTATTCATTCCTTCACTAGCTATAATTTAAACAAATTATAAATAGTTTAATCATGTAATATTTTCTTGTTAAGAGCAAGGTGGGTAAAATCGCGAGCTAGTTCGTTGATTCGCACGTTTTTACGTGTTTCAGAGAGCTTAGCGAGTTCAACAATGGTGGAACTCGCAAAAGAGAGGGAAGGATGAAGACGACGAGCAGAAGCGCAAAAGCGCTGGAAACGGCGCCTCACAACGCGTCTATTTTTTGACCCGTTTTCGCGAAAAATGGGCTTCTCGGGTCAGGTTTGTTTTCTGGCCCATTTTTTTAATAAAAACCCTAATTCTAATAGTAACTCTTAGTTACTATGTAACTATCCCGCCCATTTTACCTTCACTAAAGTAACTATCCCGCCCATTTTACCTTCACTAAAGTAAAAAGTAAAAACTCTAATCTTCCCTTTTCCTTCATCGTTTCTTCTTCTCACAGCAAGCATCGTTTCTTCTTCTCTCTGGTTTACAACCAGCGCTTCTTCTCCTTCTCCAGGAAGAGAGCAACACAAGCTTCTTCCTTTTCTTCTCCTCTGTGATTCACGACGCCAATCTCTGCTTCTTCCTTCAAGGTATGTCCTTCATCTTTCTTCTCCTCTGTTTATTCATATTTCTCCATCTTTTTTCTTCCTTTACTCTTTTTTATTCATATTTCTTCATGTTTCGTTTTTCATTATTTCTTCTCCTTCCTTCATCTATTCTTTGCTGAACCATTACTGTGTTTTATTTTTTCTTCTTTCATGTTCAATAAAACAGTTTTATTTCTCTTATTTAACTTTCATTTTCTCTGCCTCTGTTTGCCTCTGTTTTGCTTAAAGAATGTCAACCCCTCCAACTCTTCCTCCTAGGGCTGCTGGTGGCTCCGCTAGAAATACCAACATTCCAATGGCCAGAAATGCACCTGGAAGTAAGGCTGATATAGCTTGGAAACATGGCATTGAAATTCCTGGCCCTAAAAAGAAAATTCAATGCAGATTTTGTGAGAAGATCATTGCAGGTGGAGTTTACAGATTGAAACACCACTTGGCTGGAACTTCAAAGGATGTAAGCACTTGCACTGCTGTTACTGATGAAGTTAGGAAACAAATGTGGGATGCTGTTCTTCGTTTACAAGAGAATTTGATAGAGAAAACCACCAAGAATGTGGAGAATGTTGAAGAACTTGGAGAAAAAAGAAAGAGTAATGATTCTGGAGGCCCTTCTAATAATATTTTCAAGAAGAGAGGAATTAGCACCCAAACAAGTATCAAAACCATCTTTCTAAAGACTGCAAGAGAGGATGCATGTAAATCAATTACTCGATTTATCGTCAACAATGCAATTGCCTTCAATGTTTCAAGAAGTGATGAATATCATGAGATGTGTGAAGATATTGCAAAATGTGGCACTGGATTCAAGCCACCTTCTTATCATGAAATTAGAATGAAGTATCTACCAGAAGAAGTGAAGTCGACAAATGTATATTTGGAAGAACACAAAGCTGAATGGAAGAGGGCGGGCTGCACTATTATGTGTGATGGGTGGACCGACACACGAAGAAGGACATTGATAAATTTTTGTGTGAATTCTCCAAAGGGCACGGTCTTCTTGAAGTCGATTGATGCATCTCATATAACTAAAACAGCTACCAAAGTGTTTGAGTTGATGGATGAAGTTGTTGAAGAGGTTGGGGAAGAAAATATCATCCAAATTGTGACTGATAATGCTGCAAATTATAAAGCCGCGGGTGATTTGTTGATGGCTAAGAGAAAGAGGTTATATTGGACACCTTGTGCAGCCCATTGTCTTGATTTGGTTTTGGAGGATTTTGAGAAGCACGTTGACATTCATAAGGTGACAATTCCCAAGGGTAGGAAGATAACTGTTTTTATTTATGCTAGAACTTCTCTAATTACACTTTTGCATCACTTCACAAAAGATAGAGATTTGGTGAGACATGGTAAAACTCGCTTTGCCACGTCTTATCTAACTCTAGGGAGTTTGCTTGAGTTTAAAGATGCTTTGATGCGAATGTTTACGTGCAAAGAATGGAAGTCTAGTATGTTAGCAAAGACAAGGGATGGGAAAGGCATAGAGAATGTGGTCATGGACAATGAGTTTTGGAAGGGAGTGGTGGTTTGTTTGAAGGGTGCAATGCCTATTGTCAATGTACTTCGTATGGTCGACTCGGACCAAAAACCAGCTATGGGATTCATTTATGAAGCAATGGACCAAGCAAAGGAGAATATTCAAAAAGCTTTCAAAGGTCCAAGTGCAAAGAGAAGGTACTTTTATTTCTAAATTGAACTTTTGTTATGTTGGATAGCTTGGAAATAGTGCTCTATGTTTTAAACAAACATGATTTACTAATGGCATTTATTATACTTATAGTTATTTGCCTATATGGGAGATAGTTGATAAAAGGTGGGACAAGCAACTCCATAGGCCTTTGCATGCTGCAGGCTTCTATCTTAACCCTGAATACCAATATGCTCCTGGACCTAAAACTGATGCTGAGGTTAAGCGTGGCTTGTATGATTGTCTTACAAAGCTAGTGAGTAGTGCTGAAGAACAAAGTATTATTGATGTTCAGTTTGATGCCTTTAGAAAAAAAGAAGGTCTTTTTGGCTCATCATTGGCTAGACTTGCTGTTGGTAAGAAGACTCCGGCGGATTGGTGGGAGTCTTATGGAGATGAGTGTCCGGAGCTTCAGAGGTTCGCCATTCGAATATTAGGCTTGACATGTAGTTCATCCGGATGCGAGCGGAATTGGAGTGCATTTGAGATGGTAAGTAGTAACTATTCAAAAATATATGATACTAAATATGTTAATACTTACCACTTGGTAATCTTAGTTGTATTTTTATTTGTTTAGGTGCACACAAAGAGGAGAAACCGATTAAAGCAAAAAACAATGAACGATGTTGTCTTCGTCATGGCTAATTCAAAATTAGCCAAAAGGAAGAAACCAAGAAAACCATTTGAGTACAATATGGATGATCTTGAAGATGATTGTGAATGGGTTCAAGATTGTGATGTTGTCCAACAAGAGAATGTTGATGATTTAGTTCAAGAGAATGTTTATCATGCTTATGTTAATCCTAGGGATGTATATGATGATGTTACTTTGCCTTTTCAAGATCAAGAGGATGTTGTTGCTCCTTTGGATGAAGCGGATGTTGTTATTCCTTTGGATGAAGACGTTGTTATTCCTTTGGATGAAGAGAATGTTGTTACTTCTTTGGTTGAAGAAGAGGATGTTGTTATTCCTATTTCGGATGAAGAGGATGTTGCTATTCCTTTGGATGAAGAAAATGTTGTTCCTACTTTGGATGATGAATATGATGAGAATGAAATTAGAGAGGATGAAGACGAAGACATCATGGGTGAACATGATGATTTTCTCTTGAAAGAGCTACTTTAGATTTCTAGGTGTTTATGTCATTGACTCATTATGTCTCTTTTGGCACTTTTTGTTGAAAACTTGTATTTTGGAATTGTGCCATTTGGAGTTATTAGTTGTTAAGTTTTGGTATTTAGAATTATGTATGCCTTGTTAAGTTGTAGTACTTTGAATTATGTATGACTTTCTTATTAGTATTTTGAATTTAAGCTTACTAATGGTGTTTAATTTGAATATATATGAATTTATATGCAAATCTATATAAGTTTGTACAATAAGTAGACTCTTACGAATCGTGCTACGACTCTACGAGTTACGACTTTTAGATCCCCTCCCGAGTTCACGTAGAAACTCGAATTTAACTACCTTGGTTAAGAGTTATTAAAGCATTCTTCTAAGGCTTTGATTAAGAAGACATGTTGTCTTCAGTCCATAAGTATGGGATTCAAACCTAGTTCATTATTTACTCATATCAAGCTCAAGCCTCAGGAGTTTACAATACATAAGACCTTATTATCAAGATTGCAATAATCTAATCCAATTCTATGGAACTTGTAGGATGATGGACATTTTTTTATAAATGAATATTAGAGTAAGTTGTTGCATTTACAGATAGTTGAAGTGTTTTGGAACTGGAATCTCTTAGTTTAACTTAAAAAGGGAATTACCTACGTGCCATCTATCTTACTTATACTACATCCTCATAATTACCTTATCTATCTTTGTCATCTGTACACACTTGTTTTCTATTTAAACGCAAATGGGGGGAAAAGAATAGGCTAGCTATACAATCCTTCTGTTCGCATTATGCTTTCTTATAAGATTTCAACATAAGGATTTGGATTCGTTCAATCTTTGCATTGTGCCTTATTTATCATGTTTTGATCCCATTCAAAAGGATTTGATAATAACAATCAAATTACAGGTTCCTAAAGAATTATTCATATGCTTAGATTAGATTTACATCAAAGTTAGAATTGAGTCAGTATGATCTCAACACTGTGATTAACTATATAGAAAACCAATAATTTCTGCAATTTTGCGTACCTCTTCTGTCCATTTCGAAAAATCTGGCAATCTTGCTTCTCAATCATTGTATGAAGAAACAACTCTGGAATACGTGTATCAAATACAAATGAGAAATTTTTAATCATTCTTAGCTAGAATGCACAATAGACAATAATTCAAATTTCTATTAGCAGGATTTCAAATACACTTTTAAAAGGCCAGCTTTTTAATTTATAGATAGTGTTGTTTTATAGCATAAATGTGATTTTAGCATATCATGTAACTGACATATCTTATTTGATTGCAATTATATGGATAATTGTAATTACATGGTATCCAAAAACACAATGAACAAATGAAGTTATAAAATGTACTTACAATAAAATTGGGGAGTAATTCATTGCTGCATTTCGTCGAACACCTATCCTGGACTGAAAAAAGTGGTTCCTTGGTGCGTAGTCATGGGGAGTGTGGTTTCACTACACAATACGAATACGATCTTCTTAATTGATTTCTACAATCTCTGCTTCTATTTCATTTTCCTTTGACCTTTTTAAACTTTATTTGTTTCTCTCTTGCAACTTGTCTTTCTTTCCCCTTCTTGGTTTTATTATGTTGCATGGTTGTTTGATTCTGAACAAAAAAGGTGAATATGCAGAATACCTAAAAATAGAGAGAATATTCAAGTCAAGAGTTTTTTTTGCTTATCGGAAAAAGAAGTGAAGAGTTTTTTTTTTTTTTTTATGGGCACAAGTGTACAAAGGGAGTTTTTTTTTTGCTTTACGCCCAAACATAGGCTAATTGTATTATGTTCATTTTGTTTTTTTTGGAAGTTATATACATTTGTTCCTTTTTTTGTTTTTCTTTTTGACGTGGAAATTTTGTTCCTCTTTTTTATGAAATCATATAGCTTATTATTTTTTTAATTGAAGAATCATATAGATTATTATTATTATTATTATTATTATTATTATTATTATTATTATTATTATTATTATTATTATTATTAATGATTCTCAATTAAACTTTTAGGGCCTCTGTGTTTTGTTTACTGAGGTATACCTCTGACCATTCTCCCATTATTTTAAATTTATCCTTTAACGTTTCTTGCAGGTCCAAGAGGAGGCATATCCATTGGTTTGATTAGGTCTGGATGCGCCACAAGGATTTTAACCTTATGGTCCAGAAATCTTAGGTTGCTTCTAACAATCCGGGCGAGGCAAAAGTGAAAACCTTTGGAATCCCTCTCTAATTGGGGCCGGAAGGGATCACTTTGGAGGCATCCCCAAAAGGATTAAATCCATCCAAGATGACATCCATACTCTCCATAGCCATAGCGAGGAGGCTGGTTGCATGAAGAAGATTAAATGTTTTGAAGATGAGCTAGCTGACCTTGAGAATTGTGAGGAGCTCTGGTGGAGCCAAAGAGCTTGTGCTTTATGGCTTAAAGAGTGGGACAAAACTACAAAAGCTTCCCAGTTCAAGTCTAGGAATGAGATCTCCTCTATCCAAAATTAGCAAGGCGGAATTTTTAATGAGGAAGAAGATAATGGTCAGGTTTTTAACAGTTTCTTTGCCGACATGTTTACCTCTTCTAACCCCTATGATGTAGGAAATATCACTATTATCCTTAAAGACCGACTCACTCCCATGTTGGCTGACCAATTGGGGGGGATAGTTCACCAATGAAGAGATATTTTCGACCATTAAGCAAATAAAACCCTTGGCTGCCCCCGGGCCCAGATGGGATGCCTGCCCTTTTCTACCAAAGGTATTGAAATGTTGTTCATAAGGACATCTCTAGAATGGCCTTGGAAGTCTTGAATGGTGATGCTTCCCTTTCGCCATCATTGAATCCTACATTTTTCTTATTCCTAAAGTTAAAAAACCAAAAGTTCCAGATGTAAGTCTTAATAATTTAGTGGCAAGCACCTATGGTCACTCGCCTATTCTCGTTGCCACTGAGAATAGATCTTATGTGTTCAAGAAACACCAATTTTGGTTTGAAAAAGCTTGGTTAGTTGAGTCGGAGTCGAGTGAGATAGTGAAGGGTACTTGGGATGCTTGTGACATAGATCCTCTTGTGGATAGACTCTATGGATGAACTGAGCAGCTGGATGTTTGAGGTCGTAGACTGAGAAGACATTTTCATGATGATATTGAGAGTGGTAAAACGTGTATGGAGCTGGTAGGAAATTTGGGGATTGGAGAGGTCGGTGCTGAATTTATGGCTCTAAAAGATACGTTGAACTCTTTATTACTCAGTGAAGAAACCTTTTGGTGTCAAAGGGAGAAGGTGTTTTGGATGCAAGATGGTGATATGAACTCTCTCCTTTTTCACACTGCTACTGAGTTTATATGCAAGCTGCTCTTCAAATGCATTCTGACAAAGCCCTTGGTCTCGATGGGCTAAATCTTGCTTTTTACAAGCGTTTTGGGAGCTTTATGGTACACGTGAGGGAGCCTTCAATAAGTTCTAATGCATAACATTCGAGATAGCCATATTGGAAAACAAGTGTAATTTTCACACTGATCGATGGATACTTAGTATTTATCATTTTCCAATCAACTCGAAAAAGATAAATACTGCAGGGCTTCTGGTAGTGTCTAAAATTACATTTTATACTATGTCAAAGATATAATTGGAGCTTGTAAACACCCTATATGTCCTAAGTCCCCGATGACGCTCACAGATCGACAGGTCACTACAATGTTCCCAACCAACTGTCATACCCCAATTTTGTCCGGCTTAGGTCAAAATCCTAATTTTCCACAAAAATAAATAAATTGAAGAGTGAAGAGCATTATGCATTGCATTTTGGGTCCTAAAAGTCATTCCACAGCTTTTAAAATCATTTTTAGGGTCGAAATGCATTTTGGAGCAAAATTAGGGTTTTTGGAGCAAAAAGGGTATTTTGGTCATTTCCAAAATTAAGCAAGTTCTCACCAAAAATCATTATTCAATATCAGAAGAATGCATTTGGATCAAAATGAGTTGGGTCATATTTTTTATGCGCATGCATTGATAAATTTTTGCATAAAAAGTCAAACTTCAAAGAAAAGGGCAAAATGGGAATTTCCTTCAAGGTGAGGTATCAAATCAATTTTGGGAATGGTGATATCATGGAATTTTGGGCCCAATGATTGATTCCTAGGATATGGCCCAAAGTGGCATGAATAATGTGGAATTATCATGAAAAGAATAATCAAAAATGGTAAAATAAGGAAGTGTCCTCATATAAGACAAAATGTACTATCTTTTGGCAAGCTTGCACAAACTTGGGCACCAAGGCCTCATTTGCTCCGAATTTTCCAGCTATTTTTCACCTCATTTTGTGTTTCTTCATGCCCTTGATCCATGTGATTTGTATTCCTAGCCATTGATTAAAATTCTAGATCAAATCCTAGGCTATAACTTTGTGTACAAAACCCTATTTGCCCTTAACAATTTTTGTGCAACAAAAAGCTCCTAATTTTCGTGTATGACCCCATTCCCTCTCCATTTTGTGTTTTCTCTCCACCCTCAATCCATGTGATAAGTGATCTCAACCCTCCATTCAAAATCAAAGTTCAATCCTAGAGCACTTAGTAAGGCCAATGACCCAATTTCCCCTAAACCTAAAATAGCTCTATAAATACTCCCTCATTCCCACACCTAAGGATTTTTTTTTGGCCTCATTTCACCCTAGCACACCAAAAACCCCTCCCTCTTCCTCTCTTCCACGAAATCTCTCTCACTCCCTCACTTCATTCTTTTCATCTTTCACCATCAAATCTTCCATTTCTTGCTAGATCATCATCATTCCTTCCATTCTCTTCAAGGTTGCATCATCAAATTGCTAAGAGCTAGCAATCTTTGTGGGTTCAAGGGTAGATCCAAGTTCATTTTGAGTCTATATCATCTCCTTCTTCATTTCTTTGTGATCTTGAGGTAAGCCTTGAAACCTTGCATCTCATATTTAGTTTTTCTTGCATAATCTCTCTTCTACTCCTAACTCCTTCTTGATTGCTTGTTGTTGTTGCTTTGAGGATCCATTTCGAACATTTTGACAAGGACTTAGGGAGCCTTCGGTGTTTGAGATGGGTCCTTGGCCTTGAAGGGGTTGTTATTCTACTTGAATAATTTCCCTTGCATCTTTACATATTTTGCACTAGATTTCATAAATAAAATTGTTGTTTATGGGCTTTAGCATTTCGCATATCATAAAAAGTTAGGGTTGATATGATTTTGTTGCACTTCCTTGCTTAATCATATGAATCCTTGCAAAAAAATAGATCTATGTTGCTTTGTGTTAATTTTGGTTTTTTTTATTAAATAAAATGTGGATCTATGTTCGCATGCTTATAGATCTAAAAATATTTCCAAGTTGATTTTGTTGTTGTTCTTTGTTTGGTTGTTTGATCTTATGTAAATGAATGCAATTGTGTCAATGTGTTTTTTATTTTTAAGCACTCACTTACTTTTTACTTTACCATTCATTAACTTTTTACCAAAACATAAAAATATTTTACTACTTTGGTTTTTACCACTTCATTAATTTTTTACTAAGACATAAAAAGATTTTACCACTTCCCATTTACCTCATGCATTTTTACTTTACCATCTCATTAAATAATTACCATTTACTTCATGCATTTTTACTTTACTTTTTACTAACTTCTTACTTAAAGTTTTACAACTTATCAACTTGCAAAAATACCCAAAACATTTTCACATTCATGCATCTTCATTCATACTTAGTTTATGTGACACTCTCATGCATCCTCCTATGCTTATATCTCTTGCATCCTCTTATGCATCCTTGTATGCCATCCATTCATAAATAAAGTGCTATGCATCCATTCCTTGTACATTCATGCACTTACATGCTTACCTAATCATGCATCCTTGCTTACATATTCAATCATTTAACTTAGAATACTCTATGTTTACAATCAATTGTATTCACTTGTTCTTGATGCCATGTAAATGTCTTGACTTGATTGTGTACCCTCCTCTCCACTTGTATGACCTCCTAATGGAGACGTAAGTCTACACGCATGTTGTAGCATAGAGCCATTAGGGTAAATACAATCCTTCTTGCACACACACAATTACTTTGAGAACTGTGTTTTGCATCTTTAATAATTGAATCCTTTGATTGTATGGGCATGTTTAATCTTGGTTAATGAATGATATGTTCATGTTTGCTTGAGTATTATTCATTCATTTGCATTTGGTTATGGATTTAGAATTGACTTGAAATGTTCTACTCCTTTTCTAAAACCCATTTCCTAAAATCATTTCAAAACAAAAAGAAACTTTTACTTTCAAAACAAAAATAAATCAATCGTCATTAAACACCAATCGCGCCGTTGCCGATTAGGTCATTAATGATGATTTCATTTTCAAATGAGTTAGTAGCGAGACCATTCTAACCATTGTTGTTCGGTCTTCGCAAAAGCTCTATCCCATTTTCGAAAACTTATTCATTTCTCAAAAATAAATCAATTGTCATTAAACACCAATCGCGCCGTTGCCGATTAGGTCATTAATGATGATTTCATTTTCAAAAGAGTTAGTAGTGAGGCCATTCTAACCGTTGTTGTTCGGTCTTCACAAACGCTCACCCAATTGCGAAAAACCCCTTAAGCCGTTTTCAAAACCAAAAACCGAGAACTACGTAGCTTTGATCCCTCTTCCAGTGAGGGTACGTAGGAGCGGGGTCCTGTCCCGTCAAGCACACTCTTAAAAAATCTTTGTTTTATCCTGATTTTCAAAGATAACACCGAGAACTACGTAGCTTTGATCCCTCTTCCAGTGAGGGTACGTAGGTGCGGGGTCCTGTCCTGTCAAGCACACTTTTAAAAAATCTTTGTTTTATCCTGATTTTCAAAGATAACCCCGAGAACTACGTAGCTTTGATCCCTCTTCCAGTGAGGGTACGTAGGAGCGGGGTCCTGTCCTGTCAAGCACACTTTTAAAAAATCTTTGTTTTATCCTGATTTTCAAAGATAACCCCGAGAACTACGTAGCTTTGAATTCTCCATCGCACCGGGAGATACGTAGGAGCGGGGTCCTGTCCTGTCAAGCACACTTTTAAAAAAAATCTTTGTTTTATCCTGATTTTCAAAGATAACCCGAGAACTACGTAGCTTTGAATTCTCCATCGCACCGGGAGATACGTAGGAGCGGGGTCCTGTCCCGTCAAGCACACTCTTAAAAAAAATCTTTGTTTTATCCTGATTTTCAAAGATAACCCGAGAACTACGTAGCTTTGAATTCTCCATCGCACCGGGAGATACGTAGGAGCGGGGTCCTGTCCCGTCAAGCACACTTCTAAAAAAATCTTTGTTTTGTCCTGATTTTCAAAGATAACCAAAAATATTCTTCTTCCCTCCTGTTTTCAATAAAACAAACCTTAAAGAAAAGAAAAGAAAAGAAGTAGAATAAACCGCTTTCAAACTCAAACTTTTGTCCAAACCGTACATCAAGTTAATGGTTCCCTTTCGGTAGAAAGGAGGTGCGGGGTGCTAATACCTTCCCCGTACCTAACCGACCCCCGAACCTACATCTCTATGTTTTCAAAAGACCATCCGCCTTGTTTAAAAGACCTTTTTTCAATGTTTTGGTCTTAAAATTAAAATATTGGTGGCGGCTTCAAACTTTTTCCACGTTGTCAAACAAAAAGTCCGAAACCGGATTTTTCGGGGCGCAACAGCTGGCGACTCCACTGGGGACCATTTTTTTTAAAAAAAAAAGACGAGGGTCAAGCCTAGTTAACTTGATGTGTGGTTTAAAATTAATTGAGTTGAAAGCTTTGTTCTACTCCTTTTCTATTTATTCACAATGCCGTGTTCATGCATTCCTCAATTCCCATGTCCCCTATTCTCTGCTCCCTTTCTTAAGGTAAAAACATGCATTTCCTCCCATTCTATTATGATCCCTTCTTCTCCGCTCCCTTTCTTGAGGTAAGCAGTGCATATGACTGTTGCTGAAACCTAGGTTGGATTATTGGTATTGTGATATTGAACCCTAGGGTAGACGACATGTTATTGCTTGCTTCTGTCTGGACTGTTCTGGGTTTTCCTTTGCAGGTGGGGTATATGTGGGTAGTTTTAGGCGGTATGCCCTTACTGTACACACTCACACCTTATGCTTACTATGCTTTGAGAGGGGCCTAAAACCCAAGGTCTGACAAAACTTAGGAGAGTGGAAACGAGTAGTGACTGGCAATTGGACTATTGTCCTTCCGACTCTCACGAAAGTTTCAGCCAGAGTATGCTCTTTCATGATGCCTCACACCATGGCGTTCCATCGTTGTGGGTGCTATTGTGAAAGAGAATTAGCTCTGGTAACCTGGTGAGGAAGTGACTAGAGCCCGCATGGGAGGAACATTTGAGTTGTCCTAGAACTTAGGTCCCCACCTTCGTAGGACACAAGGGGCATACCAAATTGTGTGTTGCATGGTAATATAGACATGTTTTCAAAAAAGAGTAGGAGGTTTTTCAAATAAAAAGTAGAGAAAGAGCTGCCGTTGTAGCCTTTCTTCTGCCGGTCCGTACGAAGTGACATATGGCCCACTCTTTTCAAAAAAAGAGAGAACGAGCTGCCGTTGTAGCCTTTCTCTTACTAGGTCCATATGAAACCACGTACGGCCCGCATTTTTCAAAAAAAAATTGAACTAATGCCAATAAAGGTTTTGCCCTAATCTGCATATGCATAAAACATCATCATCATTTTGCATGCATCCTCGCATTGCATCCAACATAAGCTTTTACAGCTCATGTATGCATCCTTGCATTTCATCAAAGTTTGTTTGCCGAGAATCCCAAAGTGACAAAGAATCTTGCCATAGGCACGGTTTGGAATCAAAAGTGAAACAGCGTACATTCCGAGGTGTTTGTTTAAGTTTGAATGCATGGAATGTGCTTTGTTTCGCTTATTGATTCTAACCTTGTTGTGTTTCAAAGGAAAAATAATCAAAATCCACCGTTAAATCTATGGCAAGATATGACACGTTGGGGTTCACGGCATAAGACAAACTAAAACTAACACTCATCTGCATTGCACGCATTGCATTCATTAATTTGCTCATTCACTTAATAAAAATGTTCTACCAACAGAAGCGAGAGGCAAGCTGGTTCCCCGCCACCGATACTTCACCCGATTATAGGCAAAGCTGATGGCTGATCCTCAAGGGCATCCAGAGATTGAAACTGAAAGTAATCCAGAACATGAAGATTTGGGCGTACAAATTCTGAATCCTGAGCAGCTGGCTCAAGAGAACCAAGTGCTTAAGGATAAGGTTGGGGCAATGGAGGCCCAGGTGCATGAGATGATGGTCATGCTGCAAAGTTTAAAGAGTGGGACAGCTGCTGAAGGTGTCGCCGTCGTGGGTCCAGATGGTGTCACTTCTTTCGTTCCTCCTCCAATATCAGCCACAGTTCCTCCGGGATCCGGGGTCAGTCGTCCCGTCTTTGCTTCAGGAATGAATGGGCCGAATCAATACACTTCACAAAGATATCCTTGGGGTATGCCTGCTGGGTACATGCCGCGAACTGTTGGACCTATCCCCGTCAGTATGGTTGCGCCTAATCAGGTCACTGCCGCCGTGTTCGGGGGAGCTGCCGGAGGACCGCAGATCCAAACTCCTAGTCCTCATGCTGTGCTCAGTCCTACTCCGGGGCTTGCAGCACACCCCACAATGTTTCTCAGCCTGGAGGGTATTATTACAGTATGGGGAGTCACCCCCAAGGACATATGTTTGAGGGATCACAGCCAAATGACCCGATTCGTGCACTTGAAGAAAGAGTAAAGGCAATGGAGGGTGTTGGTGTCAGAGCCAAGGAAGCTCGTGAGCTGTGTTTAGTCCCAGATTTGGTTTTGCCACCAAAGTTCAAAGCTCCCGAAGTGGACAAATACAGAGGAACAGGCTGTCCGGAGAGCCATGTTACGATGTTTGTCCGAAAAATGGGTCCTTACGCCAATGATGACAAACTGCTGATTTACTGCTTTCAAAACAGTTTGGCTGGAGCTCCTCTAGATTGGTACATGAAACTGCAATCCTCTGAAATTCGTTGTTGGAAAGATTTGTGCGAAGCATTCATGAGACAATATAAGTATAACATGGACATGGCTCCGGACAGGTCGCAATTGCAACACATGAGTAAGGGCGAAAGGGAGACTTTCAAAGAATATGCCCAGAAATGGCGAAGCCTAGCCGCCCAGGTCCAACCTCCTTTGACTGAAAAAGAAATGCTGTACACGTTCTTGGAAACTCTGCCAGCAATTTACTATGACCTGCTGATTACAAGTGTTTCAACTAGCTTCTCCGATATGATAGTCTTCGGGGAAAGACTTGAGCATGGTCTCCGACGTGGGAAGATTTTGAATCACCTCAGTAATGCAGGAAGCTCTGGTGGTTCAAGCAATCAGAAGAAGCCTCACTCCCATTTCCCGAAGAAGAAGGAAGGGGAAACAAATGTAATCTCGGGAGGAAGTTCATCCTTTGGTACCCCTCCACCACAAACTGTTCCATTTTCTGCTCCTGTGCCATCCCAGCAAGGCAGTGACAGTCACAGGGCTCAGGGTTATCAGTACAAGAAACGGACCAGTTTTGATCCAATACCAATGACATACACTGAATTGTTTGATCACTTGACTTCCAAGAACTTGATCAACACTCGGCCAATGAAGGCCCTGCAGCCGCCATTTCCCAGAAGTTACAACGCTAATGCTACCTGCAGTTTCCACGAAAACGGGGTCGGTCATACTGTGGAGGAATGTAAAGCCTTCAAGCATGTGGTGCAAGACCTAGTAGATGCTGGGTGGATCTCGTTCAACAGAGTAGCCCGAATACAACAACTAATCAATTGCCAGGTCATCAGAGGCCAGCTACCAATGCTATAGAAAGTTCCGTTGGGCAATTGGTAAAGGATGTGCAGAAGATCAAGACCCCGTTGGGTGTTATCTACTGAGTTATGCCATGTTGGGGTGGTTAAGAAGGGGTGTTGCCATGAAGAGGGGTGTGCTGACTCCACGTGCGTGGGGAATTGTGAAAGCTTTGAGATGATCCTGCATGACCTAATGGATCGGTGTGTGGTCCAGATAGGAACCCATGATGTCGAAGAAGAAGTGTTGACTCTACATTCTGATAAAAGTAGAGGACCCAGAAGACCCAGAAGATCTGAGTCTGAAGAGGGTGGTGAAAGTTTGGTTCGACGCTGCGGTGCCAGTGAGAAATTAAAGAATTGGAAGGCTGCTGGTCTTCCTGTGACTTTTAATTTAAAGTAATCATTTGTAATGCAACCTTGTGGCTCTGCCCAAGGCCATAGGACAAGTTGTTAGGGGCGAGCATGTTTTTATTTTCAGAATCATCATCATTAATAAAAACGTTGTTTTTGAATTTCAATCAATAAAAATCAATCCTTTTCATTTCATGTGTCTTTTCCTCGCTTTATTATTGTTTTCTTGCTTGTCTCGCCTTTCATTCTGCTTTTTCTCTTCGGCAAAATGCAGATCCACAGCAATTGTCTCCCAAAATAACAGTGCTAACAGTCCATATTTTGACTTTGATCACCCTATTAATCAAGCTGAGGGGGATGTTGAGGAAGACTGGGAAGCTCCTCCAGAACTCATGAGGTTAATGAAACAGGAAGAAAGGGTAATTCAGCCACACGGAGAATCTACTGAAGTGATCAACTTGGGTACAGCTGAGAGCAAGAAAGAGGTCAAAGTGGGTACCGCCATGAATGACGAGGATCGCATGAAGTTGGTTCAGCTGTTGCACGATTATATGGATGTGTTTGCATGGTCCTACCAAGATATGCCTGGGTTGGACACTGACATTGTGATGCATAAGTTGCCAGTCAAACCTGAATGCTCGCCTGTGAAGCAGAAACTTAGAAGGATGAAGCCTGAGATGTCCCTAAAGATTAGGGATGAGGTAAAAAAGCAGTCTGACGCCGGATTCCTAGCGGTGGCCAAATACCCACAGTGGGTTGCCAATATTGTCCCGGTTCCGAAAAAGGACGGGAAGGTCAGAATGTGCGTTGACTACCGAGATCTCAATCGTGCTAGTCCTAAAGACGATTTTCCTTTGCCCCACATTGATGTTTTAGTGGATAGTACAGCTCAACACTCGTTATTCTCCTTCATGGATGGATATTCGGGATATAATCAGATCAAGATGGACCCCGAAGATATGGAAAAGACAACTTTCATAACGCTTTGGGGAACGTTCTGTTACAAGGTCATGCCATTCGGGTTAAAGAACGCTGGTGCAACCTACCAAAGGGCCATGGTCACGCTGTTTCACGACATGATGCATAAGGAGATTGAGGTTTATGTGGATGACATGATCGCAAAATCTAAAACCGACGAGGAGCATATTGTCAATCTGCAGAAGCTCTTTGAACGGTTGAGGAAATATAAACTCAAGTTAAACCCGGCCAAGTGCACGTTTGGGGTGAGATCAGGGAAGTTGTTAGGCTTCATTGTCAGCCAGAAGGGAATCGAGGTGGATCCAGACAAAGTAAAAGCCATCCTCGAGATGCCGGTGCCCAAAACAGAGAAAGAAGTCCGTGGTTTCCTCGGAAGGTTGAATTACATCTCCCGATTCATCTTCCAGTTGACTGCTACTTGTGAGCCGATCTTCAAGCTGCTGTGCAAAAATCAAGAGTTGAAGTGGAATGACCAGTGTTAAGCTGCCTTTGAGAAAATGAAGGTGTACTTGCAGAATCCACCAGTCTTAATGCCACCTGTGTCAGGCAGACCTCTCATCTTATACCTTACATTGCTAGATAATTCAATGGGTTGTGTGTTGGGGCAGCATGATGAATCCGGGAAAAAGGAGCATGCCATATACTATCTTAGCAAAAAGTTCACCGATTGTGAGACAAGATATTCTATGCTGGAAAAGACTTGTTGTGCTCTAGTTTGGGCTGCTCACCGTTTAAGGCAGTACATGCTGAGTCACACCACTTGGTTGGTGTCAAAAATGGATCCAATCAAGTACATATTTGAGAAGCCAGCTCTTACAGGACGAATTGCCCGTTGGCAGATGCAATTATCAGAATACGATATCCTGTATGTCACACAAAAAGCAGTTAAAGGTAGTGCACTTGCTGAGTATTTGGCATGTCAGCCGATTCCAGACTACCAACCAATGCAGCATGATTTTCCTGATGAAGATATCATGGCACTGTTTGATGAGGGGAAGTCCCAAGAAAGTGAAAGGTGGAGAATGATCTTCGACGGTGCGTCAAATGTATGGGGGCATGGGGCAGGTGCTGTGTTAATATCTCCTGACAATCGCTTCGTTCCTGTCACTGCAAGGTTGAGCTTCTATGTCACAAACAACATAGCAGAGTATGAAGCGTGCATCTTGGGTATTCAAGCAGCCCTAGAATGGAAAGTTAAAAGGCTAGATGTGTATGGAGATTCAACCCTGGTTATTCATCAAGTAAGAGGCGATTGGGAGACCAGAGATCCCAAACTGATTCCTTATTGTGTTTATGTGCAAGAGTTGATGGAGTCTTTTGACGAAATCACTTTCAAACACATCCCTCAAAGCGAAAACCAGCTGGCTGATGCATTGGCAACTTTATCATCCATGTTCAATATCAATTGTGATAAAAGCTTGACTCATGTCACAATCCAGCACCGGAGTCTACCTGCGCATCACTACTGCACAGCCATAGATGAAGAGCCGGATGACAAGCCTTGGTATCATGATATCAAACAGTACATCATCAGCAGAGAATACCCTCCTGGGGCATCTGAAAATGACAAGAGAACTCTTCGGCGACTGTCAAGGAATTTCTTCCTCAGCGGTGAGGTTTTCTACAAAAGGAATTATGACATGGTCCTCTTAAGGTGTGTTGCTAAAGAAGAAGCTGAAAGAATCATGAAAGATGTACATGAGGGCTCATTCGGAACCCATTCCAGTGCGCATACTATGGCTAGACAGATTTTAAGGGCGGGCTATTACTGGTTGCAGCTGGAAGGTGACTGCTACAGCTTTGTCCGAAAGTGCCACAAGTGCCAAATCTACGCTGACCACATTCATGTGCCGCCTACCAAATTGAATGTTCTGACTGCATCCTGGCCGTTTTCAATGTGGGGAATGGATGTCATCGGTCCCATTGAACCCAAAGCATCAAATGGGCATCGCTTCATCTTGGTCGCCATTGACTATTTCACGAAGTGGGTTGAAGCTGCCTCATACTCCAGTGTAACCAGTTTAGTGGTTGCCAAATTTGTGAAGAAGGATCTGATTTGCCGTTATGGTCTTCCTAACAAGATCATCACTGATAACGGCAGCAATCTGAATAGCAAAATGATGAAGGACCTGTGCGCAGAGTTCAAAATTCAGCATCATAATTCTTCCCCCTATCGGCCCAAGATGAATGGAGCAGTGGAGGCAGCTAACAAGAACATCAAAAAGATTGTGCAAAAAATGGTGGTCACATACAAGGATTGGCATGAAATGCTTCCCTTTGCTTTGCATGGCTATCGTACTTCAGTGCGTACCTCAACTGGGGCAACTCCTTTCTCTCTGGTATACGGGTCAGAGGCGATCCTCCCAATCGAGGTTGAGATACCATCCCTACGGGTACTCATGGAAGCTAAACTGGAAAAAGCAGAGTGGGTGCAGGCTCGTCTGGATCAGCTAAACCTCATTGAGGAAAAAAGAATTGCAGCTTTGTGTCATGGGCCGCTGTACCAACAGAGAATGAGAACAGCTTTTGACAAGAAAGTCCGGCACCGTGAATTCAAGCAGGGAGATTTGGTGCTTAAGAAGATCTTGCCCATCCAGACTGATCCCCGAGGGAAATGGACACCCACTTATGACGGCCCGTATGTGGTCAAGAAAGCCTTTTCCGGAGGAGCACTGATACTCACGAACATGGACGTAGAGGATTTAAGGAACCCAGTCAATTCCAACCAAGTGAAGAAGTATTATCCCTGAAAGAAATAGACGAAAAAAGAGAAAGACAAGCCAAGTAAGAGTTAGCTCGCTAGGTTGAAAACCCGAAAGGGCGGCCTAGGCAAAATCAGAGCGACCCGGTGGATTGAAAACCCGCAAAGGGCGATCCAGGCAAAAATTAGGGTCAGAAAACTTGGGCATGAAAAGTAAAGAAAGGCATACAACTCCCCTGAAGACTTGGATGAGGGAGTGATCAAGGTCAAGGACATAAATGTTTAGCACTGTTCCACAGAGACGGACAGTCAGAATTTAACTTCTCTCTTTTTTCGTGTCTTTTTATAGTTTAAACTTTCAAGTGTAATAAACAATCGGCGTAACTTCTTGTGCGACAGTTTCCACATTAATAAAGTTCAACTTTCTCATATCTGATCACTCTTTTATTTTCTGCTTTTTTTGCTCAAAATAAACGTTTTATAATGATGGTGATGATGACCTGTAAAACATGTGCATAAATCATGGAGCATTACAATTATTGCAAAGTACCTAAAGGTCGCGAAAAAAGCAATTCCCCAAAACCCAGTTAATCATGCAAGAGAAAGCGATTGCACTCACGATTGCTTCAAACGGCGAAGTCAAAGCCAACATGCACTCGGCCCATGAGCCCTGCAATTCCAATGGGTTCCTCAGTCTCGTGCCATGAGTGTCGCGGGTTGGCTGAACCAGCAAAAATAAGCCAAAAGAGCAAAAGAGCAAAAGAAAAAACAAACGATCAGAAGAAGAAAGCAGATCAAAGAATGAAAACCCAAGAAAAAACAAACAGTCAGAAAAAAGAAAGCTGACAAAAGAAACGAAGAATCAAGAATAGCATCCTATTGCATTCATCATTCCACTAAATCATCACATCGCATGCACTCACATGACATGCATTCGCATAACGGACTTTGCATAGCATGCATTCATATTCCATGCACCATGTCTTGCATCTGCTAACGTGTGCAGGTGTCCTGGATCAGTTCAATGGCATTGATCATCAATCAGAGCAAGCTGAAGAAAGGTCCGCTAACCTGAGCAGACATCCTGGATCAGTGCAATGGCACTGATCATCAATCAGAGCAAGCTGAAGAAAGGTCCGCTAGCCTGAGCAGACATCCTGGATCAGTGCAATGGTATTGATCATCAATCAAGAGAAAGTTGAAGAAAAGTCCGCTAACCTGAGCAGGCATCCTGGATCGGTGTGGAAGCATTGACCGGCTAAAGGAAACAACCTGGATTTTGGAATCCCCTCTGGACCCACGTGTCCCCAGCAAGATTGACTTCACCTTGTATTTGAGTTGCAGGTAAGTCCCCCTGACCTCAATAGGTCCAGTCGAAGAGGATAGCAGTGTTAGCCTAAAACATGGCGCAGTCCTAGGGAAATATCGAGATCTAGACTTGATATAGTACCCTCCCCCGGTCGCTCGCATGACCATCCCTTTGAGCCCACGTGCTCCCCAGGCCCAAGTGCAAACTCGGATCGTTCGCGGTTCGTTAAAAGGCTTTAGGCAGCCTCCAGTGTCGGCTTACTGAGAGCCGGTACCTTCTTTACTGCTTTCTCTATCGCTTTCTTTACTGCTTTATTTCCTGCTTTTGCTGCCTGAGGGTTGGCACCAATTTATTGCCTGCTTTTGCTGCCTGAGGGTTAGCACCAATTTATTTCTTGCTTTCGCTGCCTGAGGGCCGACACATTTTATTACTTTCTTTACTATTGCTTTTTGTTGGCTTACTGAGGGTTAACAATTCATTTCCTGCTTTTGTTGGCTTACTAAGAGCTAACGCTTCATCCATTGCAGTCATCTCGTGCTAACACCTGTGCATCAAAAAAAAAGAAAAAGAAAAAAAAAGAAGAATAGAAAACAGAAAAACCAGAAAAAAAAAGAGGGGGAAAAATTCGGGTTTTTCCCTAAGTAGACAAAATCGGTATAATTTCTAAATTCTTTATCTTTATTTTGCCTCGGAATATGTTTCGGCCAATTCATATTCCTCGTTAAAATCCAGATAAAGAGGGGCAGCTGTCATACCCCAATTTTGTCCGGCTTAGGTCAAAATCCTAATTTTCCACAAAAATAAATAAATTGAAGAGTGAAGAGCATTATGGATTGCATTTTGGGTCCTAAAAGTCATTCCACAGCTTTTAAAATCATTTTTAGGGTCGAAATGCATTTTGGAGCAAAATTAGGGTTTTTGGAGCAAAAAGGGTATTTTGGTCATTTCCAAAATTAAACAAGTTCTCACCAAAAATCATTATTCAATATCAGAAGAATGCATTTGGATCAAAATGAGTTGGGTCATATTTTTTATGCGCATGCATTAATAAATTTTTGCATAAAAAGTCAAACTTCAAAGAAAAGGGCAAAATGGGAATTTCCTTCAAGGTGAGGTATCAAATCAATTTTGGAAATGGTGATATCATGGAATTTTGGGCCCAATGATTGATTCCTAGGATATGGCCCAAAGTGGCATGAATAATGTGGAATTATCATGAAAAGAATAATCAAAAATGGTAAAATAAGGAAGTGTCCTCATATAAGACAAAATGTACTATCTTTTGGCAAGCTTGCACAAACTTGGGCACCAAGGCCTCATTTGCTCCGAATTTTCCAGCTATTTTTCACCTCATTTTGTGTTTCTTCATGCCCTTGATCCATGTGATTTGTATTCCTAGCCATTGATTAAAATTCTAGATCAAATCCTAGGCTATAACTTTGTGTACAAAACCCTATTTGCCCTTAACAATTTTTGTGCAACAAAAAGCTCCTAATTTTCGTGTATGACCCCATTCCCTCTCCATTTTGTGTTTTCTCTCCACCCTCAATCCATGTTGTAAGTGATCTCAACCCTCCATTCAAAATCAAAGTTCAATCCTAGAGCACTTAGTAAGGCCAATGACCCAATTGCCCCTAAACCTAAAATAGCTCTATAAATACTCCCTCATTCCCACACCTAAGGATTTTTTTTTGGCCTCATTTCACCCTAGCACACCAAAAACCCCTCCCTCTTCCTCTCTTCCACGAAATCTCTCTCACTCCCTCACTTCATTCTTTTCATCTTTCACCATCAAATCTTCCATTTCTTGCTAGATCATCATCATTCCTTCCATTCTCTTCAAGGTTGCATCATCAAATTGCTAAGAGCTAGCAATCTTTGTGGGTTCAAGGGTAGATCCAAGTTCATTTTGAGTCTATATCATCTCCTTCTTCATTTCTTTGTGATCTTGAGGTAAGCCTTGAAACCTTGCATCTCATATTTAGTTTTTCTTGCATAATCTCTCTTCTACTCCTAACTCCTTCTTGATTGCTTGTTGTTGTTGCTTTGAGGATCCATTTCGAACATTTTGACAAGGACTTAGGGAGCCTTGGGTGTTTGAGATGGGTCCTTGGCCTTGAAGGGGTTGTTCTTCTACTTGAATAATTTCCCTTGCATCTTTACATATTTTGCACTAGATTTCATAAATAAAATTGTTGTTTATGGGCTTTAGCATTTCGCATATCATAAAAAGTTAGGGTTGATATGATTTTGTTGCACTTCCTTGCTTAATCTTATGAATCCTTGCAAAAAAATAGATCTATGTTGCTTTGTGTTAATTTTGGTTTTTTTTATTAAATAAAATGTGGATCTATGTTCGCATGCTTATAGATCTAAAAATATTTCCAAGTTGATTTTGTTGTTGTTCTTTGTTTGGTTGTTTGATCTTGTGTAAATGAATGCAATTGTGTCAATGTGTTTTTTATTTTTAAGCACTCACTTACTTTTTACTTTACCATTCATTAACTTTTTACCAAAACATAAAAATATTTTACTACTTTGGTTTTTACCACTTCATTAATTTTTTACTAAGACATAAAAAGATTTTACCACTTCCCATTTACCTCATGCATTTTTACTTTACCATCTCATTAAATAATTACCATTTACTTCATGCATTTTTACTTTACTTTTCACTAACTTCTTACTTAAAGTTTTACAACTTATCAACTTGCAAAAATACCCAAAACATTTTCACATTCATGCATCTTCATTCATACTTAGTTTATGTGACACTCTCATGCATCCTCATATGCTTATATCTCTTGCATCCTCTTATGCATCCTTGTATGCCATCCATTCATAAATAAAGTGCTATGCATCCATTCCTTGTACATTCATGCACTTACATGCTTACCTAATCATGCATCCTTGCTTACATATTCAATCATTTAACTTAGAATACTCTATGTTTACAATCAATTGTATTCACACTTGAGGTGCTAGTTCAGTGGTAAGAGCTAGCCTTATATCCTCAAGGTGCTGAGTTCAAATCCCCTCGGGGACAATTGTAAAATGGCCATTAGTGCCACTTTGATTAATAAAAATTTCCCTCTTCCCCAATTTTTTAAAAAAAAAACAATCAATTGTATTCACTTGTTCTTGATGCCATGTAAATGTCTTGACTTGATTGTGTACCCTCCTCTCCACTTGTATGATCTCCTAATGGAGACGTAAGTCTACACGCATGTTGTAGCATAGAGTCATTAGGGTAAATACAATCCTTCTTGCACACACACAATTACTTTGAGAACTTTGTTTTGCATTTTTAATAATTGAATCATTTGATTGTATGGGCATGTTTAATCTTGGTTAATGAATGATATGTTCATGTTTGCTTGAGTATTATTCATTCATTTGCATTTGGTTATGGATTTAGAATTGACTTGAAATGTTCTACTCCTTTTCTAAAACCCATTTCCTAAAATCATTTCAAAACAAAAAGAAACTTTTACTTTCAAAACAAAAATAAATCAATCGTCATTAAACACCAATCGCGCCATTGCCGATTAGGTCATTAATGATGATTTCATTTTCAAATGAGTTAGTAGCGAGACCATTCTAACCGTTGTTGTTCGGTCTTCGCAAAAGCTCTATCCCATTTTCGAAAACTTATTCATTTCTCAAAAATAAATCAATTGTCATTAAACACCAATCGCGCCGTTGCCGATTAGGTCATTAATGATGATTTCATTTTCAAAAGAGTTAGTAGTGAGGCCATTCTAACCGTTGTTGTTCGGTCTTCACAAACGCTCACCCAATTGCGAAAAACCCCTTAAGCCGTTTTCAAAACCAAAAACCGAGAACTACGTAGCTTTGATCCCTCTTCCAGTGAGGGTACGTAGGAGCGGGGTCCTGTCCCGTCAAGCACACTCTTAAAAAATCTTTGTTTTATCCTGATTTTCAAAGATAACACCGAGAACTACGTAGCTTTGATCCCTCTTCCAGTGAGGGTACGTAGGAGCGGGGTCCTGTCCTGTCAAGCACACTTTTAAAAAATCTTTGTTTTATCCTGATTTTCAAAGATAACCCCGAGAACTACGTAGCTTTGATCCCTCTTCCAGTGAGGGTACGTAGGAGCGGGGTCCTGTCCTGTCAAGCACACTTTTAAAAAATCTTTGTTTTATCCTGATTTTCAAAGATAACCCCGAGAACTACGTAGCTTTGAATTCTCCATCGCACCGGGAGATACGTAGGAGCGGGGTCCTGTCCTGTCAAGCACACTTTTAAAAAAAATCTTTGTTTTATCCTGATTTTCAAAGATAAACCGAGAACTACGTAGCTTTGAATTCTCCATTGCACCGGGAGATACGTAGGAGCGGGGTCCTGTCCCGTCAAGCACACTCTTAAAAAAAATCTTTGTTTTATCCTGATTTTCAAAGATAACCCGAGAACTACGTAGCTTTGAATTCTCCATCGCACCGGGAGATACGTAGGAGCGGGGTCCTGTCCCGTCAAGCACACATCTAAAAAAATCTTTGTTTTGTCCTGATTTTCAAAGATAACCAAAAATATTCTTCTTCCCTCCTGTTTTCAATAAAACAAACCTTAAAGAAAAGAAAAGAAAAGTAGTAGAATAAACCGCTTTCAAACTCAAACTTTTGTCCAAACCATACATCAAGTTAATGGTTCCCTTTCGGTAGAAAGGAGGTGCGGGGTGCTAATACCTTCCCCGTACCTAACCGACCCCCGAACCTACATCTCTATGTTTTCAAAAGACCATCCGCCTTGTTTAAAAGACTTTTTTTCAATGTTTTGGTCTTAAAATTAAAATATTGGTGGCGGCTCCAAACTTTTTCCACGTTGTCAAACGAAATGTCCCAAACCGGATTTTTCGGGGCGCAACACCAACCATTTCAATTCTACTAATTTCTTTCAAGTTTCTTCCTTTTATTTTCTTTATGCTTTTCCTGCTTAAAAGATTCATGATGTTCACTCCTTCCTAGGTTTGATTTCCATGCTTCTTTGAAGCCTTTTTTTATCTTCGAATTTGTTCATTTCATCAATCTTGAGTCCATTTGATGATTAGATTGTTGTTGTGAATGAAGTCCTTCTTACTATTTCGAATTCTATTCATGTTATCCATCTTGAATCTATTCGTTTGGTGATGTGAATGAATTCTACTCTCTTTTTTCTCTAAATTTGTGATTAGAGTTCCCTTTTGACCGGGAAACCCCCGTTTTCATTTGATATTAATTTTGCTTTGATGGACACGATTTCTGACCAAAAATCAATGTCATTAGAAGATTAGGGTTTGGACTCACGAGGTAATGGTAATAGGAGAAACTACAAGCCTTGTTGAAGTCTTGCTAAGAAAATTATAAGATGGAATTTTTTGATTCCTTGTCGAATATTCTTTATTCCATTTCAAATTTGGTGTAAATTTTTCTACAATTTGTGAATAAAGCCGATGAGGCCGAAAATAGAGTTATTGGTTTTTTTTGCTGGTTACTGAATTGTATGGATGTTGTTATTGAAACACTTACAAACAGGCCACTGTTTTGGAAACAATTCTAAAACCGATAACGTATATTCAATTCACATCCTTTTGTTTGACTCAATAATCAATTCAATTCCATTACTTCCATTTTTGAATTGAATCAATTATCTGGTCAACACAATTATAAGATGGATTGAAAAACGGTCCCTATTTAGCTCAGCTAGGGTTTGTCCCAGGAAACTGGTGTTAGGGTTAGGGTTTGCCATATATTAAGTTGTTCCCCTTGTGTTTCTTAGTACACATTTAACGATGTTACACCCTTTCCCCTGTTCAAAACCGCTGCCAATCTTTGTTTCGTTGATGCTTGCAGTGTTGTTCGCACCCTTGTAAAGTCTTAGTTCCCCATTCAATGGCCTCCTCAAGCTCGGTTACTGCTCATGACAACCCTGAAGAGCTGCTGGAAGCATTTCCATCTATGAGTCAAAGTGTGAAAAAGTTAGCACAACATGCATTGGTGGGAAAGATACTAACAGACAAACTTCAAAACAAAGGTGTAGTTAAAGACATATTGTATAAAGCTTGGGCCTACTTTGAAGGGCTCTAGATCTCGGACATAGAGCTCAACCAGTTCCTGTTCTGTTCACTAATGATGATCATGCTAAGGAGGTGATGAAGAAGGCGCCTTCGTATGTGATGAATCACCTTCTGTGCCTCCAATACTAGATCCCTGAGGCGTGCACTAGAGAGATCGATTTCTCTCAGAATCCATTCTGGATTCAAACTCACAACCTACCATTGGAAAATCTGAACACACAGTGTGTGACTATTCTGATGAAAAAGGTTGGTGACATCTTGGAGATGGAGGACCCAATAGTGGTAGGCAATATCCTACGGAACTTCTTCAGAGCTAGGGTTCTAGTGGATGTTACAAGACCTATTCCTGCGGAATGGTGGATTCCTTGATCATGTCTACCCCGCTTATGGGTAAGCTATAAATACAAACGCCTACAAGACATATGTTTCAACTGTGGACATATTGGCCATGACCAACGCAGTTGCAAGAAGGAAAAAGTGATGGCAACGTACAACCCTAGAGTTGGAAAATACTGTTTAAGGCTCACTGCCCATGTTCCCAAAGCTTTGGGGACCATCATTCAAGAGCAAGCTTGTAGACAAAAAGGGAAAGAAGTTCTCAGAGACAATGGAAATGACAGTAACTCTGAATCAAAAGGAAGGATGGAAGAAAAGGTGTTTGCTGATGAAGTTAGGGGAAACAACTACCCAAAGGATCAGATGAAGATATCCTTCTTTGACAGGGTTAGAGAATTGAATGCTGCAGGTATCTCAGTGGGACTACCAGTTCCAAAAGCTCCTAGTGTGGAGCCTCAGTCTCCTCCCCAATCTGGTGGTCAGAGACAAGCAACTAAACACCAAGATCCAGTTTCTATGTTCAGATCTGAAGCTATTTACCAGAACAAGGGCACTCATTCGGACCCTACAATGAAGATCTTGAGCAATGGACATGTCTCAGCTGGCTTAGGTCTAGAGAAGATGGATGATTTGGGATTGATCAAAGAAAACATAGGGCTGGCTCACAAGGGGGTAATTCTGGACTACCCTAGTCCAACAAAGGAGACCGTCAGGTATAGTGGGGCTGATTTGTCTATGGAAGAGATTGCTAGGGCTAAAATGGCGTGTGCTCCTAAGAAGAAAGCAGAGGATACCTCACAACAGTTGGGATATGTTGTTGAATTTCCCCCGAGGCTACTCAACCAGACTCCAGTCAAGATAACCCCACTCATGTTAAACTACATGATGATGAAGAGCCTTCTCTAGCTCTTAGTGTGGCTGCAGGACTATCCATCAAGAAACGTCCTATCTTAATGATTGAAGGAGGTGATGACACTGATACTTTTCAAGAGAACAAGAAGAAGAAAGCTGAGCAGATGAAAGGCTTAACTGATGCTAGTGGTTCTGAGCAACAATCTGAGGACTACGCTAAAGCTCTAGTGCGTGTCAAACATTACACAACTTTCACTATGGGGACATCTTATCCACAGGTAGAGGAGGCGAGCCCAAGCATGCCCCCAACCCCTAAATGACTTGCATAGGGTGGAATTGCCGTGGCTTGGCGGCGGCCACGACAAATAGGGAACTTTGTGACTTAATCCATGGTCACAAGCCGGCCATTTTGTTCCTTATGGAGACCAGAGCCCGTAAGGATAGAGCGGAAAAAATAAAGCGTCGTTTAAGATTTCAGAACTTCTTTTGTGTGGAAGCCAGTGGTACATTAGGGGTTTGACTTTGTACTGGAGTGACTATTATGAAATTCAAGTGATTGAATCTAACTTGAATGTCAGTCATACTGCTGTGAAGGTAAGGAGATCTGGTGCTATGTTTGATCTCTCATTTGTATATGGTAACCCAACCTTTGCGCACAGAAGATCCCTATGGGGTAAGCTACTGAGATTAAAACCCCTAAACCAAGGGCCATGGTGTTGCATAGGAGATTTCAATGAGCTGAAAGATAGCACTGAAAAGATAGGGTTGAGACCAGCTGAGCATGTGCGTATGACCTTGTTTAGAGAACTTCTAAATGATGCTAATCTCATGGATGTTGATCTTAAGGGGTGCAAGTTCACTTGGATAAGTAACCCAAGGAACGGGTTTGTGACTAAACAGAGAATTGACAGAGTTTTGGTCAAGTGGGTGTGGAGGGAACTCTTCCCTCATGCAATAGCCATTGCTCATCCTACTGTCAATTCGGATTATGCGCCTATTGTATTGAAGCCAATTACTCCTCACATAAAATGTACTAATTTCAGATATGAGGCCTTCTGGGAAGATGTGGATGATTGTAGAGAAATGGTTGTAGAGAAATGCGCCTATTGTATTGAAGGCAATTTCTGGCCTCACTATGCCTGTTTGCATAAGTTGAGGGTCAAAAACTGCATAATCCCTCATGAGTTTGTCCCTGTCATTTGCCATTCCTATGACATTCATATCAATAACCTGTCTTCTGTACCCTCCATCACCATCACCTTGAATTATGGGAGGTGGTGAAGGTGGTGGAGTATGATCACCATCAACAGTAGGTGGAGGACTAGCCATAGCAGCAGCTCGTCCTAATTCAATGAGTCCTGGAGTTCTGTGAACTCTTCTCAATCTTCTAAAATGTCTTTCTATCTCTGGGTGCAACTGGAATTCTGGAGTATTGCGTCTAAGCCTGTGCATATGCTGTAGCAACAGAAACAACACAAACAGAATTAGTAACAAAAGGCACTAAGCTGCTAACTAATTAAACAGTCAATTTAACTATAAGTCCCCGGCAACGGTGCCAAAAACTTGTTGCGTGAAAACGTAGATAGTGAAAGTATACACTGTCAATAAGTAATATAGAGTAAGTGAGATCGTTCCCACGAGGAATTATGCTAAATAACGAGAGTTTAATTTGATTAACAATTTAGTGAGGAAAGTAAATGACACACAAGTTTTGGGCAACATAAACAGTAGTAAAAAGTAAAGGGTAATGGAAATCAGTGATGAGAACAAGTCAAGATGCATTCACTTCAGTAGCTTCATTAAAATGTGATTAAGGGTACGTTCAATGCTGCAGCATTAGGTGCTGCTACAATAAGACGTTATTCTCTCGAATACTTCACATTAGGTTTCCTTGCAAGAGTTTATCTCTAAACCCTAAAGAAGTACCTCCTAGGCTGCTTGAGCACCAGCAGTGTTCACCTTATGGGTTATGCCCTCCTATTTCTAGGGTTAAGCAAGGAACATCAAGATCTCTCGTTAATGTTCACTACCCATATTACCTTGTGAGATAAATTTACAAACCATCTCTGAATTTATAAATGCTATTTAGAATAGGCGGACCATTCTTACTCTAAAATGGAAATATTTTCACACACAAGATAAAATGCATAACATTGAACATACTTCATTAATCGCATAGTAATTTAGCTACATCAGATCCAGCATCTCAACTATGAGTATTTAGCTCATCTTGAGCTTGCAACACATGAAAAATAACTTAAACAAAATAGTAGAAGTCATATTACAAATTTCAAGGTAAGAAATGATACTACGAAGAGAGAACAGTAGGAGAGCTCCAAAGATGACAATGGAGGACTGATCCAGCTCGTCCAAGTAGAATCCACCGAGAAAAATGTAACTCCAGTGATGCTGCAGCAAGAGTCTCAGCAATGGAAGTGTTTGGTAGTGAGGGGTGAGCTTTTGCACGCAAGAGGAGCTATCTCTAACTTCCTCTGACGGCCTAGTATGCTAATGAAGAAAGGGAAACGTCCTTATATAGTGTCTCCTTGCACACAACCCTAAAATGATGTCCTTTTTGGGAAAATGCTGCCTAGGTTAAAGGGCAATTGTGGGAAACCCACATTAGGTCATATCTTTCCGTGCCATACAGCTCTGACACCTGTCCTTGCCTTGATTTCTGTGTTTTCCGCACTCCCCTTGAGCTTTCTCTCTCATCTTCCGCATTTCCACTATTGTGCACGCACCTGTTGCTGCAGCACTTACACAAGACACAATTAAATGCACAAAGGGCATCAAAATGCCCAATTAAAACCAAATCATTCCTGCACCAATATTTCTAACCAAAACACTTATTTACACACTAATTAACACAACAAGTTTATTAAATCTCCTAAAATCAAGTTTAGAAAGCAAGTAATAACCATCATAAAAGATGGTTATCACACCCCCAAACTTGAACCATTGCTTGTCCTCAAGCAATGACACTTGACACAGGCAAGCACTACTGCTAACAAACAATCCCAATCAGTGAATTAATCCAACTATTTGCAAAGAAGAATCGAGCTGAGCCTCAACTTTCAGATTATCACTCCAATGAATACCTTCTAAGTAATGAGTTCCCTAGCCTATTCCTGCTCAAAAGTGTGTGTGTGTGACACTTAACTTAGTTCAGAACAGAGCAAGGTTCAAGATTTCACTTAGCTAAGACATAGAGAGGTTTTCTTTTGGGAAAGCTAAATTTTTTTTTCAAAACGAAGGACAGACTAACAATTCATGCTCAAAAAGGGGGGTTGAGCTTGATTAAGGGCTTTGATGCAGCAATCCAGAACTTTTAAGGCGGTGCACTTATTCAATCCTAACATTAACATTGCTGCAGCATTACAGACTCAGAATTGTACTTTGTTCAGACTTTTGACTTGATTTTGTACTGCAATGCCTTTATTTCCATTTCTCTTCTGAATAGCATTTTTACGTTTTTTTTTTGCACAATAGGCAATTGCAGCACATTACATATTTACAAATTTTGATGCTTTGCATCCTCATTCAGATTCAAATTTACATGTCCTAAAACTATGTGCACATAACTCAGCATTGCTGCAGCAGGGGTTGCTGCAGCACTGCATTCCTTCATGCTTTGCCTTAATATATCTCAGAGAACCCCCAAACTTAGTTTCTTATGCTGCCCTAAGTTTTTAGTAGAAATTTAGCAATTCCCTAGGTCTACCAACACTAGCCTAGTTTCAGATCATCTTTAATTCACTAAGTTCCTACCTAAGTTGAAGTTCAAGTGTAGGAGCAGAAGTAAACTAGTTCACTCACTAAACAGGGGTGTAATCACTCATTTCTCACCATATCATCACTAAGTTTTTGCTCAACTCTACTTCTATTTTTTTTTTATTTTTTTTTAAATTCACTAATTTGATTGCAAATAACAGAGTACAAGACCTATGTATAGCTCCCCCCCACACTTAGAATTGTGCAGTGTCCTCACTGCATAAAGACTAAGGGGCAAGCTACAGAACAGCAAAAGCAGAAGCAACTACTAGCAACACAACTGTTGAGTGCTAACACAGGCAAGAAACTCAACAGGTTTATTCAAACACTAGAAACAGAAACACGCAACTAAAAACAGAGACTGAAATGAAAACTAAAAACATAAAGCGTAAACAGATTAGGGTGCAGGGATATCTTCTGGCATAGTAACTCCTTCCATATCGAGCTCAACTGCTTCAGGCACTTTGACTAGCCTCCTCCTCTTAGGTGCATGCTTTGCCCTTATCTACTTTGAGGGTGAAAACACATCATCAGAACCAGAATCAGCAACAACAGTTGCTGCAGCAGTAGAAGCAGTGCTGCAGCATCACCTGCAGTCACACCCTCAAACTTCCAATTGCCAGAACTATTTTCCTGCAAAACAAACACAAGAACAAACAACACCGGTTTATTAGATTAAAAACCCTGGGCTGCCTCCCAGTAGCGCTTGGTTTAAGAGTCCTCAGCCAGACTAGCCTCTAATGCTAGAGGTTTTGTAATTCTGTGGTGACTTTGTCCCTCACCACATGTGCTTCACAGTACTGTTTCACCCTCTTACCATCAATTTTGCATGTGGACCCAATCAGCTCTCTTCTTTGAATTTTCTCAGATGCTGCAGCAATAGGAGAGCTCCAAAGATGACAATGGAGCACTAATCCAGCTCGTCCAAGTAGAATCCATCGAGAAAAATGTAACTCCAGTGATGCTGCAGCAAGAGTCTCAGCAATGGAAGTGTTTGGTAGTGAAGGGTGAGCTTTTGCACGCAAGAGGAGCTATCTCTAACTTCCTCTGACGGCCCAGCATGCTAATGAAGAAAGGGAAACGCCCTTATATAGTGTCTCCTTGCACACAACCCTAAAATGATGTCCTTTATGGGAAAATGCTGCCTAGGTTAAACGGCAATTGTGGGAAACCCACATTAGGTCATATATTTCCGTGCCATACAGCTCTGACACCTGTCCTTGCCTTGATTTCCGTGTTTTCCGCACTCCCCTTGAGCTTTCTCTCTCATCTTCCGCATTTCCATTATTGTGCACGCACCTGTTGCTGCAGCACTTACACAAAACACAATTAAATGCACAAAGGGCATCAAAATGCCCAATTAAAACCAAATCATTCCTGCACCAATATTTCTAACCAAAACACTTATTTACACACTAATTAACACAACAAGTTTATTAAATCTCCTAAAATCAAGTTTAGAAAGCAAGTAATAACCATCATAAAAGATGGTTATCAGCAGACTCAAGTTGAAGCTGAAGATAATTGGGCTACGATAGATGGAAAGCTTAATAGTTGTAAGAGGTCCCTCTAGGCTTGGAATAAGGATAAGTTCCAGAATGCACGCAACCAGATCCAGAAGCTGAAGGCTCGTCTAAAAGTCCTAGTGAACCAGAGACCAGATACTGATTGACATGAAGTTAAATGGCTGAGAACTGAAATTGATAGATTGTGGAGCCAGGACGAGAAATATTGGGGCCAAAGATCAAGAATTAAATGGTTAAACTATGGTGATAAAATTTCAAAATTTTTCCATGCCTCCACGGTGCAAAGAAGGGACAGAAGCAGATTACACAAAATTAAAGACTCTACCAGAACATGGATTGAAGGCCAAATAGAAGTCACTAATGAAATTTTAGCTCATTTTAATTCTGTATACACTCCTAATTCTCTTCCACTATCCCAAGCTTGCTTAAATGTAACTGGTCCCATCAGGCTTAACAAAATTCTGATATAAAGGGAATCAAACTGGCCCCATCAGCTCCTTGCCTTACCCTCCTATTCTTTGTGGATGACGCCCTTCTATTTGGAACGGATAATGAAGCTGAGATGTATCAAATCACAAATCTCCTTAATATTTTTACCTCTGCATCAGGTCGGATGATCAATTTGCAAAAGTCAGGATTGGTGTGTGGCAAGGGAGTGCACAATGATGTGAAGAAAGAACTAGCTTCTATCCTTAAGGCCCCTCTTTGGGAATCCCCAGGCTCCTACATAGGAATCCCTGCTGAATGGGGACAAGCTAAGAGTCAAAGTTTGAATTGGGATATGGAGAAAATAACTACTAGACTAGAAGGGTGGAAAGGAAATCTCCTCAACCAAGCTTGGAAAGGCTTTCTCATTAAGGCTATCATTCAATCGATCCCTAGCTATGTAATGTTTATACAGAGACTCCCCAAAAAAAATTGTAAGAAAGTCTCTTCTGCTGTTGCCCAATTTTAGTGGAGATCAAATGGTGGGAGGAAAGGAATTCACTGGAAGAGTTGGAATGACTTGTGTAAACCAAAGGAGACTGGCGGGCTTGGGTTCAAAGACTTTAATCACATGAATTCCTCCCTCCGAATGAAACAGGCCTGGAGGCTTCATCAGAACCCAAATGAGCTGTGGTCCCAGATTTTAAAAAGCATCTATTTTGAGTATGAGAACATGTGGCAGACCAAGAAGAGGAATGGGAGTTATTGGGTTTGGCAGAGTCTCCTCCATGGGAGGGACTTGCTTAATAAGAATGGGAGATGGAATGTGTCGTGTGGGAGTTCTCTGCCAGTGAGAGAATCAATCTGGTTGCCTACTGGGCATAAAATTAACCAGACAGTTGGTACAAATGTGGAGAAAGTTGGTGACCTAATGGTTCAGGGCCAACCAAGATGGGACCCCATCCAAATCAGAGATAATTTTGTTCCTCATCAGGCCATGGATGTGTTACAAACCCCAATAGGATGGAACTCGAATGGTGATGTTATGTTTTGGCCTACAACAAAGGATGGGTGCTACTCCGTGAAGCAGGGGTATGCTTCTATTTCTGGGGAATCTTCCATGTCTTCTAATGGCAGAGCCTCTTCCTCTCTTGGTATAGATCCTAATGTTTGGCAGATGATTTGGAAGGCAAATATCCCTGAGAAGATAAAGGTGTTTTTATGGAAGGCTGCACACAATGTTCTCCCTGTTAGGCATAATCTCACTCAAAAGAGAATTGCCAATACTAATTTATGCCCTGTGTGCCAGAAGGAGCCTAAAACTATAGAGCACACATTGCTTCTATGTGAATGGACTAGTCCTATCTGGTTTGGCCGAGGTGTGGTCCATGTACCTAATGCAAACAACATAACACGTTTTGATCAATGGCTTCTCTCAAGCTTAAAGAGTTGCTCAGCTACTAATCTTATGGAGAATGGTTCTCTGATTGCCTATGCTTGCTGGTCAATTTGGAAAGCAAGGAATGATCTACTATTCAGTGAGAAGAAAACTTGTCCTGTTGGGGTTATCATCACAGCAAAATCCCAATGTCTTGAGTTCATGAAGGCGTGTGATAAGGATAAAGGTGTTGGAAATCCAAATGTGCAAGGCAGTATCGTGACTAAGTGGCGCCCCAAGGGGTTCCACAGTGAAGATCAACACAGATGCTCAATATAATGGAAGCAACAACAAAGGCATAGTGAGTGTTGTGTAAAGAAAACACTGGATCTATTCTTACTGGTACTATAGAAGCTATCTATGCTCCATCAACGATCTTTGCAGAGTCTTTGGCGATTCGTCTTGCAGTGAAGCTCGCTCACAACCTGAATATGGAGGATGTAATTGTTGAATCTGATTGGCTCCCCGTGGTCGAGGCATGCAGTGGAAATATCTAAAGGTTAGATCTACAAACTATTATCAAAGATATCCACACGATTAAAGCTCAAATCTGGAACTGGGGATTTACCTGGACGGGCAGTGACGGAAATTGTGTTGCTCATGAGATTGCACAGCTTACTTCGACTAATCAGCTTCCATCCAACTAGGTTTTCGCTCCCCCTCCATCACCGCGTGCTTAATTGTGATAGACAGGAAGATTTCAATCGCATTTCCACCATGATTGTGGTTGGTAAACCACTGAGATCAATAATTGAGCCATTGCCGAGTTAGGGTTGGTCTCTCGAAGGTAGATGTTGAGTTTTTAGCCATATTTGGTCTATCTAGTTGGTGTAACCGGGTTGTCGTAAGTACGTAAATCCCGTAAGGTAATTGGGCTTGATGTGCCTATGTGGTTGTAAAGGTTTGGGCTTGGCCCAATAGCAATGAAAATATTTACAACTTGACAAAAAAAAAAGATGGATTGATAAATATATGCTGGATGTTGTTTCTCTCTGCAAAACTTTTCTAGAATGTTCAGTTTTAATTAAATTTTTTTTTATAAAATTCAGAAGAAAGTAAATAATATAAACACCAATAATTAATAAAATCATAAAGTGATTTGCTAAATTAACAAAAAGTGTTAATCAAGAAAAAATACTAACATACTAATATTTGTCATTGAAGAAAACTTCACGAAAAATACAACATAAACATATTAAGGAGCCAACTAAAAAAAGACAAGTAAAAGGCATAATCAAGACCTTAATTTTTCCAAGATAAGTTTAATTATTTAATTTTGCCTAAAGATAAGTTTAATTATGTGAAATTGAATTTTTATTTTATTAGTCTCAACTATAATTTGTTTCACTTCTAAGATTTTTTTTACTAAACACGATATTCATTAATTCAAATTTGGATAATACATCGAAAATGATATAAGTCCAACATTGCTAAAACCGAAAAATATGACGTCACACCAAGATGGCGAACAAAACAACGCCGCACTTGAACGGCGAAATCAAGGAAAAATACTAAACAAAAACTAGGTAGGAAGAATGAGAAGAGTAGAAATAAATGATCTAAGATCTCAAATACAAATTCCTCACTTACCGAAATTTACTTTTTAAGATTTAGATCTGCTACAGTTATTCAGGCACCCATTCACTACAAAAAAAATGCAGGATAAGCGACGGAAATTAGCGAGGGAACCAAAATCCGTCGCTAATGTTTACGTAGCGAGGGATTTTAGCGAGGGAACCCAATTCCGTTGCTAATAAGGACGAAGACGCCCTTTTTTTAACAAAAAAATTAAAATCCGTCGCTAACGGTCTGTCGCTAATGTTGACGTGACCGTTGCGCAAACCTTGGAGTGCGTAAGATTCTGAGTCCTTCGCTAAATTTAAAATCCGTCGCAACAAATCCGTCGCTAATTCCTTGGAAATTGCGCCATTTCCAAATCCGTCGCTAAATTTAAAAGCCGTCGCAACAATTCTGTCGCTAACTCAATTTTTTTTTATTAAACCGAATCCTCCTCACTTCTCTCTTCTCTTCTTCTTTTCTATTCTCTCACTCATTTTTCTTTTCTCTTCTCTCCTTCAACCTCCTACAACTTGGTTTACAAAGAAGCAACAACCATCTCATAATCAAAGCAGGTATTCCAACCATCATCTCTCCCATTTCATTTTCTATTTTAAGCATTTCGTTTTCTATTTTGAATGCTTGTTTAAAATCCATGATTTCGTTTTTTTTATTTTCGTTTTCTCTGTTGATTTCGTTTTCATGATTTCGTTTTCTGTTGATTTCGTTTCCATGATTTCGTTTTCTCTATTGATTTCTTTTTCTGTTGATTTTGTTTCCATGATTTCGTTTTCTGTTGATTTCGTTTCCATGATTTTGTTTTCTCTGTTGATTTCGTTTTTACTGAAGTATTCCTATTTTCTTTATCTTGTAGATGATGAACTTTTGCTACAAAGTTCCTATTTTCAGCAACGATATATAACAACAAGTGTTTTTAAAATGTAGTTAAAGAGTTGTATCTATCAATGTATCATCTATCTATTTCTATTATACTATGAGCTGAAAGTTGAAGCATAGAGTTCTGTTTGTAATCTACAAAATTATTAAGAAATTCATATTACTGCCTTTCCAACTTTTTTTTGGTTTTTTCTCCTTTTGTTTTTACTTTTTTATCCTTCAATATATGTTTTGTGCTATTTCGGGTGTAGAAGCATATGAAGAGTTAACATGTACTGGACACATGGCATAAAATAAAAAGCAGATTTTTTTATAAAAAAAATAAATTAGCGACGGATTTGCCCTCACTAAATTCCCTCGCTAATTAGCGACGGAATTTCCCTCGCTAAATTCTCTCGCTAAATTCCGCCGCTAAACACTAGCGAGGCCCTTTTTAGCGACAGATTTTTTCGTCGCCTATACTGCTTTTTTTTTGTAGTGATTCTTGTACTCTAGACCCTTAAATTTATGGCTCAAATATATTTTTGGTCCTTTAGTTATTTTAAAAGTTGACATTGGTCCTTTAAGTCTTTTCCCAGATAGGCCCTCTACGTTTCAAATTCGTGACAGAAAATCCTTTTTTGGACATTCATTCATTACAGTTGACCGAGGATGATGAGACAGTTAACAGCTTATGTGTCATACTTAAGTGATTTGTATGCGTGACAAATGTTAGTGTGTCAGCTTCAGTTAGATTATTTATGAATATCCTTGTGTTTTAATTAGGTTGTTTTTAGTTTTACTATCCTCTTCCTCAACCCAGAAAGGATATGAGGAAGAAAAAGTGGTTGTAGTTTAGTTTTCCTGCAAGGTGCTCGGAATGCAAAAGTTCTTGATGGGATAATGCATAAGGTGATGTGGGGATTCTGAATCTAAGGTTAGTTTTTCAGTTAGAGGTCTAGATTCATCGGAAAAGAGGAGAGAAATTTCGATTTTGAATTTCTAGATCTATTTCATTTTTGCTCTGTTTA
Organism: Astragalus membranaceus; assembly: GCA_039519185.1. NCBI lineage: Eukaryota > Viridiplantae > Streptophyta > Magnoliopsida > Fabales > Fabaceae > Astragalus > Astragalus membranaceus. The sequence goes on along the minus strand of CM076848.1, from coordinate 105,448,680 downwards.
TGTCAAAACATGGGTGATTCTTGTAGAATAGAAAGAGAATTATACAATGGTGATCTTGATTGGGAGTGGGGTAGCTGGAGTTGACCGAAAAAAAACGTTGTGAATATAGTAGTTTTGGGCGAGCGGGAGTTGGAGACGAACTTGAATAAGCGAGAGGAAAGAATAGAGAGATCAAAAATGGCCTTGGAGATGAAGATGAAATGAAGATTCTGAGTTTTCTGGGTTGAGGTTGTGGAAGATGATGGGGAGTTCGAGTTTAATTTTGGGGAAGATGAAGAGGAAGTAAATAGGACTTATTCGAAACCGAAAGATATACATAAAGGACTTTATTGAAATCAAAATATTAACATTTGTCACACAGACAAAAGAGATATTTTAGTACTTAGTTAACACAAATTAATTTTAGCAACCAAAAATACTAAAGATGAGGAACAAATGGAGTAATATTTAATTACAAGGGCCAAAATTTGTTATATTTTATTATGAAAGGAGTATGTACATCACAACATTAAAAGATATTTAATATGAAATTGAGGGAGTATAAAGTTTATTTATTGAAAATTAAGGTAGGCTGCAGTGATGCTGGCAAGGAAAGTGGAGTACTTACATTTAATGCTAATTAATATTACTAAAGGATTTGTTTGCAAATAAAAAATTAAAAGGATTCAAATAGACAAATTTTTGGGACCATAATATATATAATGACACATCACATGATACCGACCCTGGCAAACTGCTTTTGTCATTTCTTGCATGCATTCTTGTCTCTATTGTCTAACTAGCTTGACACAACATAACAGTTTCTACTTTACGGTTACACCCACTGACAATGAATAAAGACACCACCCTTTTCAATTATCCACAATATCTAAATCACATGCATGCATAGGATTGTTGTTCTGCACCAAGTTCAAGTGTGTGTTAATTCCATCTCCCATGGCTCTTCATATCTTTAACTTAGTATTATCCATTTTCACTATTCTTCTGTCCATGATTGTTGCACTCAAAATAAGGAGCCGCCACGTCAAAAAATCTAATTCAACTACTACAAACATACCTCCAGGTCCATGGAAGTTTCCAATTATAGGGAATATTCCATATCTTGTTACTTCTACTCCACATATAAAATTAAGAGATCTAGCCGGGAAATATGGTCCTTTGATGCATCTTCAACTTGGTGAGGTGTTCTTCATTGTTGTTTCTTCAGCAGAATGTGCTAAAGAGGTACTGAAAACTCATGACATTATATTTGCATCAAGGCCTCATCTTTTAGCCACAGAGATAGCATCTTATAATTCTACAGATATAGCTTTTTCACCTTATGGTGATTATTGGAGACAGCTTAGAAAGATTTGTGCTATAGAGCTTTTGAGCATAAAAAGGGTTAAATCTCTTTGGCCAATAAGAGAGAAAGAAATCACTGCTCTCTTAAGAAAAGTTGCTTCTAAAGAGGGATCAGAATTCAATCTAACTCAAGCAGTTATTTCAATGATGTATACATTCACTTCAAAGGCTGCATTTGGTAAGAAATATGCTGAACAAGAAGAGTTCATGTCAGTGGCTAAACAACTTATAAAGCTTGCTGGAGGTTTCTACATTGGTGATTTGTTTCCTTCAGCTACATGGCTGCACAACCTTTCTGGAATGAAGCCTAAGCTTGAGAAGTTAAGCCAACAAGTAGATAGGATATTGGAGAATATCATCAATGATCATAAAGAAGCAAGATCAAGAGCTAAAGAACGTGGTGTGACTGAAGAAGATGAAGATTTGATTGATGTTCTCTTAAAATTTGAAGATAGCAGCAGTGCAGATGTCCAGGATTTTCGTTTAACTACTGATAATATTAAGGCTATAATCTTGGTATGCACAATTTCTGTTTTTCATACAGTCTCTTATATCGTACATGCAAGTAGGTTTGAAATCACATATCCCTTTTTCTGTCTCTTATATCTCTTTTAACGTTCCTCCAATAAATGTCAGTAATAAAGACAAATAATTTTTTTTGCTGATAGATTGAAACTTTATTTGAGAGATAGGAAAATGGGACTAATAATTTTAAACCATGAGAATAATGTTTCCTTGACATAGAAGTTAGACCTTAATGTTTTTGTTTCTTGTTTCTTTGCTTTTTTAATAATATTTTTGGTTCATAAAAAAAATTAGACCCAAAAATCCAAGTAGAAAATTACGGTTAGGAAAGTAACAAATAAGAAACTCCCAAATTCTTCTGTTTTGGTGTCTTGGGATACTAAATTTTCAATTTTGTAGTTTAAAAAAATCTTAACCAAATAGACTAATAGTCACAATATCCTGTACTGTAGATCTCGGCCGTTGGAACCGGATTTGTTCGACTTTGTATTTGAAATTTGATCTGGTGAAACTAGACTATGAATTGTCTTATTTTGATCCAACGGCTAAGAACATTGACTATGAAGATTCAAAATCTTGCGGTCCGCGTGTTTTAGAGAGAACTCTCTCTCTCTCTCTCTCTCTCTCCCTCTCTCTCTCTCTCTGAACCCGTGCCGTCACCCCAACCCAAACCTAGGGTTTGTGATGGAGCATTGGAAGAGTACAACCTTTTTAAGGATGAAGGTGTGGTTCTCATTGTGGATGGAGACGAAGCAGTTGGAGCGGAGCCTTTTTAACGATCTCTCCAGGGAAACTCTGGAAAAAAACCTCCTTCAACTCGCGTTCCTTTAAACAGACTATTGTGGATGCTTAGAGGCTCAAGAAATCGGTTGAGGTACAGGAGCTTGGGAAGAACCTTTTCCTATTCATCTTCTCCACCAAACGTGATCTGGAAAGTATCCTCAACTCGGGTCCTTAGACCTTTGACCGCTACATCATGTTTTAAAGCGTATCTTCGGAACTGAGCAACCATCTAAGATGGACCTTGGGCACACGTCGTTCTGGGCTCGTTTTTATGATTTACCCTTAAGGCTCAGATCCGAGAGCATACCAACGAAGCTGGGCAACATGATGGGAACATTTGAAGAAGCGGACGATAGGGACTGCAATCTCCTCGACATGTTCCTCAGGTTGAAAGTCTCTCTTGATCTCCACAAACCTCTAAAGCTTGGCACCATCATCAGCTTTCAAGGGAAGGATTTGATGGTGTTCTTCAGGTATGAACGTTTACCCAACTCCTGTTTTATTTGTCGTAAGCTGGGACATCAGTTAAAGACTGTGAAGATCCTGAGAACCCAGATGAGGATAATTAACTACGAATATTTGGAGGAGAGAGACCTCCCTATTGGCCCTTGGTTAAGGGTACCCCCTTGCCCAAATTGACTAGTGAATCAGGGATTTATACCCCCCCACAGGCACCTATAGTAGGAGTCTTTTTGTTTCCTCTAGCAGTAGCAAGATTGAGGCTAGTGGAAAATTTAACGAAGAGGTGGAAATGAGTCAAACTACCAGAAAAGGAATCCTTGATGCTCCTGAGCAATGTACACCCAAAGGTAAAGACAAGGAAGACCCCACCCTTGCTTAGATCAAGGCACTAGAAAGATGATTACCAAGGAAGTGGAGGAGGTGGAAGAGTCCCTGAGGTCCATTAGCATCACTCCAAAACCTCCCAGTGGTAAAAAGAAAGGTTAAGGGCGTTCCAAGGCCAAACCTAAGATCAAGCAGAGGCTTTGGGCTAGATAAAAAGGTAGGAAACCCAGTCCTACACAAAGAGAATCTCCAAAGCTAGTGGAGACGAGGAATAAGCAACTGTTTAATGTTAACATTTCTGATGGGTTGTTGGAGGATACAAGGGAGGGCTACATGTATGGAAGTTGATGAACCACAAACATTACCAGAGGGGGTGTTGGAGAAACACCACCTCCTACACACCAATGAAAATGATAAGCTGGAATTGCAGGGTTGGGGAACCCTCGAGAAATTCGAGCCTTGTTGAGGCTCATCAGAAATTAAAATCCCCAGGTGGTCTTCCTTATGGAGACCAAGTCTAGAGTTACTGAAATGGATGGTATCAAGAGAAATACCGGTTTTGAATCTTGTTTGGCAGTGGATTGTGAGGGGACTGGATAAGCACAGGGTTGGGGGTATTTCTCTTCTCTGGCAGTGGGGCATCAACCTCTCTTTTACTTCCTACTCCTTGAATAATATCCAGAGCTCTTGCGTGGATGATGAGAATGGTGAGAATTGGTTTATGTCTGGCATATATGGTCACCCTAAGGATTAGAATACATGGAAGACTTGGGATCTGATCCATTCTATTGGGGATGGCCTAGATGAACCTTGGCTTTGTTTTGGGGATTCAAATGACATTGTGGCTTGCCGGAGAAGCTCGGTGGCAATACCAAAACCCTTAGCTAAATGAACATTAATAAACAAGCTCTTTCTGGATCAAAATTTGTTGGATTTGGGGTTTGATGGTCATCCTTTCACATGGTCCAATGGTAGAGAAGAAATTGTTAACATTCAGGCTAGACTTGACAGGGCGCTTGGCATCCCTGAATTTCGGAACAAATTTTCTCCCATTAAGATCACACATCTCGCCCATTTCAGATCTGATCTTGTTATCATTTTGATACACCTTGAAGCTTCCCTTGGCAGACACAGATGCCTAGGCCCAAAGAATTTCATACTTGAGGAGACTTGTTCCCATGAGGCTAATTGTGAGGAATCTATAAGGAGATTCTGGAAATAGCATGGCAACTCAATGGTTGAGAAATGTAGGCATGGCTGGTCTAGGGAAGGACTATGAGGACTACAAGTCACAACTTGGAGTCAATTAAGAAAGAGAGCATCAGAATTGAGAAATTGTTGAAGGTCAAGTCTCTTTGGTCTGAAGCTCCTAATGATATTCAGAGATAAAAACACTTGGAGAAGAAACACGAGGACTTACTCAAATACCAAGAAACTATGTGGAGACAGAGAAGCTAGCCATAAGAACAAGTTCTCCAATGGTAAAGCTAGCCATAAGGAGGGTGATAGAAATACTAAGTTCTCCAATGGCAAAGCTAGCCATAAGAACAAATTGAATTTCATTGGGAAGATCAAGGACAGTAATGGGGCATGGAGAAGGGGAGACGATAAGGTGGAAGCTGTGTTTCTCAACTATTTCTAGGACATTTTTAGCTCTTCCTTGCCTACTGATGAGGTAGAAATTTGTGAGGCGGTGAATGGGAAACTTTCTAAAGCCCATACTGCATTTTGTTCTCGTGATTTTTCTATTGATGAAGTGAGGGAGCCTATCTTACAAATGCACCCCTGAAGGCCCATGGACCTAACGGCCTTCCTGCTCTCTTTTTCCAAAAGTACTGGCACATTGTGGGCCCTGATGTTCAATCCACAACCCTCAACATCCTTAATAATCAGAATATCCCCAGTGATGTGAATAGAACCTTTAATATCCTCATACCTAAGGGCAAGAATCCCACCTCCCCAAAGGATTTCAAACCTAATAGCCTGTGCAATGTGATCATGAAAATCATTACCAAGGTGATTGTAAATAGGGTGAAGTAAACTCTCCCTGACAATGCTTTAATTTCTATGGAGTGTTTCAACAGGCTCAAGAAGAAGAAGAAGGATAAGAAAGGGGTTATGTCTCTGAAGCTTGACATGTCAAAGGCCAATGACATGCTTAAATGAAGTTTTGTTGAGAAAACTCCAACTGCTATGGGGTACCCTTAAAGTCTGCTTGGCCTCATCATGAAATGTATATCCTCTGTCTCCTACCAAGTGCTCATCAATGGTCATCCTAGTGCCTCCTTTTGCCCTCAAAGACCCGCTTTCCCCTTACCTTTCTCATTATTGTGTTGTTTTTCTTTTAGGAATGCTTCACAAGAGTGTTGGGGATAGGAAGATTCATGGAGTGCAGATTTCCAGAAAGTCCCCTTAGATTTCCCATTTTTTGCCGATGACAGTTAATTGTTCTCTAGAGCAAACTGTGAGGAGGCTAGGACCATAATGAAGATCCTCCATACCTATCATCTTGCATCCGGGAAAGTGGTCAATCTTGACAAATCTGAAGCTTCCTTTAACCAAAATGTGCAAATTAACACAAGACAAACAAACAATCTATGAAATGATGGGAGTTAAGGTAGTGGAAGCTCAATGAAGATACCTTGGATTCCCTATTCCATTTGGGAGATCTAAGAAGGCTATCTTCTCATTTGTCATGGATTGTGTTTGGAAGAAGTTGAACGGGTGGAAGGATAAAGGTAGTCTAGAGCTAGGAAGGAAACTTTTATCAAGGCAGTGGCCCAGGCTATTCCTAACTACATTCTTAGTTACTATCAGATGCCTATTAGGTGTTGTAAGGATATTGACTCAATGCTTGCAAAATTCTGGTGGGGTACTGATGAGGAACACAGGAAGATTCATTGGATGAGCTGGGGGAGACTCTCCAGACCAAAATCCAAAGTGGATTGGGTTTTAGGGGGTTCAAGGATTTCAGCAGAGCCCTATTGAGTAAGCACTATTGGAGATTGATAACTGGGGACTGCTCCCTTTTAGAGAAGGTGCTTAAAACTAGATACTATCCAAGGGGTAGGTTCATGGAGGCTAGTGTGGGCTTCCAACGTAGTTATGCTTGGAGGAACATCCTAAGTGCTAGGGAGCTGGTCTTGGGTGACAGATGGATCATTGGCAATGTCCACTACAACAGATTTGGGGATGGGCAGCGCTTTTCTTTAGCCATGGGTAGCGCTGCTAAACTTGGCGCTGTTGATTCCACTCCCACAATGGGCAGTGCTTCCTAAAAAGCGTTGGCCATCACCCAGCGCGTTCTCCTATAGGCAACGCTTTCTAAAAAGCGGTGCCCATCGCCCCAGCGCTTTCTCCTATAAGCAGCGCTTACCGCCAAAAGCGCTGCCCATTGTGTTATTATTTTTTTTAATTGTTTTCTGATTTTGTTTATTTTCCTTTTTTCTGATTTTGTTTATTTTCCTTTTTTACACTTTTCAGATAACAATTTCCTTCTTCAAGTTTATTGTTCCTCTTTTAAGTTCTTTCTTCTTCTAATTTTCTGAGTGTGGTTACCTTGTAAAAGAAAAACAAACCAAGTTAGAGTTTGCTCATTAGAGAGAAAGAGAAGAAAAACAGATCTAATAGAAAGAAAGGGAGGAATACAACCTGTGAGAGTGTTGTCTCAGTATCTTGAAATCATTCACCATCTCATTCATACGCAACAGTCACATGTGAAACAAACCCAGAGAGAAATTAGAGTTTTTACAAAGAGGAATTGTAAAACAGATACAAAATCACAAAATGGTGATTTGTATACCTTTCAAGTAGTTTGCATGACCTGTTCTTGAAGGTTGATTCACTACAGTACATGTGATTGAAGAGAAATACAACAAAAATCAATTTACTACATTAGGGTTTATAAATCGCAAGAATAGCAACCAAAATAAGAGGGGTTTTGGTAATTACCTTTGTATATGTGCTTCTAATCACCATTGGAGGCAATGTATACCTTGAATCTGTAAGATTCATCAATAAATAAAAAAAACCTAGCAGAAGCAGTGAAAGAAAAAACGCAAGAAAAGAAAGAAAGTCAAGAGAAGTGAGAGAGTGAAGAGAAAAGAAACAAAGAAAGAAAGGCAAAAGAAGAGAGAGAGTGAAGCAGTGAAAGAAAAAAAGCAAGAAAAGAAAGAAAGATGAAGTTTATGGTTCGCAACTCTTCATTTTGAGAGTGAGTGAGAGGACATTTATTGACTAAAGCGATGGGTAGCGCTTTTTAAAAAACGCTTTTTAAAAAGCGCTACCCATTCATTTCCGTGTTTTGGGCATAAGTAGCGCTTTTTAAAAAGCGTTGCCCATCGGCCCAGCGCGTTCTCCAATAGGTAGCGCTTCCTAAAAAGCGCTACCCATTGCCCCAGCATGTTCTCCTATAGGCAGCGCTTCCTAAAAAGCGCTACCCATTGCCCCAACGCATTTTAACCAAAAGCAGCGCTTCCTGAAAAAGCACTGCCCATTCCCGGCGCGTTTAAACCAAAAGCAGCGTTTCCTTAAAAAGCGCTGCCCAATAGGGCACCCTTTTTCTCAACATTTGGCGTAGTGGGCACAACTACTAGAATTTGGAAGGACAAATGGTTGAGTGATAATACCTTCGTTTGCTCTAAGAAGCCAGCCAGCATGTTGGAGGATGATACATTGGCGTATAAACTTATTGATACTAATGAGGTATTCAGTTTGATCCCTACTGTCCCCTGTGTAACACATCTAATGAGACTCATGAGCATCTTTTCATGGAACACAATGTTTCTAAGTTGACTCTGTTTGCTTCTACCATTAGTTCTCGGACCCTTGACAAAGTTGATCTTAATCGTTGGTTTCTCAAATGGTTGACACGTGAGGACATGGAAGGTGCCAAATTCTACATTATATTCTATATACTTTCCAACAACGGAAAACCTGACAAGGTGAAGATTGCCAGCTCTGCCCTATCCTACGTGTTGGATTTCAACTCTACAAACCCTCCAAGAAGCTAGACCAGAAGCTATGTGGCCCCTGTACTTGTGTAGCTTGCCTTGCCCTCATTCTCTTTATTTGTTGATGCAGGTTGTTACCCTGACAGAATCATTTGCTCTTTTCCATGTTTGTTTAAATGCAATAAGCTTGAATTTCAAAAAAAAAAAAGAACATTGACTACAATGGCAATATAGTATTTTGACTACAGGCAACCCGGATCACTTAAATTCGAAGACTAATCGAATAAATTTTGATATATGTTGTACGCCTTTGATGTTTCAAGTGAATTAAATTGACAATATTTGAACATTTTTTCAGGATGTTTTTAGTGCTGGAAGTGAGACAGCAGCTAATACAATTAATTGGGCAATGGCTGAGATGATAAAAGCTCCAAGAGTATTAAAGAAAGCACAAGCTGAAGTGAGAAAGGGATTTAATAAAATAGGAAAAATTGACGTAGCTGCAATTGATGAGTTCAACTATTTGAAATCAGTTATCAAAGAGTCTCTAAGATTACACCCTTCTGTTCCTCTTCTCCTTCCAAGGGTGTGTGGAGAAACTTGTGAGATTAAGGGTTATAACATTCCAGTTCAAAGTAGGGTCATTGTCAATGCTTGGGCTATTGGAAGGGATCCAAAATATTGGACTGAACCAGAAAATTTTTATCCTGAAAGGTTTATTGATAGTTCTATTGACTACAAAGGAACCAATTTTGAGTACATTCCATTTGGTGCTGGAAGGAGAATTTGTCCTGGTATGAACTATGGTATGGCAAATGTTGAACAGGCACTTGCACTTTTATTGTACCATTTTGATTGGAAGCTTCCTAATGGACTGAAAAATGAAGAGTTGCACTTGAAAGAGGAATTTGGAGTTGCTATGGCAAGAAAAGGCGACCTCTACTTGATTCCCAAAATATCTCATCCTTTGCTTGTAACATAAAAAATGTCGTGTCTTTTACTTGGGAAGTGGTAAACTAATGTCACATTTTGTATTTTCTTAAACTAGCTTCTTAATGCTACTTGTTATTCAGACTTGGACCTCATTTTATGCTTGTTTTCGTTTATTTGAAAAGTTTTCTCACCCATAAAACTTCATGTTTTATTATTTTTAATTTTTTTCCTTTTACCTTGATAGTCTCTGCTTCCTAAAAATAAAGTTGGTTGAAATTTTTGAGTAAATAGCAAATTTACTCTAATCGTGCGACTTAGTCTTCATATTATCAATATTTCAAATTAGTTTTTAGAATTGTAAAATCTAAAAACATATTTGACATTACCAATTTAATGTCATTATAGTCCTTGTGAATACCAATGAGGGGCAAACCTCATTAGCTTTTTGCTATTACAAAAATTATTTTTAAATATCAATGATGTGGGCGACAAAGTTGATAAGGTCCAAAAATTTGAGAGGTCTAAGTTGGATACTGTAACACCCCAATATTTCTAGCTTGTAGAAATACCAAAGTGCACAACATGACACACATATGAGTAACTTCCTGTTACTGAATATTGAACACAACTAAAACTTTCGATAAATAATTATCCAATGGTTCCATGAACCTCATTAAACTTAACCAAGTACTTAAGTCTCATGACTTAAAACTTATATAATCCTGGTGTTCAATACCCAAAACATAAATAGCGGAAACGATTTACAACTGTTACTAATAATAGTTATACAATCGATATTACAAAGACAACAAAAGGGACAAAGGCCTAAGCTGAATCTTCAATGACTTCATAAGTCACACCTGCTAACTATGCTTCTTCGCCTTTGCTTTTCCCTGTTTCTCTGTAAAAACCACAATAATGAAGGGTGAGATAAACATTATCTCAGTGAGTCCTATCGAGACCCCTTACTAACTCTAGCGGTTCATTATGCTTTATACTTTGAACATCATAGCCCTAATAAGCGACCATGTGGACATATATTTCTTTATTCCGTCTTGTAGCCCTAATAAGCGACTACATTTCATGTCTTATCTTTCCTTTAACTTAGCACAACACCTCGAGCCTACCTTATCCAGTTATTTCTTTGGCTTTTGGTGAACCCAATCCACTAACCACTAATTAGCAGGCAAACCTCATGGGGCCTAGGTTTTTGGGCTCATGACTTCCCCTCCCCTAGTATGCTGCTAATCCTTAGGGTCGTCACCCTTGATATACATATATTATTATGTATGCCATTCTACCTTTCTTTTTAGAGAAAGTAATTCTTCCTTTCATTTCGGGAAAGAAACTTGACTTGTCTTTACATGGATTGATAGTTTATATAATTTGTATAGACTTACAATCATTTGCCTTAGCATGACTTATTGGGACTTATAGTCCTTTATCTTATCTTGACTTATGTACGCTCGCATTTACTAATGTACGGTTTTTCCTCAATTGCATAACTCATGAATTTCATCTCAAACACACTCAATTGCATGATATTCAAGCATTAGAATCATTAGGCAACGTTGGGAAATGAGTCTCTATGATTACACCCTTCTGTTCCTCTTCTCCTTCCAAGGGTATGTGGAGAAACTTGTGAGATTAAGGGTTATAACATTCCAGTTCAAAGTAGGGTCATTGTCAATGCTTGGGCTATTGGAAGGGATCCAAAATATTGGACTGAACCAAAAAAAATTTATCCTGAAAGGTTTATCGATAGTTCTATCGACTACAAAGGAACCAATTTTGAGTACATTCCATTTGGTGCTGGAAGGAGAATTTGTCCTGGTATGAACTATGGTATGGCAAATGTTGAACAGGCACTTGCAGTTTTATTGTACCATTTTGTTTGGAAGCTTCCTAATGGACTGAAAACTGAAGAGTTGCACTTGAAAGAGGAATTTGGAGTAGCTATGGCAAGAAAAGGCAACCTCTACTTGATTCCCAAAATATCTCATCCTTTGTTTGTAACATAAAAAATGTTGTGTGTTTTACTTGGGAAGTGGTAAACTATTGTCACATTTTGTATTTTCTTAATGCTACTTGTTATTCAGACTTGGACCTCATTTTATGCTTGTTTTCGTTTATTTTAAAAGTTTTCTCACCCATAAAACTTCATGTTTTATTATTTTTAATTTTTTTTTACCTTGATAGCCTCTGCTTCCTAAAAATAAAGTTGGTTGAAATTTTTGAGTAAATAAAAAATTTACTCCTTGAAATTGTATAATCGTGCGACTTAGTCTTTATATTATCAATATTTCAAATTAGTTTTTAGAATTGCAAAATCTAAATACATATTTGACATTACCAATTTAATGTCATTACAAAAATTATTTTTAAATATCCCTGATGTGGGCGACAAAGTTGATAAGGTCCAAAAATTTCAGAGGTCTAAGTTGGATACATACTTTAAAATTATTTGGTAATATAGATTGTTGACTACATGGTAGTATATAACTTATGATTTAACACATAGTGTCTTTCTACTTCTAACTATTAAAATTTATAGCATGATATTTAAGAAAAGGGTTAATCATATTTTTCATAACAAAAATTTGCAAATATTTGACTTTAGTTTATACAATTTAAAAAACATATTTTTTATCTCATATCTTATAAATTGTGCTGCAATTCGTCCAAATTGTTTTATTATAATTCCTATTATACCATTCTTCCCTTGTTGTAGTACTTATCTTTTTGTTTGGCAAAAAGAAGGAAAAAAGCCGCATTAAAACTTTTTGGTGTTAAAAAACATCAAGAAGGAAAAAGAGTACTTCTCCCTGATTTTATAAAAAAAAGAGAAAAAAAAAGAAGATAGAAAAAAAGCCAAGGGAGGACTAGACCAATACTCTTGGCAATAATAGAAACTAAAGCCAAAGCAGTAATAGAGATCCCTAATTTGAAGACCCCCTAAAACAATCCCTCCTAACGACAGACAATTTAAAGGACTAAATTACTAAACCATATCAAAAGGAGACGGAGACAAAATTTGTCTTTGAACGAGTATTATATCCAACGACCAATTTCTTTTTTTGGCTCAGTTTCTTCTTTTGGGTCTTGGATACACACAATTTAAAATAATCATACCGCACAACTATACATTGGGTATCGGTAACCACGCGATCACCAACAACGTCTAACATCTCACCTTAAAGCTTTCCTAATACTCTCATGTCGATGATACCGCTGGATTAGAGGTAGCAGCAGACTTTGAGGTAGTTAGCGAATTTTGGGCCTTGGACACAACTGATTTGAAATTAACATCATGCGCCACTAATCCTTGAGTATAAGTATCAACATCATCATTTAAGACATCCCCCCAAAGCTTCCCTAATATTCTCATGTCAGATGCTGCCACTGGGTTAGAAGTAGCATTGGACAATGAGGCATTTAGCGAATCAAGCCTTGACGTGGGAGATTGTGTGGAGGATAAATCTACATCCTGCAAATTTTGAATCGAAGATTTATTTGTTGAAGAAGGAACCACCAACTCCCCTAAAGTGTGGGTATTCACAGGAGAACTTCAAGCAAAGGTAGATTTCTGAGAAGAGATTTCACATTGAGGAGCCGACAAAGCCGAAAAATTCTCTTCCGTTGCATTACCTGAAGTATGAATATTTTTTACTACACCGAGAAGAGGGGTTGGGTTTCTTCCACCTCCTCGGCTGATAAAACAAAGTTATTAATACCCTTGAAGCGATTAGGATCATTATCTTCCTCTACAGAAATAACCACTCTAGAACCATGCAGAGGCTTAGATTGGTGTATTTTGGATGGGCCAATGTACAATATACTCACATGCTCAACATTTTTCTCCATGACAATTGACTTCCCTTTATCCTTTTTAGGAACATCTTGAATAGTAGGTTTAAAAGGAACATGATTCACCTTTCGAGGCTCCTCCTTATTTCTTTTAGCCTTCTTTGCAAACCCTTTAGCCTTGCTGGAAACCTGATGAGACCCATTGCAGTGCTTACATCGACAAAATTTGCAAAACAAAGGCACACACTCATATTTCACCCTGATGAGAAAAGCGTATCCCTCTATTTCTACTAACAATTGATCATGCAACTTAGTAGTTAAGTCAACATCAATAAGAAGTCTAGAAAAGTGACCAAAAGTCCTCTTCATAGTGGCTTCATCCAAATCAATGGGAACCCTAGGCTACCACTAATTTAAAAAAGAATTTTTGGTCTCCAATATTCACGGGAAAGATCATGAAGTCGAACCCAGCATTGAGCATTGGTTTGTTTTGCAAAAAAAGGGTAAAAATTGGGATTCCAAGCAATCTGGCGAAAAACACCCGGATTCAAATTACGAGAGACAAGCGACCATACTCTTCTAAGATAATTCGTAGAGACAAAAGAAAATTCAAAGAATCCCTTACCAAGAGAAACCAGGGACCAGTCAGAAGACATATTCCACATATTAGATATTTCATCCTTCCATTCCTTAATTTGATAAGGTTTATCCCCTTTGGAAAAAATAATTTTCTCATATAAAATATTGACGCATTCAGTAATACTAGCCTGATATTCATCTTCTGACATTTTAATAGCAAGAACATCTCCTTTTAGGTAAGGTTTCAGTAGATGGATAATGTGATTATCAAATAAGGCCGAACAAGATAAGTTTTGTAAAACATTGCCAAATTTAAAATTAGAGGATTGAGACTTACCTACCATTTGCAGTAATGGAAGAGTGAAAACCCTTTGTGTGAATGATTCGTTCTGAAATTACATGCTGCGACAAATGCAGAAAATTTTGGTGCACCCATGGTGTACCGCCCTTGACGAGGACCACCAGGTGCATGAATTGCCAAGCATGGCACCACCAGGTCCCACCCGCGCTCCTGGATTTGGTGGAGCGAAAACCTCTAATTGATTGGACATATTACCCGGTTCTTGACTTTCTTGGGCTGGAGTTACCAATGCAGTGCAGTTGTGATGTACTCCTGGCCCGCATCAGGCACACAGATCGCTTTAGAGCGCAACTTTCTGTGACAAACCTCGCCAGTCACTATTGTGATGCGCCTTTCCTGATCCGACCCCATCTACATGACTTGCACTATATCCATTAGACAATTTTGCTGCTTGGGTTGGGTATTGCTTACTAAAACATTATTTCTTGGAAAATAGTAAAAAAAAAAGAACAATAACAGTAACAAGATTTTAGCATCAATGTAACAAGTTTAGAATTCCAACAAAAAATTAGTATTTTTTTAGGGTAAAATATGTTTTTGGTTCCTATAAATATGGGTCCTCTAAGTTTAGTCCCTATTTTAACGAAATAGGCTTTGTGGTCCCCATCTTATTTTTTTTTGTTTTCATTATTAGTCTCTAGCGTTAAATCATGCTGACTGGGCTAAAATACTCATGACTGGACACGCCACAAGGACATTTTAATTGATGTGGCGTCCACATGGCATGCCAACTCACCTTTTTTTTATTAATTATAATTATTTTAGTTTAAGTTTAAAATAATAATAAAATACCTTTTAAAATTGAAAATTACAACCCCCACCTCTGCTATGGTGATTGTTTCTTAGCTAAAAAACGGATTTGAGAACCTCAAACTGCCACCTTCTTCCATATTTTTTTGTAACCATGGACCTTCAATCGAAAAACGAGTTTGATATTCAGAATCCTCATGTCATCCTCTCGCAAAGCCAACTCAATTTCCGTTAGCCCAGTCAACATGATTAAACGCTAGGGGCTAATAATGAAAACGGGAAAATAAGATAGAGACCCAAATGCGTATTTCGATAATGTAGGGAGTAAACTTAGAAGGACCCGATTTTATAGGGATTAAAAACATATTTTACCCTTTTTATTGAATTCTCACTCAATATCAACGTAATGAGCATCGACACACATGTAATTCAAGTTTTAGATTAAAGTCTAAGTATCAGTTGTTTGTAAAACCATTTGACAATTCAAAGATAATAAACACTCCAATATTACTTTCTCTTCTATCAATAATTGCATGATGTATTTTGTAATAGTTCTAAATTTCGGTTTGGCATATGTAAGATCACATATTTTATGGGTTGGGTTGGGTTTTATGGGTTCTCGATTTTCAAACCCAGCACCCAACCCATACACTATGAGTTTGCATGTGATACACTTTAAAAAATATTGAAGAATAAAAAGATACTTTTGAAACCTTAGGATTAAAATCGAATATTCCTTAATTTTGGGGGAGACAATATATAAATAACACTTAAAAGAATGAGACTTAAACTCCACTTAGTCTCGTACGTTTAAAAATTATGTGATTCCAATCCTCCACCTTTTGAATGAGCAAACTGAATACTCAATGTCTTTCTCCTTTAGCATTAGCCCGATTGATTTTTTCCCATGTTTAAGTAGATGGCTTCAATTTTGCTTTCGTCAAATCATGTTGGGATTAATGTCTTCATTTTTGACTCTGATCCCAAAGAAGGACAATCCACAAGCTCTCACTAAATATCGCCCAATATCTCTTGTGGGGAGTCTATACAAGATACTCGCTAAGATCCTGGCAAGTAGGTTGAAGAAAGTGTTGGGTAATATAATATCAAATACACAAGGATTTCCTTCCTGGATGGCTGATTCTTGAAGGAGTTGTAGTGATTAACGAAGTGCTCGATCTGGTTAGACGAAGAAAGGACATTTGTGTGTTGTTGAAAGTATACTTTGAAAAAGCATATGACTCGGTGAGCTAGAGCTATTCGAACTATATGCCGAACAGGCTTGGCTTTTGTGAAAAATGGCATCATTGGATGATGTCTTGCATATTTTCCGGAAATGTGTCTATATTGGTTAATGGCAGTCTAACTGAAGAATTTCAAACAAGTAAAGGGTTAAGACAATGGGCTTCACTAGCACCCTTCCTACTTCTTATTGCTGCGGAAGGCCATGCTGGTTTAATGCGTAGTGCTATTGACTTGGGAAACTTTCAACCTTTCAATGTTTTCGACTCAGTACCCATTTCACTGTTGCAGTTTGCAGATGATACCATTATTGTCGGGGATAGCAGCTGGGAGAATCTTTAGAGCATGAAGGCTATCCTTCGCGGGTTTGAATTAGTCTCAGGGTTACGGGTCAATTTTGCCAAAAGTAACTTCTTTGTGTTAAATGTTAATGATGTTTTCGTATGGGCGGCTTCTTTATTTCTATCAAGTAGTGTTGGATCAGTCCCCCTTAAATTATTAGGGATACCTGTGGGTACCAACCCTAGAAGGGAATCAACATGGAAATCAGTGGTGGAGAAAATTAAAAGTAGACTCGCCCTATGGAGAGAGAGGATGCTATCTATTGGATGAAAGGTTACCCTCATTAACTCTGTGCTCTCCTCACTACCACTTTAATTCTTCTCATTCTACATGGCACCAAAAAAGGTGTTGAATGAAATAACTAGGTTGCAACATACCAAAAGGGAGACCACATCATGGGTGAAATGGGAAAAGTTGTGTAAACCTAAGGAGATGAGGGCCTGGAAGTCAAGAATTTGGAATTTGTCAATGTCTCCCAGCTATCAAAGTGGAAATGGCGGTGCCTAAATGAACCTAAGGCGATTTGGTATGACTTGTTAACAGCACGTTATGGTGATTTAGAGTCGTGGTGTTTGCATGCTGATGCAATCAGTAATTACAGGTTTAAGAAGTGCTCACTCTGGTGGAGGGATCTACGCATTGTGGGATCAGATTGTGCCTATAATCCTTATTGGTTTTGTTCTCAGATTCACAAAAAGGTAGGAAACTGTAGTAATACAAAATTTTGGCAACATAATTGGTGAGCTCGGTGCCTCTTTGGGATCATTTCTCGTTATTATACACCATTTCTTCCGACCAGGAAGCAGATATTGCAAAGATGGGTGTAATAAATGACTTTAAATGGGCGTGGCAATGGGTATGGCAACGAGAACTAAATGATGTTGAAAAGACTCTGGCGTATGAATTGGATGTTATTGTTAACAATTTTTTCCCACTCTTGATCTTAATGACAGATGGCAATGGCCCCGTGTGTAGATGGTAGCTTTACTGTCCGCTCATGCTATAGAGTACTGCTGGATTTATGTTTTTTTTCAAGATCGACACCGTCGATAAAAATGACGGCGAAGCAGCTATGGGCGTGTAATGTCCCTTCTAAAATACACGTATTTGGGTAGAGACTGCTACAGGGAAGATTGGCTACAAGATACTTACTTGTATCTCTTAGAATCATTAAGCTAGATCACCATTTGGTGTGCCCGTTATGCTTCTTGCAACCAGAAACTCACAATCATCGTTTCTTTGAATTTAGTGTGGCGTGCGAACCCATACAAAACTTTTTAAAATTTGGTAGAGTCATCTCTGGAAAGAAAAAAAGGAAGGTAAGGCAATTAATCTAGTTAGTAGGCACTTGGGTTATTTGGAGAACTAAAAATGAGATTGTATTTAAAGGTGTACCCATCAACACAACAGCAATGTTTAAAAGGCTAGTAAATTTATTTTGGGGCTGGTTTGTTGGGATGGCAGGTAGAAATGCTGATGTCTCATTCGAGGAGTGGAATACTAATCCAATTATGTGTCTTAACTCGGTGTAATGCTGATATCACGACAAAGGTAGATCGTTGCTTTATGAATATTTTTGCAGCATGTTTTTTTGCCTTGGTTTGGCGAAGGTGTGGGTTTTCATGAAGTAATGGTACTGATAAAGTAGGTGTGCAATTTGACATCGCGTAGTTGCTACAGTAGTGCAAATGTGTAATTCGACTTGATGATTGAGCAGGGAAGTGGTTAAATCATTTATATTCTTAGTGATAATTTGAATGAGTAGAGAGAGGATGCATTGGATTGGTTTTACATTATTTTTACGATGTTGCAGTTTTATGAGGAGCTTGGTTGTTGTCTTATGTGTTGCTGCATAATTTCCTGTAATTCGGTCCTGCTAGTATAGCAGTAATGTAATTGCTCTGTAATTTCCCTATATTTGTTCAGTATGCTACTCTCATTGGGGTATTCTTTTTCCTTCTCGTGTCTTTCTGGCATTGGGTTTTGGGCCTTGGACGTTTTAACGAGACCCCCTTGTGATTGTTCTGGTTGGAGTACCCCTTGTACTCCAATTAATAAAAAATTTGCTTATCAAAAAAAGAAGTAGAGGAGGCAATTTTAGTCCCATGTGGTAACATTAATGCCAACTTGCAGGCTGGCCCAACGTATGATGAGGCCTAAAGAAAAAATTTAAAACGGGCCTCTTAAATGTATAATATGTACTATGTACTATATTTTGTGAAAACCTTAGATTTTTGTCCATCGTTGGTGTAAAGTTTTTTTATACAAACAACCAATCACAACTCATCATGGTATGAATGACTAATAAGATAATTAGGAGAAGAGTTGACATTTTTAATGACATCACAATCTATGATTCATTGATAGGGCAGAATAATTATACGCCGTCAAAACATATAAATCAAATCTATATATATATATGAGACTCTCTCACACAAGTGATCTCACACACTCACATTTGCTCTCTTCTCTTGCTTTTGGATTGAGATTTCTACAACACTTCACAAGACTCCTTATTTATAAGATAGTAGAGTAGCACCATTCATGTATATGACATAGTGGGTATTAACTATTCTACATTTTCAAGGAGCTCCACTTCATGATTTTTCTTCAACATTCTAGATACACCTCTTCATCTCTTCAAATGTGTCTCTTGAATTCTGCACCACTATTAATATTAAAAATTGGAAATTATAACTGATTTTCCTAACAAATCCCCTCAATTAAATTTTCCAAACTTTCACGTCATCAAAAATTTTACTTTCTTTTCACCATTTATCTTTCTCAAGGATTATCCTTCCCAATAGACGATATTCTTCTCATTTTTCTGCCTCGCAAGGATCTTTATGGCATTCGAAAGATACAAAGTAGAGATACAAATCTTATGTTGATGCCAAAGCCCTATTAGGAATTCTTAATGATCCAAAATAGTAAATACGATTTACTAGACCTTTGATTTTCTTTATTTTCTAGTGGGCAAAATAATTCATATTGGCTCGGGCTTTCATACCTGCTTTTCCTTTATAAATTTTCATTTTCCCTTCTGAAGAACACATATTGTTGAACAATAGAAAGAATACATATTGTCTTTTATTCTCATGGAAGGCTAATTTTGAGTTTAATCTATTGGTTTAGAATTTCAACAAGGAACTTGTGGTTTGGTTACTCTGTTAATTTTGTTATAGATTCCTGTTTCTTTTCCTTCAATCCTTTATCTGTTGAAGAAGAGTTAGCAATTTTGTCTGAGTTTTGATTTCTTTAATTGCACAAAAGTTAGATTTTTTAATCTCTGATTGCTTAAACTGTTACGAATAAAGATTTAAAGAAATTACAACACTTAGTTTTACGTTGACTGAATTGGATTTGTATATTATGATGCTTAATCAGTACGAATTCGCGTAGGATTAATCATATTTTATGATGCTTAATCAGTACGAATTCGCATAGGATTAATCAACACTTGATTGATAAATTCTATGGATAAAGGTTAGGGACACTAGAATGGCAATAAACTGAAAGTAATTTACACACGCACATCAGAATCCTTAATTATGAACTCCAAACTTGGGTGCAAGTGGTTAATGCACTCCCTCTAAATTAGGGCCATGCTTTTTCCAACCCTCCTCCTACTCACCAAACACCCCCTTACCCTATGAATTTACCAAAATAACCTTATATTCTACAACAATTCCCCCCTATCCTTCATCCCTCTTCTTCTCCTCCAACTCCAACACACTCCCCTCAAACACCCCAAACCTCCCATCTCTCCACTCCAAACCTATCCTCCTCACCTTCATCATTAACCTTTTACTCAAATTCTCAACATTTCCAACCATAATAAGGTATCATCCATACCAACCATTTTTCATTTTCGTCCCTGAAAGTTTCTGCTTTGTCTTCTTTTTTTTCCTGAAATCGCGCTCGGTTGGTCACCTAGCAACCGAACCAGATTGGTCATGTCGTACCGTACCAATTAAATTGAATTTGGGGTGTTTCTCATTGTTTATTGACACGGTAGTGTTGGGCCGGATTGGTTCAGTTAAGGGGAACCGTACCCGTTCGGCAAGCAGCTGTCGTACCTACGTAGCATCAGAATGTCCAGTAACTATTATTTTTCCTTCTGTTTACTGTTTTTTCTATAGACTTAGGACTATAAAATGGAAGAAAATGGTGAGACTTCAGGAGTAGGTGACATCTCAAACGACGCATTGGTTGTAGACTTTACTAGTTCGTTCACAACTGATAAGGTACGGACTAAGTCTTGATTTTTTAGGTAGTAACTGATACTTATTTTCCTAAGTTAGTAACTAACATTTATTTTTTATTTTTTTCAGTTATTTGCTAATCATGAAGAGTTGTTGGCATGGGTACATACGGTCGTCAAGTCCCTTGGGATGGTGATTGTAATATCTAGATCTGACACCGGACGAAGATCAGGTAAAGAATTCTGCGTGTTGACGTGTGAAAAGGCTAGAATGTAAAGGTCCAATGTTATAGAGGGAAAAAATACTAGAAAATGCTGCTGTCAGTTTAGATTGAAAGGTAAAATTATTAAGAAGCTTTGAGGATGGATATTGAGGGTTATGTGTGGAACACATAACCACACAGTAATTACTTATGATGATGGTCATCCGTACAATGGTAGATTAACTTCGGAAAAGAAGGAAGTAGTGGCTAGAATGACTAAGAATCATATTTCACGTAATCTCATCCTTAATGAAATCAAATCCATGAAGGCTAAAGATAGCCACACCACTCTCAAGCAAATATACAATTGTCGTTCAAGGCAACGGTCGAGTCTGCGTCAGGATAGGGCTGAGCTCCAACAATTGATAAATTATTTGCAACGTGATCAATATGTTTATTGGACTCGAGTTGCAAAGGGCACTAATGTTGTTAAAGACATCTTTTGAGCACATCCATAATCCATTGAGCTTTTAAAAACCTTCCCGATTGTATTGTTGATTGATTCCACGTATAAGACCAACCGGTATAGGTATCTGTTGGTTGAGAACGTTGGTGTAACCTCAACGGAGAAGACTTTCACTATTGCATTTGCTTATGTCAATTGGGAGAGGTTGGATAACTTTGCATGGGTTCTTGATAAATCGAGGGGTTTATTTAGGAGACAGGATGAATTGCCACATGTCATACTTACTGACAGAGAGATTGGTGTGATGAATGTTGTGGCAACTGTATTTCCAACTTCTGCAAACTTGTTGTGCCAATTTCACAATAAAAAAAAGTGAGGGCCAAAGCTAGGATATACGTGAAAGACATGGTTGTTGTTGAGGATGTGATGAGTGCATTTCTTAGAGTTGTTCTACGAATGAGTATGATATCGGATGAGTATGATATGGAGTTGCAAAACTTTAAAGAGATGTCAACACTTTGTCCCAACTGCATACATTATGTCAAGACTACTTGGCTAGACCCATACAAAGAGAAATTTATTGATGCATGGATAAATCAGTATATGCACATTGGCAACACTACCACCAATAGAGTTGAGTCTGCACACTCTCACTTAAAGAAAATTTAGTATGACAGTAGGAGAGATTTGTGTAAGTGTTGGGATTCAATTTGTACCATGTTTAGGCTACAACATACTGAACTCAAGATGGCTTTCGAGCATAGCCTGAGTAGAGTCAAAATTGGCCACTTGAAGAAGATATATGATGACATTAAGGGTTTAGTTTCTGCCAATGTTATAGACTATATAGGCAACGAGTTGCGACGAACTGGAGCCATTGGTATTGATGCATCATTATGTGGATGCACGACTAGAACCACACATAGACTACCATGTGCATGTGAGCTTGCTAGGTATGTATTCTATTTATAATTATGTCTTATCATCTTGTAAATTTTATTGACACTAAAAATGACACTTATTTTGTAGGATTATGATGGAATGCACCCCAATTCTGTTGCGCCCGATTCATCAACACTGGTAGAGATTGAATTTCAAAATACAATATGAGGATGAACACAGGATCCCAAATGATGCGTTGAATCTAAAGATTGAAATTGAAGCTATACTACGAAGGTTTGGGGCCTCTGATCACGCTGGTAGAGTTATGATGAAGGCAAAAGCACGTGAAATGGCATTCCTAGACACTACTTCCATGTGTCCACCTCTGGATAAGATCATTATAAAGGGAGAACCTAAAAAGGGCAATAAACTAAAATATGAGTTCTCAACAAAGCGAGACAAGTTATACTGGGAACACGTAGATGACAGGTTTGACTCTCAAGAAGATAGTACATCCGCTCCTCAGTCTCGTAAATTGTCTACTCCTACCCAAAGTAGGAGTTCCACTGGCACTCCACCACTACCAAAGTGTCCAGCACCTACTCCATCACTAAGAAAAAAGTGAACTCAAGCTGACAGTTCAACTACTATTCCAACTCCTCCGCTTCCTAAAAATCCAATGTTTACCACGTTTTTTAAATCAATACTAACTTGGCTAATTTATAACATAGTGGATTTGGAAAAATAAGTTTGTACCGAAACATTTCTGTTTAAGTTTGTCTTGGCTAATTTTTAACACCCCTATATTTACTTATCTTCACGTCTGGTTGAGAACAACCGTACCCATTTGGTGGCCTGTTACCGAACCCTTTTGTTACTTAACCCAGTATAGTGGTACTGTACCAGTTCGGTGGGGGGCAACCGAACCAATGAAAAACACGTCGACCACGTGAATTCCTGAGCGTTGCACTTGAGGGTATTTTTGGAATATTTCAGGTTATGGGGTGTGTGGTGAGTAGGGGGTTGGGAAAAGCAATGGGCCCTAAATTAAAGGGGCGGACTCGGCTAGTACCCGGGTTTGATCTCCGGCGATAGAACAAATTGGAGCCAGACTTTACTTTCCTCCCGGCCGAACACTACAAAAAAATTGCCCATTAGCGAGGGATTTTTCCCTCGCTAAATGCCCCAAATCCGTCGCTAATTCCCATTAGCGAGGGAATTAGCGACGGAATCAGTCCCTCGATAAATTGCTCCTCGCTAGTGGGAATTAACGAGGGAATTTGAATCCCTCGCTAATTAGCGAGGGAATATTTCATCGCTAAGTCTGACAGCCACGTTTTTTTTATATCAGCCTATTTTTTTATATAGTTATTATTATTATTATTATTATTATTATTATTATTATTATTATTATTATTATTATTATTATTATTATTATGGTGTGGTGGTGGTGGTAGTGGTGGTGGTGTGGTGGTGGTGGTGGGGAAGGGTATTAGGGTAGAGAGAGAAGGAGAGAGAGAGAGAGAGAGAGAGAGAGAGAGAGAGAGAGAGAGAGAGAGAGAGAGAGAGAGAGAGAGAGAGAGAGAAAGAGAGAGAGAGAGAGAAATGAGCTATGTTGTGGTGGTGGTGGTGGTGGGGGTGGTGGTGGTGAAGGGTATTATGGTAGAGAGAGAAGGAGAATAGTAAGGGAGAAGGAGAGAAAGAAAGAGAGAGAAATGAGTGGTGGTGGTGGTGGTGGTGTGGTGGTGGTGTTGAAGGGTATTAGGGTAGAGAGAAAAGATAGAGTGAGAGAAGAGTGTGGGGAGGTGGTGGTGTTGGTGTGGTGGTGGAAGAGTGAAGATAGAAGAAGAGTGTGAGAGGAGGTGGTGGTGTGGTGGTGGTGGTGGTGTGGTGGTGGAAGAGTGAAGAGAGAATAAGAGAGAAGAGTGTGGGGAGAGTAGGAGAGAAGTGTGTGTGTGAGAGGATAAATAAGCTGAAAAGTCAAAAATTTAGCAGGGAAATAGCGAAGGACTGACAATTCCGTCGCTAAACACCTGCACGAAGTCCTATCATCTGAAAACTGTCAGAAATTAGCGAGGGAATTAGCGAGGGTCTGAAAAATTCGTCGCTAATTAGCGAGGGACCCAAAAATCCGTCGCTAATGACAGAATTAGCGAGGGACTAAAAATTCCCTCGCTAATAAGGTTTTTTTTGTAGTGGAATTTCGGATTGTTTAGGGCCATTTTCCCTTGAACACCAGAGCGGAGTCAAAAATTCTAGACAAAAAAAAAGAATCCTTAATTATGCAAACACTCCCTCTTTCCACCATCATGCATTAACCAAGTTCACTTCATACATTCCTCGTAATGTTGTCAATTCCATTAAAAGAAACTAATATATGATTATATGGACAGAAACTACAAAACCATCAATTAGAAAACTGCTAAACTAAGTGAAATTGCAAAAACGATAACTTCAAGAGTACTAGTTTTCCAGAGAGAATAAAAATGAAATTAGAAGCATCAATCTAACCTTAACTTTCAAAAAGAAGCAGTGGACAACAGGCGAGACTGAGCGATGTTAAGAATGAGGCCTAGAGAAGGAACGAGAGACGGAGAGATAGAGCATAGATGAGAAAGGAAAGGCGAGGAAGAGAATGAAAGGGTCGCAATGGGCAAAATATTGAAAGAGTGTGAGTGTCTTCGCCAAACATGAAAGATAGGTTAAAACAATAACAATTTCTAAATTGGTTGTTAAAAATAACCGATTTTAAAAAGATAAGGTGATTACCTTTTAAATCGATTCTATTAACAACAAAAGTTGAGTTTCTGTATCGGTTCTCCTAGCAACCAATGTTAAATCTTGGAGAATACACTAATGGAAAAAAGGCTTTTTATATCGGTTAAAATTGACATTTCATATCGGTTCTCGAACCGATGCCGAAAAAGGAGATATAAAAAATAGGGACATTTCATATCGGTTCTTGAACCGTTATGAAAAGTTTTATTTATATCGGTTGCCCCTAAAACCGATATGAAAAGTCTCTTTTTTTTTAAAAAAAAAAGAGACTTTTCATATCGGTTCCCATATAAAACCGATATGAAAAGTCTTTTTTTTAAAAAAAAAGAGACTTTTCATATCGGTTCCCATAGAAAACCGATATGAAAAGTCTCCTTTTTAAAAAAAATGAATTTTAACATCGGTTTCCTACACCATTGGAAGGCACCAAAAACCATAAAATTTTGATATTCAAAGCTGAGTTAAATTCAGTTTTCAATAAACACAATCTCTCCATTCTTAAATAAAATACCAAGTAAATTATATTTTTTCATGAGAGGGAAACAGGTCCACCACATCCACAGATTTTTACAGCTTCCAATATAAACATGCATTTAGGTTTCTCACCTTCAACAATCACAATATAAATATGCATTTAGGTTTCTAATAGCATGGTACAAGATTGATTGCAGTGAGAGTAGAAGTAAAATAAAGAAATGAATGCACAATGAACTTTGAATGTTGGAGGATACACCTGGGTAACCAATGATCCTAAATACCCAAAATGGATCTCCAGCTCTTGAGCTTTCAAATTCATGCCAGTGCAAAGACTAATGTATTCCTCCATAAGAACTTTGAATGTTGGAGGATTTTGTGGCCTGCACAATGAACCATAAAGTGAAAGAGGGTCAAAATACACACATTAGCCCAAAAAAACATAAACATTATTATCATACTTTAAAGTTTTAATCCTTCCAATTCCCACTCCCAAGTTAAAGTGCAATTAGTCAAACCCTGTTTTCAAATAGAAAAACCATATTTCCTCGTACCACTGATTGCATCCTTCCATAACTTTGCCAAGATCTCCATACATGCCCTTAGTCACTTCCCTATAGCACTGTCAAGGAAAAATAAAGATATAATTCATTGCTAGATTGAACCATAAGAAGCAGAATTAAGAGATCATCAATTAGAGAAAGAAGATGGAATGCTGAGAAAATATCTAATCTTGAATAATGTTAGATGCTTAGATCGATCGAATGAGCTATATTAATGAAATATGTAAGAAGCAGTGGACACTAACTTTAGGGAAAAATAATATAATACATTTAAAGCATACTTAGATGAGCCTAATGTCATTATAGAAGAACACACAAGAAACAAAAGACACCTCATATTGACGACCTACATCAATAGCTTCATGCATGTCAGGTACACCTTCAGTAACATTTTCTCCAATCTTCCCATATCCTCTGCAATGCATCAGAAGTTAAGCTGATATTAGCATAAACAAATGAAAAAAACTTGTTTGGCATATACTGAATTGACGCTTATGTACAAAGTAGATAGGATGGATATATATGAATATAAAGTTCAATTCACTCAAGCAAGCATACCTGAACCCAGTAGCCTTTGTCATTTTGAGCTTGTTATTCATTACATCTTCAGTAATTCCACCATCAGCCAAGGCTTTTTCCCCTGCTGTCAGCAGATACATCATAAACTTATCCATCCTCCTAGAAAACTTTGGTGCTACCCAGCCATCAGTTGAGAAAGACTTGATTTCACCAGCAATCCTCTGGAGGCAGAGAACACCAAGATCAAAAGCTAAAGAAGGCAATGTCTGAGAATGAAGTTTGAGAAAAAACATCATGAGACGTAAATCATGAGCCAAGATTAACACAAAAACCAAGATTAACAGTATCAATGATAAAAAAAATTAGCAATTAAAGTCTGTTTTTAATGACCACCACTCCACTTTGTCAGAGAGTATAATAGGCATGATTAACAATTGAACAAACAGATACAGTACATGCAAGCAGAGTAACCAAAGGGTGTTGGTTCGGGTTTGTATGTACAAAGGAGAAGAAACATTAAACGAAGGGAAAAATTAAAGGTGAAGCACTTATCAGACATATTCATAAACAAGAAGCCTATTGTTTCCTTCTGAGCATGAACCTAGCAGCATGACTGTAACACCCCTTTTCTAATAACCTTACTATTTAATAAAATCAGAGTTTTTTTTTTTTGAAAATAATTTAAGCGAGTGCTACACTTACTCCATTAAAATCAAAACTTCAACTTTCATAGTTCAATTAGAACCACAAGATACATAGCACCATAACAAGAAAACCGTTTAGTTCACATCAACTAAATACAGTCACTACCAGCAGCGGAATAATAATTAAGTTCTAAAACAAAACCAATACATAACCAAAAATGATCCAACAGTATAAGGACAATAACACTTAAGCATAAGACGCCCCCCGGTGCTACGTATCAGAGCATGACACTTCCTACCAAAACGAAGGTATAAAGATAACCTTCACTCGTTATTACCTGCACGTTGCCGACATAAGAAGCAACATAAAAGCAGTAGGGTGAGTCTCTTTTCATAATTAATAACATATGGGATTAAGCAATTGCATAGGAAAAGATAAATAGGCAACACCGATTCACAATAATAGCAGCAACCACATCACAGTTACAATCTCCAAACCAAAATACAAAAGGTATGGTTATGCATGAAATGCAACCCAAACTCCACGGGCACATGCATGTCGGATCCGTCACCAAATACAAATAGGCCGTAGCCTCTGCTCACCAAATAAAACTAGGCCGAAGCCTCTGCTCACCAATAATGCACATGTTTCATGAGATGCTATGGAAATGCATCACAACACACCACAATTCAATCAATTCACCATTTAATTCAGCTCACCATTTTATTAATATTCTCACCATTGTAATAATCAGCTCACCAATTAAAATTAGGCCGAAGCCTCTGCTCACCAATCTCACCATAACGTACTCACCAACTCAAAACACCACTCACACCAATACCAATTTCAATTAGGCCAGTTTAGGATTCGACGCGACATAGGGAAACCAAATAAAAATTGCTATTTAGACACTTGAACACCTCAGCCCAGAAACACCAGTAAAATAATTTATTTTTTTTGCATAAAATTGGAACATTTGGATAGACACTGAAATTAGCTTCGAAACGCATTTTGAACCGTCAAATTTGGATAACCGAGTCAAAAGTTACATTAAAAACAAAACCGGAAAAATACTTAGACATTCTGGAAACTGGCGCATGGGCACTGGGCGCCCAGGGGCAACACAGAACTTGGCGCAGGGCGCCCAGGAGCAACACAAAACTTGGCGCATGGGCGCTGGCGCCCAGAAACAGCAACACGCGCATAGGCGCTGGCGCCCAGGAACAGCAACACGCGCATAGGCGCTGGCGCCCAGGAACAGCAACACGCGCATAGGCGCTGGCGCCCAGGAACTGGCGCAGGAACTGGCGCAGGGGAACACAGCGCCCAGGCACTAGGCGCCTAAGGCCAACACACAAGGAAACTCATTTTACTTCGAAATTGATTTTGTACGAGCCAAATACTCAGAATAGGAGAACCAAATAAAAATTTTGGCAAAAAGTGACACGCACCTTTGGCGCCCATGGACTAGGCGCCTAAGGCCAAGACCAACCACAACTCCTATGACTCCAAAAATTGTTTTGCACGAGCCATTTAACTTGGACATGAAAACCCAGTATCAAATTTCGCAAAATACGCAACAGAGAATGGGGACCCTTGGCGCCCATGGTACAAGCACTTAGCGCCAAAACTGGCAACGCAGTGACACAGAAACAGCAACACAGTGGCAACAGACACATCAACACAGTGGCAACAGAAACAGCAACACAATGGCGCAGACACAGCAACACAGTGGCAACAGAATTGGAAAAACTGGCGCAGGCACACTGGCTGGGCGCTGGCGCCCATGTCTGAGGCGCAGAAAACAGCAACCATGCATATGGCGCCCAAGGCGCCTAGGGGCTTCCAAAATCAGAATTTTTCAAATTCAAACACCAAATTAAATTCACCAAACACCCAATCATATATACATAATTCAATCATCATCATGATCCTCAATTCTTAACAATCAAACACCAACAAATCATATTCTCAAACATGTGACATACGACTCACATTATCAACAATTCAAAACATTAGTCATGCGATTTCAACCTAGGCCATTCATAAATCAAGCATCACAATACTATAATTTAATCATCATCACAACAATTCATTCATAGAATTTATCCTAGAACCCTAACCCTAGGCATCACTAATTCGCATAAGGTATTAAAAACAAAAAGAGGACCCCCTAACCTCTTAGAAGTCGAAAATGCTAGCAAAGCTCCAAGGAAAATGCAAGTCACCAACAAGCCTTCTCTTCCTCTTAGAGTGCTTCGCCCCCTTTTCTTCTTCTTCTCTTCCCTTCGCAACTCCTTCTCTTCTCACTCTCTCTTTTTACGTTTCTTTTCTTTCTTTTTGCAATTGAGTAAAAAAAAAATGAAAACTAACTTCTAAGACCCCTTGTGAGTCGAATTCCTTGACTAGACAATGGGCCACGGGCCTAATTGTGGGTCATGGGCCCTTATTCGCACCGCTCAATTCATGACAACACCTCCTAAAAAATTAAAATAAAATAGATAAATTAAACCTTGAATTATTTATTTAAATTAAATAAATATTGTAAGCCTTAAATAACTTAATTAAATAAATAATTAAATTATTTTGGGGCGTTACAATGACCACATTCTCATATCTTGCTTTGCCTAGTACATTGACTTCAGACTTAAATTCCTTCTCTCTCTGGAAGCTTGCTCTTTTATGTTGCTTAACAGCAATTGTCATTCCATCCAGTTGCCCTTTGTAGACAGATCCAAAGCCACCTTCTGACAGAAGAGTTTTAGCAGAAAATCCCTGTGTATAACCAGCAAATAATCTTTAGTTAGTCAATGAATAATTTGGTATTGTAAGTTGTTAAATTTAACTAGTTTCTATGTTTAGTAGAGAGAGGAATTCTCCTTGACAGAGACCTTATAATTTGAATGCTAGTTCTGAAAACATGATAGAAACTAAGGAACAAAATTGTAAGATTCTAAATTATAAGAGTTCTGAAAACATGATAGAAACTAAGGAACAAAATTTTGTATTGTTTTCTGAACACAGTTTTAGGCCAAGGCAAAAAGATTTGAATGCCAGAAACTGAACACATGATGTCACAGAAGAATGAATGTATCTATGTATAGCCAAATGCATAAATGGCAGCAGACTGTAGACACTCTTAGAAAATTTAGACAACTTTTCTTACCTCTTGCAGTGCTTTTGATAGGTCTTCCATTGTCAAAACTAGGCACTTATCCTGTCATAATGAAGTGTAAGTACTAGACAAATACAATGAATGTGTATAAAAGAAAACAACTTATATACCCAACTTAATAGATTTTTCCACACTTCATTCATAAACTCTAAATGTAAAATATAATATACCTCTCTTAGCGGCTTGCATAATATCATTCACATCTTCTCCAGAAGAGAGGTACAAACTGACTTTTGGGGTAGGCATTGCCACGAGGGTTTGTGTTCAAAACCAAAAACAAAAAGATTTGAGCATGTGCCGACAATAACATACTATCAATTTATATGTCAAACTCCATTTAGTGGAATGTTAAAAACAAAAGCATCCTGCAAAATGTAATAAAACATTCTATTGAAAATTCAAACACGGTAAGCATTTCCAGGTTCATTTGGCAGTTTAGTCAAATAAACTAATAGAAAGAAATGCAATTTACCTATACAACCAACCATATGCAGTGTTTAAGATTAGAGACCACAGAACACATGCTTATCTCCAGAATGTAAAGAGGTAAGGTTGCCACCATAAGAAATAGCTGAACAGAGAGATTGAACTGAATTTATCCTAAATGAAGTCTCAGACCACAATCGAAACAAGTTATTTACATCAGCATATGAGATCTGATACTCCAATATAATATCAGTGACAAATGTATCCTTTAATATTCAGGTGACACAATGTAAGACAGAATTTAGAGAAGGGTGTTGGTTAGGGTTTGTATGTACAAAGGAGAAGAAACATTAAACGAAGGGGAAAATTAAAGGTGAAGCAATTTTTACCTTCGTTGAGTAATGTGATTGAAAACCTTGTGAACTTCTGTACCTGCAAACAACATTTACGAAATCAGGGTTTTACAATCTTGAAGAAAAACAGAAATCAACAAGGGGTTAGAGTGAATCTACCTAGGGTTGATCTTCGGAAGTGTTCTAGGTTGAGATTCTTGCACTCAATCTGCAAGAATCACTGGAAAATAGGGAACCCTAGCAGAGGGTGAGTTGAGAGACGAAGGGAAAAGAAAGAACGGCTCAAGAAGAAGAGAGGAAATGGAAACCGTGTATAAGCCAGCAACCGTGTTGGAGCGATTTTGAGATTCGCGACGTTGCAGAGAGAGAAGTTACAGAGAAAGCAGCTCGGAGATAGCGACGTTGTAGAGGGCGACGTTGCAGAGCTCGGAGAAGTTACAGAGAGAGCAGAAGAGTGCGATTAGGGTTCCTTGTAGAGGGCGATTAGGGAGAGAGGAATGAGCGAAGAATGAGAGGAATACGCGAACAGAAAGTGAAAAGCCTAATTTTATTTTTTAGTTTCTATAACGGGTGGTGTTTTGACCCGTTATAGAAGCATTGATTTTTTCACTTTCTATAACGGTTATGAAATAGACCCGATATGAAAGATGGTTTTTACACTTTCTATATCGGTTCCTGTGGAAACCGATATAAAAAGTGTAATTTTAATTACAAAACTGCCACCGCGTCACTTTTAACATCAGGCCGTTTTTAACCGATATAAATACCAGTTATAAAAAGCATTTTTTCCACTAGTGAAATTTAGTTATAATCTTAATTGGAAAACAATCACCGGATTCAAATTTAAAATCAATTGCCTACGCAACGAGTTTAGATCCTCATCGGTGGCAGTATGGTGTAGACGTCTGCAGCGCTGTTAGATCTAGGGATAGAAAATTTCTCTCTCTAGATTTTACGACACTAAAGACGGCTTCACCATACAGTCCCTGCAGATGATCTATACTCATGCCGTGTATACTCTTTTATTTATTTTCTTGTTTTTGCACTATTGTATAGAGGGAAAAATAATCAAAGGAAAAAGTAGAAAATAATTCAACGCCAACCAAGCTGCAAAATGGACCTAATGGAGTAATGGTAAACGCCACAAGGGAAAGGACACAAAAAAATCATAAGTAAAACCGTAGAAAACTATTTATATTTTGTGTGAGTCAAAAAGTCAATTGTGTGAGCCAAAACCCAACAAGAAAACCCCAATGAATAAAGATTCATTTGTTGATGCAACCAAAGTTATGTACCATGACAAATGTCATACATTGCTCCAAAATAACAGGTCTAAAATTATCTATGTATCATTTCTATTGTATTATTCTGTTGGATTTAGTATTTGTTTGTAGTGCAAGATTGTGTTTGTCATCCTATTTTTCTAAAAGTATTTGACAAGCTGCCGTTATTTCTGAAGCATCGTGTTTGTGTGACAAATTAATGTTCTTCTCCAAAATAAAAGCATTAAAACTATCTGAATATTATTTCTTAATCTTCCTACGATGCCGTCTTTCGGTGGTGGAGTTAGTCTATTTTTTACGTGCGGTCAAATATAAAAAGTAATTTTTTTATAAACCAAATGAATTTTATAAAATAAAATTAAAAGCCCTTATAACTTAGATTGAAACAATAAATAACAAAATTGTTATCAAACACTAGTTTTATGCACTATAAATTGTGAAAACAGAAGTAGAAAAGAAAATAAGCGTACAATAGAAACAAATTAATATATGCAAAAAAAATCAATTATTTTTTTACAATAACAAACAGCCAATTATTATATAAAAGTACAACTAAATTATTATAAATTAAGATAAGGAGATAAAAGACTCTTTTAGTGAACAACATAGCTCCAAAAAATGAATAATTATGATAGAAAAGAGATGGGAGACTAACAAAATAGTTGAAAATATAAGACATCCTTAAGTTATGGGGTAATATTGACTTATTATTATTATACTTTAATATAACTGATTATTTTATTTTTGGGGAAGCAAAGACTACTCTATCATTGTGAAATGAACTCTCCCCGTCGTCTTGATTTGTATATGTCCTATAGTTTAAAAAATATAGAACAAGCTTCGTTATTTATGTATTTGACATTTTTTCTTTAGGTTCCCTCCAGCTGAAGAAATCATTTTCGAGGCATTGTCAACTACTAGACGTGAACACTTTCCTAGTGGGGATTCGAACATTGGTTCATTACGTTGTAGGAGAGTAACTCCTCCTGCTAGACTCAATTCTGGATGATTATTTATGTACTTGATTAGACAATTGGTTTTAGTTTCTAAAAACCATTTCCATAGGAATTTCATCCCATTACAAATGAATGAATGACTCGTATAAAAAACACATTTTTATTTAGATTTAATTTATATAATCTGTTTGTGTAAAGGTTTTTATACATCGGTAACAGATCACAACTTTTTACATTATTTAAAATGGTTGAGTCCTCTCTCAACTAAATTGAAAATCATTTATATGGTGATTTTTTGTTGTTTACCGGTGTAAAAAAGTTTACACCAATGCATAACAATAAAGCACTTAATTTCTTCCTTAATGTTTGATACTTTACATTATGAGTGTGATTTTTATGTGGGTTTAACAATTATACATCTACAATGTAAAAAATAGGTTACACATTCCTCTCTTTTTTTGCCAACTTCGACAAAAAAAGGTAAATAAACACTACCCACTATCACACGGTCACACTCAGAGCCAACATCTGCATATCATTGGTATTATCGGTGTAACCAACAATGAGGGAGGGTCACACAATCCTTTAATCACATCTCATCAAGTATTTTATTAAGTTATTTTAAAATGTAATATAATAAAGTAAAAAGATATTGGAATCCGATTGGAAGATAGTGTCAACTTTGTGGTTGGTCCTTAAACTCTTTTTATATAAAACTTCTTTTCTTAATTAGAATTTCCCTAACATAGAGAAAATGACTACACAAGATTCCAATAGAAAATGACTAACAAAATGACACAAGTGCTTCAATGCTCTACAATGTCTCCTCTATATAAATACATACATAGAGTTGATGTTCTTCACCAAAATAGAAAAAAGCTTGTAGCATCACACTCCTCTATTTTATCTACATGGGTCTTCAAGCAATTTTCTCTTTGGCTATCTTTTCCATTTTCTTCTTCATCATTGTAACACTAAAACAAAGAAGGAAACTCAAGAAAAATAACTCAATCCCAAATATACCACCAGGGCCATGGAAGCTACCTATCATAGGAAACATACCCCATCTTATTGGCTCTCCTCCACATAGAAAACTTAGAGAATTATCCAAAAAATATGGACCATTGATGCATCTACAACTTGGTGAAGTCTTATTCGTTATTGTTTCCTCAGCAGAATATGCTAAGGAGATAATGAAAACACATGATGTTATATTTGCATCAAGGCCTTATTCTCTAACCTCAGAGATAATGTTTTATGATTCTACAGACATTGCTTTTGCACCTTATGGTGATTATTGGAGACAACTTAGAAAAATATGTACTATTGAGCTTTTAAGTGTAAAACGTGTACAATCTCTTTCACCAATTAGAGAAGAAGAAATGACTAATCTCATAAAACAGATTTCTTCAAAAGAAGGATCAGTCTTCAATCTTTCTCAAGCAGTTATATCAATGATGTACTCAATCACTTCAAGGGCTGCATTTGGCAAGAAATATAAAGAGCAAGAAGAGTTCATATCATTGGTAAGAGAAATGTTAACTCTAGGTGGAGGTTTCTACATTGGAGATTTGTTTCCTTCAGCTATATGGTTTCAAAATCTCACTGGAATGAGGCCTAAGCTAGAGAAGTTGCACCAAAATGTAGACAGAATATTGGAGAAGATCATCATTGACCATAAAGAGACCAAGTCAAGAACAAAAGAAGGTCAAGCTGAAGGGGTGGAAGATTTAATTGATGTTCTCTTGAAATTTGAGGATAGGAGCAAAAACCCGGATTTTCACTTAACTAACAGCAATATCAAGGCTATAATCTTTGTAAGCATGTCTACTTTCTTGCAAAATCATATACATGTGAACGTAATCACACCACATCTTCACCAAAAACTTTAAAGCAATGGTATATGTCCTTCACTTAGTTCATTCTCAATCGATGTGGGACTAACCACTCACACTTAAATTCCTAACATTCTCCTCCACCTCCCGCTCCCCCACCAAGTCGGGGGAGTACTGGGAGCAACAACGAACTAGCCAATGAACCAGACCACCAAGAGACCTGGACATCACATATTCACCCAAAACCTTAAGGCAAATGGGTATATGGGTCACCTCTCTTATATTTCCTTCTTTTAGTTTATTCCTAGTCAATGTGGGACTAACCACTCACACTTGAATACCCAACAAAAATGTGACCGTTGTGATTGAGTCTGCTTCAGCCTCATTTCTCTTGAGTATCAAGGAACCCACCTACAATTAAAAACCCTAATATTTATTTAGTCCAAACTAGTTTGTTTGATATTTATTAAAAGTTTGCTTAAATTTGAGTTGAATTGGTTGTTACTTTTCAGGATATCTTTACCGGTGGAAGTGACACAGCAGCAACTACAATTAACTGGGCCATGGCTTTGATGATGAAGGATCAAAGAGTATTGAATAAAGCACAAGCTGAAGTAAGATTGATATTTGAAAAGAGAAAAAATGTTGATGAAACTTGCATTGGTGAACTCAAATACTTGAAAGCAATCATCAAAGAGGTGCTAAGATTGATGGTTATCAGATACCTATCAAAATTAGGGTCATTGTAAATGCTTGGGCAATTGGAATGGATTCTAAGTATTGGAATGAACCAGAGAGGTTTTATCCTGAAAGATTTGTTGATAGCTATTTTGATTACAAAGGGACTAATTTTGAGTATATTCCATTTGGTGCTGGCAGGAGAATTTGCCCTGGTATGAACTATGGTTTGGCAAATATTGAGTTTTTCCTAGCTTTGTTATTATATCACTTTGATTGGAGACTTCCTAATGGAATGAAAACTGAGGATTTGGATATGGCTGAGCTATTTGGAGCT
This sequence comes from Astragalus membranaceus, assembly GCA_039519185.1. Classification (NCBI taxonomy): domain Eukaryota; kingdom Viridiplantae; phylum Streptophyta; class Magnoliopsida; order Fabales; family Fabaceae; genus Astragalus; species Astragalus membranaceus. The sequence goes on along the minus strand of CM076848.1, from coordinate 105,412,499 downwards.
TCTGTTATAAGAAAAGATGATTTGTACTTGATTCCAATGGCTTCTTCAGTACTGTTGTAGAGCTAAAAAGTTTGTGTTTGCATGTAGTGAGTGATGATGATAATGGAAAAATATGAGAATTTAGTATATTGTAATTGGGCCAAACTATATACCATTGGCAATTTAGTATGCAATATGTGAAAGGAAACACAACAATGAGCATATGCTTTTCATACAATACTAATTTCGTATTTTAATATTTGGAATAAAATCTATACTTTGTTTTGCTTATCATATAACATTTATTTATTTATTTTTGGCTTAATTACAGTTTTGGTCCCCCTATTATGACCAACTCACGATTTTGGTACCCAAACTTTTTTTTTGACGAATTTGGTCTCCCTATTTTCCCAATTTCTAAAATCAAGGTCCCCATCTTAATTTGGTCAAAATTAAAACTGTATTTTGACTTTTTATCCTACGTGGCATACCACACGTAGGCGCACTGTTCATCTTCCTCTTCCCTCCCCCCACACGTGGCACTGTTCATCTTCCTCTTCCCTCCCCCCTCCGTGAACCCCCCCCCCCTCCGTGAACCCAACCCTCCGCGAACCCCTCCCCCTTCCCTGAACCTCTCCCCCCTCCTGAACCCTTCCCCCCTCCGTGAACCCCTCCCCCCCTCTGCGGTTCTGTGATTATCGTATATATATATATATATATATATATATATATATATATATATATATATATATATATATATATATATAACTGTTGTAACAGCAATAAAAGAGGTAATAATAAACGAAACTAAAATGACAAATGGAGACGCAATATTGGTCATGCAATTCGGCCAACCTTTGCGTCTGCGACTATAGAGCAGCTGTAGTTCTATCTTATTGCTTGAATGAATTAGAATTTCAATGTTTCAATAGGTATTTATACTAACTCGGTTTAGATTACAACAATACCTCTAAACCTTACCACTCCCCAGCGCACGCATATGCGTGCCAATGTCACGCCATGGTGTGCTAGTTTTTCAGCGCACGCTTTTGCGTGCCAATGTTACGCCATCGCGTGCTAGTGCATATGAGCCATGCCCAACAATCTTCACCTTGGCAAATCTCAAATCCCTATAAAGATTCACTGCTTGACATTCACAACCTTGGCAATGGGGGGTAGATCTCCTACTTAACAATGAGTAACATGTACCAAGTCCGAGCAATGCTTGAACTTTTCACCGGTGACTGGCTCGGTCAACATATCAGTTGCATTCTCTGAAGTATGAACTTTTTCAAGTAATATCTGACCAGATGTAAGTAGTTCCCTGATCTTTTGAAACCTCACATATCATTATGCTTTGTCTTGGCGTGAAATACCAGATTCTTTGCCAAATAAATGGCACTCTGACTATCACAAAGCAACTGAACACCACTTTGCTCAACACCCAATTCATTCACTAATCTTGTAAGCCATAAGCCTCTTTGGCAACTTCAGCTACTGCAATGTACTCTGCTTCAATTGTTGACATTGCCACTGTGGATTGAACTAATGATTTCCAGCAAATAGGTCCACCTGCAAAAGTAAAGACATATCCCGTTGTAGACCTCATATCATCCATATAACTGACATAGTCTGAATCAACATATCCGACAACTGAAGGATCACCCCGTTCACCGCTAAACCAGATACCATGACCTGTTGTACCCTTTAAGTACCTGAAAATCGACTTGACTGCTTCCCCATGATGCTTTCCTGGTTTGTACATAAACTTGCACACTTGACTTACAGCTTATGCCAAATCTGGTCTAGTGCAGACCATAGCATACAATAAGCATCCAACAGCACTAGCATAAGGAACCTGTGTTATATACTCAGCTTATGCATCTGTCTTTGGACACTGATCCAATGAGAGCTTAAAGTGATTCGCCTACTCATAGTCTTCGAGTTACTCATGTCAAATCTTTCTAGAACCTTTTCAACATAGCTTTTCTGAGAGAGTCATAATTTTCTAGCACTCTCTTATCCCTATGAATTTCCATCCCAAGAATCTTTTTAGCGGTACCTAAGTCTGTCATATCAAACTTTGTCCCCAACATGATTTTCAGTTCATTTACGTCATGTAAATGATTAGCAGCAATCAACATATCATCCACATACAGTAACGGGAAAATAAAAAAACCATCATCAAGGCTCCTAACATAAACACAACAATCATACTCAGACCTTTTGTAGCCAATCTGAAGCATTTATGAATCAAAGCACTTATACCATTGTCTTCGAGACTGCTCTAAACCATATAAAGACCTCTTTAATTTAGAAACTAGTCTGCCTCGTCCAGTATCACTGAAACCTTCTAGTTGCTCCATGTAAATTTGCTCATCTAGATTACCATCGAGAAAAGCCGTTTTCATTTCCATCTGCTCTAAATGAATGTCTTGGCTAATTACAAAGGCTAACGCTACCCTGATAAAAGTATGTCTGATGACCAGAGAGAAAATCCCATCATAGTCAATCCCCTTCTGCTGTGAGTACCCCTTTACTACAAGGCTAGCCTTGAACTTTTCCCCTTCTTTTTCTATTACTGTTGGTTTCCTCTTGTACACCCACTTGCAACTGATAGACCTTTTTCCCTTAGGAAGCTGAACAAGCTCACATATCTCATTTTTCTTCAAGAAATTTATCTCCTCCACCATAGCACCCATCCACTTATCTTCTTCCTGGCTGGCTACAGCATCTCTAAAAGTGGACGGATCTCCAGAACTAGTAAGAAGTGCATAAGCTTCCAAGTCTTCAAACCCATATATATCTATCTGGTGGCTTGATTTGACAACACTGTTTGTTGCATACTAGAGAATAATCATGAACTCCCCCTGAATCTTCAGGTCCATGGTCAAATTCAGAATCAGAGCCTAGTTCGGTTTGTGGTTCAGGTAGTGACCGCATATTGCTCACTGGTGACGACTCAATATGCACCTGAATCAACTTATTGGTGGAAGTTTCCCCTTCAGATGCTGATACATTTGTTGCAACTGATTTCTTCAACATGGACTGCTCTTCAAACACAACATCTCTACTGAGTACCATCTTCTTTGAAACTGGATCCCATAACCTAAACCCCTTTACACCTTTAGAGCAACCGACAAAGACTCCTTTGACTTTGGATCAAGTTTGGATCGATCTTCACTCGGTATATACACATAAGTTGGACATCCAAAAATCCTTAAATTGTCAAGATCAAAAGGATTACCTGTCCATACCTCCTCTGCAACCTTCCCGTCCAATGAAGCCCGTGGTGGCCTATTGATAAGATAACATGCCATGTTAATTGCTTCTGCATAGAAATCTTTTGACAATCCAACATTCAACCTGAGACATCTTGGCCTTTTCAGTTAGTGTCCTGTTCATTCTTTCTGCGACACCATTCTATTGTGGTGTGTTACGAACCAAAAAATGCCTCTGAATACCATGTTCTGCACAAAATTTATGGAAATTTGAGTTAGTGTACTTAGTCCCATTTCCTGAACGCAAATATATGATTTTTCTGCCCGTTTGATTCTATACTTCTGCCTTCCACAAGTTGAACTTGTCAAATACTTCACATTTTTGCTTCAGAAAATACACTCAAACCTTGCGAGAAAAATCATTGGTAAAAGTCACAAAATACCTGGCACCACCCATGAAGGGCTATTTGCTAGGCCCCCACACATCAGGATGCACATAGTCTAGGATTCCCTTTGTCTTGTGATTCCTGGTCTTGAACTAAATCCAACATTGTTTCCCATCAGACCTGTAGGAAAAACCATTTGCCTGTAGAGTACCTAATGAGATCAAATTCTTTCTCACTTCTGGAATATATCTGACGTTGTTCAACGTTTGCACACCACCATTATCAATATCAATTTTGATTTGTCTCATTCCTGTGACAGCACAAGCTTTACATCACCCAAATAAACAAAACCAAAATAACTTGACCTGAATGTTGTAAAACACTCCCGGTGCGGCATCATGTGATAGTAGCATCCAGAATCAAGAATCGACACATATGTGCACTTGCAAGATGAAACACAAAAAACACCCCCTTCACTCCCAGAGTCATCAGGTTGACACACGTTTGGAGAACTGGATGCGCCCTACTTTCTATTTGGACAATCCCTCTTCCAATGCCCAATCTGTTTGCAACCATATCACTTTGTTGTTTTCCTTTTCTTGGATTTAGACATTCTCCTTCCAGAACCAGCTTTACCCTTGTTGCGGCCACGATCTTGACTCCCCTTCACATATAGTCTCTCACCTTGACTTCCTTCCTCTACACTCTGTCTCCTTGGAGAATGAGACAAAAGTGTAGTAGTAATGCTATCGATGCTGCTAGTGTCTTTCCTGTAGGTAAGAGTAGTCACCAAGGAGTCGTAAGAACCTGGTAATGAACACAACAGAATTATTTCCTTGTCTTCGTCATCGACCTTCACCCCTAGCCTCACAAAATTAGTGATTATGTTATTGAGGGTATTGACGTGTTGATACAAATCAGGTTGGATAGTCGTTGTTTCCCGAATATTTTTCTCATTAGCGTTTTCGTCATATACTGAATCTCCAATTTATCCCAAACTGCCTTCAGAGTCGTTAGGTCCATTATGTGATACATCACTTCGTCTGAAACACATAGACGTTTCAATTTTGCGGCCTTCTCCTTCATCTCTGCCCAATCTTCGTCCGCCATGTCTGCCCGTTTTGTCTCACGCAGCGCCTTCGCCGTTATTCTTCTTTCTCATAATCCGAAATTTCCTGTCCCGTCAAACCTTGCCACTTCAGATTCGCACCAGAGTTAGAAATCTTCTGATACCAATTGTTGTAACAGCAACAGTAAAGAAGAAATAATAATAGAAACAGAAACCGAAAAATAGGAGACACGATATTGGTCATGTAGTTCGGCCAATCTTTGCCTATGTCTGCGACTACAGAGCAGCTGTAGTTTCGTCTTATTGCTTGAATGAATTAGGATTAGGGTTTTTGTGTTACAATAGGTATTTATAGTAACTCGTCTTAGATTACAACAATACTCCCGAACCTTACCACCCCTCCCCAATGCACGCATTTGCGTGCCAATGTCACACCATGGCGTGCTAGCTCTTCAGCACACACACTCGCTTTTCAGTGCACACACTTGCTCTTCAACGCACGCATTTGCGTGCCAATGTCACGCCATGGCGTGCTAGTTCTCAGTGCAAGCTTTTGCGTGTCAATGTTACGCCATGGCTTGCAAGTGCATATGATCCTACCCAACAATAACAATTCAAAGGCATGCTTGGTAATGTGTACCTTACGAAGGAACTTGGGGATATCAATATATATATATATGATTGGACCAAAAGAATTTAATTGCTTGGGACATATTTATTATTCGAGAAAGTACCTAATTTCACATCAATTAAGAAGTTAGTTGTTTCTCATTGTTGGTTGCATTGGAAATTTCAGCGATATGGGGACATCGATCGGCTCCCGAGTTGGAACCCGGTTGTGAACAGTGGTAGTGTGTGTACGTGGTGTTTATTTCAATGTTATTCAAACCGACCTGAGCAGGTCACTGGGTCATTGGTTGCTCAGATGGTTATCGTTTGAAGGTGGGCTTGGGAGGGAAGGGGTTCGATCCCCTGATTCTTCATTATTGGTAATATATTCCGGAAAAAAAAACAAATATGCACGGGCGGATCGGGTTGCACCGGGTCACGGGTCACTCGGTCAACGCCAAAAACTCACGGGTCGCACAGGGTCTGGAACATGGACGATCCGATTAGTGACTCGAACTAGTCAGACCACCGTTTCACGGTCCGACCGGCCGGGTCGCTCCGGGTTTAACAATACTGGTTTATTTGTCATTTAATCTAAGTAGCAAAAAAAATTAAGAAGTTAGCTAAATTAGTTTAACCGTTTTGATTTTATATAGAAAATGAATTATAATTACTAGAAGTGTCTTTTTTGTCAGGGACTGTGCACCAGTGGCGAACCTAGAACTCTAGGTCAGGGGTTGCATATTTTTTTAAACACGCATATTGCCAAAAATATTATAAAATTAAAATTTTAATATATTAAATTACGCACTTAACAATTTTCATCTATTTTCATGTTAAGAAATTGTTGAATAATGAGTTCACTATCGATGTTATTGAGTTCTCCTTCCAGTCTCATCAATCCTATTTTTCCGTTTACTCCTAAGCTCGGCCAGAAAATACGAAAAAAATTAAGGTAGAAGACTCTCATAGCCAATTTAAAAACCCAACTAACCAACCTAACAATTGTCTTTGGGATTTGTTGCTTTGCAGGTTTTGTAAGTTCGTTCTCGTTGGTTTATGTTTCTCGGTAGTCAAGAAAATCGGTTTTCGCGTGATCTGCTCTGATTGCTCCAAAGCACTGCCATAAAATTGGAAAAAATTCAAGGAACAAAACTCCTATAACAAATTTAAAAACCCTACTAACCATCCTAACAATTGTCTTTGCATTTGTTGCTTTGCAGGTCATGTAATTTTGTTTCCGTTCATTTCTACTTCCCGGTAGTTACAAAAAAATTAAGGAACAAGACTTCGATAGCCAGTTTAAGAACCATACTAACCATCCTAACCATTGTCTTTGTGTTTTGTTGCTTTACGAGTCTTGTTAGTTCATGTTCGTTGATTTGGGTTTCCCGGTAGTCAATCAGTTTTCGAGCGATCTGCTCTGAATCCTCTAAAAATCAGTCAAAAAATAAGAAAAAAAAATCAAGGAACAAGACTCTCATATCCAATTTAAAAGCCCTACCAACGATCCTTAATTTAATATATTAAATTACATAAATTTTTCTGTTTGTAAAAATTGAGTTAGCACACATCAGTCCTATTTGGCTTTGACATGTCATTAATTTTTATTTTCTTTTATTCTAAAAAGCTGAGTTGGATATAGACATCAATTTCCCAAATTTCCTCATCTCCAATCTTCAAGGAGCTTCTTCATCTTTTGGTAGTTCTTTTTTCCATGTCTTCAAAGCAACAAGGCAACAAGACACTAACCCCAAATCATACCCTGCATTAAACATTTAATTTATGGAGATTGTTATGCAATTTGTTCTGAAGGTATTGGATTGGTTTCATTTTGAAGATCCCAGAGAATGGGAGTATTTGCTTTAGACACTGAGAATAGAGTTTAATGGTGAGAATCAAAGTGGCCACCAACCAAAACATTTGCCAGTGAACTCTCCAAATAATGCAAATGAAGATGATTTGGGGTTAGTGCTTTGTTGCCTTGTTGCTTTGGAGACATGAATAAAGAATTGCCAGGGATGGGGATTGAAGATGGGGAAGATGAAGATGAAGGAACCCTAATTTAATTTGGGAAATTTGATGTCTATATGCAAGTCAGCTTTTTAGAATAAAAGAAAATAAGAATTAGACTAAATTATAGTTCTAGACTCTTTATTTTCACAAAATTCAGACATTTGGTCCCCTTATTTTAAAACGGAGACATTTAGTCCCCTTATTTTTTAAAACTCGAACTTTAGTCCAAATGGGGGTTTTCCATATTTTTTTTTGCTGATTTGGAATCTGTCAAAAAAAAGGTGATGTGGCTCTCATTAAATGACGTGACAGCTGATGCAGTTTGCACTCATTTATGCCACCTCATTTAATGATCAAGTCAGCATGCCACATAATATATTAATAAATAAAATATTAAAAAATAAGATAATCTGATTATTATTTTTTTGGTGAGAAAAGAGGGCCTAAGCCCAAGGGAGAGAAATTACAATCCAATCCCGAAAGACCCAACTCTCTCCGAGTTGAAATCCAAGGCATATAAGTTTGGATCTGAATTAAATAACATACAGTCAGAATCAAAGGAATCGAATTGAGAAGCCAATTTGTCAGCCACAGAATTTTCTTCCCTATCGATCTTCAACCAACGAATTTCAAGATAGTGATCCCCAATCGTCAAGATGCTTTGGAGCAGGTTCTGACAATCGATCTCCACCATAATTCTTCTATAACCCTTACCCCAACCTATTCCAAGGCCATTGTAAACACCCCACAGCTCTGCTTCAACAACGGTACAAGGTTCCAGGCGGTTAGCAAAAGCGAAAGCAAAGTCACCCGTGTGATCATGGAGGATGCCACCACATCTCGCAACGCCCACAGTTCCTAACAGACCCATCGCAGTTGAGTTTCCATAAACCACAAGGAGGAGGCTTCTGATTCTTCCTTCGCAGGTTCATTAAATTATCGAAGTTGGTTCTTATTTTATCAAATTGTTTGTTGCTAGTTATGATCTGCTCAATTTGATGTCTGATTTTGAAAACAAAGGCTTGGTTAGATGTGGCTCTTTGAGAGAAAACCCAATCGTTTCCAGTTAGTTTCATTAAAACTCCAAATAGCAAGGTTCGATGTGGCTCTTTGAGAGAAAACTCCCAATAGCAAGGTCCAGTTTTCTTCTTCCTCTTTATCTCCTTTAAAACTAATGTTACCCTGCAACCATCGTTTCCAGTTAGTTTCATTAAAAAGAACTGAGGCTTACGAACATTAATGTTGGTCCATATGCTGATGTTGTTGCAACAGTCCCTAAATCGAGGAGAACATTGAGAACATTGGGAATCAGTCACCATCTTCCTTCTAAGACGCTCGCAGTTGGTAAGGAGGGCTTCATGAGCAAGCTTCCAAAGAAAGGTACGAAAACTTTCTAGGCCTTTCCACTTCCAAATATCTTTGAAATTAATCGTAGAGTTGTTGGCATGAGTCCTTTCAAGGGCCTTGTAAGCAAATTTGGTGGAGAAACTCCCATCCGGGGTGGCACCCCACTTGAAAACATCATCCCACTACAACATTTTTGACTTTAGGCCACGCTACTCATTGCAACGGCTAAAAAACCGTGGCTGGAACAGGGAATAGGCCACGCGTTTACAACTGTTGGTAATAAGATAGATATTAGGCCACAGCTTTGTTAACTTGTTGTTAGGCCACATTTTAAAACTGTATAGGCCACGATTAGAAAAATGTGGATACCTAAAACCACATTTGTCAACTTGTTGCCTTAAAAAATTTATAAGGCAACACGTTAAACTGTGGGCTGAAATGTTTATAGGCCACTATTGAAAAACCGTTGACTAAAACAAGTGTACATTTACCTAAAAGAACCGTGGACTAACGCTTGTCATACCCTCATTTTGTCCGCATTTCTTTTCATAATTTAATTTTCTTTTTATTAGAAAATCGAACAAAAGTTCTATTCAAATCCAATAGTAATTATAATTATAATTGGATTCATTTCCGTTCCTTTTTCTATCAAACCCAAAATTTTGTTGTTTTTTCGACATTAAGCCCAAACTTTGTTAATGTCCAATGGTATGTGTTTATATATTAAATAAAGTGGTGTAGCTGTTACCAAGTGGCTTCAGTCTCAAGAGGGGGGGTGAATTGAGATTTAAAACTTTTCAGATCTTTCGAAAACGTTTTTCCCCTTTTCAATGACTTAGATCAATTTTCGCGCAGGTTAAGTGGAAGCGAAGGAATTAGAATATAAAGCAGTAAAGTAGAATAACGGTAAAGCAGGAAAGCAATAAAGCACGCAGAGATTTATCCTGATTCGGTCACCTCCTAGTGACCTACGTCCAGTCCTCACACCCTTGTGAGATTTTCCACTAACACAACAAGGCTTACAGGGGCCTTGGAAAACCTTTACAGACTCAGGCACTCTCCTCCTAGGATACCCCACCTATAGAGAGCCCTCAGATCTAATATAACAATAACAAGAGATACCCCACCCCTGTTACAATCAACTGCCCTAGAAAGATACCCCACTTCCTAGTACATGCAGCTACCCTAGAGAGATACCCCACTCCCTAGAACAAAACACAACAATTAAATAATAAACAATTGTAAATGCAGAAATACCTCTAGTGTAGGCAGATATTACAAATTGAAGAATACAACCCCAACTAACTCTTAGCAACAGATCAGCTCAGACAGACCAACGGTAAGTGACGAGCAAAAGTATAAGCGTGAAGAGTTTTCTCAAAAGTTTTCTGTTTCATGCAAGTGGGTTGAGTTGTGTGTTGTGTAAAATGAATCGTGAAGCACTGCCTATTTATAGGCTATGAGGAATTCATTTTTACGTTGAAAATAGTGTAGGAATCGATTCTTTGTTAAAATGTATTTGATCTAGGAATCGATTTATTTAGGTGAGGAATCGATTTATCTTTGTTTGGAAAATATGGGAAATCGATTCTTGAGTGCCATGGAAAGCTAGGAATCGATTCTATACTAAGTGAAAATATGTAGGAATCGATTTTCAGCTTGCCTGAGACAAGTGGGAATCGATTCTCAGTTGTTTGCAAAAGATTGGAAATCGATTCTTCCCTTAAAAATTATTTGGCTCAGAAATTGATTTGTGTATTGAAAAACATGGCCTGACAATCGATTCTATCTTTTCTATTTTACCTGAAAATCGATTTTGATATTTGTTTATGCATGAGGAAATCGATTTTGTTATTTTAAAAGGTGATAAGAATGTTTACGTAAATATGCATGCAACTTTAAAAAACTTTGTGAGTGTGTGAGACTTTGAGATACGAGCTGACCTTTGAAAGAGCTTACACTTTTTCCTAAGACACACCCAAACCCTAAGGACTACCCTTATTTTTAAGGACTACCCTTAAACTTGAATCTTCAGTTCTTGGCTTGCTTGTCTTGGATTGTGACTTTGACGTTTAGTCACTTTTATTGACTTTGACCGTCAATCTTACCTTTGTCTTTTTCATCATCAAAACACATCCTGCAATATCAGGTTACCTGCAACACAAGGTATCCACATTCTCCCCCTTTTTGATGATGACAAAACATTAACTCATCTTAAGGTGGGAGGTTAGTTCAAGCAGATAATGTATATAATACTCCCCCTATCATGATGCTCCCCCTGTTTTATTGACTGTATGCAAGTAAATGCAAATGCATGCTGAATATTAAAACGTTATTCTAAATATTAAAAACTCTATTCTTCTCCCCCTTTTTGTCATGATCAAAGAGGGCAACATGTAAAAAAAAATGCGAATCAAACAGCACAGTCATTTAAAAAAAATTTAATCATTGCATTAAACCAATTTGGTAATCAAAAAGAGCTAACAGTCATAGGTTAATAAGAAAAGGGTTATGCCAACAGGGCACAAAACATAGAAATAAAATGCTGACTCATAATTTTATCTAAAGATCTTGCATCCAATGCGAAAAGGAACTGTTTCGAGCCTCAAATTCTGTTAGTCGATTGTTTAAGGCAGTAATCTCGCGACTGTGGGTCTCTCTGGAAAGGATGATTTCTTTTTTTAATTCTTCCAGCCTTTCGTGCTGTTCTTCTTGAAAGATGTTGAGTGCATGCAAGAAGTGATTGAGAGCTGTGGATGGGGCTGCAGCAGCAGCAGTTTGGTTTGGTTCTGTTTGACCATCCTCATGTATGGTGGAGTTTGTGTTCGGACCAGGTGGCCTGTTTGGATCATATTCTTGGGATGATGCTATGCCTATGGAGGAGTGATGCCATGTATCTCCAGATTGGATGAATTGCATCTGGTTTAAGGTGGAGGTGTTTATCATGTGATAGGCTGCTTTCCCTTTTATGATTTTCTCCCCTAAGAATGGAATGTTGAAATGTTGGAGGAGTTTTGTAATGAGGACACAGTATGGAAGAGGTTTATTGCTTGTCTTTGTGTGACGAATCATGTGGCTTACGATCAGATGTGCCCAGTTTATGTTCTTCCGGTGTTTGATTCCCCAAAGTAAAATAACTTCATCATAGGTTACCTGAGCAATGTTTGAGGTTTTCGGAAGGATTGTTCGGGCTATGGTGTAGTGGAGAAGCCGATTTTGGGTTGTGAGTGATTTTGCTAGAATAGGCTTTTTACCAACTTCGGCCAGAGCATGACAGATAGATATGCAAGTATCTCCTAGGTCGAATTCGGGCCAAGATTCCGGAGGGTTCATATGGATCAATTTCTCACCATCACAAGGTAAGCTGGTGAGATTACTGAACTGAGCTAGGGTGAGGTGGATTTTGGTTCCTTTTAGTTCAGCTGATAGCGTTTCAGTTGTATCGTTGTAGCTAAGAGTGGTGTAGAAGGCTCTAACCATGTCAGGAGCGACTGGGCCTGTTTCAGTTGCAAAGTCTAGCAGTTTATGGAACTCTAACCAGTCAATAAATTGAAATCCCTTTTGACTTTGAAACCAGGATAAGTCTAGAGCATAAGTGGTCCCTAATCCTCTAAGAGAGAAGTTTTTGCAGTAGAGATCAGCTTGTTCAGAACTGGTGAAATATCTGGAGTGGAAGGAGCTTTCACCATCATGTACCCTTTTCCTTTTGACACAGAGGTTCTTGGTTCTTGGAGACATTTGGATTTGAGAGATGCGAATTTTGCTATGAGTTTTCTCTAAGAGAGGACGTGATTTTGGATGATTTATGCGCCCTAAACAATTGGTTTGGATATGATAAGATAACATAGGAGGATTATGCGCTTTTCTTGTTGGAGAGGTTAAGAAAAAAACGCTAGTTTTCCTAAGTTTTAGGAAGGGATTGATTTGTTGGAGATTTTGTAGTTTCATGATCGATTGAGAAATTTTTGGAGAGAGATCATATATAATCGATTTTTGAGCTAAATGATAGGCCTTTGGAATGGCTTGGAAATCGATTCATGTCATGATAAAATGCCCAAAAAGAAAGCTCTATGAAACTTAAAAAATAGAGAAGGTTGTGTCTTTTGCAATGGTTTAAAAATGCTTTTGACTGGCCGTTAAAAAATCACGATTAACTTTTAAACATGTATGCACATCTTAGAGTCTAGGATGATGGTTCTCTTTACATGAAATAAAATATGGAAATGAAATTTCGCATTTTGTATAGACCATTTTCATGTTTTAGAGATTGAATTAATAGTTCTATAAAAGATGGACTAACCTTTCCTGAGGGTTCTTTCCTCAGTTTTATTTTTGATGTAAGTCACATGACTGCTTAACTTGGGGTGGAGTGTTTAAGGATCTGTTTCTTCCCAGTCATGAGCTTTTGTGATTCTGCTTTCAAGGTACCAATTTTGTCCCCCATACCTTGAAGCATACCTGCAATGATTTAAACAAGGGTTCTAGGTACCCAAATTTCTTTGGGTCCTTGTGGGTTAGTACTTAGTATGGTCCCTTTGGGAACCCATACTTTCCTCACATTTTGTCTTCCTCTTGTCCTGCAAACAGAAACTGTATGTCCATTTTTACCACAATAACTACAACTGATGCATGGTCTTGATCTATGATTCATGTGCCTTTTAGTGTAGTTGTTTCTAGGGTGTGTAGGATGTGCCTGTTGTAAGCTGGATAGTTTTCCTACTGTCCATTCTAGTTCATGGACTTTCTTTTCAAACTCAGTACATTTGTCACAGACATAATTTGCTTTAAGGTAACCTAGGCTGTAGTTTTCCTTTCTAAGTTCTAACCTTTCTTTAGTTAGTGCAATTACTTCATTTTGAAGGTGATTGATAACTTTCTTTGCTTTATCTAATGCCTTAGCTAATTTCATAGAATCATCATGCAGCTCAGTGAAAGCTTCATATAAATCATCATATGCATTTTGTAAAGAGTCAGGGTTAGAAATTACCTCGTTTTCATTTTCGCTTTCATGATCAGCCATTAATGCAACTTGAGCTTCTTCATCTTCTGATTCATCTGATGAATCCATGCAGTTGTCTTCCCATGCGATGTAGGCTTTTCTTCCTTTGTTATTTTTGAATGCCTTCTTTTCAGATTTGGAGTCCTTTTTCTGTAGATTAGGACATTCCATTTTCATGTGCCCGGGTTTCCCGCATTCATAACAAGTAGGAGGACCGGATGTACTTTCTTTGCTAGAGAACCTTTTTGATTTGAAGTTCTTCTTTGGATAGTTGTTGCCTTTCATGAACCTTTTGAACTTCCGAACCATAAGAGCCATATTCTCTTCATTTTCATCAATTTCATCATCTCAGTTGTCACTATCATCAAATTGACTAGAACAAGATGCTTTTAGAGCCAAGCTTTTCTTTTTCTTATCTGTATTTTCGTACTCAGCTAGACGAGTGAGTTCTAGTTCGTGCTCTTGAAGTTTACCGAACAGAGTAGCCAGAGTCATAGTAGCTAAATTTCTTGATTCAGCTATAGCAGTAACCTTGGGTTGCCATTCTCTATTCAGACATCTCAGAACTTTGTTGATTAGATCCTCTGCAGGAAATGACTTACCCAACAAGCTTAACTGATTCACAATGTGAGTGAACCTTTTCTGCATTTCTGGTATTGTTTCACCTGTATTCATTCTAAATAATTCGTACTCTCTGATAAGAGTATTTGTTCTTGCCCTTTTCACTTCATTTGTACCCTCATGAGTAACTTGGAGATTATCCCACATTTCTTGGGCAGATTTACAGTTTGAAACTCGAAAAAATTCATCAGGACTTAAAGCAGAAGTAATAATATTTTTGGCACGTAAATTATGTTGCACTTTTCTTTTCTCATCATCAGACCATTCATTTCTACTTTTAATAGTAAGAATACCATCTACTAAGTGTGTGGGGACATAGGGTCCTTTTTCCACAGCATCCCAAACATCTAAGTCTACCCCTTCAATAAATATTCTCATTCTTTCTTTCCAATATGCGTAATCTTTCCCGTTGAATCCCGGAGGACGGGTAAGAGAAGCACCCTCTTGCGTAGACCAACCTGAAGCCATTTCTCTTGAAGCTGCTAGGCCCTTTATACAAGAGTCTAGCTCTGATACCACTTGTTACCAAGTGGCTTCAGTCTCAAGAGGGGGGGTGAATTGAGATTTAAAACTTTTCAGATCTTTCGAAAATGTTTTTCCCCTTTTCAATGACTTAGATCAATTTTCGCGCAGGTTAAGTGGAAGCGAAGGAATTAGAATATAAAGCAGTAAAGTAGAATAACAGTAAAGCAGGAAAGCAGTAAAGCACGCAGAGATTTATCCTGGTTCGGTCACCTCCTAGTGACCTACGTCCAGTCCTCACACCCTTGTGAGATTTTCCACTAACACAACAAGGCTTACAGGTGCCTTGGAAAACCTTTACAAACTCAGGCACTCTCCTCCTAGGATACCCCACCTATAGAGAGCCCTCAGATCTAATATAACAATAACAAGAGATACCCCACCCCTGTTACAATCAACTGCCCTAGAAAGATACCCCACTTCCTAGTACATGCAGCTACCCTAGAGAGATACTCCACTCCCTAGAACAAAACACAACAATTAAATAATAAACAATTGTAAATGCAGAAATACCTCTAGTGTAGGCAGATATTACAAATTGAAGAATACAACCCCAACTAACTCTTAGCAACAGATCAGCTCAGACAGACCAACGGTAAGTGACGAGCAAAAGTATAAGCGTGAAGAGTTTTCTCAAAAGTTTTCTGTTTCATGCAAGTGGGTTGAGTTGTGTGTTGTGTAAAATGAATCGTGAAGCACTGCCTATTTATAGGCTATGAGGAATTCATTTTTACGTTGAAAATAGTGTAGGAATCGATTCTTTGTTAAAATGTATTTGATCTAGGAATCGATTTATTTAGGTGAGGAATCGATTTATCTTTGTTTGGAAAATATGGGAAATCGATTCTTGAGTGCCATGGAAAGCTAGGAATCGATTCTATACTAAGTGAAAATATGTAGGAATCGATTTTCAGCTTGCCTGAGACAAGTGGGAATCGATTCTCAGTTGTTTGCAAAAGATTGGGAATCGATTCTTCCCTTAAAAATTATTTGGCTCAGAAATCGATTTGTGTATTGAAAAACATGGCCTGACAATCGATTCTATCTTTTCTATTTTACCTGAAAATCGATTTTGATATTTGTTTATGCATGAGGAAATCGATTTTGTTATTTTAAAAGGTGATAAGAATGTTTATGTAAATATGCATGCAACTTCAAAAAACTTTGTGAGTGTGTGAGACTTTGAGATACGAGCTGACCTTTGAAAGAGCTTACACTTTTTCCTAAGACACACCCAAACCCTAAGGACTACCCTTATTTTTAAGGACTACCCTTAAACTTGAATCTTCAGTTCTTGGCTTGCTTGTCTTGGATTGTGACTTTGACGTTTAGTCACTTTTATTGACTTTGACCGTCAATCTTACCTTTGTCTTTTTCATCATCAAAACACATCCTGCAATATCAGGTTACCTGCAACACGAGGTATCCACAGTAGCTCTTTTATTTATTATCATACAATTCAAATAAAAAAGATGCATAAGAATGTAAGGCTGAATGCTTGGAGAAATATATAATACTAAATAATAACTTGGCCAAAGGATGCATAATAACTTGTCCGTTACAACTTACAATTGCCAAAGAAATATTTTTTTAAACAAAAGGGCCAAGCTGGCTTTAACACAAAGGACACATCACAGCAACCCAAAAGTGAGCAGAGACAAAAACAACATGACAAAGTCCAGCAGTGTAGACAAAAGGAAAAGTCCAATTCGTGACAGCAGTAGGCATAGGCTCCAAAGCTGCAAATGGGAGGTCCTTCTTTCTTTGCATCTTTTCCTCTGCATAATACACACAATAAGAAAAGATTTGGCAGCTGGATATTGGTCAAACTAGGCTAAATTAATGAATGCATAAGAGACTTGGGGGAAGATAATTATGTGCAGAGAGGTTCATACACCAAAAGGGAAAACATCAAACAAAATGATAAGGAGGGAGCAGATACAATTTGACCTCACAATGGAACAGCATAAGCAGATTTTTGCCTATAAATTCAATTTCAGTCACATGAGCAGGGCAAACAACAACAGAGTTATTCACCACCAAAAGAATTTGAATTTAATATCAGAATTCAAGTTCATTTGAGCATAAAACACTAGTAAAAAAAAAATAATCGTTTGTTCATCACTAAAAGGAGTTAAAGCTGAAACAATAGCAGCAGTGGCACCGATTTAATTCTTAGCAACATTTTTTCAGGACAAAAGCTTGGAAGTAGAGGTTGGTCGCGTTTTTTTAGTTCTGTAATACATGCTCTATGTATATTTAAGTCATGCATGTACTAAAACCAATATGTAGATTTCAGATGTTCATAATCATTTTTATTGTAATTGCAAGCAGTGTTTTATTCTCGTGGATTATTACCATCATCTGGAAAGTAGTTGTTGGTGATATGTATGAGCAAAATAACAAAAATAATAGATCAGAAATAGGACTACCAGCAAACATTACAAACATATTTTGGTTGAATTAAGCTTAGAGTTTAGAGGAAGAAGGCAGGATCCGTAAAACAGGGAATAGATATGCACAAGTTTTTTCTTGAATCAGTAGAAATATTTTTCCTTTACTGTTTCTTTTAAAAAAGCTAAGAATAGAGTAACAAAGGGACTCAATCAAAAAAATCAGCAGGAAAAGAAAACAAAAAAACTAGAAATAAAGTAGAAGAGATGGCATGAAAAAAGGAGAAGAGAAAAGAAGTAGAGGGAGTTACCTCCGGCCACCGCGTACGGTGGTCGACCCTGTCCCTGCACCACCGTGATATTTCGCCTCCGGTCCGGCAACAACCACCACCGTCCAGAAAAAAAAGCCGCCACCCCCAGCCACCGTGAGTCGCCGCCTAACTGTCCGGCCATGAACCACAGTCCACCGAAAAAGCACCACTTTCCCCTTCGCGACTCCATCCTCCACCATCATCACCCCCTCCTTCTCACGGCCAGCCACCACCCACAGTGCATATCTTCCACCAAACAGCCCCCAACACCACCACGACAACAACAAACCAGGGAAGAAAAAAAACGAAAATAGGGTTGAGAGAGAGGTGAGAAACGGCGTAGGGAGAGAGAGGTGTGAGACGGCGCAAAGAGGGAGAGAGAGGTAAGAGGCGGTGTAAGGAGAGAGAGGGGGGTGTGACGACGCAAGGAGGGAGAGGGAGGCGAGAGGCGGATTAAGGAGAGAGAGGTGGGGCGTGCACGGCGCCAAGAGAGAGAGAGAGAGAGAGAAAAATTAGGGTTGGGCATTTTAGGGGTGTGGGCGCCGCGTGGGAAGACAAGAGGGAAATTAGGGTTTCTATTTTTAGGTTCTCGCTTTTATATATGGGACGCAAGGGCAGTTTCGTCCTTTCACATTTTTTATTATTCAGATTCTTATTTACACCCCTGTGTTTACTTCGCGCACCTCCCCGAAGCCCATCAGAAAATAAAAAACGTGGGCCAGCTTGATAAGGTTGGATGGGCTACTGTCTACACCCCAGTTTTAATAATACAACCCCCGCGGTTAACTGCACCCCCACTTTTCTATTTCGCCCCCTTTTCATTTTTTATTTATTTATTTCTTTCTCAAAATAATTTCTTTTTTTCCCAAATAAAACTATAAAATGAATAGATAAATATTTTTCCTAAAAACGAATAGGGGATTAAGTCGACTATACGGCCGGGTTAGTCAGCGTTCTAGGACGAATGAGTCGTACGGCCCAAGAGTCCTAAAATCCCTATTATAATAAAATCAAACCACCACACATCGAATCACTTTTCATACTTCAAAAACTCCATTTCAAAAAATAGGGGACTAAGTCGACTGTACAGTCGGGTTAGTCATCGTTCCGGGTCTAGCAGGCCGTACGGCTCCAAAATCCCAGAACCCCTATACTAAAAAACACCAACAACCAAACATTTTCTACCCCAAGAACTACGTAGCTTTGATTTCTCCATCGCACCCGGAGATACGTAGGAGCAGGGGCCCACTCCTGTCAAGCACAAAAAACTAAAATTTTTATTAAGTCTTTCTCTTTCAATAAATGGGTAAAAATTAACATTTTCAAAATTAACATTTTTTTCCTACAACTAATTAGCAGGTAACCTTCCTTAGGAAGGATGTTGTGGGGTGCTAACACCTTCCCCATGCATAACCGACTCCCGAACCCAAATCTGGTCTCAAGGACCCTTATCCATTCCAACGGGATTTACCGATGTTTGCCCTAAAAATTAAACGTTGGTGGCGGCTTCATTTTTGAACCTTCGAGGAATCCTCACCCGGATTTTTCGGTCGCTACAGCTGGCGACTCCACTGGGGACATTTTTTTGGAG
The DNA here is from genome assembly GCA_039519185.1 of Astragalus membranaceus. Lineage (NCBI taxonomy): Eukaryota > Viridiplantae > Streptophyta > Magnoliopsida > Fabales > Fabaceae > Astragalus > Astragalus membranaceus. The sequence goes on along the minus strand of CM076848.1, from coordinate 105,393,435 downwards.
AGTCAAACCTAGTCTAATTAGCTGTAGGAGTAGTTGTTAATTTAATTCTTTATTTTTACCCTACTTTGTCTTTTATTTTATTTTATTTTATTACATATTATATTCTCTTTGATGTGATATGTAAACATTAGGATAGACGACCTCTTTTTGTATATGTGTTTGCTTGTTTTGCAGCTTGGGGATATATCTGTCATTTTGCTCCTACACACACTGCACTACTACACTTTTTGCACACATGTGAGAATAATCCTATACCCGGACTGCAGCATAAACTAAGTTAGAACGAGACTGCGTAGTAATGGCCCTCTGGATGTACGTCCAGCTCGGTGGTTACGAAAGTCTCACGTAAAGTTTGGTCCCTTCGAGGGTGCTATCACTTCTAATAGCTTGCCTATTGTTGTGGCTAGCGTTCTCGAACGGGGTTGTTGGCTCTAGGAACCTTATTTAGGACTCTATAGAGCTATCCCTTGGAAGGTTCACTTAATAGAACAGCTTTAGAACATCTCTCAAGGAGCCTCTTTAGGACACAAAGGAGCATCATGCCCCTTGCATTCAAACAAACCTAATACTTTTCTTTTTTCAAAATTTCTCAAAAAAAAACAAGAGAAAACGCTTTTTAAAATTTATCCCGAGAAATTGCCTCATGCGTTCCTTTTTTTCCCTTTCGCATGACGTAAAAAATATATGCATCGACATCTCATTTCGCATGCATATCTATGACCGCCAGGGAATTGTAGGACCTTTTCGGCAAGGAGAAATAGATCGGGCCATAAAACTAAACGAAACCATGCATTTGAAAGTCAAACAACCAAACTTGAGAAATCTTCGGGTCCTTGGCAATAAAATGCCAGCATGGCGTCATGACTTATTCACTGTCAAGTACGGGAATCTCCTGAGCCTCCTGGACGTTAAGGTACAAGCTGAAGCTATCACTGCACTGGGCCAGTATTTTGATCCACCGTTACGGTGTTTCACTTTCCAAGATTATCAGCTGGCTCCAACATTGGAAGAGTTTGAAAATATTCTGTGTTTCCCTCCCGAGAATAAGAAGCCTTATCGGTACGTGGAGAATTATCCCCTACCTGAAAATTTATCCAAGATATTGAAGGTTCCGACGTCAGAATTAGCTACAAAGATAGTGGAAATTGGTGGCAAAAAAGGTTTGACCAGAAAGTACCTAGAGAAGGAAGCTTCATTCTTGGCCAAAAAGAAAGATTGGGCTACTTTCATGGATGTCTTTGCTCTCCTCATCTATGGGATTGTTCTTTTCCCAAACGACAAAGATTTTGTTGAAGACACCGCAATTGATGTCTTTCTGGCCTTCAAGCTCCGAGGACAAAACCCTGCCTCAGTCATTCTGGCTGATGTTTATTTTTCTCTCTGGGAACGTCATGAGAAAAGAGTAGGCGTGATATGGTGTTGTTTGCCTATGTTGTATCGTTGGCTAACCTCTCATGTATTCGAAAGAAGTCATCATATGGAAGTTAGGGGTAAGACTGAGTGGGCCCAGTACCTCGCCGGCCTAACAGGGAGCGACATCTCGTGGTATTCCCGAGATCAAAAGATCGACGAATTTGTTTATCAGTGTGGAGACTTTCCAAATGTCCCCCTCATAGGAACGAAAGGTTGCATCAGTTACAATCCAACCATTGCTCTAAGGCAGTTCGGTTATCCCATGATGAATCCACCTCCAGAAGAATCCCTATCTACATTTGAGCTAGAGTGCAGAGGCTCTAAAAATCTTGACATGTTAAGAAGGGTTAGTCGGGCTTGGGACAGAATAGTCAAGAAAGGACGTGAACTAGGCCCCAAGGCTATTGATGCTGGGGAAAACTATCTTCAATGGGTTGCACTTAGGGTCCGAGAGATCGGGCTACCTTTTCGCCTCGCACTTCCCGCCGGCCATGAAATCCCTGAACCAGTTCCTGTCCTCAATGAAGAAGTAGAAGAAGTCAAAGTTTCCTTAACCAAATCTGAAAAAGAAATGATCGAGCTATAAGCCCAGCTGGAAAGAGCACTTCAAGAAAACGCAGGCCTGAGGCGAGAAAATATCCTCAAAGGTAAACGCATTGCAGAAGGCGAAGAAAGGTTAGAGGTCGGGAAGGCTAAGTTTCTTCGTGTGCAAGAAAGCCTTAGAGGTGCCAATGAAGAGCTTCAAGTACGTAACAAAGACCGAGACAGAGCCATTGACAATGCTTATGTATGGAAGAGTCAGTTGACAGAAGCTGTGGAGAAGGAAAAGGATCTTCAAACTCAGCTCCAAAGTTTGAGGGCGCAGTTGAAAGAAAAGGTTGATGAGTATGAGGGTAGGCTTGCGACCGAAAGAGAAGCCAGAAGGGTGATACTGGGAAGACTCGAAGAATGTGAAGCAGCACTCCAAAAGGAGTTTAGAAATGCGAACGAATTGAAAGAGTTCGCTGATTACCAGAAGAACCTCTATGAAACAACCGAGAAAGAGCACGCATATCTAAAAGAGGAATACATGAAGCTGAATGGCCATTGTCATTACCTCCAGGACAGGTTCTCAAACCTAGCTAAACTATGCAATGAAGCCATCATAGATGTCCCAGATCATTTGAAGGATGCTGATATCGTCATGTCCAGGGAGAATACCCCAGTTGAAGTCTTCATATTTGTTCAGTATATGAAAGAGCTTATTGCCTTCTTAAAGATTACGGCAAAGTGGCCCGGTGTGAAAAAAAGAAAGATGGCTTGGATGGCGTAGTCGTGTGAGTTTAAATTGCTGTAGTTTCTGTTGTAATCCCTGAAGAACTCGTTTGGTTGTACTTTCCTTTATCAATGAAGACTTCGTTTGGTTTAAATCCCGATCCTAGTTTATCCTTCACTTGTCGCATGAGTGGTTTACAATTCCATAGGCTCGACGCGAGAAACATGCATAGGCATCTCATGCACATTCATTCATTCATTCACTCATTCATTCACGAACTTATGTTAAAAATTTTGAAAAAAAAACAGAACAAAAAGGCAAACTGGTTCATCAACACCGCTACCGTACTCGCTTGCAAGCCAGGAAAATGACTGAGAGTCAAGACAACCAAGCGTTGAGAGATGATATCGAGCAGCTAGAGGAGAAGATGAACGAGTTGATGGCTATGAAGGAGCAGATGGCCGATATTATGAAGCTTCTTGAAAAGAGAGTTGCAGACGAAAACACCTCAGTAGGAAATACCGGAAAAATTACTACAAGCCTTCCTCCGCCGCACAACTCTGGGTTTGATGGTCAGGGCCACTACTGGTCCCCTTATGGACTTCCAGCCGGCTACACACCTCCTACGATGGACACCACTTTAGAGGGTGGCCCCACGGGGGTCGTGAATCCGAATCACAATATGCCTCAAGGACTGAATGAAACACCGCAAGTCCAGATCCCTACGACTATGCCGCAGGCTGTGTTACAGAATTACACTCCGCCGTTAGTGACGAGTCATCAGATTCCTGTGCAAAATACTGGGAACTCCTCCCACTCATATATCCCACATGTGAGCTCAGCTGCTATTCCAATAGTCCATCCTTATAACTACTCAATGTGGGACCCTCAATCCAAGGACAGATATCAAATGCTCGAAGAACGGTTAAGGGCCATAGAGGGAACTAATACTGGGGCAAGAAATGCACATGATTTATGTCTCGTTCCCAACGTGGTTATTCCCCCTAAGTTTAAGGTGCCGGATTTTGATAAGTACAGAGGAGCAACATGTCCGGCAAGCCACCTAACTATGTACTGCAGGAAAATGGCTGCGTTCGCAAATGACGATAAGCTGCTTATCCACTACTTCCAAGACAGCTTAGCTGGGGCAGCTTCAAGTTGGTATATGCAGTTGACACCCACTCATATCCGGTGTTGGAAAGATCTCGCTGATGCTTTCCTTAAGCAGTATAAGTACAACATTGATATGGCTCCTGATAGGACTCAGCTACAAAACATGGCTAAAAGAGATAATGAGTCCTTCAAGGAATACGCTCAGCGTTGGAGAGGACTAGCAGCACAGGTAGCACCACCTCTGTTTGAAAAGGAAATGGTATCTATGTTCATGGAAACTCTTCCTTCACCCTTCTATGAAAAATTGATTGGGAGTGTATTGTCAAGTTTCTCGGACATGGTCGTTATTGGAGAAAGGCTGAAGAACGGAATGCGGAATGGGAAAATCGCCTATACTTCTCCCGGAAACACTAACCAGAAAAAGCCCTTCTCCGGATTTCCTAAAAAGAAGGAAGGAGAAGCCAACGCCGTCACAAGAACCGGAAAAACTTCCTACTCCAATCCCTCTCACACCAATCCGTTCTCATCACAACCACCATCTACCCCTCCTGCCCAAAACAACCAAGGCCATAAACCACAAAGCTACTCAGACAGAAAGTTCGTCCAGTTTGATCCAATCCCTATGTCATACTCCAACCTATTTCGCCACCTGCTCAGCCATAATTTAATCACCACCCGCCCTATGAGACAGATCCAGCCCCCTTTTCCTAGAGGCTTCGATCCAAACACCGCATGTGAATTTCATTCAGGAACGGTCGGCCATTGCATAGAAAACTGTAAGGCATTGAAGTATGTTGTCCAAGATCTAATCGCCTCGGGCTGGTTGAATTTCAAGGAAAACGGTCCTAACGTGGCTACCAACGCATTACCAGGACATGGGATGCCCTCAACTAATGCAATTGAGGATTCTGCAGAGCAGTCCCTAATCAGGAGGGTAGAACGCATCCAGACACCCTTGGAAGTGATTCATGCTAATTTGTGTTCCTTTGGGATTATCAAGAGAGAATGCACTGGAAAGAGTCCATGCAATGACCATCACTGCATTGGAAACTGTGAGGCGTTCAAACAAGTGCTTCAGGACCTGTTGGACCGACACATAATACAAGTAAGCTCTCTAAAGAAAGAAGAAGACGTATCAACCATCCAGTCGAACAGTGGCAGGAATACAGATACTCGACGGCCGCTAGAGATTCTCTATAGCAAAGACTCAAGGATGGCCCTGGCTGCACCAAAGGTAATAACTATCCAGGTACCGACTCCGTCCCTTTCAAAGACGTGAATGCAGTCCCGTGGAATTACAATGTGAAAGTTCAGGGCAATCCTGATGTCACCAACATCTCAGGAAGCAGCGGAATGACTCGGAGCGGGCGCGTCTATGCCCCTGAAGGACCCGGGGGAAGAAAATCAAATGAAAGAGAAAATATTGATAAAGGAAAAAACATAGAGGGAGAGCCATCTGACAAAAATACAGGCAAGGAAGCACTATCTGAGCAAGAAGCTAGTGAGTTTCTAAAGAGTATGAGGCAGAGTGAGTACAAGGTAGTGGATCAGCTGAATCAGACCCCTGCTAAGATATCCCTGCTGTCGCTATTACTCAATTCTGAAGCCCACCGCGCAACACTAATGAAGGTGCTGAGTGAAGCTCACGTCACTCACGACATCACAGTTGGTCAGTTGGATGGGATCGTCGGAAATATCATTGCAAACAATTACCTCACCTTCACAGATGACGAAATCCCCGTTGAGGGAAGAGGGCACAACAAGGCTTTGCATATCTCCGTGAAATGTGGAGAATACTCTCTAGCTCGGGTACTTATCGATAACAGATCATCCCTGAATGTACTACCAAAATCAACCATGAACAAGCTAGACGTAGATTGTTCATACATGAAACCCAGTTCTACACTTGTCAGGGCATTCGATGGGTCTAAAAGAGAGGTCATCGGAGAGTTGGAGTTACCTGTACAGGTAGGTCCAAAGGTCTTCATAATGAGTTTCCAAGTAATGGACATCAATCCGTCTTACAGTTGCCTTCTGGGAAGACCTTGGATCCATTCTGCAGGGGCTGTGCCTTCTTCTCTACATCAAAAGCTCAAGTTCATAGTCAACAACAAGTTGGTGGTCGTTTCGGGAGAAGAAGAGTTGCTAGTTAATAAGCCGTTTCCTATCCGCTATGTCGAGGCTGCAGAAGAATCTTTCGAGACCGCCTTCCAAGCACTAGAAATTGCAAATGCTATCTTTGTGGGGGACGGGGTCCCATCGCTAAAACCGAAGTTGTCCAAAGCTGCATTGATGATCGCTAAAGTCATGACAAGCAAGGGTTATCAAGCTGGAAATGGTTTAGGGAAGACTGAACAAGGGATCCTAACACCCATACAACTGCATGGAAACAAAGACAGACGTGGGATAGGGTACCGGCCAAGTCGTGTTGACAAAGGAAGGATAGCCGCGGAAAAGAAGGAGCGGAGGTTGGCCAAACTTGAGGGTCGGGAGCCAGATATGAAGAAGATTTTCATCTGCGACATAAAGAAAAGCTTTCAGAGCGCAGGAATACTATATCCTAACCAGGTTGCAGCTATTGAAGATGATTCAACTACCGAAGAAGGCGGTGTCAGTCTTGTGCGTCGTTGTCCTGCAGACGAAAAGCTCAAGAATTGGGAGATTGTTGATTTTCTTGTAGTTTTTAGTTCAAAGTAATTTTCTGTAATGCAATCCTATGGCTCTGCCCAAGGCTTTAGGACATTTCATAAGGGCACGCATGTTCCATTTCAATATCAGTATCAATAAAATAGCATTTTGAATTCTCTAATAAACTTCCTTTCGCCTTGTTCTTTCTCTTTTATTTGTTTTCATTCCGTCAATTTTCGCTAATGCAGATCTAAAAATATCATCTTTGAAAATAACAACGCCAATAATTCATACCATAACTTTGATCACCCCATTAATCAAACCGAGGAGGATGTTGAAGATCATTGGGAAGCCCCTCCAGAGTTAATGAGAATGGTAGAACAAGAGGAAAAGGTAATCCAACCTCACGAGGAACCTACTGAAGCGATTAACTTGGGCATAGAAGAGGATAAGAAGGAAGTTAAAGTGGGCACCACAATGAAGGAGAGTGAGCGGGAGAAATTGATTCAACTCTTGTTCGACTATGTCGACGTCTTTGGGTGGACATACCAAGACATGTCCCTGAAAATCCGAGATGAGGTTAAAAAGCAGTTTGATGCTGGATTCTTAGCAGTGGCAAAGTATCCCCAATGGGTAGCCAACATTGTCCCGGTTCCAAAGAAGGATGGGAAGGTCAGAATGTGCGTCGATTATCGAGACCTGAACAGAGCAAGTCCTAAAGATGATTTCCCTTTGCCCCACATTGATGTCCTGGTGGATAGCACAGTGCAACACTCTTTATTTTCCTTCATGGATGGATATTCCGGATATAATCAAATCAAGATGGCCCTCGAGGATATGGAGAAAACCATCTTCATCACTCTCTGGGGAACCTTCTGTTACAAAGTAATGCCATTCGGATTGAAGAGTGCAGGTGCAACATACCAAAGGGCGATGGTAGCTTTATTCCATGATATGATGCATAAAGAAATAGAGGTATACGTGGATGATATGATTGCCAAGTCAAAGACTGAGGAAGAGCATGTTGTTAATCTGCGGAAACTCTTTGAACGTCTAAGGAAAATCAAACTCAGGTTAAACCCTGCTAAATGCACCTTCGGCGTAAGATCGGGAAAGCTGTTGGGGTTCATAGTCAGTCAGAAGGGAATAGAGGTAGATCCAGACAAGGTACGAGCAATTCTTGAAATGCTAGCGCCTAAAACCGAAAAAGAAGTCTGTGGGTTTCTAGGAAGATTGAACTACATCTCTAGATTCATATCCCAATTAACGTCTACCTGTGAGTCTATCTTCATATTGTTGTGCAAGAATCAAGAAACCAAGTGGAACGATAATCGCCAAGAAGCTTTTGAAAAGATCAAGAGGTACCTCCAAAACCCTCCGATTCTGATGCCGCCTGTATCTAGCAGACCTCTCATCCCGTACTTAACGGTGCTAGACAAATCGATGGGTTGTGTCCTAGGGCAACATGACGAATCCGGAAGGAAAGAACATGCCATCTATTACTTAAGTAAGAAGTTCACTGAGTGCGAGACAAGATACTCATTGTTGGAAAGAACATGTTGCGCTCTGGCCTGGGCTGCGCATCGTCTAAGGCAGTATATGCTAAGCCACACGACTTGGTTGGTATCTAAAATGGATCCGATCAAGTATATCTTTGAAAAACCCGCACTCACAGGAAGAATCGCTCGATGGCAGATGCTACTATCCGAGTACGATCTCTTATATGTTACGCAGAAAGCAATCAAAGGTAGTGCATTGGCTTAATACTTAGCACACCAACCAGTCGAGGACTACCAATCAATGCAATACGACTTCCCAGATGAAGATATAATGGCTCTATTCGAAGAAGGAAAGTCTCAAGATGATGAAAGATGGAGGATGTTATTTGATGGCGCTTCCAATGTGTGGGGGCACGGGGTCGGAGCTATATTAATCTCCCCGGATAACCGCTTCATACCGTTTACCGCTGGATTGAGCTTCTATTGCACCAACAACATTGCGGAATATGAAGCGTGCATTCTAGGCATCAAAGCGGCCCTTGAATGGAAAGTTAAAAGATTCGATGTATATGGAAACTCAGCCTTGGTCATCCACCAAATCAAGGGTGACTGGGAAGCTAGAGACTCCAAATTGATCCCTTATCGCGATCACATCCAAAAGATGATCAAGCCATTCGACGAGATCACTTTCCATCATCTCTCGCGTGAAGAAAACCAGTTGGCCGATGCCTTAGCAACTCTATCCTCAATGTTCAATGTCAATTGCGGCAAGAATATGACATTCATCAGGATCCAACACCGGGAATTACCAGCGCACCTTTGTACGGCAATTGAAGAAGACTCTGACAGTAAGCCTTGGTATTATGATATCAAGCATTATATCACAAGCAGAGAATACCCTCCTGGTGCTTCAGAGAATGACAAGAGAATACTTAGAAGGTTATCGATGGGTTTCTTCCTAAATGGGGATGTGCTTTACAAAAGAAATCATGATATGGTCCTCCTCAGATGTGTAGCAAAAGAGGAAGCAGAAAGAATTATGAAAGATATCCATGAAGGCTCGTTCGGAACTCATTCCAATGGGCATACCATGGCAAGAAAAATCCTAAGGGCTGGCTACTACTGGTTGACAATGGAGGCTGATTGCTTTAACTATGTGAGGAAGTGTCACAAATGTCAAGTTTATCCTGATAACATTCATGTGCCACCAGCTTCCTTGAATGTCCTAATAGCACCGTGGCCGTTCTCAATGTGGGGGATGGATGTCGTTGGTCCCATCGAACCTAAGGCGTCAAATGGGCATCGCTTCATTTTGGTTGCTATTGATTATTTCACCAAATGGGTCGAAGCTGCTTCCTATCCCAGTGTGACCAGATCGGTGGTTGTCAAGTTCATAAAAAAAGATTTGGTCTGCCGTTACGGCCTTCCAAATAAGATCATCACTGATAATGGGAGTAACTTGAATAACAAAATGATGAAAGAGCTGTGTGAAGACTTCAAAATTCACCACCATAATTCTTCCCCATATCGTCCAAAAATGAATGGGGCAGTTGAAGCGGCAAACAAGAATATAAAGAAGATTGTGCAAAAGATGGTGGTGACCTTCAAAGACTGGCATGAAATGCTCCCTTTTGCCTTGCATGGGTATCGGACCTCAGTTCGCACGTCAACAGGGGCAACTCCGTTCTCACTAGTATATGGGATGGAAGCAGTTCTTCCCATCGAAGTTGAAATACCCTCTCTACGGGTGCTAATGGAGACGAAATTAGACGAGGCAGAATGGGTTCGAACTCGTCTTGATCAGTTGAACCTCATAGAGGAAAAAAGGGTGGTTGTGTTATGACACGGGCAGCTGTACCAACAAAGAATGAAGAAGGCTTATGATAAGAAGGTTCGCCCTCGGCAGTTCAAGAAGGAGACCTCGTGCTCAAGAAAATTTTACCTATCCAAAAGGATTCCCGGGGAAAATGGACCCCAAACTACGAAGGACCTTATGTGATAAAGCAAGCATTCTCTGGAGGAGCTTTAATTCTCACAAAAATGGATGGTGAAGTATTATGCCTAAAGAAAAACACGAAAAAAGAAAAAGATGAGCCAAGCAAAATGAGCTCGCTAGGCTGAAAACCCGAAAGGGCGGCCTAGGCAAAAGTTAGAGCGACCTGGTGGATCGGAAACTCTAAAGAGCGGTCCAGGCAAAAATTAGGGTCAAAAAGTTGGACCTGGGAGAAATAAAAAGGCAGTCAACACTCCCAAAAGTTGGATGGTGGCTGGTCAAAATTATGCGTATGAGTGATTGGCATCGTCATTTCAAAGATACAAACAATCAAAAGATCTGTTCCTTCCTTTTTCTCGTTTTTTTAGTTTAAACTCTCAATGTAATTTTCAATCGGCGTGGCCTTCTGCACGTTCGGTTTCCATATTAAACACTTTCTTTCTCCTGCTTGTTCTTCTTCCTTTGCTTTAAAATGATGTTTTATGATAAATGATACTGAATTGTGAAACATGTGCATGAATTAAGGGGCATTACAATCTTTGCGAAATTCCTAAGAAAATCACAGAAATAAGGCGATCTCTCATAAACAAATTTGCAATGAGGACGAGTATCTGGAGGATCACTTCAAACAACAAATCATAATAAGTCTACGCTGAATCTAGTAATACTACTGCTCCGGACCAACCTCGTGCCTCACGACTGAAACCTCGCAAGTTGATCGAACCAGTAGAAAGAAGCCAAGAGAGCAAAAGAACAAAACAAAAAGCTAAAGTACAAAAAAATCATTCAGCATTTCATTCATCATCTCACTCAAAATTAATCACCGCAGATGCATGTATCGCATACATGTCATATACATATCCTATGTGGTTTTTCGTATCGACTCTCCGTGTCGACACGTATCTACATCCAATTCTTAAGACAACGCGATTAAAGTTGAATTCTATATCGCGCGTTAGATCGCAGTATTAGCAAAGTCTAACATAGATCCTTCAGACCAAATCGGTCCTTCAGTTCAGTTCGAATTAGTACGTCAAACGTCACTTCGAGCTACACCTTTAGATCATAATGTCGCCACGGAGCGCGACAGATCCTTCAGACCCCCAGTGGTCCTTCAGATTAGCTGTGTCTGCCCAAGGCATAGCGTAAATCCTTCGTGGTCAACATATCAGTTCCGAATCTGATCTTGACCCTCACGACCGCCCCGACGTAGGTCACCCTCCGATTGTTTTACTAGTGCCATAACTAGTTGCAGTCCATCAGATCATTTATGGTCCATCTGGCTCAGGCAGCCCTTCAGACCTGTCGGTTCTTCAGTTTAATTCAAACCAGTGCGCCAAGCGTAGCCTGAGAATTCGACCTTCATACTAATCAGTCCTTCAGAGCCCCAGTGCTCCTTTAGACCCCCAACGGTCCTTCTTTAGTTCCTTTCTCGTGAACACGCCAAGTGTTAACCATACTTGTAAATTCTCAAAACCCCCATTTTTCCTCTAAAAAGGACAAAATTAGCGTCTGTCTTATCTTTATTTCTATTCCTACTATTGATAAGTCTATTTTTAGAGTCTTTTTAATAGTTATTTTATTAAGTCTTTTTAGTATTTTAATTATATTTTTGAGCTATTTTACTGCAAATGTTTACTTTTTATTTTCAGGTTTTATTTTGAAGCAAAAGCGAAAATATGAGCTAAAATGAAGAAACTTAGAAAATATTTAAGGAGGAACAATTTTTAAGACAGCAGCAACAAAACTGGCGCAAGACAGGGCACACAGGGCGCCAAGGGCGCCAAAACAGCAAAACTGGCGCAAGACAGGCACACAGGGCGCCAAGGGCGCCAAAACAGCAAAACTGGCGCAAGACAGGGCACACAGGGCGCCAAGGGCGCCAAAACAGCAAAACTGGCGCAAGACAGGCACACAGGGCGCCAAAACAGCAAAACTGGCGCAAGACAGGCACACAGGGCGCCAAGGGCGCCAAGCATCACACGCACGACCCTGAGTGTACCACGCACGACCCTAGTGCAAAACTGGCGCACGACCCTGGCACGTAGGCGCACGACCCTGGGGAAAAACTGGCACAGAGCATGCGCACGACCCTGGGTGTACCACGCACGACCCGTGCGTGTCTCCAACTGAAGATGGCCCATTTTGGCAGAGCTGGGCGCACGACCCATGCTTGCCAGCAACGCAGTACAGCTGTTGCCAGCACCAGGCGCACGACCCTGGCACCATAGGCGCACGACCCTAGTGCAAAACTGGCGCAGAGCAGCCAAAATTGACTGGCCAGGGCGCACGACCCAGGCACATGGGCGCACGACCCTGGCACCAGACAAGTCAATTTTGGCTGCACCCACTTGCTGATGGCTTTCCCTTGCCACTTGATTTGCCACTTTTTTTTATGACCATTTTGCCCCTCCTCTCAAGTGCCTTAGACCTAATATTTTCCTATAAATAGAGGCTTGATCCTCACTTGTAACCAAGCTTGAATTTTGTTAGAAAATCAATGACAAAGGCTCTCTAAAGATTCATGACTTCAATTTACTCTTCATGTTTTTATGATTCTTGCTTATTTACTTTCTTGCCCTTTTAATTTCTCGCTCTTTACTTTCTCGCTCTTTACTTTTCGCTCTTTACTTTCTCGCTCTTTTATTTTTCTTGCTATTTACTTTCTTGCTCTTTACTTTCTCGCACTTTACTTTTCGCTCTTTACTTTCTCGCTCTTTTATTTTCCTTGCTATTTACTTTCTTGCTATTTAAATTCTCGCTCTTTACTTTCTCGCTATTTACTTTTCGCTCTTTACTTTCTCGCTCTTTTATTTTCCTTGCTATTTACTTTCTTGCCCCTTTTATTTTCCAAGTCATTTACTTTCATTGCTATTTAATTTCTCGCTCTTTACTTTTCGCTCTTTACTTTTCCGCTCTTTTATTTTCCTTGTTATTTACTTTTTTGCCCTTTAAATTTCCAAGTCAAGTAAATTACTGGCAAGTCAAGTAAATTACTGGCAATTTTCTTTTCAAGCAATTTACTTTCTTGTCATTTACAATTCCGCTATTTATAATTTTGCACTTTACCGCTTTCTTTTATTTCTCGCTATTTAACTTTATGTTTTCTTCTTTTATTTTCTTTTCTCCTCTTTTGTCTACAATGATCATGAGTGAGTAGACTTTACTAAAACATTCCTTCTTTCTAAAAACACTTTCTTTTCAGTTAATCAACTTTGAAAAATTAAATTGGTATTCACTTAGGCTCTCCCTGTGGACCGATACTCTTTTATTACGCGATACGACCCGTGCACTTGCGGGGCTATCAAGTTTTTGGCGCCGTTGCCGGGGAGGCAGTGATATTAATTAAGTTTTTCGAAACCGGTTTTACTGAAATTTTATTTTCTTTATTTTTTTTACTTTTTCTTCTCTTGTCCCTCGAATGCGAAGAACCAGAAGTTTCGGAGAAACTGTTCAACAAATTCCCGAAATCGAAAGGTTCTTACATAGAAGGAGGAGAGAAATTCCCGATAACCAAATGGCGGCTAATGAAAATCGTGCTCTCAAAGAGTACGCAACACCTTCAGCAGAGCCATCGGCTACCATTGTACATCCAAATGTGGAGGCAAATAATTTTGAACTCAAAACATCTCTGCTTTCGATTGTACAACAAAACCAATTTTCTGGTTCTCCCACGGAGGACCCAAATCTTCATATTTCAATTTTTCTTGAATACTGTGGAACTCTCAAATTAAACGGGGTACCTCCGGATGCCATAAGACTAAAACTCTTCCCTTTTTCATTAAGGGATAGAGCTAGAGCATGGCTACATTCTTTGCCTTCGGAATCCATTACCAGCTGGGACCAGCTAAAACAAGCTTTTCTTGCTAAATTCTTTCCCCCGAGTAAGACAGCTCAAATGAGAAATCAAACTACTCGATTTTCTCAAAACGACGGGGAATCTCTTTATGATGCTTGGGAACGTTTCAAAGAAATGTTAAGGCTATGCCCCCATCATGGACTAGAGAAATGGCTTGTTGTTCACACTTTTTATAATGGATTACAATATGCAACAAGAATGACTATTGATGCAGCTGCAGGTGGAGCTTTAATGAACAAAAATTTTACCGAAGCTTATGCACTCGTTGAAGATATGGCTCAAAACCATTGTCAGTGGACAAGTGAGCGAGCCATAACGAATAAACCAGCCACACAAAAGAGCCAGGTAAGTATGAAATATCTGTTGTTGATCATCTTACCTCAAAAGTGGACGCACTTTTTCAAAAATTTGAAAAATTAAATGTAAGTGCCGTCTCACAAACTTCTTCTCCTATTACTCCACCATGTGAATTATGTGGGGTTGTTGGCCATATTGGAGCTGAATGCCAGCTTGAGGCATCTAGTGCTGGAAACGAGCATATTAACTCTGCTCAAAAGGAAGATCCGTTTTCAAATACTTATAATCCTGGGTGGAGGAATCATCCAAATTTTTCTTATAAAAATCCTCCACCCAATCCAGCACCTAGACCACCTCCTGTCTTTCAAAATCAAAGGGTTTTTAACAACCCACAAAACAACCCGCAAAAGTCGAACTTGGAATTTTTGATGGAAAAATTTGTGTCATCTCAAACAAAACAAAATGAAGAATTCAAAAATCAAACTGGTTATTTGAATGACACACTTATCAAATTAGTATCAAAAGTCGACTCTATTTCCACTCATAATAAAATGCTTGAAAATCAAATAACTCAAGTGGCAACACAGGTAGCTTCGTCCTCTAAGACTTCAGGGGTATTTCCTGGGCAACCAGAGCAAAATCCAAAAGGCCAAATAAATGCCGTCACCCTTAGAAGCGGAAAACAATTAGAGGAACCAAGAGCAAACCAAGAAAAAATTGTGAGTGAAAAACATAATTTACCAGGTGAGCTAGAAGAGAAAGAAAAAGGGAAAGAACCAGAAAAAGAAAGAGAAGAACCACACGTCCCCCCTCCACCATACAAACCACCCATTCCTTTTCCCCAAAGATTTGCAAAAAACAAACTTGACGAGCAATTCAAAAGGTTTGTCGACTTGCTTAAAAAGCTTTACATCAACGTTCCTTTCACTGATGCATTGTCTCAAATGCCGTCTTATTCTAAATTTTTGAAAGAAATTTTATTCAAGAAAAGAAAAATAGACGACTATGAGACGATTGCATTAACAGAGGAATGTAGTGCAATTATCCAGAACAAGCTGCCACAAAAACTCAAAGATCCAGGTAGTTTTTCCATACCTTGTGTGATTGGAAGTGAAACTATAAACAGAGCGATGTGCGATCTAGGAGCCAGTGTAAGTTTGATGCCTCTTTCTCTTTGCAATAGACTAGGGGTAGGCGAACTTAAACCCACAAAAATGACAATACAGTTGGCAGATCGTTCCGTTAAATACCCCACTGGAATCTTAGAGGATATCCCTATCAAGGTAGGGCAAACTTTTATACCGGTGGACTTTGTTGTAATGGAAATTGAAGAAGACTCCCAAATTCCTATTCTTCTAGGGAGGCCTTTTTTAGCTACTGCAGGGGCAATAATTGACGTTAAAAACGGTAAGTTGGTTTTTAATGTGGGGGATGAAAAGGTTGAGTTTGAAGTTTCAAACTTCATGAAAAGTCCATCTGTAAAAGACTCATGCTGCAGGATTGACATTGTAGACTATTGCGTACGAGAGTGCTCTTTAGCATCATCTTCACAAGATAGTCTGGAAGATTGCCTTTTAGGCAACACAAATGAAAATGCAGCAGGGGAAACCCAATTCTACATAAAACTTTTGGATGAAAATCCACCATCAAAAGAATTGGTTACTGAAACTTTGGGTGAGGAGAAACCTCGACCTCTCCCAAAAGAAACACCAAAAATAGAACTGAAGCCCTTACCATCATCTCTCAGGTATGAGTTTCTTGGCCCTAATTCTACTTTTCCAGTAATTGTAAATGCAAATTTGAAACAAAATGAGACTGAAAAATTACTTAATGTTCTCAAGAAGTATCCCAAAGCCATAGGGTATACTATTGAGGACAATAAAGGAATAAATCCGTCAATCTGCATACATAGAATACTACTGGAAGAGGACTATAAACCTTCTATCGAGCATCAAAGAAGATTAAACCCAAACATGAAAGAGGTTGTTAAAAAGGAAGTTTTAAAACTCCTTGATGCTGGGATAATATATCCTATTTCCGATAGTAAGTGGGTTAGTCCTGTTCAAGTAGTACCTAAGAAAGGAGGCTTAACAGTTATTAAAAATGAGAAGGATGAAAGCATTTCCACAAGGACAATTACGGGATGGAGAATGTGTATCGATTACAGAAAGCTTAACAAAGCTACCCGGAAAGATCACTTCCCTCTCCCGTTCATTGATCAAATGCTAGAAAGGTTAGCACAGCACTCGCATTTCTGCTATTTGGATGGTTATTCGGGATTTTTTCAAATTCCCATCCACCCTAGCGACCAAGAAAAAACAACTTTCACATGTCCTTTTGGCACTTATGCCTATAGAAGGATGCCCTTTGGTCTATGTAATGCTCCTGCTACCTTTCAAAGGTGTATGATGTCCATATTCTCAGACTTTGTTGAAAACATAATGGAAGTGTTTATGGATGATTTTTCCGTCCATGGCTCAAATTTTGAAAACTGTTTAGCCAATCTGGAAAAAGTCTTAGAAAGGTGTGAGAAGGTGAACCTAGTTCTAAACTGGGAAAAGTGTCATTTCATGGTTAATGAAGGAATTGTCCTAGGGCACTTAATTTCTCATAGAGGTATTGAGGTAGACCGTGCAAAAATTGAAGTGATTGAAAAAATGCTACCTCCCACCACAGTAAAAGAGGTGAGAAGCTTTTTAGGCCATGCGGGTTTGTACCGTCGGTTCATAAAAGACTTCTCAAAAATTTCAAAACCTATGACAAGTCTGCTCCTTAAGGATGCAGCATTTATTTTTAACGATCTTTGTCTTGAAGCTTTTAACAGGTTGAAAAAGGCTTTAGTTACTGCCCCGATCATACAGCCACCAGACTAGAATCTTCCGTTTGAAATAATGTGCGATGCAAGCGACTATGCAGTTGGGGCAGTCCTGGGACAAAGAAAAGAAAAAAAATTGCATGCCATATACTATGCAAGCAGGACCTTAGACGAGGCACAAATGAATTACGCCACAACTGAAAAAGAATAATTGGCGGTAGTTTTTGCCATTGATACGTTTCGATCATATCTGGTAGGTTCAAAAATCATCATTTTTACTGATCACTCGGCCATAAAATATTTGTTAAACAAAAAAGATGCCAAGCCGAGATTGATCCGATGGGTTTTACTCCTACAAGAATTTGATCTTGAAATAAGGGATAAAAAAGGCGTTGAAAATGTTGTGGCTGATCATTTGTCCCGTCTACAAGGAACAAAAGAAGAAGAGTTGCCACTTAATGATACATTTCTAGATGATCAACTCTTCTCATTGATCAAATCTGAAGCACCATGGTATGCAGATTTTGTAAACTACCTTGCAGCAGGAGTACTACCCCCAGATTTAAACTATCAGCGGAAGAAGAAATTCTTCCATGATCTCAAACAGTATTACTGGGACGAGCCACTGCTTTTTAAAAGGGGAGCTGATGGGGTGTTCAGAAGATGCATTCCGGAAGAAGAGGTAAGTAACATTCTATACCATTGTCATTCTTCTTCCTATGGAGGCCATGCCAGTTCTTCAAAAACTGCTACGAAAATTCTTCAATCTGGTTTTCATTGGCCGTCCCTTTTTAAAGACGCGCATCAATTCATTTCTAAATGCGACCAGTGTCAACGCACCGGAAATATTTCAAAAAGAAATGAAATGCCCTTAAATAATATCTTAGAGGTTGAAATTTTCGACGTCTGGGGTATCGATTTCATGGGACTGTTTCCTTCTTCTTTTGGAAACCAATATATTCTGGTAGCCGTTGACTATGTGTCAAAATGGATCGAAGCCATTGCTTCTCCTACAAACGATGCAAAGGTAGTCATAAAACTTTTCAAAAAAATAATTTTTCCAAGATTCGGGGTCCCTCGTGTTAGCGACGGAGGATCCCATTTCATCTCAAAACATTTTGAAATGTTACTGCAAAAGTTTGGAGTAAGGCACAAAGTTGCAACGCCTTATCACCCTCAAACAAGCGGTCAGGTTGAGGTATCGAACAGAGAAATTAAAAGTATTTTAGAAAAAACTGTTTCGACTTCAAGGAAAGACTGGTCGGTAAAGCTTGATGATGCTCTCTGGGCTTATCGGACTGCGTACAAGACTCCCATAGGAATGACTCCTTTCAAATTAATTTATGGGAAGTCTTGCCACCTTCCGGTAGAGCTAGAGCACAAAGCTTACTGGGCAATTAAACGCCTTAACCTGAACATGGAATTAGCCAGAGAAAAAAGAGAACTCCAACTAAACGAATTGAAAGAACTGCGAATGGATGCTTATGAGAAATGCCAAACTTTACAAAGAAAGAACAAAAAATTGGCATGATAAGCGTATTATTCGTAGAGAATTCAAGGAGGGTGACCTGGGGTTATTGTTCAATTCCAGGCTAAAAATTTTTCCGGGAAAATTAAAGTCAAGATGGACCGGTCCTTTTGAAATCCGTAAGGTTTACCCTTTCGGATCTGTAGAGATCTGGAGCGAGAAAACTGGATCGTTTAAAGTCAATGGTCAAAGGTTGAAAAATTATTTAATTGGTGACCCAATTGAGAAAGGAACTAGTTTAGTTCTACACGATCCCAATTGAAAAATTCTTTTTGACCGTCAAGCTAGTGACGTTAAAAGAGCGTTGTGTGGGAGGCAACCCACGGCTTAATGTATTTTTCGATTTATTGAAAAATAAAATACCCCAGGGCCGAGTTTCCTGAACCAGACAGCTAGGTGAGCTCTCCTAACCCCTTTTGTTTTATTTGAAAAATCATTGAGGACAATGCCTAGTCCAAGCATGGGGGGGTATTTTATTACTTTTATTAAGAATGTCTTTATTGCTTTGCCAAGTTTTTATCTTTTTTACTTTGAGTTGTATCTGCTCCCTCCATCACGAAACTTTGTGAACCCTAAAGCATGTTTTAGATAAACCTTTTCTGGACAAAAATAATTTTTCAATTTTTCATTAGCAATCATCTAGGTGGACTGGTTGGGAGCAACAAAAATTGTATCATGGTTCGATTTCTACTTATAGGGCTTTTTCACACACACACTATTGAGACTGTTTTCAGTTATTAATACAATTAGAGGGACTGAAAAGAAACTAGTAACCTGGTTCTCTTGGTGACATTTACTAGATGCGCGGTTACTGGAGAAAAACGTCTGAGTTGGGGTATTCAAATATATATATATATATATATATATATATATATATATGATTCTTGTTAAAAATGCAAAAGTTAATGCATTTTAAATGTCAAATAAATGGTTAACATATAAAATCAAAAAGAAAAGAAAAATGCTTGAATACCCAACGTATAAAGACCCTCCTTTGAGACCCGGTCTTAGTAAATGGAGGACCCAGGCTTAAGAATGTTGGGGAACCGGCTCTATGATGACATTGATATCCTCTCTAGAGTGCTAATACTTTAAAGTTGTCTCTCAATTCCACAAAAAGCCCAAAATAGTAGCTCTCAAACCAAAGTGTTAGAATTGCCCCACAGTTCACTTGAGGTTTCGATATGAAAATAATTTTCCTTCAGAATTGGCCTAAAGATTTACACTGTTTTTGCTTGAGGACAAGCAAAGGTTCAAGCATAGGGGAGTTTGATAAGTCTATTTTTAGAGTCTTTTTAATAGTTATTTTATTAAGTCTTTTTAGTATTTTAATTATATTTTTGAGCTATTTTACTGCAAATGTTTACTTTTTATTTTCAGGTTTTATTTTGAAGCAAAAGCGATAATATGAGCAAAAATGAAGAAACTTAGAAAATATTTAAGGAGGAACAATTTTTAAGACAGCAGCAACAAAACTGGCGCAAGACAGGGCACACAGGGCGCCAAGGGCGCCAAAACAGCAAAACTGGCGCAAGACAGGCACACAGGGCGCCAAGGGCGCCAAAACAGCAAAACTGGCGCAAGACAGGGCACACAGGGCGCCAAGGGCGCCAAAACAGCAAAACTGGCGCAAGACAGGCACACAGGGCGCCAAGGGCGCCAAAACAGCAAAACTGGCGCAAGATAGGCACACAGGGCGCCAAGGGCGCCAAGCAGCACACGCACGACCCTGAGTGTACCACGCACGACCCTAGTGCAAAACTGGCGCACGACCCTGGCACATAGGCGCACGACCCTGGGGAAAAACTGGCACAGAGCATGCGCACGACCCTGGGTGTACCACGCACGACCCGTGCGTGTCTCCAACTGAAGATGGCCCATTTTGGCAGAGCTGTGCGCACGACCCATGCTTGCCAGCAACGCAGTACAGCTGTTGCCAGCACCAGGCGCACGACCCTGGCACCATAGGCGCACGACCTTAGTGCAAAACTGGCGCAGAGCAGCCAAAATTGACTGGCCAGGGCGCACGACCCAGGCACATGGGCGCACGACCCTGGCACCAGACAAGTCAATTTTGGCTGCACCCACTTGCTGATGGCTTTCCCTTGCCACTTGATTTGCCACTTTTTTTATGACCATTTTGCCCCCCCTCTCAAGTGCCTTAGACCTAATATTTTCCTATAAATAGAGGCTTGATCCTCACTTGTAACCAAGCTTGAATTTTGTTAGAAAATCAATGAAAAAGGCTCTCTAAAGATTCATGACTTCAATTTACTCTTCATGTTTTTATGATTCTTGCTTATTTACTTTCTTGCCCTTTTAATTTCTCGCTCTTTACTTTCTCGCTCTTTACTTTCTCGCTCTTTACTTTTCGCTCTTTACTTTCTCGCTCTTTTATTTTTCTTGCTATTTACTTTCTTGCTCTTTACTTTCTCGCACTTTACTTTTCGCTCTTTACTTTCTCGCTCTTTTATTTTCCTTGCTATTTACTTTCTTGCTATTTAAATTCTCGCTCTTTACTTTCTCGCTATTTACTTTTCGCTCTTTACTTTCTCGCTCTTTTATTTTCCTTGCTATTTACTTTCTTGCCCCTTTTATTTTCCAAGTCATTTACTTTCATTGCTATTTAATTTCTCGCTCTTTACTTTTCGCTCTTTACTTTTCCGCTCTTTTGTTTTCCTTGTTATTTACTTTTTTGCCCTTTAAATTTCCAAATCAAGTAAATTACTGGCAAGTCAAGTAAATTACTGGCAATTTTCTTTTCAAGCAATTTACTTTCTTGTCATTTACAATTCCGCTATTTATAATTTTGCACTTTACCGCTTTCTTTTATTTCTCGCTATTTAACTTTATGTTTTCTTCTTTTATTTTCTTTTCTCCTCTTTTGTCTACAATGATCATGAGTGAGTAGACTTTACTAAAACATTCCTTCTTTCTAAAAACACTTTCTTTTCAGTTAATCAACTTTGAAAAATTAAATTGGTATTCACTTAGGCTCTCCCTGTGGACCGATACTCTTTTATTACGCGATACGACCCGTGCACTTGCGGGGCTATCAAGACCCTGGGTGTACCACGCACGACCCGTGCGTGTCTCCAACTGAAGATGGCCCATTTTGGCAGAGCTGGGCGCACGACCCATGCTTGCCAGCAACGCAGTACAGCTGTTGCCAGCACCAGGCGCACGACCCTGGCACCATAGGCGCACGACCCTAGTGCAAAACTGGCGCAGAGCAGCCAAAATTGACTGGCCAGGGCGCACGACCCAGGCACATGGGCGCACGACCCTGGCACCAGACAAGTCAATTTTGGCTGCACCCACTTGCTGATGGCTTTCCCTTGCCACTTGATTTGCCACTTTTTTTTATGACCATTTTGCCCCTCCTCTCAAGTGCCTTAGACCTAATATTTTCCTATAAATAGAGGCTTGATCCTCACTTGTAACCAAGCTTGAATTTTGTTAGAAAATCAATGACAAAGGCTCTCTAAAGATTCATGACTTCAATTTACTCTTCATGTTTTTATGATTCTTGCTTATTTACTTTCTTGCCCTTTTAATTTCTCGCTCTTTACTTTCTCGCTCTTTACTTTTCGCTCTTTACTTTCTCGCTCTTTTATTTTTCTTGCTATTTACTTTCTTGCTCTTTACTTTCTCGCACTTTACTTTTCGCTCTTTACTTTCTCGCTCTTTTATTTTCCTTGCTATTTACTTTCTTGCTATTTAAATTCTCGCTCTTTACTTTCTCGCTATTTACTTTTCGCTCTTTACTTTCTCGCTCTTTTATTTTCCTTGCTATTTACTTTCTTGCCCCTTTTATTTTCCAAGTCATTTACTTTCATTGCTATTTAATTTCTCGCTCTTTACTTTTCGCTCTTTACTTTTCCGCTCTTTTATTTTCCTTGTTATTTACTTTTTTGCCCTTTAAATTTCCAAGTCAAGTAAATTACTGGCAAGTCAAGTAAATTACTGGCAATTTTCTTTTCAAGCAATTTACTTTCTTGTCATTTACAATTCCGCTATTTATAATTTTGCACTTTACCGCTTTCTTTTATTTCTCGCTATTTAACTTTATGTTTTCTTCTTTTATTTTCTTTTCTCCTCTTTTGTCTACAATGATCATGAGTGAGTAGACTTTACTAAAACATTCCTTCTTTCTAAAAACACTTTCTTTTCAGTTAATCAACTTTGAAAAATTAAATTGGTATTCACTTAGGCTCTCCCTGTGGACCGATACTCTTTTATTACGCGATACGACCCGTGCACTTGCGGGGCTATCAACTATGAAAACCCTTCAGTTTATCTATGGAATATAAATAAAGAGGGACAGCTGTCATACCCTAATTTTGTCCGCATTTCTTTTCATAATTTAATTTTCTTTTTATTAGAAAATCGAACAAAAGTTCTATTCAAATCCAATAGTAATTATAATTGGATTCATTTCCGTTCCTTTTTCTATCAAACCCAAAATTTTGTTTTTTTTTCGACAATAAGCCCAAACTTTGTTAATGTCCAATGGTATGTGTTTATATATTAAATAAAGTGGTGTAGCTCTTTTATTTATTATCATACAATTCAAATAAAAAAGATGCATAAGAATGTAAGGCTGAATGCTTGGAGAAATATATAATACTATATAATAACTTGGCCAAAGGCTGCATAATAACTTGTCCCTTACAACTTAAAATTGCCAAAGAAATATTTTTTTAAACAAAAGGGCCAAGCTGGCTTTAACACAAAGGACACATCACTGCAACCCAAAAGTGAGCAGAGACAAAAACAACATGACAAAGGCCAGCAGTGTAGACAAAAGGAAAAGTCCAATTCGTGACGGCAGTAGGCATAGGCTCCAAAGCTGCAAATGGGAGGTCCTTCTTTCTTTGCATCTTTTCCTCTGCATAATACACACAATAAGAAAAGATTTGGCAGCTGGATATTGGTCAAACTAGGCTAAATTAATGAATGCATAAGAGACTTGGGGGAAGATAATTATGTGCAGAGAGGTTCATACACCAAAAGGGAAAACATCAAACAAAATGATAAAGAGGGAGCAGATACAATTTGTCCACACAATGCAACAGCATAAGCAGATTTTTGCCTATAAATTCAATTTCAGTCACATGAGCAGGGCAGACAACAACAGAGTTATTCACCACCAAAAGAATTTGAATTTAATATCAGAATTCAAGTTCATTTGAGCATAAAACACTAGTAAAAAAAAATAATCGTTTGTTCATCACTAAAAGGAGTTAAAGATGAAACTTTGAGATAGAGGAAACAATAGCAGCAGTGGCACCGATTTAATTCTCAGCAACATTTTTTCAGAAAAAAAGCTTGGAAGTAGAGGTTGGTCGCGTTTTAGTTCTGTAATACGTGCTCTATGTATATTTAAGTCATTCATGTGCTAAAACCAATATGTAGATTTCAGATGTTCATAATCATTTTTATTGTAATTGCAAGTGTAACACCCTTTTCTAACCTCATTTATTTTAAATAAAATCAGAGTTCTTCGCAATTTAACTTCGCCATATTGAAAAAGGCGTTACACTTTACTCTAAAAAACGATCTCAATTAATAACGTCAGATAATTTCGAAATCTCATAGCAGCGGAAAAATAATCATCAAAACACGTCTTCACATTAAAGGGTCTTAAACCACAACTCGAAGTCTCAAATACATATTGAAATCTAAATGAATAGCGTTTACCCCCCCCCCCCCCCCCCCGGTGTTACATTTCAGAGCGACGACACGACCCGACAGAAGATAGGAAAGCCGGAGACCTTCACTCGCAGTTACCTGCAGCGTTGCCACGTAAGAGCAACATTCCAAGCAGAAGGGGTGAGCATTAACAGAAATAATAAGCAATGACAGCAGTAAATAAGTAGCAGGTAACTCACAGCAAGCACATAGAATTCAATGCATCATATCACGGCACAAGGCACAAACTCCATTAGTAAATAGATACCAACACTCGTTATAAATGGACTCATGAACGAATGCAATCCCTCTGGGCATATGCATGCGGTACCGATCTCGTAAAAGGCCACGACGGGCATACCACCAAAATAATCACGTGTTGTAGCATCACAGCTACCTCGAAGATGCATATGACAATGCGACTCATGATTCATGCATAGATACACATACTCAGAGCATTTAATTAATAAATACCATACCACAAAAATTAATATCACACAGAACACCACGTGTCGTAGCATCACAGCTACCTCGTAACTCTCACCTGTTTACAGCATCACAGCTGCCACATATCACCTGTACACATCACCCGACACAGCACAGAAATTGGCGCACAGCACCACCAGACAACACCAGCACGACAGACACACGCAACACCACAAATTGGTGCACAGCACCACTAGACAATGCCTGAACTTACGCACTAGGCGCGCCCACACACAGGACACAAGGGCAGCGACAATAACCAGCACAACGTCCTATTCGTTCAACCATTTTACTAAAAAGCTAAGGAGCAGTATTTCTCAGCAACTGTGCATGAACTCTGACAATTAATTTAGCATATCAAACGATGTCGGAACTTTGCAAACGAATATCCTCTGGAAAGCTTGAGATGTCTAGTTTCTAGAAATAATTTTTATTTATTTGTTTAGGTACCCAAATAGTACAGTTTTGCAAAATACCTCTCAGGGTACAGAAGTTCGACAGCTTCTGTTAGCTAAATTGTAACCCAGTTTTCTCTTTGAATTCTCAACCAAATGAAACGAAATCGTGTTCTGATCAACCAGTGCCTAAAGTGAAGGAAATCGTGTCTACTTTCCAATGAAACAAACCCCACGCAATTCGGGCCAATAATGAACTCACAATCACAGAAATACTGGCCACCTATCAAAACGGCTTCAAAACGAAATTTCAGCACATCAATTCCCTCTTTGCACAACAACCACTAGAAACCAGGTTTTTAACGAATCCACATCACGATATGATCGACAACCACAACCCACCCGCCATTATCAAGAATCATCATCAACATCATATATTATCAAAATCAATCATCACATAAGGACAAACACCATTGAAGACTCAATAACAACACATCATGCGATATAACAACAATAGCAACATCGCACCATCATCAATTTCAATCCAACATCGCAAATAATCCAACCAAACCCTAACTATCCATATACCCTCATCATAACCCATTATTAGTGTTAAAACCCACCCTTACCTCTATTGACGTAAGCTCCAAATTATGAAGAACGAGACACGAACACGAACTCACGAACACACGAACGGAACACGACTTCCTCCTTGAAAGAAATCGCGCCTCTCCTTCTTCTCTCTTCTCTCCTAGCCGCGCACCACTCCCTCTCTTCTCACTCTCTCAATTTCGCACAATTGTGAAGAATGAGGAGAGTCGCGGTTACTTTAGGGTTTAAGCTGTGGGCCCTCCCGCACTGGGCTCACAGTTACACCCTCTCATTTCCCAAATCAACCCCTCCCTCGTCATATTATTTATTATTCTCTTAATTAATTCCTATTTCACCTCCAATTTATTTTTAATAATTTAATTAATTAGTTAATTATTTTTGGGGCGTTACAACCCTCCCCCACTTAAATAATTTCGTCCTCGAAATTCTACGCTACCCACAAAACACAGATAACTAACACCAAGTACAAACACAGCACGCAGCGAAAACATAAAAGGAAAAACTCACGACTCACCTGCCAAAATGAACACTTTTCCGGTAGACCTTTCTTTCTTTGGTTTCGGACACTGCGCACTAATGTGTCCTCCCTCTCCACAGTTGAAACAGAGTGCGTCCTTACGATCGCAGTCAGTTGCCATATGGCCCTCCTTGCCACACTTATAGCATCTCTTCACATCACCTGGACAGCCTGGACGCTTATGACCAGCCTTCCCACACCTATAACATACCACACTAGCAGCAGCATCTCCCCCACTTGTTCTCGTGTCGTCAGCGGCCTTCCGCTTCCTCTTTTCATTCGGGATATCGTACGGCTTACTACGATCCGAGGAATTCCTCTGCTTATCTCTCATGACCCTAGAATGGGCACTACTGTCTTCCTCAAATATCCTGCAGCTGTCAACTAGTTCAGAAAACACCCGGATCTTCTGGTACCCTATCGCTTTCTTAATGTCAGCCCGCAGTCCATTCTCAAACTTAATACATTTCGAAAATTCAGCAGCAGCTCCAACATAGTGCGGATAAAACTTGGATAACTCAGTGAACTTGGCAGCATACTCAGTCACTGACATACCACCCTGCTTCAGCTCCAAGAACTCAATTTCTTTCTTTCCGCGGACATCCTCAGGATAGTACTTTCTCAGAAATTCCCTGTTGAACACTTCCCAAGTGATCTCCTCATTTGCAGCCACCAACCTCTGCCTAGTCTCCAACCACCAGTCGTCAGCCTCCTCAGCTAACATGTGAGTACCATAGCGGACTTTCTGAGCTTCGGTGCAGTCCATCACCCTGAAAATCCTCTCCATTTCCTTCAGCCATGCTAACGCGCCATCAAGATCATACTTGCCCTTGAAAGTAGGAGGATTCTCCCTCTGAAAAGTGGCCAGACTGCGCGAACCAGCATCACCCTGTTGATTCTGAACAACCTGAGTCATAGCCTGCATAGCAGCAGCAAGTGCAGCATCGTTCCGTCCTGCCATTTCAACACTGCAACAGAAACAGAAATCAAAAACGAGTAACAAAACTCAAATGCTACTCAACTTGACGACTCGACCACCGGCCGGACAGACCGAACTGCTCTGATACCACTAATGTAACACCCTTTTCTAACCTCATTTATTTTAAATAAAATCAGAGTTCTTCGCAATTTAACTTCGCCATATTGAAAAAGGCGTTACACTTTACTCTCAAAAACGATCTCAATTAATAACGTCAGATAATTTCGAAATCTCATAGCAGCGAAAAAATAATCATCAAAACACATCTTCACATTAAAGGGTCTTAAACCACAACTCGAAGTCTCAAATACATATTGAAATCTAAATGAATGGCGTTTACCCCCCCCCCCCCCGGTGTTACATTTCAGAGCGACGACACGACCCGACAGAAGATAGGAAAGCCGGAGACCTTCACTCGCAGTTACCTGCAGCGTTGCCACGTAAGAGCAACATTCCAAGCAGAAGGGGTGAGCATTAACAGAAATAATAAGCAATGACAGCAGTAAATAAGTAGCAGGTAACTCACAGCAAGCACATAGAATTCAATGCATCATATAACGGCACAAGGCACAAACTCCATTAGTAAATAGATACCAACACTCGTTATAAATGGACTCATGAACGAATGCAACCCCTCTGGGCATATGCATGCGGTACCGATCTCGTAAAAGGCCACGACGGGCATACCACCAAAATAATCACGTGTTGTAGCATCACAGCTAACTCGAAGATGCATATGACAATGTGACTCATGATTCATGCATAGATACACATACTTAGAGCATTTAATTAATAAATACCATACCACTAAAATTATTATCACACAGAAACACCACGTGTCGTAGCATCACAGCTACCTCGTAACTCTCACCTGTTTATAGCATCACAGCTGCCACATATCACCTGTACACATCACGCCAAATAGCGCGCACAACCAAAACACACACACAGCACAGAAATTGGCGCACAGCACCACCAGACAACACCAGCACGACAGACACACGCAACACCACAAATTGGTGCACAACACCACTAGACAATGCCTGAACTTACGCACTAGGCGCGCCCACACACAGGACACAAGGGCAGCGACAATAACCAGCACAACGTCCTATTCGTTCGACCATTTTACTAAACAGCTAAGGAGCAGTATTTCTCAGCAACTGTGCACGAACTCCGACAATTAATTTAGCATATCAAACGATGTCGGAACTTTGCAAACGAATATCCTCTGGAAAGCTTGAGATGTCTAGTTTCTAGAAATAATTTTTATTTATTTGTTTAGGTACCCAAATAGTACAGTTTTGCAAAATACCTCTCAGGGTACAGAAGTTCGACAGCTTCTGTTAGCTAAATTGTAACCCAGTTTTCTCTTTGAATTCTCAACCAAATGAAACGAAATCCGTGTCTAAATTGAAGCCCCGTGAGTCTGGTTTACAATGAGATAAAAATCATCCAAAACCGAGTTCGGTGGAAAGAGTTATTATGAACAAAACATTGAACCTATACCCATACGGTTTCATGCAGTTTTTCATATTCTTTTACCCATTTTGTAAATATGTTTTCTCCAGTTATACTGACTCAAATTTAGCGAAACCAGTGCCTAAAGTGAAGGAAATCGTGTCTACTTTCCAATGAAATAAACCCCACGCAATTCGGGCCAATAATGAACTCACAATCACAGAAATACTGGACACCTATCAAAACGGCTTCAAAACAAAATTTCAGCACATCAATTCCCTCTTTGCACAACAACCACTAGAAACCAGGTTTTTAACGAATCCACATCACGATATGATCGACAACCAAAACCCACCCGCCATTATCAAGAATCATCATCAACATCATATATTATCAAAATCAATCATCACATAAAGACAAACACCATTGAAGACTCAATAACAACACATCATGCGAAATAACAACAATAGCAACATCGCACCATCATCAATTTCAATCCAACATCGCAAATAATCCAACCAAACCCTAACTATCCATATACCCTCATCATAACCCATTATTAGTGTTAAAACCCACCCTTACTTCTATTGACGTAAGCTCCAAATTATGAAGAACGAGACACGAACACGAACTCACGAACACACGAACGGAACACGGCTTCCTCCTTGAAAGAAATCGCGCCTCTCCTTCTTCTCTCTTCTCGCCTAGCCGCGCACCACTCCCTCTCTTCTCACTCTCTCAATTTCGCACAATTGTGAAGAATGAGGAGAGTCGCAGTTACTTTAGGGTTTGAGCTGTGGGCCCTCCCGCGCTGGGCTCACAGTTACACCCTCTCATTTTCCCAAATCAACCCCTCCCTCGTCATATTATTTATTATTCTCTTAATTAATTCCTATTTCACCTCCAATTTATTTTTAATAATTTAATTAATCAGTTAATTATTTTTGGGGCGTTACAGCAAGCAGTGTTTTATTCTCGTGGATTATTACCATCATCTGGAAAGTAGTTGTTAGTGATATGTATGAGCAAAATAACAAAAATAATAGATCAGAAATAGGACTACCAGCAAACATTACAAACATATTTTGGTTGAATTAAGTTTAGAGTTTAGAGGAAGAGGAGGAAGAAGGCAGGATCCGTAAAACAGGGAATAGATATGCACAAGTTTTTTCTTGAATCACTAGAAATATTTTTCCTTTACTGTTTCTTTTAAAAAAGCTAAGAATAGAGTAACAAAGGGACTCAATCAAAAAAATCAGCAGGAAAAGAAAACAAAAAAACTAGAAATAAAGTAGAAGAGATGGCATGAGAAAAGGAGAAAAGAAAAGAAGTAGAGGGAGTTACCTCCGGCCACCGCGTACGGTGGTCGACCCTATCCCTGCGCCGCCGTGAGCTTTCGCCTTCGGTCCGGCAATAACCACCACCGTCCAGAAAAAAAAAGCCGCCACCCCCAGCCACCGTGAGCCACCGCCTAACTGTTCGACCATGAACCACAGTCCACCGAAAAAGCACCACTTTCCCCTTCGCGACTCCATCCTCCACCATCATCACCCCCTCCTTCTCACGGCCAGCCACCACCCACAGTGCATATCCTCCACCAAACAACCCCCAACACCACCACGACAACAACAAACCAGGGAAGAAAAAAAATGAAAATAGGGTTGAGAGAGAGGTGAGAAACGGCGTAGGGAGAGAGAGGTGTGAGACGGCGCAAAGAGGGAGAGAGAGGTGAAAGGCGGTGTAAGGGGAGAGAGAGGGGGTGTGGACGGCGCAAGGAGGGAGAGGGAGGCGAGAGGCGGTGTAAGGAGAGAGAGGGGGGCGTGCACGGCGCCAAGAGAGAGGGAGAGAGAGAAAAATTAGGGTTGGGCATTTTAGGGGTGTGGGCACCGCGTGGGAAGACAATAGGGAAATTAGGGTTTCTATTTTTAGGTTCTCGCTTTTATATTAGGGACGCAAGGGCAGTTTCGTCCTTTCACATTTTTTATTATTCAAATTCTTATTTACACCCCTGTGTTTACTTCACGCACCTCCCCGAAGCCCATCAGAAAATAAAAAACGTGGGCCAGCTTGCTAAGGTTGGATGGGCAACTGTCTACACCCCAGTTTTAATAATACAACCCCCGCGGTTAACTGCACCCCCACTTTTCTATTTCGCCCCCTTTTCATTTTTTTTATTTATTTCTTTCTCAAAATAATTTCTTTTTTTTTTCCAAAAAAAAAACTATAAAATGAATAGATAAATATTTCTCCTAAAAACGAATACGGGATTAAGTCAACTTTACGGTCGGGTTAGTCAGCGTTCTAGGACGAATGAGCCGTACGGCCCACGAGTCCTAAAATCCCTATTCTAATAAAATCAAACCACCACACATCTAATCACTTTTCAAACTTCAAAAACTCCATTTCAAAAAATAGGGGACTAAGTCGACTGTACAGTCGGGTTAGTCATCGTTCCGGGTCTAGCAGGCCGTACGGCTCCAAAATCCCAGAACCCCTATACTAAAAAACACCAACAACCAGACATTTTCTACCCCAAGAACTACGTAGCTTTGATTTCTCCATCGCACCTGGAGATACGTAGGAGCAGGGGCCCACTCCTGTCAAGCAAAAAAAACTAAAATTTTTATTAAGTCTTTCTCTTTCAATAAAAGGGTAAAAATTAACATTTTCAAAATTAACATTTTTTTCCTACAACTAATTAGCAGGTAACGTTCCTTAGGAAGGATGTTATGGGGTGCTAACACCTTCCCCATGCATAACCGACTCCCGAACCCAAATCTGGTCTCAAGGACCCTTATCCCTTCCAAAGGGATTTACCGATGTTTGCCCTAAAAATTAAACGTTGATGGCGGCTTCATTTTTTAACCTTCGAGGAATCCTCACCCGGATTTTTCGGTCGCTACAAAGCTTTTGTCCAAAAATTAGGCGCTAAGTATGAAAGTTTTTGCGAAAAAAAAAGGCTCTTGTCTAAAATATCGCGCTTCTGATTTCCCATTTCGTTCCTTTCCTCACACGCAGCCCACCTCTCTCCCTTTCCTTTCAACTCCACGCAGCGCACCACCATACAGCTCCATCTCCGTTTCCCTTCACCTCCATATTCGTCGACATCGCTCTCCTTGCGTTCTCTACTCAACGCGTCTTTGCTCAACACGTTCGCTTCTGCTTCTTTTATCGTTGTCTCCACCTCTCTCTTCCGTCAGTTCGCTTTTCTACAAAAAGGTAAGATATCTCATTCATAGGTTTAACAATTGCCCTCTCCGACTCTTTCCTGATGGAAACCCTAACTTAGAACCGCATCCCTCTCTCAAATCTCAAATTGTATTATTATTTCTGCAAAAATAAAAAACCCTAATCGCATGAAATTGACATTGTATTTGCTATTTAGAACCAAACCGCACAAAATCAGAAATTCCTTCGCTGCAACATCTCTTCACTTGTGAGTTTCAGCTTGTTCATCTCTTTGCTAGTGAGTTTCAGCTTGTTCATCTCTTTGCTTGTTCTAATCAATTCAATGATTGTGCAGCGTGTAGCTTTGGATTCTTCTTCATCAGTTCTATTTTCATTGTTAGACTATAAGGGTTTAATTATTCTTCATCAAATCTGTTTGACTGCTTCATTTGGTGTTTATGTTTGAACTCATGTTAGTTATATGAGATTGTAAATCTGTTTTAGTTATATTTGTGTTTAATGTTTGAAATCGTATGTCTACCTTGATGTTCTTATGGCATTGTTTACAATACTGTACATTGTTTGATAAGTTTAGGGAATGAAGTTGCTTACTCCTCTTTTAATGATTTAATTTCCATTGCATTTTCTCTTGCAAGGAGACAAAACATATAAGTTATATCAATTAGACTGCTCTATCCTGGTATTGAGAGTGGGATTGAGGCTTCAAGGGATACCGACGATGCCTGGAATAGTGTTGCGGCGGGACTCATACTGGTGCATTGCATCGACCGGCGAGAGGTGTGTGATCGGCGGCGGTAGCAGGAGCTATTCGTGGCGTTCTGGTAGGATATGGCATTAATTGATCTTTTGTTTTTCCTTGGGTCTTTTAATTTTGTAGCTGGATTTATGTGTGTGATTTGAATGTATCGTTTGATAGATTATGCTTAAGTGCTTAACCATAGGATGTTTTTACTCTCTTCAAATATATAACCTTTCTTCTTTTGTTGACCTTTTGTTTGATAAATTATGCGTGTAATTGAGCTGTTGCTAGTAACATACAAACTGCTTCACATTATACTGTCATTGCATATAATTGTTTATTTTAGCTATAAGAGAGATATTTGGTTTTCTTCTTTGCTTGATTCTTGAAATGCTATTTGTTATAGCAATTGTTTGAATTTTATAATCTTTCTGAAAGACCTCCTTTCACTAAGGCAAATGCTGCAAGCATGGGAAGTAGAGAATGAGCTCATATGGGTATGGTTGACATTTGTTGAAATCCATGAGCATCTTGTATAAGAGGCTGTTATTGAGAAGTTTGTGTGTGAAGTTGTTTGTGTATGTGTGTGTTCAATTGATTCTTGATATGCTATGGCCTCTCCTCAGTTCCTAATTTGTGTTATAGTATGGTTGCCAAGCAAGAGATTTTGTTGTTTTAGCTTTTGATGGGGTAATTATTTTTAGATCAGAATAAACAACTTTAATTGGTATTTTAATTACTGCCCAATTCCTATACCTCTCTAATTCAAAATATGTAAACAAAATATTAGATAATCAGACATGGCAAAAAGCAGAAATCACCCTTTAGTGGTTTTCTGTTTCTCTAACATGTGCATGTAAGAGGAATTGGTGAACAAAAGTCTGAGTAAAAAGATGTGATAGAAATTTCATTATAATGTAGCAATTTCTGCTCTAATGCCTCTTGAGGTATTTCTGCTACTATCTCTTGACAATATGTTTGTCTTTCCATGTCCTGTTAATTTCATTATTGGCAATGAACTGATTAATGTTTTATATAAGTCTATTTTTGGGAATTTTATTGTGGTGATTTATCTTGCTGGGGTCTTTTATGATGACAATCCAATTGTTCTATTTTAAGTTGCTTTTAGGTAAGTTGTCAAAAGCAGCAGTACTCAAGGCAATATGTGCAAGTTTTCAATAGACCACCGAGCCTTCAATTTGTTTAACTCCAGGTCCTTATTTTATTCTTCTGCTTCCTCAATTATTTGTCTTTTGCAAGCAGCCCTTGGCCCACCTCACCTAGTGATATTGTTTTGGATAATAGAATTGATATGCGGTCCCTTTGATTAATCTTTGCAGACATTGAAACAAACGAGTGTTTGGTAAATGATGGTGGTTAGTGGCAGAACAAAGCTGCTAACATTACTGCATGCATGGTACTTAGTTAATTCGTGATTAACTCATTATATGCTTGTTTGTGATAATGGATATAGATAATGTGTTGTGAGCCATGCCATGCTTGTTTTAACAGTTTCATACAAATATGCTATTTCTCTTTTTCTGTATTTGTTCAAGATGCTAATGTTTTTTATGGGAAAATGTGAATGCCAATATGCTTCTGAAGCAACATATAATAATTATTCTAGTGCTTGTTTTA
The DNA here is from genome assembly GCA_039519185.1 of Astragalus membranaceus. NCBI lineage: Eukaryota > Viridiplantae > Streptophyta > Magnoliopsida > Fabales > Fabaceae > Astragalus > Astragalus membranaceus. The sequence goes on along the minus strand of CM076848.1, from coordinate 105,359,325 downwards.
GTTTATGTTAAGCATACTCTCATAGCCGTCTAATTGCTCCCACTGTGCAGCTAACTCTCCGCCCTGCTAATCAGTTCCTATCCGTCCAATTAATCATTATTGATTTTGGTTATGTATTTTTATTTGTATCAAATTCCTTTCTGTTCATCTCTGATTTTTCTATTACTTTCTGTTTCTTAGATCTCTATCTTGTGTTTTGGGCTTCTCTCGTTTGATTTCTCTACTCGTCAAGTTCCTGTTCTTCCTTTATGGGCTGTGAGTAGTTTCATTTATTTTGGTTTGGTAGTTTCGGGTCTGCATACATTTTGGGATCATGATGATAAGTTGCTACAAGGCCTACAACAATCAAAGACATAATGGCAAGGATGTTAGTTTACTATCTAACTTACACATTCGATTTAAATTAGAAGGGCTTAAAAAACTCATTGGGCAGTTACTGATTGGATTTTTATTCTATAATTACTATCTAAGTTACACATTGGCCATTCACATTTGAGTAGTAGTTAATATGATTCTTAATTGAAAATTTTTGCCTTTGATTCTTTTTTTTGGATTGGTTTGCCTTTGATTCTATTCCTACTATTGAAGCACATTGAGGTGGTCAAGATTTCTTTAATATGTTTAATTTTTTAAATATAAATGTTTATTAGTCATATTTTGGTCGGTGTTAGCTATTTGTATTTCTAATTAAAAGTTATGTTGCTGATATTGCTTGCTCAGGTTTAACACTAGAGAGAGGAGTGGTTTTTCTTTCTCGGGTTTCAATGCCAATAAAGGGGTACTGAGTGGCTGACATTATGCCCCCAAGTATGCAAAAGGAATGAGTTGCACCCATGGAAAGAGCATACCGGTTACATTTGTGGTCTGAAGGGACATCTTTCAAAAATCTGTTGGAGATGGCTGTAAGTGCATATGAATTTTGGTAGTTTAGTATAGTTATTTTATGTGTGCTTAAATGTTCATGTCCTTATGAAGTTGGATTCTTATTTTTAAAACTATTGACTTGAATTTGATTTATAAACCTGCAATAGTTGTGAATGTTGTACGTTGTATGATCCCAGTATTAGGTACATACATGACATTAGTGTAGAATCCACTAGGTTGTGTAGAACTGTACTAGAGTGAATTTTTAGATGAGGCATTATTTTTAGGTTGAGTGTAACTCCTAATGCTAATATTACTTCCTCCTCATTTTCTTTATATCCGATTTTTAATGTTGGTGTGCTCATAGGTATTGATTGTTCTTTAATAGAACATTAATGGCATTTAAAGAAAGTCTGTTTTAAGGATTTATTCTTAATTATTTCAAATGTTTGGTTGTGAATCATTCTATTGCAATTGGCTAGGCAGTTGAGTCACTATCAGTTAACTAGGTAGTTAAGTGAGTCACTATAAGTCACTCTGCTTAATAAGAACTGTAACTGAATATGAATTGTGATTGTATTGCTTGAATGCGTTCGGTTGATGCTTTGGTATTTATACACAATAACTATTTGTTAGATTGCTTCAATAGAACTGAAGCTTGCTCTAACAGAAATCTCACAAATGAGGAATATTTCATTACTGCTTGATTTTAACATATACTACGTTGCTGTTTCATTCATCCATACATTATAAATGAAGGTATATCTTTTGCTTCTTTCCAGGTTAACTACACAAATGGGCATGCAACTTTAACTCCTCACTTGGCAAAGATTAACGTTATCAAAGAAAATTTTCAATGACACTTGATTCTCTGAGAGCATGGCCTATTATTGTGCTGGCAACAATTGTTCTTTAATGCCTATTAGAACTCATTGCAAAGGATATCTGCCAAACTTTTCTTGATTGAATACTGAAAAATTATGGTTATTTGTTGATGAATTATTATGAGTTGAAGTGTGAATTGACATGTTGATTTGATATGCTATACTTGAATTGTTTGTTTCTATTCTTAGAAAAAGATTTGATTGATGACTTGGTTTGCTTCTATTTTTTTTTTGAATTGAGTTTGCTTCTATTTCATGGTGACTAATTGTTGATATTTGAAAAAAATTGGACTTAAACTTATAGGCCACGGTTATTTATTTGTGGCCATTTGAAAACCGTGGCTTAAACTTATAGGCCACGGTTATTTATGTGTGGCCAATTGAAACCTGTGGCCGAAAACTAGACTAATAAACCGTGGCCTGTTTTAATACCTTCGGCGACGGTTTTGATATTTTCGTGGCCTAATGTGAAAAAACCGTGGCCTGAAGGAATAGGCAACGACCACCTACACAACGCCCCAAAAACCGTGGCCTAAAGTTCAGGACACGGTTTTTTCACTTCTGGCCACGGTTTTCGGCCGTTGCCTAAACTACTTTTTGTTGTAGTGTCGTCATGAAAAATTGTGGGAGGGTTTGTATTGCTGATACGTTGAACTATAACATCAGGGATTAAATCTTCAAACAGAGCTAAATTCCACTCCCTAGAAGGAAGCACAAAGTGACTAATAGGGAGTTTAAGCTCAAAATCTTCCAAGGTTCCTTTGTTGTACGTGCTCAATGGGATACAATTAGGAATCCAACTATCTTGTCAGAATCTTATGAAACCATTACCCAAATCCCAAACAATGTTGTCTCTAAAATTCTTCCATTCATGAGTCAAGCCACACCAGAAATTAGACCCTTTCTTATTTGGATCCACCTTAGGTAGACCATACCTACCACACTTGTATTTACTTCGAATAAGGAACCCCCACAATGATGGAGGGTTGGAACAGAAGTCCCACTAGCCCTTAATCATGAAGGAAGAATTAGCTTTCCTAGTGGATCGAAGTCCAAGGCCACCATCAATCTAAGAAGATGAATTTACCTTTGATTTCCTTCTTCACCCCAAATGAAGCTTCTACACAACTTACCCACTTCATCACAAATGCCTCTTGGCAACTCACAAGATATTCGGATTATGATTCGGCCACCGTCTGACTGGATAATTAAATGACGTGGCATAAATGAGTGCAAGGTGCATAAACTGCCACATCATTTAATGAGGGCCACATCAACTATTTTTTTACAGGCCTCCAAATCAGCAAAAAAAATGAAAAACCCCCATTTTGGACTAAATGTCTGGATTTTTTAAAACAGATGGACTAAATGTCTGAGTTTTAAAATAGTTAGACCAAATGTCTGAATTTAGGAAAATAGGGGACCACAACTATAGTTTAGGCTAAATATTAATGACATGTTAAAGCCAAACGAGGTTGGTGTGCGCCAACTCAGCTTTTACAAACAAAAAAAAAATTAACAAAAGGACGAAAAATGATAAGAGTGATATTTGCAAGGAGTTTATTTGGAAAAAAAAATTATAGGGACTAAAATAAAAAAAAGCTATATTTGTAGGGAATAAAAACATATTTAAGCTTAGAAAAAATATTTTGGTTTTTTAAGAATAATAACATTAATTATGGTAAAAATAGCTATCTTTTGGTTATAATAGTGATCAAAAATTAAAACTTCTTTTGCTTATTATAGTGATCGGGAGGAGTGCATCGCTCTCAGTATAAGTTACTAGGTAATCGTTCATCAATGTAATTTGAGCAATATAATGCAACACTATCGCAGCAAAATAAATTTATAAGAAGGTAAATGCATTTATTTAGGGATCCAGGTCCAAACTTTTACATTTGGGGGGGGGGGGGGGGGGGGGTTCAAAATAATTTTTTATAAGAAGGTAAATGCATTTATTTATTTTTCATGGGGTGAAAGTGACCTCCTTGAGTTACACCTAGATTCGCCTATGTTGTGCACTCATATTGGAAAAGAAGAGCAAAATTAGCAACGGATATTTTTGGCACATTGGTATTAAATAAAGTTGAATTTGGTGAGTTTTTCTTATATTTCAGGCCATTGGATTATGGTTTTTTTATCTAATAAATAAGATTAAAGGGAGTATTTCCTTATTTCCCTTGCCATTAGCACCAATTAGGGGGGAGCAAAAGACAAGTTATGCTTCTCCGGTTCTCCTAAATTTTGATTAAGTTATTTTGTAGTCTCTAACTCGTCACTAAACCTAAACAAACCAATAAGTTATGGACAATTAAAGACCAAGCCTAACTAAGACAAAACCATATTGTCCCAAAATATAAATAATATGTTTTCAGTAACGTAGTTAGTGTTACAATTAAATATTTTAGATTTGATAATCAAATTTAATAGATACATCTATTCCCTAAAACTTCTATAAAATTGAAGTTGGCGTGTGTCCAAATTTGTTAGAAAATACATTCAGATAGTTTAAAACTTCTATAAAATACATTTAGACAAATGCTATGGCACATCAAATGCTAAGGACGTCAGACAATGAGCTTGAGTTTGATCAGAACAAATGCTTTATTTGTTGAGCTTTGGCAATTTCAACGACATGGGGATATGGGCTCCCAGGTTCGAACCCGAGTGTGACCAATGGTAGTGTGTGTGTGGTCTTTATTTGTCATTTCATGTTAGTAGAAAAAAATGGGGTAGAAGGAAGTGAAATGAAAGTGAAGGTTTACTTTTGATGAGCAAGTGTTTGTGGTGTTTCAGCTAGAAAAAAAATGCATAGGGGTTTGGGATAATGGGTTGGGCCATGCGCCCAGCCCAATAACAATGTATCAAAAGAATTTCTGCAACACCCCTCCCACCCACTTTGATTCTATTTCAATACCTACAACTTCACATTTACCTTAACAACTAAATTAACTCAGTCAAACACCAAAAACATATGATTTAAGTTATAAGGTAACAACAAGGTAATATCCGAAGAAATTAATTAATTTGGGTATTACATTACATCCCAACTTAAAAAAAATTTTGTCCTCAAAAATTTAGTCAAGTCTTACATATTGAAAAAGATAGGCTTAAATATGTTTTTGGTCCCTGCAAATATGGAGTCATTTTATTTTAGTCCCTCTATTTTGGCTAAATTGCTCCATGGGTCTCTTAACTTTTTTTTAGATAAGCAAGAATTGTATTGATTGGGGCACTAGGGGTGCACCAATCCCATATACATTAATGAAAGGGGGAGGGCCTCCTGAAAACCTCCCTAATCCAAAACCTAGTGGGAAAAAAAAACTCAAGCAGGGAAAAAGAGTACCTCAAAACGAAATAAAGTTGCTAACAATGTGAATGTCGACCCACCGTTTCTCCCCTTCTAAGCAATGAAGTTGATTAGACCACCACATTGAAACTGAAATAGAGGACCATAACTTCAATCTATAAACACACCAACTCCAAGTTAAGCATTTGATGCGGTTCACCACGGATTTGGCATTTGGTTCCTCGTTGTTAAAAATAGCACCATTCCTTGCAAGCCACACACTCCAACATGTTGTTAACCAGAACATGTGTTTCGTACGCTTCGCCTTCTTCCCTTTGCAGAAGGGACCAAAACTAAGGAATAAGTCAACAATATCCAGGGACATGTCGAAATCAACTTTGAGCCAATTGCCAACAAGCTGCCATACGGAACGAGCAAAGCTGCAGCTGAGGAACATGTGGTTGGCGGTCTCGCGAAAGTTACTGCACAGCGAGTAGCTAGCCCCCTGTTCAGAACGGAGGACATTTTTGTGAGATAATTGGTCACGGACAGGCAAAGAATCAAGCGAAAGACGCCATCCAAAGACCGCAACCTTCGAAGGAACAAGCGATGTCCACAACGGCCCCGACAGATGCTGCTGAACCAAAGCAGTTGAAAGAATGTGGCTTAAACAGTATTAATTCATTTTCAGATAACGATTTAGTTCTTTATCTTTTTTTGTCCTAAATAAGTCTTATGTTTTAAATTTTTAGCAATGTTAGCCCATTCTGTTAGTTTTCATCCAACTCAATTAAAAAATGCCTATGTGGCATTACAGTGCTGATGTGTCATAATTTATATATATGTGGCTTAAACAATATTAATCCATGTTATTTTTAATTTTATTAAAAAATTTATCGATTTTGCGTTTTTTGTTTTGTCTTTGTTGTTCGATTTTTTTTTTGCGTTTTTCGTTTTGTCTTTGTTCTTTGATTTTTCCCCAAATCTGCTTTTTTCCCAGATCTGCGTTTTTTCTTTTACCAACAACTTAAATCCATCGACCAGAGCTAGAAAAAGAAGAATAGAAAGACAAAGATGCAATAAAGAAGACGAATGCAATAAATAAATAAATAAATAAAAAACTATCACGTCCTTGAAAGACAAAAATGACCCATCCTTCTGTATTTCTACATTACGAATCTGAAAGTGGGTGAGTTCAAAACATGGCATCCTTAAGTTTAATCTATTTTATTGTTGGCTACATGTATATTCCTTTAGGGTATGTTTGGAAGGGGGATTTGATAGGGTTTTGGAGGGGAGGGGTTTGGAGGGCTTGGTCTATATTTTAATAACTATTTGAGATTTTAAAAATTTGAAAGAATAACATGATAGATAATGATAAAACATTGTTAATCACACTTTATTTTTGTTTACAAACATTTTATAGTTTCCTCAATTTAGAATTGAAAATCAAGCCCTCCCCTCCCCTCCTAAACCCTCCATCCAAACATACCCTTAGTTTCCCTCTCCCCTTTCTGGTGCACTTTATTAGAGATTAGAAAGCCATTTTACTTTTTTCTCCAAATCGACGTTTTTTCCTTCGTGAGAGATTTGATGATTAACACATTTTATGGGTTTCTGATGGACTTGGATCCTCTCGTTCTACTCTCCTTACATTTCCCTCATTCTTCTATATCTGTCTCTTACTTTCACTCTCTCATTATTTATTTATAATTTTTTGGTGATGAGAAAGAGTGGAAGTAAAAGAGATAGAGAGGAAGGAGGGAGATTTAGGGAGACTGGAGGATAGGATCCAAAGGGGAATATCGTTACTTCACTCTCTCATTATTGTTTTTAAATAAGTCCCTGAAAAGCAACTTTTTAAAAAAGTCCTTCTGTTAACCAGACGCTACAAAAAACACCTACGCGGCTAACAGATGTCTGAGTTGTTATTTATTTATTTTTTCTAATTTTTTTTATGCCGAGTGGGACTACCACTTCATTATTTTTTTTTATTTATTCTTTAAACATTCATCATTTCCCTTATTTTCTCAAACTTATCTCTTTCTTATTATTCTCGGACATCTCTTTCAACGCACAACTTCAATTCAATCTTCTTTTGTTATTCTCTCTTTCTTTTATTCTCTCAGACTCAACCTTTTCCATCCTTCTTATTACCAATTATGTTCCTCTTCAACCAGAACCCTCTATTTCAACGCAACAAAACTAACTTCAATTCAATCTTCTTCCCTCAATCCACCTCTAGTTGAGCAAACAACTTTAACCAAAAATCCAACGAAGACTCTTTCCAATAAAGACACAAGGGAGGGTTCTTCACAATCAAAAAATACCACTTCCACTTCTAGGGTTATTGAGAAGAAGAAAAAGCCCCCAAACACCCAACACAACAACGACAAAGAAGAAAAAAAATCCCAATAATCAGCACAACCCCCAAATATTCACCCCAACCCCCAAACACCTAACACAACTAAGAAGAAAAATCCCAACAATAACACAAACAACACAAGCTCAAACTAGATTCAGTCACCTCATCCTCCCATCCCCGTGTCACCACCATTTTCCCTCCCTCCTCAACCACCATGGCGGGAAAAGCCCCCCACCCCCCTAAGGCGACCTCCACACCCAAAATTACCAAGAGAAATATAGCTTTAATTTAAGACAATAGAGGAAATGGGTCGTTTGTTGTTGTTGTTGTTGTTGTGGTTTTGATTTTGACTGCACTCTTGGTGAGTGTTGTGGTTTTGTGAAAAGTGTGGATGCTCCAGGAAAGGTATTTGCTCGATGAAGAATGGCCAAGAAAATTTTGAACTTACTTCTTCTTCTATCTCCCCTCGCCATAGTTCTCTCCCAGATCTGGTTTTTAGGGTTGCATTTGGAACCCGTATAAGTGATTAAAAACAGGTCTGGTTGTGGTGAAATGAGAGGATTGAAGCACACAGAAAAAGAGAGTTGGAGACGAAGTGCAAAGGAGTGGGAGAGAAGATGGAAGATTGAGAAAGAGAGAGAGAGAGAGAGAGAGAGAGAGAGAGAGAGAGAGAGAGAGAGAGAGAGATGAAGAAGCTGAAGGATATTTTTGACAACATAATGGTCTTCGTCCCAAGAGTTTTCACACTGCTGTCCAAAATTAGCATCGGATAGGGGTTAAAGGTAAGATCGAAAAAGAGATCAACCTATTCAAAATTCAGTGGTTGAAGAGGATCGGGGATATACTTACGAAGCCGGGATACATGGAATACATTATGAAGGATGGACAGAGATGTAGGTAAGGCTATACGCTAAGCAAAAGGTCCAATCCTTTCTACAATCTAAAAAGGACCGATAAATTTGGGTGTAAGATTATTGGCACGCAAGGCTCGACCAATACCAAATGTGGGGATAACTTAAAGAAACACATGATCACCCTTTCTAAATTCCAAATATTTAGTCCTTTTGTCCGCATAACTTTTCTAACGACTCTGAGCTGCTTTAATCCTCTTCCGGATAGAATGAATTTTCTCAGTGGTCTCTTAGACTAAATCTGATCCTAACAACCTTCTCTCACCAACTTCAAACCAACATAACTGAGTCCTTTATTTACGACCATACAAAGCCTAATACGGTGCCATCCCAATACTAGAATGATAACCGTTGTTGTAAGAAAATTCTACTAACAAAAGATGATCTTCCCATGTGCCGCCACTGTCAAGCACACTGGCCCTTAGCATATTTTCAAGAGTCTGAATAGTCTGTTCTGTCTAACCGTCTATCTGCGATTGATAAGCGGCGGTTACATTGAGTTGGGAATTGAACGCTAAGTGTAAAGCTCGCCAAAATCGAGATGGAAACTTAGGTTCACGATCAGAAACTATTTGGGTTGGAACTCCATGAAGTATGAAAATATTTCTGAGAAACTCATCTGCTAGCTTTGACACCTTGTAATTGGATTGAATGAGAATGAAATGAATAGACTTGGTCAAACAATCAACTACAACCAAAATAGAATCATGGGCAGATTGGGGTACGAGGTAACCCCATAAAAAAATCCATTGAAATGATTTCCTACTTCCATTCAGGAATCTCCAATGGTTGCAATTGACCTGAAGGTTTCAGATGCTCAGTCTTAACTTTCTGACAAGATAAACATTGAGATACAAATTCAGCAGTGTTCGTCTTCATCTCCAGCCACCAATACCACTGTTGAAGGTCACTGTACATCTTTGTGGAACCAGGATTTTCTGAATATTGGCTCTTATGAGCTTCTCTCAAAACTTGATTCATAAGATATCTATCATCGGGAACACACATCCTATCATTGAATCAAATAACTCCAGCACCAGCTTCTACAAAACCAGGTTGACCTCTTCTGCCTTGTAAATCAGGATCAAATTCTTGAGCTTCTTTAATGGACCACGACCCCAACCTAGACAACCCTTGATAACTTGACCACAACTATGCCTCCAAAATTGAGCAGTGATCCAACTTATGCGTGAAAGTAACACTTGTTGGAGGGTTCCGCGAGTCAGTTCTGCTCCAGTTCTCACGATAAGTAGACGAGAGCACTTCAAATCACTTTTGGATGTGTAGGATAGTATCACTCATTTCAATAGACTTTCAATAAATAGTATTAGACGACCAACGTTATCGTAACATAGGTATGTCACGTCTCCGCTCCAAGATGTGGAACAACCACTACGGCGAATCCGTCTCAACGAAAAAGGATTGACCAGTGTTACGACGATTACCAATAACATAGGTATCAACAAGAATAAGTTTCATGTTATTTTAACTTACAATAAATTAATGGTATTTGGTGGTCGAATAACACTATATCATCCTAATATATTTTACCATTTAGTCGAAAATTCTTGTATATAAGATGTTTAATAAAGAACCAAGAAAGTGTTTTATTTTTTATTTTATCACATAATCAAATAAATTCAAAAGAAAAGCTAATCATGGAGAAGACCAAAAAAAGAAGACTAATAATTTTCATTACTTTTGATGGCAGTATTTAGCTTCTTCCTAGAATATCCTTAGTCATTTATTATTTCATTCTACATATTTCTCTCTCTTTGAAAAATAGCTAATGGTATTATTGACAAAGCAATAATTAATGTTGAATTGGACTTTGAAATTGGCGCAAGGCTAATCGCGCGCGCGTGCGGGGGGTAATCGAAAGATTTGCACTGAACCAAGCCATGTTAATCCCTCTTTGTGCGCGCGAGGGACTCCCTTCTACTTGCTTGTTTACAAGCTCTCATTAAGCTTTAATATTTAAAGACTTTGGTGAGTCCAAAGCCAAGCAATGTGGGACTTCCCACTTTTGAAACATCCTTTGTTTTTTCAATAAAACACAACAAAAAGAAACCAGGGAAAGAGTACGGGAGGAACTATACCCGGTGGTGAACCCGGATGAGGAACTGAGAGAGAAAGCGAAGTGCGGTCCAGATGTGGTGGTCGTTGATCTAGGATGGGGAAGGAGCAGTGGTTCTTCCGGCGGTGGGGGGGAGTTCACCGCGGAGGTTCTCGGGCGGTGACAGTTTCCGGTGGTGAGCTTCTTGTCTTCCTCTCACCTCTCTCCCTCTTTTCTTTTCTGTCTTTGTCTTCTCTATTCCCACTATTTTTCCTAAAATCTTTCCTTTCATTTTTCTGTTATATGCTTCAATCTGTCCAATTCCTTTTGTTTTTTCGGATTCTGTTCTTATAAGACTTTCATTTTTGCTTTTAAAGGGGCGTGCAAGAAGATGATTCATGGGGAGTATCACCGGAGCCTCCGCGAAGAAGAGAGAGAGAGCGGCAGTGAAGACTGTGTTCGCAGTGACTGTTATGACGCTCGCGACGGCAGTTATGGGAACGGTAGACGCGGAACGCACACGGTGGAGCATGGCAACAAAGGAGAGGGAGAGCGAAAAGAAGCGAGAGAGACAAGGAAAGTAGAGAAACCAACTTCGTCACAGATCTCACTCCGGCGACCACACCATTGGAATCGCAGCCTCAAGACTGTCAAGACCCTAGACTATCTCGACCATCAACAGGCGCAACCAAGTCCACGCCCTGCCTGATTGAGTTTTGGTCTAGCAATCTATTTCACTCTTTGTATTGATGTGAATCTTTTTATGTGAGATTCTATTAGATCCGGTTTAGTTGAATTGAGATTAAGAATGCGTGCATATGAGAATTTTTATTATAGTTGTGAGCCAGTTTGGTATTCCCTTAAAGTTGGTGGTGAAAAATCGTGAAAAATCTAGGGACTGGTTTTTCCTAAGATTTACTGTATTAAACTTATCCATGCATTTTTACTTTGCTAAAACTAAAAACTGAATGAAGATGTTTCTATTTCAGACTTTGAAGTTAAGATGTCTTTTAGTAACAATTTCTATATTATATCACGCCTTCATAATTGCTGGTGCAGTAATCTCACTGTTTTTTATGTTGTTCACTTTTTTTTCATTGGCACAGATGATGGTAAAGGTTAGCGAGTTACCAAAAGTTCACCTTATGTGGGCTCTAAATCATCTCAAACAAAGAAAAAGATACCTACGTACAGTTTCAGTCGTACCATCTGGAAAAAGAGAGTGTCCTATAAAGAGGAATGACAATGATTTGAGAGAGTGGACATTGCATCAACAGGATCATGAAAAATTGTCTGATAAGAAACTTGAAACTTCAGTATCAAAGTCCTCCCTCTCAAACATGTCTAAGGAAGCTGATATTAAAAGGTGTGCTTCTAAATCAACTCCATATCAGAACGTGGTAAATTCTAGGGATGATGTAAAGCGAGTTCTCTTTAGCAAGATGTCAGATGAGAAAGGGCAAAAAATGGTTGTTCTGCTATTGAAAGTTGTTGTTGTTGTTGTTGGTTTAGACACAAGCAAAATTTGGATTTGGAGTTCAAAGAGCTTATTTATCAGTTACTTACTTTGTTCGCTTTCTTTCAAAAAGATTCGTCCATGCATGTAAGTGATATTATCACACTATTTTCTAAGCCATTGACTAAAAACTTGGCTAATTGGTTAATCACCCAAAAAAATTTGGTTAATTGGTGTTGTAAAGTGGTTTTTGGTTATTTTTGGCTGGAAATTTTTGTCCAAATATCATTACTCTATATGGTTTAATTCCTCCTACCCAAACATTGTATCTAAAAAATTCTTTACTTAACCCGTTTTTAAAAAATAAAATCCTTTACACGATGGTTTGATTCGGGTGTCATTAATACATCGTTTATTGGATGTGAAATTGCACTGCAAAATTCCAAGCTATTCACCGGGCTACGTTTTTCATTTTGTCAATATGATGCTAGCCACCGGCCCTTAGCTCCTCTTTAACGCATTCGCCTTGTTAAATTTATGGTACCCACCGCACATTAGCTAATATTTAATGTCTCTCTGTTACTTAATTTATTTTATGCATTATTTCAGTCTTTAATCTTCCACAAACCTACAGCAAAACACCACGCTATTAACTACAAATATCACACCTATTATTTACATCTTTCCTTGATCAACAACATTGGTCAGTTTTTATTTATAGACACTTATTTTTTTGTATCCATCTTTGTACTCTTTTTTGGTTCGGACCATCGCTGGCTACCCACTGAGTGTCTCAACGCATTCAACGAAAGACTAATCTCCGTTCGTGCTTAAGAACAAATTTCGCACTGACCGTCCATCTTTGTACTCTGATATCATGTCATTTGGGCTCTATATAGTACTATAAAGCAGTATTTTAATTAATTATATCTCTCATTGTTTTCACCAATAATCCAAACCAACTTCAATGTGTTTTTATCCCCATATACGACTGTTCCATGCAACGTTTAATTGGGTTCCTTTAATTTCCCCTTTATTTCCATGATGGCTACGGACAACGAAGTCCAAACTGAGACACCATCATCAAAGCACCCAGCATCTGTGTTGATTTTTAACGAACCAGTAGGCGGGCCGATCCACTTCAGATTATCAGCAACAGGCCGAGGCACAGCAGCAAGCCTAACATTTGCCAGATTGAACTCAGCCACAAAATCACAGCTGCTTAAGGTGATAACTGTTGGAATGAAAACAGATTGGTTAAAAATAAGATCGTTTCTATGCTTCCAAACTTTCCATAGAGTGACACAAAAGAGTTGCCTAGCCAGAGAGTCATCAATTGCAAGCCAGTGAAGAACCCAATTCATAAAATCAGAATGCGGTGGGATTCTAATACCAAGAGGAGAAGAGAACCAAACCATTTGGGTAGGACAGCAGTTCATGAACAGGTGACTAGCGGTTTCTACACTTGAACAGCAAATTGGACATTGGGTATCTAGTTGAATTCATTTCCTTTCCAATCTACTCCTAGTAGGGAGTATATCCTTAGACAATCTCCAAAGAAAATTCTTCACACAATTTGGAACATTTGATTTCCATATGTGTTTCCACAAGCTGTTGTTCATAGAGTTAGAATATTCGGGAATTTTCCTCAGGCTCTCTTCCTTCAATAAGTGATACGCAGACTTCACAGAGTATTGGACATTAAGCTCACCGTGCCAAACCAACCTATCCGAAGGCAGTCTCCAAGAAATAGGGATATTGATGATTTGTTTAGGCTCATATTTGTTGAAAATATCAAAGATGAGCTGCCTATTCCACTGCTTAGTATCTCTGTCAATTAATTGGCTCATAGTAGCATTAGAATCCAAGGTGTTGTTGGGACTACAAACCTTAAAGTTGGCTTGCTCCGGGAGCCAATTTGCATGCCAAATACTAGTTTTCTCCCCATTTCCAATAAGCCACCTTGACCCTTTTTCAATAACTCTCCTTGCACTAAGAATACTTCTCCAGGCATAACTTGGTTGGAATCCCACCGAGGCATGCAAAAGATCAGATCTAGGGTAGTATCTACCCTTGAAAACTCTAGCCATGAGGGAAGAATCATCATCCATAAGTCTCCAGCATTGTTTTCCAAGTAAAGCGGTATTAAAGTCACTGAAACTTCTGAATACCATACCACCTTTTGCTTTACTAGACCCCATCTTGTCCAATGAATTTTCCTCTGAGCTTTAGTTGTGGCCCACCAGAATTTAGAAACAAGAGATTCAATCTCTTTGCAAGTTCCTTCAGGAATCTTATAGCAGCTCATAATGTAGTTTGGAATTGATTGTGCAATAGCTTTGATAAGAGTTTCTTTTCCCGCTCTTTATAGACAATTCTCCTTCCACCCTTTGACCTTCTTCCAAACTCTATCTTGAACTAGGGAGAACACCTCTTTCTTTGATCTACCAATAACCACAGGAAGCCCAAGGTATTTAGCATGATGTGTCACAGCCTTAATCCCATTCTTGTTACAGATCATTTCTTTCTCTAGGATAGGCACATTTCGGCTATATGACATATCAAATTTATCAAAGTTGACAAGCTGCCCCAAAGCAGACTGATAAGAGTTGAGAATAGAAGTAATGGTTTCAGCTTCCTTGGAATTAGCCCTAGCAAACAGAAGGCTATCATCAGCAAAGAGGAGGTGAGTAATCTAGGGAGCACTCCTAGCAATCTTAATACCATGTAAATTGCCCTTTTTGGATTCATTATGGAGCATATACCCGAGAGCACATTAGCACAAAGAATGAACAAGTAAGGGGACAGAGGGTCCCCCTGCCGAATACCTCTCTCCGGAAAAAAGGTTCTACTAGGCTGGCCATTGATGAGCACCTGGTAAGACACTGAGTTGATGCAAGCCATGATCAAGGAAGTAGTTTTAGTAGGAAAACCAGAATGATTAAGCACAGCTTCAATGAAAGGCCATTCCAATCTGTCATAAGCCTTCGCCATATCTAGCTTGAGAGCCATCATACCTTTCTTGCCCTTGGTCTTCTTCTTAAGCCAGTGAAAGCACTCCATAACAATTAAAACATTATCAGTAATGAGTCTTCCTTTTACAAAAGCACTCTGCTCAACATCAATGATACTAGGAAGAAGGCTTTTTAGCCTATTAGCAATAGATTTTGTAACAATTTTCATAACAACATTACATAGGCTAATAGGTCTAAATTGCTTAGGAGAAGAAAGATTTTTACATTTGGGGATCATAGCAATGAAGGTTTTGTTGATGTTTCCCGGGGAGCTGCCATTATTCAGAATATCAATCACCATCTTGGATACATCATTCCAAAAATGGGATGAGTTATGAGACCCCAAGTTGAGTTTTTAATGAGTTCACCATTGGAGTGAATCTTGAGTGTAGTTCTTAAAAATGATGTGGAAGTGTGGTTCCCATATAAGAATATTAATTGAGTTCATGGTTGAAAGTGCTCTTAGGACTATATATAATATGAACATAAATAAAATAGTTAATGGACATTATATCCTGTTAAGTCATTTTTTGGTAAAAAAAAAAAATAAACATTTCTTTTGTCAATAAAATCCTTAAAAAACGTAAAGAATAAAAAAATTATTAATTATTAATTGTTATAAAACTAAAATTTTATTTTGAATATATCCTCATTACGTAGTGTGATGTGACTTGTGAGCATGGGAAAAGATGTTGAAAATTTGGTCACAATTCACTCTCTATATATCCACTTTGATGTAAATATGAAAATATGTTGAAATTTTGGTCACCTACCCAGTTTCACACTATGGAAAACTTGATATAATCTTGTCACTATGTGTATGGGCTACATTTTTATTTTAAAGCACACTCTTAAAAGTGGTCCCACATCACAATTTTATTGCTGCCAATTAAGAATGGGATTGCAAAGAAAATCATGTAATAACACCGTAAATAGAGTTCAGACTTAGCCACGTTTGAAATAATAATTTCTTTTGATATACTTCAATTATTTTTTGAAAGATTTTATTTATGCCCTTAACGGTACCTTTATTATCATATCATTTATTCAATCTTTTTTTCGTGGTGATATCATTTATTCAATCTGCATGTTCCCACTATATAGACATATGTCAGTCGTGTAAGGAAAATGTTTAGTAAACCTGCAATTTATATATGGCGTCATTTATCGTATTGAATCTCTTCAAATTTCTTCATTTATCCTTTCATTTTTTTCAAGTGTCTTTTTTTTTTAAAAAGAAAAAGCTTATTTTGTAACTGTTTTAATTTCTGAGGAAAAGTCAATTTTTTTCGTTGTAGGTAGATATGTGATATGTCATCATTTAGTCACTCCATATAGAACTACACTTAATTATTTTGTTGTTTAAATTGTTTCTCTCAGACAAATACAAATAACTCAACAATATACTGTTCACTACAAAAAAAATTGGTTATTAGCGACGAAAATTTCCCTCGCAAAATGACCAAAATCTGTCGCTAATGGTCATTTGCGAGGGAACTAGCGAGGGACCAGTTCCGTCACTAAATCCCTCCTCGCTAATGGGATTAGCGAGGGAATTGAATCCCTCGCTAATTAGCGAGGGAATTTTCCCTCGCTAATGACTGCAGTTTTTCAAAAAAAAAACTGACACGTGTCAAGTGCTGAATGGCTTGTTTTTTTATATATATTTATTATTAATACTGTTAAAATATTATTATATTATTAATGAATATTATATTATATTATTAATTTTGTGGTTGTGGTGGTTGTGGTGGTGGGGGTGGTGGTGGTGGTGGTGGAAGGTGGAAAGAAATTCGTATAGGTGAGGGAGGAGGAATTCGTAGGTGGAGAGAGCAGTTCATGGTGGTGGTTTCGTGGGTGGTGGTGGCGGTGGTGGTGGTTGTGTCGTGGTGGTGTGGTGGAAGAAGGTGGAGAGAAGAAGAGGGAAAGAGGAAATCATAAGAGAGAGAGAGAGAGAGGGAGAGGGAGAGGATGAGGAGCTCCGGTGGTGGTGGTGGTTGTGTGGTGGTGGTGTGGTGGATGAAGGTGGAGAGAAGAAGAGGGAAAGGGGAGAGTAGCTCCGGTGGTGGTGGTGGTGGGTTAGGGTTTGTAGGTGAGAGAGAGAGTAGAGGAAGAGGAAGAGGAAGGGGAGAGTAGGCCGTAGGTTGTTGTATGGTGGTGATGGTGGTGGTGGTGGTGGTTGTGTGGTGGTGGAGAGTAGAGGAAGAGGAAGGGAAGAGGAAGGGTGAAAAGGAGAGAAGAAGAGTGAGGGTGATGTGAATGAGAAAGAAGAGTGAGGGTGTAAACGGATTTAAGAAAAAAAAAGTAAAAAAATTTGCGAGGGAATTAGCGACGGAACTGTCCGTCGCTAATTTCTGCACATTTACCAACCCCTGCACTGAGTCCCATCATCTGAAAACTGTCAAAAATTAGTGAGAGAATTAGCGAGGGACTGAAATTCCGTCGCTAAATACCTGCCCTGTGTCCCATCATCTGAAAGCTGTCAAAAGTTAGTGAGGGAATTAGCGAAGGATTGAAATTCCGTCGCTAATTTTCAAAATTCCTTCGCTAATTCTCAAAAATACAACAACCCCTATTCCCTCGCAAATTCCGTCGCTAATTCCAGTTTTTGCGAGGGAACATTAGTCCCTCGCTAATTTTCGTCGCTAATGGGCATTTTTTTTGTAGTGGTTGTTCGTTAACCTAAGAGCACTTGAATGAGATGATAGGGATCTCTTCCAGCTTAACTAAGGTCTTGGGTTTGAAACCAGTCTTTTATATGCAAATGTGTTAAATCCTTTGAGGGAATGCGTGCCTCTTATTGTGGTCTTACCCAGCAAAAAGTTAGTAAACCTCCCATTTTTTGTAACTTTTTCAATTTTTTTAATAATACTATGGTTTGCAATTCGCATAGATTGGGTCTTTCTCCTGTTCTTGGTTCTTTAAAGCATCTAATGTTTGTATGGTAGCTTTAAATTTGTAGATGGTAGCTCTAAATATGACATGCATCATATGTGCAACATTTATCTGTTATTTTATTCTAATTTCTCATCTAGCTCTATTTTTACCTTATTTTGCGTTCATCCCAAATTTAATTTTTATTACAATTTCCCTCATCAGTTTATGGTTCCTTAATCAAGTGGTATGGAAACCAAGATCCCCTACACTGATAACATTGTTCCAGGAAAGATTGATTGGAAGTTTCAAGCTAGGATTGTTCAACTTTGGAAGGTTCCTCACATGAGAAATAGGGATGAAATTAATACCAATGAATTTCTCCTTTTGGATGAAAAGGTCGAAAGTCATTTTCCGAAATTGCGCTCTTTTAGACATTCATTCTTCTAACACAACATTTATACGTATACATAAATTTGATATAAACATGACTAAAAGATAAGAAAAAAAACAAGACATAAAACAAAAAAATATACAATGAAATATAGAAAAAATTATTTATATAACAGAAAATAGAAAAATGATACACAATGTAATAGGAAAAGTTTCAGTATAACCAAAAAAAGAATAAGAAATTGAAGTTTTTTACTATATGACAAACATATATTCATATACCGGACCATATGTAAACCGATAAGTACCCACGAGTACTCATTGAGTACTGGTATCGGGTACGGTATCTGGTTCGGATATGGATCTGACTTTGAAGTACCCATGCTTCAGAGCGAGAACTTTATTATAGACAGACAAATGGGCTAGTAATATAAAAACATGAATGTTTCTTTTTTTGACCCGAAATAATAATGTTTCTTAGACATATAAGATTTGGATAAGATGTAGTCAAAATACCTTATGGTGAATGAGTAAACGGATTTGGATTTAGTTACTTTGAAAGTGTATAACTTTGGTAACTTTAGGTTTGTTTGGAGAGAAAAAGATGAGAAAGAAAAATGAAATAAAATGAAAGAGAAAGAACAAAACACAATATATTTCTCGCTCTAAAGTCAAAGAATCTCTTTCCTAAGTAGATCTTGGTCATTCAAACCGATTTCGACTATTTTGTATTTTAAGTTTGCATTTGGGACAAGTAGAATATAACCTATCATATCTTCATCCAATGCCCGAATCCCTTAAGTTTAGCGGAATAACCTTTTTATTTTGATTCATTTTTTATGTCTTTGAAACTTTAAGTGAGTTAAATTGAAAAGATTTGAACCTTTTTTCGGGATGTTTTCGGTGCTGCAAGTGAAACTGCAGTTACTACAATTAATTGGGCCATGGCTGAGTTGATAAATAAATAAGTCCTTTTACTTTTATATAAAAGTAATATTTTGCGAGGAGAGGGGAGGGGAGGGCTTGAAAAAGATTAGTCTATATTTTAATATGTATTTAAGATTTTAAAAAATTAAAAGAACAAGTTGATTGATATCCAAATAACATTTTTAATCACACTTGATTTATGTTTAGAGACATTTTATAGTTTCTTCAATTCTAAAATGAAAAATATGCCTTCCCCTCCCACCCCCTTCCAAAAACCCCTCCCAAACATACCCTAAGTATCACTCAATTTATACGGATGAACAATTGATTGTCTAATGATTTATATTGAGAGAGAAATATTCCCCCTCATCACTATTATAAGCAAAAAAGCTTCAATTCTTGATCACTATTTTATAAGAAAAAATTAACTACTTTTACCACATGGTACTAATAAACCCTTTATTTAATAAGTGGTTGGCAATAAGTGAAATAGAATTTTTTTCTATTAAATTCTAAAGGTCAATATAGTAAAATTGATTTGTCTATTACATGAAATTTCAAATATTTGATTGCACTATGTAAAAGTAACCTTTTTTGCTTATAATTAATAGAGGACGGAGGGAGTATTTAATAGAAACGAAATTGAACTCATTATTCAACAATTTCTAAACATGAAATTACGCTGACGACAATTACTATGTGTGTAATTTATTAAACTAAATATATTAAAATTTTAATTTTATTACATTTTTAGTAATGTGTGTTTAACAATTTTTGGGCAATTTCACCACTGTAGCACCAATAAAAAAATAAATTTATAAAATAAATTTCACCACCAGGGGGACTTCTGAACTGTGTTTTTTTATTTTTTCTTTTTGTTGTATATTAATTTAAATAAATTTAATTTAATTAATTTAATTAATTTAGAAAATTAATATTGTTAATTCTAAATTAATTATAAATATTTTTGTGGAAAAAAACTTGAACACATTAATGTATTTAAATGTGCTGCACTGCATCCACTGCATCCATTAATGTATTTAAAAATTGAACCTCCATCGCACCACTGCATCCATTGTTCGGGGTTTATGTCCTCAACCCAAGCCACCCCATCAGGACCCACTTCATCACCAATCTTGACTTTGTAGTGATTGGTGGATTTTTGTGTCATTGAGTATGCTGAAGCACGAAAACATAATGTCGGTAAAGATGTTATGAAAAAAATATTAGGGTTTTTTTATAATAAAATAATACTCACCCAAATTGACCACAGCTTTCCTGGCAGAAGTGTTCTTGAAGTGTCTCATGAAGTTCTGTGCTATGTGGTGAATACAAAAGACGTGCTTCCAACTGCTGTCTACCCGCCTAACAGGAATTTTGATAGACTCGTGTCTATCCGATATCGAACAGAGACCCTCCTGGGGTGTCACCCACGCTCTTAAACGGGATAGAAAAAAGTACCAAGCCTCAGCTGTCTCACCCTCCACAACTGCATATGCTATTGGGAAGCAGTTGCTTCTTCCATCTTGTTCAATTGCCAACAGAAGACATCCTTTGTACCTACCGTACAACCATGTTCCATCAACAGAGACAACTGGCTTGCAAAAATTGAAGCCTTTGATGCACGGCCCAAAACTCCAGAAGATGCGGTGGAAGACACCCTAGCCATCAACTTCTTGGCCATTCTCATAGACTGGTTTGTACTCCCAGTCGTACACACTGTTTGGAATGTAGTGAGAAAAAGCACGGAGCCACCTTATTACTTTATTATAAGACTCCTCCCAATTACCATAGATCCTCTTGATTGCTTTTTTGTTTTGCAATCCAAGCCTTTCTGTAAGAACTTTGGTACGTGTACCTCGCCCTTATCTGTAAAAAGCATGCTGTCACACATGAGGGCTGCGGTCAGCTGGCGGTGATCTTGAGAAAGAGTCCCCGTTGTACATGTATATGTGGATACCTTGTATTGCAGGTAAACTAATATTGCAGAATATGTTTTGATGATGAAAAAGGCAAAGGTAAAGTTGATTGCCAAAAGTAAAGAAAAGTGACTAAACATCCAAGTCACAATCCAAGACAAACAAGCTCAAGAATTGAAGATTCAAGTTTAAGGGTAGTCCTTAAATATAAGGGTAGTCCTTAGGGTTTGGGTGTGTCTTAGGAAAAAGTGTAAGCTCTTTCAAAGGTCAGCTCGTATATCAAAGTCTCACACACTCACAAGTTTTTCAAAGATGCATGCATACTTACGTAAACATACCTATCATCTTTAAAAAACATAAAATCGATTTTCTCATGCATAAACATACATCAAAATCGATTTTCAGGTAAAACAAAAAAGGAAGAATCGATTGTCAGGTCATATATTATCAGTACATAAATCGATTTCTGAGCCAAACATTTTTAAGGGAAGAATCGATTCCAACTCTTTTGCACTTAACTGAGAATCGATTCCCACATGTCTCAGGCAAGCTGAGAATCGATTCATACATATTTTCACTAAGTATAGAATCGATTCCTAGCTCTCCAGGGTACTCAAGAATCGATTGTCTCTATTTTTCAAACAAAGATAAATCGATTCCTCACTTAAATAAATTGATTCCTAGATCAAATGCATTCAACAAAGAATCGATTCCTACAATATTTTCAACGTAAACTTAATTTTCTCATAGCCTATAAATAGGCAGTGCTTCACGTTAATTTTCACAGAACAACCCATTTTCACGAATCAGAGAACTTTTTGAGAAAAACTCTTTACGCTTTTACTTTTGCTCGTCACGCACCGTTGGTCCGTCTGAGCTGATCTGTTGCTAAGAGTTAGTTGGGGTTGCATTCTTCAAGTTGTAATATCTGCCTTCATTAGAGGTATTTCTGTCTTTACAATTGTTTATTATTTAATTGTTGTGTTTTGTTCTAGGGAGTGGGGTATCTCTCTAGGGTAGCTGCACGTACTAGGAAGTAGGGTATCTTTCTAGGGCAGTTGATTGTAACAGGGGTGGGGTATCTCTTGTTATTATATTGTTAGATTTGAGGGCTCTCCATAGGTGGGGTATCCTAGGAGGAGAGTGCCTGAGTCTGTAAAGGTTTTCCAAGGCACCTGTAAGCCTTGTTGTTTTGGTTAGTGGAAAATCTCACAAGGGTGTGAGGACTGGACGTAGGTCACTAGGAGGTGACCGAACCAGGATAAATCTCTGCGTGCTTTACTGCTTTCCTGCTTTACTGTTATACCGCTTTACTACTTTATATTCTAATTCCTTCGCTTCCACTTAACCTGCGCGAAAATTGATCTAAGTCATTGAAAAGGGGAAAAACGTTTTTGAAAGATTTGAAAAGTTTTAAATCTCAATTCACCCCCCCTCTTGAGACTGAAGCCACTTGGTAACAAGTGGTATCAGAGCTAGACTCTTGTATAAAGGGCCTAGCAGCTTCAAGAGAAATGGCTTCAGGTTGGTCTACGCAAGAGGGTGCTTCTCTTACCCGTCCTCCGGGATTCAACGGGAAAGATTATGCATATTGGAAAGAAAGAATGAGAATCTTTATTGAAGGGGTAGACTTAGATGTTTGGGATGCTATGGAAAAAGGACCCTATGTCCCCACACACATAGTAGATGGTATTCTTACAATTAAAAATAGAAATGAATGGTCTGATGATGAGAAAAGAAAAGTGCAACATAATTTACGTGCCAAAAATATTATTACTTCTGCTTTAAGTCCTGATGAATTTTTTCGAGTTTCAAACTGTAAATCTGCCCAAGAAATGTGGGATAATCTCCAAGTTACTCATGAGGGTCTAAATGAAGTGAAAAGGGCAAGAACAAATACTCTTATCAGAGAGTACGAACTATTTAGAATGAGTACAGGTGAAACAATACCAGAAATGCAGAAAAGGTTCACTCACATAGTGAATCAGTTAAGCTTGTTGGGAAAGTCATTTCCTGCAGAGGATCTAATCAACAAAGTTCTGAGATGTCTGAATAGAGAATGGCAACCCAAGGTTACTGCTATAGCTGAATCAAGAAATTTAGCTACTATGACTCTGGCTACTCTGTTCGGTAAACTTCAAGAGCATGAACTAGAACTCACCCGTCTAGCTGAGTACGAAAATACAGATAAGAAAAAGAAAAGCTTGGCTCTAAAAGCATCTAGTTCTAGTCGTTTTGATGACAGTGACAACTCAGATGATGAAATTGACGAAAGTGAAGAGAATATGGCTCTTATGGTTCGGAAGTTCAAATGGTTCATGAAAGGCAACAACTATCCAAAGAAGAACTTCAAATCAAAAAGGTTCTCAAGCAAAGAAAGTACATCCGGTCCTCCTATTTGCTATGAATGCGGGAAACCCGGGCACATGAAAATGGAATGTCCTAATCTACAGAAAAAGGACTCCAAAAATGAAAAGAAGGCATTCAGAGATAACAAAGGAAGAAAAGCCTACATCGCATGGGAAGACAACTGCATGGACTCATCAGATGAATCAGAGGATGAAGAAGCTCAAGTTGTATTAATGGCTGATCATGAAAGCGAGAATGAAAATGAGGTAATATCTAACCCTGACTCTTTACAAAATGCATATGATGATTTATATGAAGCTTTCACTGAATTGCATGATGATTCTATGAAATTAGCTAAGGCATTAAGTAAATCAAAGAAAACCATTGCTAATCTTCAAGATGAAGTTAATGCTTTAACTAAAGAAAAATTAGAGCTTAGGAAAGAAAATGATGATCTTGTCTATTTCAAAGAAAATTATGCATGTGATAAATGTGTAGAACATGAAAAGAAAATCAATGAGCTTGAATGTACAATAGGCAAAATGTCCAAATTACAACATGTGCATCCTAGGATTCAGAGAAATAATTTTGTGAAAAGCAATATGCATCATAGACCTAAGTTTTCCACTAAACCTTACATTAGATGTTACTATTGTGATAAACCTGGACATACAGCTTCTGTTTGCAGGGAAAGAGGTAAACAAATTATGAAAAAGGTATGGGTTCCCAAAAGGACCATACCAAACACTAACCCACAAGGACCCAAAGAGATTTGGGTACCTAAAACCTTGTTCTGAATCAATGCAGGTATGCTTCAAGGTACGGGGGTCAGATTGGTACCTTGACAGCGGATGCTCAAAGCACATGACTGGAGATATCACAAAGGTCCTAACTCTTACCCCCAGATCAAGCGGTCATGTGACTTATGGTGACAATAACCGAGGAAGAATCCTTGGTGAAGGTAAAGTTGGTAAAGATTTATCTACTGCTATTGATAATGTGCTCTATGTTGAAGGTCTTAAACATAATTTATTAAGCATTAGCCAACTTTGTGATAAAGGAAATAGGGTAATATTTGACTCAGGTTCATGCATCATTGAGGATAAACAAAGTAAACAAGTTAGAATGATAGGAAATAGAGTAGAAAACATATACATGATGAGTTTAGATAGTGTTTCATCTCATAATGCATGTTGTCTCATTAGTAAGGAAGAAAATTCTTGGTTATGGCATCGTAGGACAGCTCATATTCATATGGATCATCTTAACAAGTTAGTATCTAAAGATCTAGTTAATGGTCTGCCTAATATCAAGTTTGAAAAGGATAAACTGTGTGATGCATGCCAAAAGGGTAAACAGGTAAAAATGTCCTTTAAATCAAAGAATATTGTGTCTACTAACAAACCTTTGCAGCTGTTACACATGGATCTATTTGGTCCCTCAAGGACAAAAAGTTATGGTGGAAATTACTATGCTCTAGTTATAGTAGATGATTACTCAAGATATACCTGGACCATCTTTCTGGCAAATAAGAGCGAAGCTTTTGGAGCATTCAAAAAGCTTGCTCGCAGCGTTCAAAATGAGAAAGAATTGAAGATCATCTCAATTCGATCTGATCACGGTGGAGAATTTGAAAATGAAAAATTTGAGATTCTATGTGAAGAACTTGGTATAAATCACAACTTCTCAGCACCTAGAACTCCTCAACAAAATGGAGTTGTTGAAAGGAAAAATCGATCATTGGAGGAACTTGCCAGAACAATGCTAAATGATCACGACATCCCAAAATACTTTTGGGCGGATGCTGTAAGTACTGCTTGTTGTAATACCCTAATTTTGTCCTATCCAAAAAAAAAAGAAATTTTATTTATTTTTGAGAAAAATAATATTCTTTTTTTTTCATGCCATGTTTTATTTTATTTTTAGTTTGCTACAAGTTTTAATTTTTGAAAAAAATAATAACTAGAAGTATCAAAACAAAATAAGCAAAGGAGGAAATAGGGGAGGTTTGTAAGAAATATATAGAGGTGCATTTAGGATTGGGCCATCTAAAGCCCACTCCTCCACCAAACCTTATGCCCAATTCGCATAACCCTAGACCAAGCCCAATCCAACTCCTCCACCAAACCCAATCCATATCCTAACCCTAACCCATATCCAACTCCTCCACCAAGCCCAATCCAACTCCTCCACCAAACCCAATCCATATCCTAACCCTAACCCATATCCAACTCCTCCACCAAGCCCAATCCAACTCCTCCACCAAACCCAATCCATATCCTAACCCTAACCCATATCCAACCCATAACCCAACACACAACTCCATCCAAACCACTCCAACTAAACCCTAAATTCGAATCCCCCTTTTCCCTAAAATATGTCCACATTCACTCTCCCCCCTTAGCCTTAAAAATCATCCACATTCATCCCCTCTCTCCTAGCCTAGAAATCCGCCCCACTTTCCCTCTTTTCCTCCTTGAAACTCTCAATCCCACTTCCACACACAACCCCACTTCCCCATATCTCCTTTCCCCATACACTCCACCCTTCCCTCTCTCCTCTCCCAACGGCTCTCCCCCCTCTTTCCTACGCCCCCCTCTTCTCTCTCTCTCCCTCACACATCACTCAACTCACTCTCTCTCACACTCAACCCTAAAACAACACCACACTCAACCTTCACTTCATCCTTTCTCTTTCCTCCCTCAAACCCCACGGCTCTCTCCTCTCCCCTCCTCTCACACACTCATTTTCTTTTCTCTTCACACACTCATCCATTCCTCTCCCTATCACACACTTCACACATGGCACTCTCTTCTCCATGCCCATACCTTCGACCATCATCTCCCCTCATCTCACATGTCTTCTTTTATTTTCCCCTTCAACAACTCCCCCCAAACCTCCATCATATCAAAAAAGATCATCATCACTATCCAAGAGTGGTTGAAGTGGAGCAGAAGATGGAAGAAGCTTGTTTTTTTTCTCTTGTATAAATAGGGTTCCCCACTTAGAGGAGAGGGGACGGTTTTCACTCTTAGAGAAAAAGGGGAAAGTTTTCTGAAAAAACTAGGGTTTCGAAGAAAGAAAGAAATTTTTTAGAGTTTCTTTTAGAAAAATTTTCTTCCCCTTCTTTTCTTCCTTCCTAGATTTTTTAGTTTAAAATTTTGTTGTATTGAAGAGATCCGAAGAAGAAAGCTTGGATTTGTTGAAGGTACAAAAATGTAATAATTTGTAGTATTGTTGCTTTTTTTTTATTTTTAGTTATTGTAATTTTGTTCATATTGTCATTGCCATTGTATTTTAATTAGTGTTGTTCACGTTTTTTTTGATTTTTTTAAAAAAAAATATTAGTTACTGTTTTTATTTTTGTTGTTGTCATATTTATATTAGTTGCTGTTTTTTTTATAAACATTAGTTATTGTCTTTCTTATAAATATTAGATACTGTTTCTTCCTTGAACATATTATTGCTTTTTTTTTAGTTTAGTTGCTGTTTTTATAGATATATATATGTTGTTATTATTGTTTTTTTTATGTTGCAATTTTCGGACTAAAAAAGAAAGTAAAAAAAATGTTGTGCTTTTTTAAGTAATTTATTCTAATTTTCGGATTAAAAAAAAGTGATAAAAAAATATGTTGTTTTTCTTAAAAAAATGGTTACTAATTTTCGGAGTAAAAAAGGTGTAAAAAAAAAATGTGTTTTTTTAATAAATAATCACTAATTTTCGGATTAAAAAGTGGTAAAAAAAAAAAGATGTGTTGTTTTTTTTTAACAATTACTTTTTTTTTTTCGGATTAAAAAAAAAGGTGATAAAAAAAATGTGTTCCTTTTTTATTTTCGGATTTAAATAAAGCTTTTTTTCAAATACTAAAAAATATTTTTTAAAAAAATAAATGGTTACTAGTGTCACTACTCTTTTCTAAAAAAAATAATATAATAACAAAAATCCTTTTTAAAAAAAAAAAAGTAAAAAGGCCCCCTTTTATTAAATAATAACTATGACAACAAAAAAAAACAACAAAAGAATTTTTCTCCATAATCCGCTTTCAAAATACCACTTGTTTAGTCTAGGTTTTTTTTTAAGGAAAAGCGTTTCAAGAACCACGTGCTTTAGGGTAGAATAGTAGAAAAGTTAATAAACCCGTCAATCGTTTTTTTTAGCGTCAAAACGCTATTTACACCCCCGGCAACCATTTTCTTTTAGCGTCAAAACGCTATTTGCACCCCCGGTGACACTTTTTTTTCTAGCGTCAAAACGCTATTCACACCTCCCTTTTTAATACAACTCCTTTATTATTTGCACCCCCCTTTTATCACTTACTCCGCTTTTTTTTCACAACGTGATGCTTCCGAACCGTTCTTTTTTTTCTTTCTTTCGAAAAATCGAATTCGCGCAAAAAATAGGTTGTCTATAGCGGTCACTCTGGGCCTCGCTTGTTTGAACGCTATAAATACCTTCTTTTCCGAATAAGCCATTAATGACGACCACTCTGGATTTATCTGTTTGGTCACCATGAACGGTCTCTAGTTTTCCCAAACTTTTCAAAAAAAATAAAAAATACCAACACACAAATATTTTCTACCCAAGAACTACGTAGCTTTGATTTCTCCATCGCACCCGGAGATACGTAGGAGCGGGGGCCCACTCCCGTCGAGCGCAAAAAAACTAAAATTTTTATTAAGTTTTCTTTTCCGTTTTTTTTTAACAAAAAAGGGTAAATTAAAGTGTTTTCTTTAAACTAATTTTTCTACACATTAAATTAAAAGGTAACCTTTTTAGGATGTTGCGGGGTGCTTGTACCTTCCCCGCACTTAATCGACCCCCGAACCCAAAAACATAGGTTTTTTCAATGTTTTCCTAAAAATAAATATTGATGGCGGCTCCATTGTTCAAAAGCAACGAAGGATCCCTCCTCCGGATTCTTCGGTCGCTACAGCTGGCGACTCCGCTGGGGACTTTTTTTTAGAGGGTTAAGCCTAATTTAATTAAATGTGTAAATTATTAGTTTAGTACTTTATTTACCCTTAGTCTTTATATTCGCATATTGAACCTTAGGGTAGAAGACTTTTATACTGCTATTTGTTTTCTTGCAAACCTTAGGGTAGAAGACTTTTATATTGCTATCTGTTTGCTCTTTTGCAGTTTGGGTAGTTTAGGTTGCTTATATCACACACATCACCTACACCTATTTATTCACACACTTCTGAGTGGGGCCCTATACCCGGGTCTGAAAAATAAACTTAGGACGAGCGGAGATGATTAGTGACAGTCATTCTGGATTTATCTGTCTGACTCTCATGAAAATCTCAACCAGAGTATGCTCTTTCGCGGCATCCCACACCAGGTAGCTCGCTATCGTTGTGGGTCATATCGTGAAAGGGATTTTAGCTCTGGAAACCTTTGTGAGGAAGTGAATAGAAATACCTGAGAGGTTGATCACATAAGTGACCCTAGACCGTGACCTATATGTAAGACATAACCTGTTTAGGACACAAAAGCAATTCACCTACCTGTTGCATCATCGCAAAAACTTTTTATCTTTCAAAAAAAATCAAATAATGAAAACCATTTTTTTCTTTTTTTCCTTTACATATATTTTATGTGACATAGTTAATGTTCCTCAAAATTTGAATCACCAAAATATGCTTTTATTAACGCATGCAACGTCTTTCTTTAATTCATCATACATCATCATTATTTCACAAAAAAAAATATACAAAAAAAAATCCTCACATTGCATGCTATTCATCTCATTTAGGTTTGCCGGGAATTGTAAGAGGTTCGAAAGTTTTGTCATAAGCAAGGCAATATGGGATCAAACTGTGAAGCAATCCAAACTCTGAACTACCCTATAGTGAAGCAGCCTAATCTGACAAGTCTAAGGGAATGTGCTGGTCGATTGCCGCCCATCGAGCGCAGGTCTTTTGATAGAGTGTATGGGAAGATTATTATGTTACTACAATTGGACGTGCAAACGGAGGCCATTGCCGCTTTGAGTCAGTTCTACGACTCTTCATTAAGATGCTTCACCTTCAAAAATTTCCAGATGGCACCTACCCTGGAAGAATATACACAGATCTTCGGCTTTCCTCAACAAGACAATGGACCCTACCAGTATCAGGGACAATACTACACAGATGAGAAACTCGCCTCAATGTTACAAACCAGCAAAGAGAACTTGAAGCTCCGGAAGAAAAATCGAAATGGCATTGCAGGATTTCCGCAAGAGTATTTGGAAGGCCAAATGAAATTCTTCGCCGACGCTAGAAATTGGGGTCCTTTTAAGCAAGTGTTAGCTTTGACTATCTTTGGCATTGTCCTATTTCCACGCCTTGAAAGATATGTGGACACAACAGCTATTGGCGTCTTCTTATCCTTCAAAGATCCGATTCCAGCCATGCTTGCAGACACTTACTGTACTTTCACTCATTATAGTGAGCTAAGGGGAAAAAGGATATCTTGCTGCCTGCACGCCTTGTATGTTTGGCTTCTCACCCATGCTTTCGTTAACAAAGTCAGGGTAGAAGGCCCAATTGAAGACGCCAGAGGGTGTGATGTGAAGGCAATGAACACTGGTGAATGGTTGCAAGTGCTGGGGGGCCTTCATGAATATAAGGTTCGTTGGCACCCATCATGGTGGAAAGAGAGGCCCACAGTAGTTTTTCAATGCGGAAGCTTTCAAAACGTCCCGCTCATGGGGACAAGAGGATGCATAAATTACAATCCTTCTCTAACTCTAAGACAGCTGGGATACCCCATGCGAAATCCGCCCACCGAAGACATGTTAATCCCTTTTTACCTCCATGAAGGAAGCCCAAAAGAGGTTGACATGCTCCGGAAGATTTCTCAAGCGTGGGATATGGTCGTCCGCAAGGGACAAGAGCTTACTAAGAAGAGCGGCGATAAGGAAACCACCTTTCGTCAATGGCTCCAAAAGAGGATCCAAGACACCCAACTGCCTTACCAAAGTGCACTATGGGTTGAGGAAGAAATACCTGAACCTACCCTTCCCACTGTTGAAGATTTAGATAAGCTTAAAATGGCATTGTCAAAGGCCGAGGAAGAAAAGAAGGGCTTACAGGCAGAGTTAGAGAAAGTGCTCCTAAAGAACCAGAAGATGGAGGAAGAGAATGCAAGTAAGTCAGTGGCCATTGAAGACAGCCGCAAGCAGCTTAAGATCGAACAAAAGAACAAACTAGAGGTTCAAAGGTACCTAAGAGGAGCGAAAGAGGAAATAAAACGTTGCAACCTGAAAATGGACAAAGCCATCGATGATACATACAAGTGGAGAAAGTTATGGGAAGAATCAATGATGGCTGAAAAGACCGCACAGAGCCTACTAATGGTATCAAAGAGAGAGTCCCGGATGATGGCAGCCGAGTTTGAAGAGCAAGTGAAAAGTATCAAGCAGGATAAAGATACCATTGAAGAGATACTCCGAGAATACCAGCAAGCCTTAAGAAGGGAACATGAAAAATCTGATGAGCTGAACGACCATATCAGATATCGAGAGGAGGTCTACCACCAGCTGAAGACAGAAAGCATCTATTGGGAGAACCGCTTTGTGGAGTTGGTCAGCAGGATAGAAAACCATGAAGTCTTCATAGAGTTGAAGAATGAAAGCTTATACTGGAAAGACAGATTCTCAAAGTTCGCATGGCTGGCCGATCAAGCTATCGTAGGAATCCCCAAACGTCTAAAGGAGGCTAACGCGGCAATGCACCCGTTCAACACCCCGGTCCAAGTTTCCGAATTCATGGAGTTTTGCGAGGTTCTGATTGCCGAACTCCGGGAGAAGGCTGGCAGCGCTACTAGTAGGAAAAGAGGGAGGAGTGGAAAAATGAAAGCCATATGTATTTGAGTGAAATTTAAAGAACATTGTACTTTTCTTTTCGAAGTTTTATTTCCAAAATGTTGTACTCTCCTTCATCAATGAAGTTTGTTTGTCTCACATACTGATCCTTTATCTTGAAAATATTGTGGAACTTTAATCTGCGTACTTATGACAAATCAGGATGCGCTTGCAATTCCCGACCTAAAACAATAAGACTCATGCACACATGCATCATTCGCATTTTCATCCATTCATATACTCATACATATACTCATAACATGTGTCCCACCAACAGAGAGTAAAAGACAAGCTGGTGCGTCAACATCGCTATTGGACTCGTTCTCAGGCCAGAAACATGGAAGAAAATCAGGACAATCCGCCTGAAGATATCCCGGATCAAGGCAATCCACCCCAAGACCTAGGCAATCAAGAGCTTAGGGCAGAAATAGATGGGATGAAAGAACAGATGGCTGAAATCTTAAAGGTCTTACAAACTTTGAGGGACAAAGACACAAGTGAAGATGTCTTCGCTGGGAATACGGAGAATCAAGTTACCAACCCTCCTCCTCCCAATGGACTCGGGATCCCGCATACAGTGCCCCCCACTGGGACTAATGACCAGGGTTACATATGGCCTCCTTACGGTCTTCCACAAGGTTACACACCTCCGACAGTCAATGCTAGTCCAGAAGTCGGTCCCTCAGGAGTCGCGGGCCAACAACAGCTTACACCAACGGGTCACGATGGTAATCCGGGGGCACCACAAGTTCAAAACCCGACCCCCGTCGTTGTACCACAAGGAATCCCACTTGGCTGCCCTCCACCGCCGATAGTTAACGCTCAAGCTCAGGGTTCCAACCTCAGGAATCCCACTCATTCACATACCCCAAATGTGAACCCAGCCATAGTTTCGATGATCCATCCTTACTATGGTATGAGTGGGCTCCCTCACAATCACTCTATGGAGAACCCTCAAGCCCAAGACAAACTACAAATGCTTGAGGAAAGGTTGAGAGCAGTTGAGGGATCCAATGTTGGTGCGAGAGATGCTTATGACTTGTGCCTCGTCCCTAACGTGGTCATCCCTCCAAAATTTAAGGTGCCAGACTTCGACAAGTACAGAGGGTCGACTTGCCCTGTAAGCCACTTAACCATGTACTGCAGGAGAATGGCGGCGTTTGCTCACGACGACAAATTGCTCATCCACTACTTCCAAGATAGTCTGTCTGGGGCAGCTTCGAGCTGGTACATGCAATTAGAACGTGCACATATCAGATGCTGGAAAGACTTAGCCGATGCATTTTTGAGGCAATACAAATATAACATTGACATGGCTCCCGATAGGACACAATTGCAGAGCATGACGAAGAGAGACAATGAGTCCTTCAAAGAATATGCCCAACGCTGGAGAGGTTTGGCTGCACAGGTGGTACCACCTTTGTTGGAAAAAGAGATGGTATCAATGTTCATGGATACTCTTCAATCACCTTTCTACGACAGGTTGATTGGGAGCGTGTCTTCGAACTTTTCAGATATGATCGTCATCGGAGAAAGATTAGAGAATGGATGGAGAAACGGGAAGATTGCATATAGCTCCGCTGGAACCAGCAATCAGAAAAGACCCTTCCCAGGTTTCCCTAAAAAGAAGGAGGGCGAAGCTAATGCCATCTCTGGATCCGGAAAGCCTCCCTACAACAACCCCCGACAGACTTTACAAATACCTACTCAAACACCACAAGCCCCACCTCACCAAATCAACCCAGGCTATAGACCACAAAACTACCAAGAAAGAAAGCCCGCCAATTTCGACCCAATACCCATGTCATACACAGACCTATTCAATCACCTCATCAGTCACAACTTGATCACTCCCCGTCCAATGAGACCCCTTCAACCTCCTTTCCCTAGGAGCTATGACCCAGAGGCGAGCTGTGGATTCCACGCCGGGGCAGTTGGCCATTCGACAGAAAATTGCAAGGCATTGAAATATGTAGTACAAGATTTAATTGAATCTAAATGGTTAACTTTCGCAGAAGATGGTCCGAACGTTGCCACTAACCCTCTGCCGGGGCACGGGAAAACCTCTGTCAATGCCATTGAGGAAGTTGAGGGGCAATTATTGGTCAGAAAAGTGGAAGACATTGTCACACCTCTGGACCTCATCCATGCTAATTTGTGTCACTTCGGAATCATTATGATGGGATGTGCCGGAAAGGATTCGTGTGTTGATCCTCTTTGTGTCGGATCGTGTGAAGCATTCAAGCCAGTCCTCCAGGACTTATTAGACCGACACATAATACAAATGTCTTCAAAAGAAAGAGGAAGACGTGTCAACGCTCCAGTCAAGCATTGACCAAAGCAAGAATATCAGGAAACCACTGGAAATCCATTACAAGAAGAACACACAGCCAGCTCCCACTGTGCCTAGACCAATCACCATTCAAGTGCCAGTTCCGTTTCCCTTTAAAAGCACCAATGCAGTCCCGTGGAGTTACGATATGAAGGTTCAGACCAACCCAGATGTCATTAACATCTCAGGGACCGGTGGTATGACTCGAAGTGGGCGCTTCTATGCCCCTGGAGGGCCTAGTGAGGACCGAACAAAAGAAGGGGAGGAAAGAGCCCGTAAGGGCAAAAGCACAGAGCAGGAACCTGTCGATAAGAATGCAGGAAAGAAGACGTTATCCGAGCAAGAAGCCAGTGAATTTCTGAAGCTTATGAGACAAAGCGAGTATAAGGTGGTTGATCAACTGAACCAAACTCCCGCAAAGATATCTCTGTTGTCATTATTGCTCAGTTCTGATGCCCATCGTGCAGCATTGACAAAAGTATTGAATGAGGCCCATGTCGCTCAAGACATCTCAGTTGGTCAGTTTGACGGGATCGTCGGAAATATCGTTGCAAACAATTACCTCACCTTCACAGATGACGAGATCCCCGTCGAGGGAAGAGGGCACAACAAGGCTTTGCATATCTCCGTGAAATGTGGAGAGTACTCTCTAGCTCGAGTACTCATCGACAACGGATCGTCCCTGAATGTACTACCCAAATCAACCATGAACAAACTAGACGTAGACTGTTCATACATGAAACCCAGTTCTACACTGGTCAGGGCATTCGATGGGTCTAAAAGAGAGGTTATCGGAGAGATGGAGTTACCTGTACAGGTAGGTCCAGAGGTCTTCATAGTGAGTTTCCAAGTGATGGACATCAATCCGTCTTACAGTTGTCTTCTGGGAAGACCATGGATCCATTCGGCAGGGGCTGTGCCCTCTTCTCTACACCAAAAGCTCAAGTTCATAGTCAACAATAAGCTGGTGGTTATTTTCGGTGAGGAAGAAATGCTGATAAATAAGTCCGCTCCCACTCGCTACATTGAGGCTGCTGAAGAGTCTCTCGAGACTGCCTTCCAAGCATTGGAAATCGCCAATACATCTGCTATGTTAGAACCCAAGCTATCCAAAACTGCCGTGATGGTTGCTAAGTGCATGTTAGGAAAAGGCTACCAAGCTGGAGGAGGCTTGGGAAAAACCGGACAGGGGATCCTGACGCCAATACAGCCAGAGGAGAACAAGGATAGACATGGGATAGGATATCGGCCCAATCGCACTGACAAGAGAAGGATTGTGGAGGAAAAGAAGGAGCGGAGGTTAGCCAGGCTTGAGGATAGGGTGCCAAATACGAAGAGAATCACCATCTGCGACATCAAGGAAAGCTTTCGGAGTGCGGGAATGTTGAACCCCAATCAGATCGCCGCAGTTGAGGACGATCTAAGCACTGAAGAAGGCATCGTCAGTCTTGTACGCCCTTGTCCTGCAAACAAAAGACTCAAGAATTGGGAGATCATTGATTTTCCTGTGGTTTTTAGTTCAAAGTAATGTTTCTATAATGTAATCCTCTGGCTCTGCCCAAGGCCTTAGGATATTTCATTCGGGCACGCATGTTTCCCTTTCAGTATTAATATCAATACAACGTTATTTCAGTTCCCAATAAACTCTCGTTTTTCTTTTCTTGTTACATTCGCTTCTTATTTTCTTTCTTTCGTTTTTATTCCGTTAATTTACGCTAATGCAGATCCGAAAAAAATGTCTTTGAAAATAACAACGCCGATAATCCATATTGTAACTTTGATCACCCTATCAATCAAACTGAGGAAGATGTTGAGGATAATTGGGAAACCCCTCCAGAGTTAATGAGAATGATGGAACAAGAGGAAAAAATAATCGAACCCCACGAGGAATCAACTGAAACAATCAACTTAGGCACGGAGGAAGACAAAAAAGAAGTTAACATTGGCACCACATTGAAAGACAGCGAGCGAGAGAAATTGGTTAAGTTGTTGTTTGACTATGTTGACGTCTTCGCATGGACATACCAAGACATGCCTGGACTGGACCCCAACATAGTCGAGCATAAGTTACCGGTAAAACCAGAATGCCCGCCGGTAAAACAAAAGTTAAGAAGGATGAAACCAGAGATGTCATTGAAAATCCGAGATGAGGTTAAGAAGCAGTTCGATGCTGGGTTTTTAGCAGTAGCAAAATACCCTCAATGGGTAGCCAATATTGTACCGGTCCCAAAGAAAGACGGTAAGGTTCGGATGTGCGTCGATTATCGAGATTTGAACAGAGCCAGTCCCAAAGATGACTTCCCTTTGCCTCACATTGATGTCCTGGTAGATAGCACAGCACAACACTCTCTGTTCTCCTTCATGGATGGATATTCCGGATACAACCAAATTAAGATGGCCCCCGAAGACATGGAGAAAACCACCTTCATCACTCTCTGGGGAACCTTCTGTTACAAAGTAATGCCATTCGGACTGAAGAATGCTGGTGCAACGTACCAAAGGGCAATGGTCGCATTATTCCATGATATGATGCATAAGGAAATAGAGGTTTACGTGGATGACATGATTGCAAAATCCAAGACTGAAGAAGAGCATATCGTCAATCTGCAAAAACTCTTCGAACGTCTCAGAAAGTTCAAACTCAGATTAAACCCCGCCAAATGCACTTTCGGTGTAAGATCGGGAAAGCTGTTGGGTTTCATAGTCAGTCAGAGGGGAATAGAAGTAGATCCGGCCAAAGTACGAGCAATACTAGAAATGCCGGCACCGAGTACTGAAAAAGAAGTTCGTGGTTTCCTGGGAAGATTGAACTACATCTCTAGGTTCATATCGCAGCTAACATCTACATGCGAGCCTATCTTCAAGCTTTTGTGCAAAAACCAAGAAACAAAGTGGAATGATAATTGCCAAGAAGCCTTTGAAAAGATCAAGAGGTACCTCCAAAATCCACCAATTTTGATGCCGCCTGTGCAGGGCAGACCTCTCATCCTGTATCTAACAGTGCTAGACAAGTCAATGGGTTGTGTACTGGGGCAACATGATGAATCCGGAAAGAAGGAACATGCAATCTACTATCTAAGCAAGAAATTCACCGAGTGCGAGACAAGATACTCATT
Organism: Astragalus membranaceus; assembly: GCA_039519185.1. NCBI lineage: Eukaryota > Viridiplantae > Streptophyta > Magnoliopsida > Fabales > Fabaceae > Astragalus > Astragalus membranaceus. The sequence goes on along the minus strand of CM076848.1, from coordinate 105,322,726 downwards.
GTTGGAAAGAACGTGTTGTGCTCTGGCCTGGGCTGCACGTCGTTTGAGGCAGTATATGCTGAGCCACACGACTTGGTTGGTATCTAAAATGGACCCAGTCAAGTATATTTTTGAAAAGCCCGCTCTCACAGGGAGGATCGCTCGCTGGCAAATGCTGCTATCTGAATACGACCTTTTATATGTCACCCAAAAAGCAATCAAGGGTAGCGCATTGGCCGAGTACTTGGCACACCAGCCCATCGAAGATTACCAATCAATGCAGTGCAATTTCCCAGACGAAGATATAATGGCTCTATTCGTAGAAGGGAATCCTCCGGACAACGAAAGGTGGAGAATGTTATTCGATGGCGCTTCTAATTTATACGGGCACGGGGTCGGAGCTGTACTGATCTCTCCTGATAACCGCTTCATACCATTTACCGCTAGACTGAGTTTCTACTACACCAACAACATTGCAGAATATGAAGCGTGCGTCCTAGGCATCAAAGCAGCCCTTGAATGGAAAGTCAAAAGACTCGATGTATATGGGGACTCAGCTTTAGTCATCCACCAGACAAAAGGTGACTGGGAAACCAGGGATTCCAAATTAATTCCTTATCATGATCACATCCAAAAGATGGTTGAACAATTTGAAGAGATCACTTTCCATCATCTCCCTCGCGAAGAAAATCAGTTGGCCGATGCTTTGGCGACTTTGTCATCAATGTTCAACATCAATAACGACAGAAGTCTGACATTCATCCGAATCCAACATCGAGACCTACCGGCACATCACTGTGTGGCAATCGAAGAAGAGCCTGACAGTAAACCATGGTATTACGATATCAAGCACTATATCACGAACAGAGAATATCCTCCTGGTGCCACCGAGAATGATAAGAGGACACTTAGGAGACTGTCAATGGGTTTCTTCTTAAATGGGGAAGTACTTTACAAGAGAAATCACGATATGGTACTCCTCAGATGTGTAGCAGAAGAAGAAGCAGAAAGAATTATGAAGGAGGTCCATGAAGGCTCGTTCGGCACCCATTCTAATGGGCACACCATGGCAAGGAAAATCTTAAGGGCTGGCTACTACTGGTTGTCAATGGAGACTGACTGCTTCAACTACGTCAGAAAATGCCACAAATGTCAAATCTATGCCGACAATATCCATGTACCGCCCGCCTCTCTGAATATCCTAACCGCACCATGGCCATTCTCAATGTGGGGAATGGATGTCATCGGTCCCATCGAACCCAAGGCATCAAACGGACATCGTTTCATTCTTGTCGCTATTGATTATTTCACCAAATGGGTCGAAGCCGCTTCTTACGCCAGTGTAACAAAGTCAGTGGTTGTCAGGTTCATAAAGAGAGATTTGATTTGCCGCTACGGTCTTCCGAATAAGATCATCACGGACAATGGGACAAACCTGAACAATAAGATGATGAAAGAGTTGTGTGACGACTTCAAAATCCAGCATCACAATTCCTCCCCATACCGTCCAAAGATGAATGGGGCAGTTGAGGCAGCAAATAAGAACATAAAGAAGATCGTGCAAAAGATGGTAGTAACCTTCAAGGACTGGCATGAAATGTTGCCCTTCGCTCTGCATGGATACCGGACCTCTATCCGCACGTCAACAGGGGCAACGCCATTCTCACTGGTATATGGGATGGAGGCAGTCCTTCCCATCGAGGTTGAAATACCCTCCCTGCGAGTGCTAATGGAAACAAAATTAGAGGAAGCAGAATGGGTTCAAGCTCGTCTGGATCAGTTGAACCTCATAGAAGAAAAGAGGGTAGTTGCTTTGTGTCATGGGCAGTTGTACCAACAAAGAATGAAAAGGGCTTATGATAAAAAAGTGCGCCCCCGCCAGTTTCAAGAAGGAGACCTCGTGCTCAAGAAGATGTTGCCTATCCAAAAGGATTCCCGTGGAAAATGGACCCCTAACTATGAAGGACCCTACGTGGTAAAGAAGGCATTCTCTGGAGGAGCATTGATTCTCACAAAAATGGACGGTGAAGACCTCCCACTCCCAGTGAACTCGGACGCAGTCAAGAAGTACTATGCCTAAAGAAATATATGGAAAAAAGAGAAAGATGAGCCAAGCAAAAATAAGCTCGCTAGGTCGAAAACCCGAAAGGGCGGCCTAGGCAAAAATTAGAGCGACCCGGTGGACTGAAAACTCTAAAGAGCAATCCAGGCAAAAATTAGGGTCAGAAGTTGGACTTCAAGCTACAAAGGCAATCAACAACTCCGAAAGTTGGATAATGAACGCTCAAAGTTATGTTAATGGGCGATCGGCGTTATTACTTCAAAGACACACAATCAAAAGATCTGCTTTCCTTGTATCTTTTTCTTCTCTTTCTTTTTGTAGTTTAAACTCCCATTGTAATTTTCAGACAGTGCGATTTTTTGCGCAGTTGTCTTCATTTGAATATTAAACACTTCCTTTATTCTCTCATTTCCCTATTATCGCAAAAATAACGTTCATGGTAAACAATACTGAATTGTGAAACATGTGCATGATCACAAGCATTATATTCATTGCGAAATTTCTAAAAATCACAAAAAAAAAAAAAAAGGAGATGATCTCTCATAAAGTTGCAAAAAGGACAAACGCATAATCACTTCAGCAAATCTTAAATAACCCGCACTTTGGCACCACTGCTTGAGGCAACCCTCGTATCCCACGTCAAGAGTCACGCGAGTTGATGATGCCAGCAAAGTCAATAAAGAGCTAAAGAGCAAAAAGAGCAAAAAGAGCAAGAAAAGAAAAATGAAAAAAAAGAAAAAAAGCCAAGAGCAAAAGCCAAAAACAAAATCATTCCACATTTCATCCATCATGTCATCAATTACTTAACTACATGCACGCATGCATCATTCATTGCAAGTGTCTGTTAAGATATTTTTATTTTGTGTCGTTAGCACCATTTCTTCAGACCCCCAGCGGTCCTCCAGAGCCCAGGCGCTCCTTCAGACCAACAATGGTCCTTCAATCCAGATCGCACGTCGCGTTATCGAGCAACCGACGGATCATCCGGCCCCAGGCCCTTCAGACTAGCTGTGTCCGCCTAAAAAACACAGTGCACGTCCTTCGTGGTTATATCAGTTCCGGACCTGATTAACCCTAATGGCCGCTCGAAAAAGGCCACCCCCAGACCGTATCTCTAGTACCATAGCTAGAAGCGCTCCTTCAGACCCATTGGTCCTTCAGGCTTAGGCATGCCCCTCAGACCCCGACGGTCCCTCAGTCGAACTCAGGTACAATAGGCAAAATGTCCAAATTACAACATGTGCATCCTAGGATTCAGAGAAATAATTTTGTGAAAAGCAATATGCATCATAGACCTAAGTTTTCCACTAAACCTTACATTAGATGTTACTATTGTGATAAACCTGGACATACAGCTTCTGTTTGCAGGGAAAGAGGTAAACAAATTATGAAAAAGGTATGGGTTCCCAAAAGGACCATACCAAACACTAACCCACAAGGACCCAAAGAGATTTGGGTACCTAAAACCTTGTTCTGAATCAATGCAGGTATGCTTCAAGGTACGGGGGTCAGATTGGTACCTTGACAGCGGATGCTCAAAGCACATGACTGGAGATATCACAAAGGTCCTAACTCTTACCCCCAGATCAAGCGGTCATGTGACTTATGGTGACAATAACCGAGGAAGAATCCTTGGTGAAGGTAAAGTTGGTAAAGATTTATCTACTGCTATTGATAATGTGCTCTATGTTGAAGGTCTTAAACATAATTTATTAAGCATTAGCCAACTTTGTGATAAAGGAAATAGGGTAATATTTGACTCAGGTTCATGCATCATTGAGGATAAACAAAGTAAACAAGTTAGAATGATAGGAAATAGAGTAGAAAACATATACATGATGAGTTTAGATAGTGTTTCATCTCATAATGCATGTTGTCTCATTAGTAAGGAAGAAAATTCTTGGTTATGGCATCGTAGGACAGCTCATATTCATATGGATCATCTTAACAAGTTAGTATCTAAAGATCTAGTTAATGGTCTGCCTAATATCAAGTTTGAAAAGGATAAACTGTGTGATGCATGCCAAAAGGGTAAACAGGTAAAAATGTCCTTTAAATCAAAGAATATTGTGTCTACTAACAAACCTTTGCAGCTGTTACACATGGATCTATTTGGTCCCTCAAGGACAAAAAGTTATGGTGGAAATTACTATGCTCTAGTTATAGTAGATGATTACTCAAGATATACCTGGACCATCTTTCTGGCAAATAAGAGCGAAGCTTTTGGAGCATTCAAAAAGCTTGCTCGCAGCGTTCAAAATGAGAAAGAATTGAAGATCATCTCAATTCGATCTGATCACGGTGGAGAATTTGAAAATGAAAAATTTGAGATTCTATGTGAAGAACTTGGTATAAATCACAACTTCTCAGCACCTAGAACTCCTCAACAAAATGGAGTTGTTGAAAGGAAAAATCGATCATTGGAGGAACTTGCCAGAACAATGCTAAATGATCACGACATCCCAAAATACTTTTGGGCGGATGCTGTAAGTACTGCTTGTTGTAATACCCTAATTTTGTCCTATCCAAAAAAAAAAGAAATTTTATTTATTTTTGAGAAAAATAATATTCTTTTTTTTTCATGCCATGTTTTATTTTATTTTTAGTTTGCTACAAGTTTTAATTTTTGAAAAAAATAATAACTAGAAGTATCAAAACAAAATAAGCAAAGGAGGAAATAGGGGAGGTTTGTAAGAAATATATAGAGGTGCATTTAGGATTGGGCCATCTAAAGCCCACTCCTCCACCAAACCTTATGCCCAATTCGCATAACCCTAGACCAAGCCCAATCCAACTCCTCCACCAAACCCAATCCATATCCTAACCCTAACCCATATCCAACTCCTCCACCAAGCCCAATCCAACTCCTCCACCAAACCCAATCCATATCCTAACCCTAACCCATATCCAACTCCTCCACCAAGCCCAATCCAACTCCTCCACCAAACCCAATCCATATCCTAACCCTAACCCATATCCAACCCATAACCCAACACACAACTCCATCCAAACCACTCCAACTAAACCCTAAATTCGAATCCCCCTTTTCCCTAAAATATGTCCACATTCACTCTCCCCCCCTAGCCTTAAAAATCATCCACATTCATCCCCTCTCTCCTAGCCTAGAAATCCGCCCCACTTTCTCTCTTTTCCTCCTTGAAACTCTCAATCCCACTTCCACACACAACCCCACTTCCCCATATCTCCTTTCCCCATACACTCCACCCTTCCCTCTCTCCTCTCCCAACGGCTCTCCCCCCTCTTTCCTACGCCCCCCTCTTCTCTCTCTCTCCCTCACACATCACTCAACTCACTCTCTCTCACACTCAACCCTAAAACAACACCACACTCAACCTTCACTTCATCCTTTCTCTTTCCTCCCTCAAACCCCACGGCTCTCTCCTCTCCCCTCCTCTCACACACTCATTTTCTTTTCTCTTCACACACTCATCCATTCCTCTCCCTATCACACACTTCACACATGGCACTCTCTTCTCCATGCCCATACCTTCGACCATCATCTCCCCTCATCTCACATGTCTTCTTTTATTTTCCCCTTCAACAACTCCCCCCAAACCTCCATCATATCAAAAAAGATCATCATCACTATCCAAGAGTGGTTGAAGTGGAGCAGAAGATGGAAGAAGCTTGTTTTTTTTCTCTTGTATAAATAGGGTTCCCCACTTAGAGGAGAGGGGACGGTTTTCACTCTTAGAGAAAAAGGGGAAAGTTTTCTGAAAAAACTAGGGTTTCGAAGAAAGAAAGAAATTTTTTAGAGTTTCTTTTAGAAAAATTTTCTTCCCCTTCTTTTCTTCCTTCCTAGATTTTTTAGTTTAAAATTTTGTTGTATTGAAGAGATCCGAAGAAGAAAGCTTGGATTTGTTCAAGGTACAAAAATGTAATAATTTGTAGTATTGTTGCTTTTTTTTTATTTTTAGTTATTGTAATTTTGTTCATATTGTCATTGCCATTGTATTTTAATTAGTGTTGTTCACGTTTTTTTTGTTTTTTTTAAAAAAAAATATTAGTCACTGTTTTTATTTTTGTTGTTGTCATGTTTATATTAGTTGCTGTTTTTTTTATAAACATTAGTTATTGTCTTTCTTATAAATATTAGATACTGTTTCTTCCTTGAACATATTATTGCTTTTTTTTTAGTTTAGTTGCTGTTTTTATAGATATATATATATGTTGTTATTATTGTTTTTTTTATGTTGCAATTTTCGGACTAAAAAAGAAAGTAAAAAAAATGTTGTGCTTTTTTAAGTAATTTATTCTAATTTTCGGATTAAAAAAAAGTGATAAAAAAATATGTTGTTTTTCTTAAAAAAATGGTTACTAATTTTCGGAGTAAAAAAGGTGTAAAAAAAATGTGTTTTTTTAATAAATAATCACTAATTTTCGGATTAAAAAGTGGTAAAAAAAAAAGATGTGTTGTTTTTTTTTAACAATTACTTTTTTTTTTCGGATTAAAAAAAAAGGTGATAAAAAAAATGTGTTCCTTTTTTATTTTCGGATTTAAATAAAGCTTTTTTTCAAATACTAAAAAATATTTTTTAAAAAAATAAATGGTTACTAGTGTCACTACTCTTTTCTAAAAAAAATAATATAATAAGAAAAAATCCTTTTTAAAAAAAAAAAGTAAAAAGGCCCCCTTTTATTAAATAATAACTATGACAACAAAAAAAAACAACAAAAGAATTTTTCTCCATAATCCGCTTTCAAAATACCACTTGTTTAGTCTAGGTTTTTTTTTTAAGGAAAAGCGTTTCAAGAACCCCGTGCTTTTTTTTTAAGGAAAAGCGTTTCAAGAACCCCGTGCTTTAGGGTAGAATAGTAGAAAAGGTAATAAACCCGTCAATCGTTTTTTTTAGCGTCAAAACGCTATTTACACCCCCGGCAACAATTTTCTTTTAGCGTCAAAACGCTATTTGCACCCCCGGTGACACTTTTTTTTCTAGCGTCAAAACGCTATTCACACCTCCCTTTTTAATACAACTCCTTTATTATTTGCACCCCCCTTTTATCACTTACTCCGCTTTTTTTCACAACGTGATGCTTCCGAACCGTTCTTTTTTTTCTTTCTTTCGAAAAATCGAATTCGCGCAAAAAATAGGTTGTCTATAGCGGTCACTCTGGGCCTCGCTTGTTTGAACGCTATAAATACCTTCTTTTCCGAATAAGCCATTAATGACGACCACTCTGGATTTATCTGTTTGGTCACCATGAACGGTCTCTAGTTTTCCCAAACTTTTCAAAAAAAATAAAAAATACCAACACACAAATATTTTCTACCCAAGAACTACGTAGCTTTGATTTCTCCATCGCACCCGGAGATACGTAGGAGCGGGGGCCCACTCCCGTCGAGCGCAAAAAAACTAAAATTTTTATTAAGTTTTCTTTTCCGTTTTTTTTTAACAAAAAAGGGTAAATTAAAGTGTTTTCTTTAAACTAATTTTTCTACACATTAAATTAAAAGGTAACCTTTTTAGGATGTTGCGGGGTGCTTGTACCTTCCCCGCACTTAATCGACCCCCGAACCCAAAAACATAGGTTTTTTCAATGTTTTCCTAAAAATAAATATTGATGGCGGCTCCATTGTTCAAAAGCAACGAAGGATCCCTCCTCCGGATTCTTCGGTCGCTACACTTGTTATGTTATGAATAGAGTTTTGATTAGGCCTATTCTAAAGAAAACCCCCTATGAACTTTACAAGGGGAGAAAACCAAATATTTCACACCTTCACACTTTTGGTTGCAAATGTTTTGTATTGAATAATGGAAAGGATAACCTAGGTAAATTCGATGCTAAAGCTGATGAAGGAATTTTTCTTGATTACTCTTTATCTAGAAAGGCCTTTAGAATTTTCAATAAAAGAAATAAGGTAATTGAGGAATCTGTACATGTTACATTTGATGAAACTAACCCCAAAAGGCTGGGAAAGGTTATTGATGATATTGCAGATGAACCTGAAGAGTTACAGATAGGTGAGAAGAAGAAAGAAGAAGAAACAAAAACAACCTCTCAAGAGAAATCAGAAGAAGGATCAAGCTGTGAACTTCCCAAGGAATGGAGAATCCCAAGGGATCACTCGCTTGAAAATGTCATAGGTGATGTAACTAAAGGGGTAACTACTCGTAACTCTCTTCGAAATGCATGTAATCATATGGCTTTCGTATCTCAAATTGAACCTAGAAATATAGATGAAGCCGTAGTTGATGAACATTGGACTATTGCTATGCAAGAAGAGTTAAATCAGTTTGAAAGAAATGAAGTGTGGGATCTAGTTCCTAGACCTGATAATCATCAGATAATAGGCACAAAATGGGTGTTTAAAAACAAGCTAGACGAATCAGGTATAATAATTAGGAACAAAGTTAGACTAGTTGCTAAAGGTTATAATCAAGAAGAAGGAATAGACTATGATGAAACATATGCTCCTGTAGCTAGATTAGAAGCTATTCGCATGCTACTTGCTTTTGCATCAATCTTGGATTTTAAATTGTATCAAATGGATGTTAAGAGCGCTTTCTTAAATGGTTTTATCCAAGAAGAAGTATATGTTGAACAACCACCTGGCTTTGAAAATTTTGAAAAACCAGACCATGTTTTTAAACTCAAAAAGGCTCTATATGGTCTGAAGCAAGCTCCCAAAGCTTGGTACGAAAGATTGAGCAAATTCCTACTCAATCATGATTTTCAAAGAGGGAAAGTTGACACTACACTTTTTATAAAGAGGTCAAAAGATGACATCTTACTCGTGCAAATTTATGTGGATGATATCATTTTCGGTGCTACTAATGAATTGCTTTGCAAAGAGTTTTCAAGTATTATGCAGAGTGAGTTTGAAATGTCAATGATGGGAGAACTCAACTTCTTCCTTGGGCTTCAAATAAAACAAACAAACAACGGCATCTTCATATCTCAATCAAAGTACTGCAAAGAACTACTCAAAAGATTCGAAATGGACAAAGCAAAAGAAATGTCCACACCAATGAGCACCCCATGTTACTTAGACAAAGATGAAGAAGGTAAACCGGTAGAACTAAGCAAATATCGAGGTATGATTGGCTCTCTTCTCTACTTAACTGCTAGTAGACCGGACATCATGTTTAGTGTTTGCATGTGTGCTAGGTATCAAGCAAACCCAAAAGAGTCACATTTAGTAGCTGTCAAAAGAATAATGAGATATCTGGTAGGCACTCAAAATGTTGGTCTGTGGTACCCAAAAGGCGCCACATGTAGCCTTATTGGATATTCGGATTCTAACTTTGCAGGATGTAAGTTGGATAGAAAAAGCACTAGTGGAACATGTCACATACTAGGTAGTGCATTAGTCTCATGGCACAGTAAGAAACAAGTCAGTGTTGCACTGTCAACTGCTGAAGCAGAATATGTTGCAGCAGGGAGTTGTTGTGCACAAATCCTCTGGATGAAGCAACAACTTCTTGACTATGGTATAAATTTAGATCATATCCCTATAAAATGCGACAATACCAGCGCCATCAATCTTACAAAGAACCCCGTCCAACACTCTAGGACCAAGCATATAGAGATAAGACACCATTTTCTTAGAGATCATGTCCAAAAAGGGGATTGTGTAATCGAATCTGTTGAATCCGCAAAACAGCTGGCTGATATTTTTACAAAACCTTTACAGAAAGAAAACTTCTTCTTCATTCGAAGAGAACTTGGAATCATTGATTCCTCTTCATGCTGTTAGATTCACAAGTTTATAACATGTTGCCCTCTTTGATCATGACAAAAAGGGGGAGAAGAATAGTGTTTTTATATTCAGCATGCATTTACATTCACTCGCATACAGTCAATAAAACAGGGGGAGCATCATGATAGGGGGAGTATTTTATATGCATTATCTGTTTGAACTAACCTCCCACCTTGAAGATGAGTTAGTGTTTTGTCATCATCAAAAAGGGGGAGAATGTGGATACCTTGTATTGCAGGTAAACTAATATTGCAGAATATGTTTTGATGATGAAAAAGGCAAAGGTAAAGTTGATTGCCAAAAGTAAAGAAAAGTGACTAAACATCCAAGTCACAATCCAAGACAAACAAGCTCAAGAATTGAAGATTCAAGTTTAAGGGTAGTCCTTAGGGTTTGGGTGTGTCTTAGGAAAAAGTGTAAGCTCTTTCAAAGGTCAGCTCGTATATCAAAGTCTCACACACTCACAAGTTTTTCAAAGATGCATGCATACTTACGTAAACATACCTATCATCTTTAAAAAACATAAAATCGATTTTCTCATGCATAAACATACATCAAAATCGATTTTCAGGTAAAACAGAAAAGGAAGAATCGATTGTCAGGTCATGTATTTTCAGTACATAAATCGATTTCTGAGCCAAACTTTTTAGGGGAAGAATTGATTCCCACTCTTTTGCACTTAACTGAGAATCGATTCCCACATGTCTCAGGCAAGCTGAGAATCGATTCATACATATTTTCACTAAGTATAGAATCGATTCCTAGCTCTCCAGGGTACTCAAGAATTGATTGTCTCTATTTTTCAAACAAAGATAAATCGATTCCTCACTTAAATAAATCGATTCCTAGATCAAATGTATTCAACAAAGAATCGATTCCTACAATATTTTCAACGTAAACTTAATTTTCTCATAGCCTATAAATAGGCATGCTTCACGTTCATTTTCACAGAACAACCTATTTTCACGAATCAGAGAACTTTTTGAGAAAAACTCTTTACGCTTTTACTTTTGCTCGTCACGCACCGATGGTCCGTCTGAGCTGATCTGTTGCTAAGAGTTAGTTGGGGTTGCATTCTTCAAGTTGTAATATCTGTCTTCATTAGAGGTATTTCTGTCTTTACAATTGTTTATTATTTAATTGTTGTGTTTTGTTCTTGGGAGTGGGGTATCTCTCTAGGGTAGCTGCATGTACTAGGAAGTGGGGTATCTTTCTAGGGCAGTTAATTGTAACAGGGGTGGGGTATCTCTTGTTATTATATTGTTAGATTTGAGGGCTCTCCATAGGTGGGGTATCCTAGGAGGAGAGTGCCTGAGTCTGTAAAGGTTTTCCAAGGCACCTGTAAGCCTTGTTGTTTTGGTTAGTGGAAAATCTCACAAGGGTGTGAGGACTGGACGTAGGTCACTAGGAGGTGACCGAACCAGGATAAATCTCTACGTGCTTTACTGCTTTCCTGCTTTACTGTTATACCGCTTTACTGCTTTATATTCTAATTCCTTCGCTTCCACTTAACCTGCGCGAAAATTGATCTAAGTCATTGAAAAGGGGAAAAACGTTTTCGAAAGATCTGAAAAGTTTTAAATCTCAATTCACCCCCCCTCTTGAGACTGAAGCCACTTGGTAACAGTATATGGCTCTTCCAACTGTGTAATCTCCCATATGCCAGACCTTTTACCGAGTCTGATGACACACCTCCACAAACAGTGTTCGTGCACACAAAAAACAATCCATCTAGTTGTATTAGATGCATCGACTCTAAAATCAAGTGATTTGTGGAGGTGATATGTCTGGATGAAGTGTTGGGCTAATTCTTTTGTGGCAAATTTCATTCCCTTCTGGAGTTGGTTGGGGTCTTCATTGGCTAACTCGAGGTTCCTGTCCATGGAATGGCCATACTCAGCATCATCAGCTTCCGTGTTGTCAGCTGTGATGTTTACAAAATGTGGGACAGGCTCATGGAATGCAACAGTATTGTGGGGGTTGCTACAATTTGTTCCTCAGCGTCTTCACGCTGAAGAATATCATCCTCATTTTCGCTAAATTCGCTAACTTCTTCGTTATGCACACCATGAAGTATACTAATAGGTGGGGTGGTGTTTATGTCAAAAGGGTTTTGTGAGGCTAATGGAATGGATTCATGGTGAAGTGTTTGAGCTGGTTCTTCATAAGGCATGTGACTCTGGGATGATGAAGGATTTAATTGATGGTAAGTTGATAGAGTGAAGTCAGGGTATGGGGTTTCTGTTTGTTGAGAATAAGGTATGGTGAATTGTGAAGAAGATTGGAATCGCCTAAGTTGGCTGCGTTTGTGTGTAGTTTGAAGGAGCATCAACCAAATATGCATATACTTCTGTTGTAGATACACCTAAGTGTTTACATGTCTTGAATTGTTCTAACATAAGATCGGCATCATCATTAGAAGTGAGATGCAAATCGCCGTAAAATTTGTGGCCAGTTGTGAGAGTTATGGGGTAACGGTAGATAAGACTAGAAACCATTTTTGAATAGTCAGAAGAGATTTTTCTCTCAATGGCTTGTCTAAGTTGATCTAATGTGAATTTAGACTTAAGTTTGAGAAGAAATGTGTTATCGCACCTAAAAACAACACCCTCTGTGTTTGTGTTTTCAACGACACCGTTGTAAAAACCTGTGATAAACACTGGAGCCATTTTTGTGTGCAAGGCGGGGCAAGAGAGTCAGAAGAGGATTGGGGGTGTTGGTGTGGTGAGTGACAAGACTAAGAGTCCCTATTTATAGATGGTGGGGTGTTTCCAACGAGAAAAAAATGGACGGCCCAGATCTTGCCGACAAATTTCAATGGCCCAGATTGCACCATGCATAGTGAATAGTGAATAGTGAAGCGTGAATAGTGAAAAGTTCAATCGACACTAATTAACGGCCCAGATTTTGCCGCCAAATTTCAATGGCCCAGGTTGCACCATGCATAGTGAATAGTGAATAGTGAACTGTGAATAGTGAAAACTTCAGTTGACTTCTGAACTGTGTTTTATTATTTTTTCTTTTTCTTGTATATTAATTTAAATAAATTTAATTCAATTAATTTGATTAATTTAGAAAATTAATATTGTTAATTCTAAATTAATTATAAATATTTTTTGTGAAAAAAAATTTTGAACACATTAATGTATTTAAAAGTGTCGGCAAATACATTAATGTGTTCAAATATTTGTTTTCACCAAAAAAAATCAACTTAATATTTATTTATTACTAAATACATTAATGTTGCTGACACTTTTGGACGCACGAGATCTTATCGACACTTTCAATACACTACTGTGTTCAAATATTTATTTTCACCAAAATATTTATAATTAATTTAGAATTAACAATATTAATTTTCTAAAGTGTCGGCAACATCAAGACCAATGAAAAAATATTGGTTATTACCTTTGAATTATCCCATGTTTTTAGTTTTATTTCGGTGAGGACAAAAAATTGTAGCGTTAAAATAATGTGAGAGTGAGAAGTAAGGTAGAGTTTTTTTTGGTGAAATAGATGTAATTTAGGTACTGCGAAACAGAAGGGTATTTTAGTAAAAATGAATTTACATTTGGTACTGCGGAGGGTGCCAAACGGAAGGGTATTTTGGTAAAACTGAATAAATTAGGTACTGCGGATGGTGGCAAACTTTTTTTTTTTAATTAATAAAAAAACTGTTTGTTTTGTAGTGCAAAAAATTAGTTTTTTACTATGTTTTGACCAGTTTTAATCATATATTTTTATTTTTTTATTTAAAAAAAAATATCTACCGTGTAGAAGAGGTATAAAACTATCGTGTTGAGTTATGAAATATGACATACAGATTTAGTTTGAACATGTATTATAATCGTAAAGAACACTAAAAAACTGTTTGTTTTGTAGTGCAAAAAATTAGTTTTTTACTATGTTTTGACCAGTTTTAATCATATATTTTTTTTCTTTTATTTAAAAAAAAAATCTACCGTGTAGAAGAGGTATAAAACTATCGTGTTGAGTTATGAAATATGACATACAGATTTAATTTGAACATGTATTATAATCGTAAAGAACACTAAAAAAACACGGATTACATTGATTGAAAAGTGGATTACAACAACGTTGAACTAGTCTAGATTGCGGTTTGAACTAGTCTAGATTGTGAAGAAGATGGAGTCTCCTGAGTTTGCTAAACCGACGCAGTCTGATAAATACATGTGCTGGTTTCTAAAAAAATCAAGGCCATACATTTCAGTCGACCAACATCTAAGGGATCCACGTGGTCTTGCAAATGTCGGTGATGTGGTTGAAGAAGATGAACAAGACGTGCCAGCTCCCCCAACAACTCAAACCGAACGTCTAGAACGTAACCGTAATCGACATCAACGTGCACCACCAACTCAACAGAGGACCCAAGAAGACGTGCCTCACCGCCACTCTATCTCCCACACACTAACATTCCAAGAAGATGTGCCTCACCGCCACTCTATCTCCCACACACCAACATCGGCATTTAACGAACCATACAACCAGTCAGTAGAACATACTCCTTTTCAAAATACATATCGACATTCTACGACCGAAAGGGACCCCGATATGTTCTATGAGTGCTTTGGGGTCCAACCCGGCTCTGCGCAATCTGTGGCGTTGCTTCGTCAAATTCAAGAGCAGGCCGGCGGTGCTACTTCTTCATCAGTTCCCCAATATTTTCCAGAGCCACCGCCCCCTGCCCCTACTGAGGAAAAACAGTAACCACCACATCGGCATCAACGTCCACGGTGTGTCCCCAAACCTCGACAGTGTGGAACTGGGTCTCATCTTCTTCGTTAATTTTTTTCTGTACTGTCTTTTTAAATTATCAGTGTGGAACTGTCTTTAGTTTAATTTATCAATTATTGTAATTTTAAATTAACTAAGTTATTAATTTTAAGGTTTTAATCTTATGTGACATTTTTTACATTTGGATCAATAATTTACTCTTTTGTCTTTAATAGTGCTTTGTGCAGATTGCACATTGTAAAGTGTACATTGTGCAGAGTGCATAGTGCATAGTGCATAGTGCAGAGTGCACTATTACAGTGTGCATTGTGCATAGTGCACTGTTAAAGTGTGCATTGTGCAGAGTGCAGAGGTCTTAATTTCTTTAATGGTCTAGATTTTTCCGACACAATTTAACGGCCTAGATTTTGCCGACACTATTCAACGGCCTAGATTTTGCCGACACTATTTAACGGCCTAGATTTTGCAGATACTGACTCTAAAATCAACAGTTAAGATATTCCAAAATCAACAGCTTACATACGATCACCCCTATTATAAATACACTCTCACATTACACTCAAAGCACACCAACAGTTTACCCTTAACCTATATTTCTGATTCATCTTCTCATCTCTGGTTCTTCCCAAACACTATCGCCCAACCCGCTGAAATGGAATGGCAGTTGTGCCCAACCCAGTACTCAAATGACAAATTCTTAACCGCCCTTCATCACAGTGGAACTGTAACCACCAATGAACATGGTGTTGTCTTTCGTTGTCCTAATCATATCTTCTGTAGGATGAATAAGGACATCACATTCGCGTAACTCAAGGAGAAGGCTGAGAGGAAGATACGGCCAGAGGGAGGGTGGCGTAAAGACGTGGAGCGTATCTGTTACAGAAAGTACAATTGTGGAGATGACGGGGCATACAGGTATTCCGTCATGGAGATCCGAAGCGACGACGACGTTCGCGCAATGATGGAAGCTCATGCTAACATTCCAATGGGACGTAGTATCTTGGAGCTGTACTTGGACACAATAGCACTCCGGAAGAAATCATTCATCTTCTGCGACCACCCCCACCACAACAAATCATACCGGAAAGAGTCATCAACCACTACTGTACACTTCACTGCCAGGCCCATGTTCTGTACAGGGAAGAAGATGGTGTGTATTTTAGTGGTCCAAACACCATTTATTCCAGGCTTAAGAACAACATCACCTTCGCCGAACTGAATGAAAAACTAACGGAAAAGGCGCAGCTGGAGGGTGAGGAGCAAACAATCACTCGTATTGTTTATCGCTTCCCCCGGATCGGCGAACGTAATCAAATTCGGTGGGGCCTAATGACTATCAAGAGCGACGACGACGTTCGACAGATGTTTCAGCACCATGAGATGTTTCAACCTCATACTCGGAGTCCTATCGAATTGTGCGTCGAAATCAAAATTTCCGCTGATGAGATCATCCGTCGGGTTTTCCCTCCAGCGTAAAATGTTTGGTGGAATTAGTTTCAATCATGTTTTCCTCTTCTTGTATTTCTGCAATTTTTGTTGTTTATTTCAGTCTTTTTTCTATATTATATTATGTTCAAATTTTTAATCTCTTAATTTTTTTCGTAAATATTAACGTAATTTTTTGAATTAACAATACTAATTTTTTAAATTAATTAAATTAATTAAATTAAATTTATTTAAATTAAAATAGAAGAAAAAAATAAAAAAAACACAGTTCAGAAGTCACCCTAGTGGGGGGCGACTTCTGAACTACATATGAAAAAAAATTACAATTTTTAGTTCAGACGTCACCCTGGTGGGGGGAGACTTCTGAACTAAAAATTGGATGTGTGCTAGTTTGGTAAATAATCTAAAAAGTGTGCTATTTTGGTATTTAATTTTTTTTGGGCTACGGTAGTCAAATTGCCCAATTTTTGCTCCCCTCAGTCTGGGTCCTAGATCCATCGGGTGCCTTCTACTTGGGAAGTGGTCTGCCTAAAGTCACATTTTGTATTTGCTATCACTAGCTTCTTAATGCTACTTGCTATCAAGCTTAGACCTCAAACCTGTAACATGTTGAAGCCATTTTATAGAAAGAAACAAATCTCCCAAGTCAAAACCTCCCCCAACTTTCAATATTTCTTTGACAGCTGATATAAATTTTTCTTGATCTTTGCATTTCTTGCCAAAGGCAGTTCTTGAAACAATAGAAATTATTGAAAAAAGGACAGGTCGAGTGAGGTTGATTGGTGATCCATTCTTTGAAGCAATCCATTTGACAAGACTGGGGAGCTCTTCTTCTCTACACTTCCAGGTGGTGATAAATTTGGGATATAGATGACATATTGGTGATGGGAAAAAATATAGGTATGGAAGGATCCATGGCTAAAAGGGCAAAAGGAAGCTAGAGTGAAGTCACCCGTAGCTACTGGTTTTGCGCATTTGAAGGTGGCGACCGACTTGATTGATAATTCAAATGAGGGGTGGTATATTAGTTTAATTGACTCACTTTTTGTAGCAAATGAGCCAAACATTATTAAAAAAAGGGTAAAATATGTTTTTAGTCCCTACAAAATTGGGTCTTTCTAAGTTTAGTCCCTACATTAATAAAATAGACTTTTTGGTCTCCATCTTATTTTTCCATTTTCATTATTAGTCTCAGACGTTAAATTGTGCTGAATGGGCAAACAGAATGTTGACACAGTATCGCCTAGGTGGCATTTTAATTGATGTGGCACTATGTGTTTGTCCATGTGGCTTGTTTGTTTTTTTATTAGGATTTAGGTCATCTTCCCCAAATCATCATCATCAAAATCCCCCATTTCCACCGCCCCACCACCATCAAAACACCCCCCAAGTGAAGTGAAGGAAGTTGGTGGTGGATAATAATGTTGATAACGGTCAGAAAAGCTTCCTGTTCTCCACGCTGTGTTTGGCTTAATCATGTCATAGCAAAATCCTCTAAACCATCTTCCATTTGCCAACGCCCAAGCCAGTTTCTCTTTTCAGAGAAGACCCAACTTCACCACCATCAGCCATTCATGGAATCCCTCCCATCTCTCTACTAGGTAAATGCTGCCAAATGTTATCTCTTTTTTAACACATTTTTTCAATTGAGTGGAAACTGTTGAAAAGAATAATATGTTATAATGTTGCTTTTTTGATTGAGTGATGCTTCTTCATTCACTGCAACAAGGTTATACTTCAACAGTTTTTGTTAACTAATTGCTTCGTTATTGTAACCAGTGAATGTCTTGCATGTCTAACTCTGATTCTGAAACTGATCTATTTTCATTTTAGTTGCGTGAGGTTGAGGAAGCCATGAGAGGGAGAAAGCTCGTTTGGATCTCTGACTCCGGCCACCACACAAATTCAATTCCGAAACTACAACAGCACGCGATTGACTCCTGAAATTCCCAAATCCCAATCGATTGACTCTTCAAATCCCCAAATCCCAATTGATTGATCTCAAATACGGAAAGGGGGAAAATGGATATCCGAAATCCTTGAGCTATGTCCAACGAAAAGAATCTGGTTGGGAGGTTTCGACTTTTGAGACACCGGAAAAGGCCGTGGCAGCATACAACGTGGCAGTATTTTAGCGTTTCAACATACCATGCACGCAGAAGGATTATTGTTGCGTTCCAAACCCCATACGCATAGATGCACACACGGCTGCTTGAATGTAACAGTGAAGATGCTATTTCACGGTGGCAGAGAAAAATGGAACGTACTTGTAACGTGGATGCTCAACGTAATCATCTAGCAATGGATTGTTGGGTTATATGGAAGAAACGTAATATTATAGTATGGGATAATCAAGACCTTCCATCACGTGTTGCAGTGGGTTGTGCTTTGGAATATCTTGCTAGTTGGGAAATTAGAAAGTTGAAGCATGGAAGTGGCTTGGTACAACAACAAATAATAGCAAATAATGGACACTGCTGGACTAAACCAAATGGAGGTGAGCTTAAGTGTAATGTGGATGCTGATTTATTTAACCATGAGGCAAAATATGGTATTGGAATATGTATTTGGGATGACAATAGTGAGTTTGTTAAAGCTAAAACAATGACTTTACCGGTGTACTCCTCCCTTAAGAAGCTGAAGCTATGGGGCTCAAGTATGCAATTGAATGGTCGAGAGAATTGGACTTTCATTCGGTTATCATTGAACTTGATTGTCTTCAAGTGGTAAATGGAGCTAAAGGTTCCAACATACTCAAGTACTCAACAATGATTTAGGGGCCATTCTTTCTTATTGTAAAGCTCTTTTATCCAATTGTCAAAGTGTTAAGGTTAGCTTTATTAGGAGACAATCAAATCTCGTTGTTGATACTCTTGCAAGGGCGTCGAGCTTGTATACTAGTCCCCAAGTCTTTAATTATAGACCAACCTGTATTTAGACTATTATCATGAATGAAATACACTAATTTTTCTTGTGTCAAAAAAAAGATATTATATATTCGGCTTCATCCAAATAGCTGACTTGGTTGTACCAATGTAATGCTTCGGTTAGAAGTAGTCACATGTTATTATTCCTTAGTCGCACAATATAAATTATTAGAACTAAGATTGATCATTCATATTCATAGTACAATTAGTATTTATTGTATCTATCAGCCTTGTGTGATGTGATTTAGACACACAAATTCAACATGGTATCAAAAGAGTATCATCCTCCGTGATCGGTCTAGTCCTTTGTTCTCTGCTGTTCGAGGTTGTCTGCAGCCACCACAACCACCGTTACGACGGTTTTTGCTCTCCACCCGTGTATCTCTTTTTCGATATGATCTCTTCAATTTATTGTGAGAACAATTTGTTGGTGGGAATAATGCTAACAATCAAAAATAGAAAATCATTAATAAAATTAATTTTGAATGACATACACAATAAATAACAAGGACAGGGTAAATTCATCATTGCACAAGTCTCCAAGGCGTGTATGACACTAAGCTTTAGGTTCGATTTGCCCCCAAAAATCACTCTAGATTGGATGCAATAGGATGACCAGCGAATCTCCTTTAGGATACAATGGATTTCCTTGACATGGTCTGCACACCCACACCTGCATGGCCTGCAGGAGTCAGATGAAGCGAGTGAAGAGCTTCGACCCGGTGATTCATCTGGCCAGTAGGACGAATCTGGAGACATCTGAGGCGAGCTTAGTGGAGACCTGGATCCTCGACCTCAGCGTCGAGGTGGGGAACAGTGGTAGAGCCCGCGCCAAACCAGTGAGCTATGACGCCTCGATGCCACGGTCCTCTAGGGAGGCGACCTGGCGCGATGACGTTTGAAATTGGTTATGGTGCTGGCTCTTACAACCGCCATCTCTACCTCCACTTGGGATAGACGTGCTTCCTGGTGTTCGAGGTTCTTGGTTCTGTTGTCAAGAAAGTTGATCAGTTGTCGAACGACGTCCGCTGGGGTCGGAACCACCTTTGTAGGAATCAGCGGAGGCGGAGGAAATGATGGACTTCCTTCAGCAGGGAGGGTCTCGACGTAAAAACCCTCCGGGGTCGGAATGGGCTGAGGTTGAAGCTCCCCCACTTGCAAAACCCGAGGTTTCCCTTGGGTCGAGGGTCGAGTTCGAGGTTTCATGAAAGATGAGAGTGAACGAGTGAATGAAAGGTGAGAAGTAGTCCCACTGCGGTCGGCAATATTCTGTACCTTTCTCTACCTTGGGTGTGCCGAGTTGAGAAGTCGGTAGGTGGTTGTTTTGAGGTTGTCCACTCTTGCCCTGAGCCGGAGTGAGGGGAAGGGGGTTGGTACCTACAAACACTCTGATGACATCAACAAGTACATCTCTAAAATGGTGATCTGTAAGTACATCTCTAAACGCTCAAAGAGCCGTGAGGCCTGCCCTGACCCTGGTGAGCCCCCGGAGCCCAACTCACCTAAACATTTTCCAATAAAAAAAATATCAAATATAGATTATCATATCATATAAACTTAACCCTCAAAACCCTCCAAAATTTCCCACCTAAACATACGCAAACTGCCACCATTTTAGCAATAATACATTTGATTTTATAGCTTTTGTCTATGTTGACATCGTGTCCATTTTGAACAACTTTTTCTATAAACCAACCAATATAGAATAACCTCTGCCGTTTGAGAAAATTATAACTTTGTTTTTTTCTTTTGCTTTTTTCTACGTTCACATGATCTAGTCCATTTTGTATATTCTTATCTTATCCATTTTGTACTATTGTTTTCTCTAAAAAAATATACATCACCAACCGACTATGTAAACATTGGAGTTACAAAACCGAGTTTTTCATCAAAAAACTAGAGAACCTTGTTGTTTCAAGTCTCCACCATGGATTTTCAAATCCTAAACTTTACATCCATTTTCACCCTTTTCATATTTATGTTTATAGCATACAAAATAGTAACCAAGAAATCCGATTCAATTCCAAATATACCACCAGGGCCATGGAAGCTACCTATCATAGGAAACATACACAACCTTATTGGTTCACTACCACATCATCGTTTAAGAGATTTATCATTAAAACATGGTCCCTTAATGCATCTCAAACTTGGAGAAGTTTCTACAATTATTGTTTCATCCACAGAATATGCTAAAGAAGTGTTGAAAACTCATGATATTAATTTTGCATCAAGGCCTTCTATCTTAGCTTCAACCTGTTAGAGAAGAAGAGCTAACTCAACTCATTAAATGGATAGCTTCAAAAGAAGGGTCACCTATTAATTTCACCAAAGAAGTTTTTTCTACAATTTCTACAATCACTTCAAGGACAGCTTTTGGGAAAAAGTGTAAGGATCAACAAAAATTTATATCAATTATAAAGGAAGGTACTGAAGTTGCAGGAGGATTTGATTTGGGAGATTTGTACCCTTCTGCTAAATGGCTTCAACATATTTCTGGATTGAAGCCTAAGCTTGAAAAATTGCACAAAGAATCTGATGGGATAATGCAAAATATTATTGATGAGCATAGGGAGGCTAAGTTAAGGAGTAGTGATGAAGATTTAGAGGAAGATCTTGTTGATGTGCTCTTGAAACAGGATTGCTTAAGTGATGATAGTGTCAAAGCTGTGATCATGGTAAGCATTTTAATTCTTCCAACTGGTACACTTTCTTTTATGCTATGATGACTTTGAAATTTGTTAGGTCACTTTTACATAAAGGTGGACATTTTGTCAAAAGTAAAGAGTAAATTATTTAGTAGTGTTTAGGTTACTACCATTTGGCATAGAAAAATGGGTAAAATCTATACCACTTAGCAAATTTTACTTTTTCTAATTTATGGATTGATTTTTTTCTTTCTTGTCCCTTAATTCTCCAGCTAAATTACCTTCAATCGATAGATCCTCCTGATTGAGTTGTTGGATTTTTCTAATCCCTGGCCTTCATATGTTTCTTCATTTTGGGTTGAGCCTCTTCTGGGTTTACCCATGTGATAAATGTTGGTGTATCATTTGTACTCTATTACATGAGTAAACTTTTGCCTTCTCAAAAGGAAAAAAATGTTAGCAGAAGAGTATGTTATTTTTAAGCTAGTATTAATAAGTAGCCATGTACAATAATCATCTATTTACACTTGGTACCGAATAATATCAATGTTATATATTGTGTACCATACTCTTTAAATTATTTTTGAAACTTTTCAATGAACTTAACTTGATCTTGTGAATTTTGAAGGATATGTTTGGAGGTGGAACTGAGACATCATCTACTACCATAACATGGGCAATGTCAGAACTAATGAAAAATCCAAGAATAATGGAAAAGGTACAAGCTGAAGTAAGAGAGGCATTTCAAAACGAAGGAAAACCCAATGAAAGTGACATAGAGAAACTAAAATATTTAAAATGTGTTGTGAAAGAGACATTGAGATTACACCCTCCTGCTCCATTATTACTAAGAGAATGTGGACAAGCTTGTGAAAAAAATGGTTATCATATACCATTCAAAAGCAAGGTGATAATCAATGCTTGGGCAATTGGAAGAGATCCAAATCATTGGAGTGAGGCTGAAACTTTCTCTCCTGAAAGGTTTCTTGAAAATTCTATAGACTTCAAGGGGAATAATTTTGAGTTCATTCCATTTGGTGCTGGAAGAAGAATGTGCCCGGGTCTAAATTTTGGTTTGATCAATGTTGAGTATCCACTTGCATTATTGATGTATCACTTTGATTGGAAACTTCCAAATGGTATGAAAACTGAAGATTTAGATATGACTGAAAATTTTGGATCAGCAGTTCCAAGGAAACATGATTTGTACATGATTCCAATCACTTATCGTTCTTAGCATACCATACTCACAACATTTGAAGTTTTGTGATTGGAAAAAGTAATAGAGGGAAGGGAGTTAGTAAGGGGATTGGTATTATAGGGGAGGGGGGTATTCATAAGTATATTCATTGAGATTTCTAGGTGGTAGGCTCATAGAAGAGCTTTTCTTTTTCTCAGTTCATTATTTGTTTTTTTCTTATTGTAAGGAGCATTGCTCCGGTCCATAGTTGTTTGAACTTCTATTTATTATAAGTATTCCTTTACTCTTTTTAGAGAAATGTCAATATTTTCTTAGCAGCAAAATATAGTATATAGTATTTATTGAGAGTAGAAGGCTTACTCCAACCCACAAACGAGGTCTCGTAACAAATAACCCCTTAGTTACAAACAAAAATTACATCCTCGTAATTCACTCTAGTGGTGCAACTTGACACTCTTAGTACAAACTATTACCACCACTTTCTGGACCCCATTGCCAAGATAAAACCATGATCCCCTCAAAAAGACTCAACCTTGAAGAACTATGTTTAAAATATGCATCTATTCCTTAATTCCCAAGCGGCCTTACGGTATGCCATATCAAAATCAAGTATTTTCTCTTACGGCCTAAAAGGAAAGACCACGGAGAAAAGGTGGAGTACAGAGTCCTAGTCTGAATTTTGGAGTCTTACCCAATTGGTATTAGAGCTCCAATCTTTGAGCTGTCATACATCTTGTTTTGATCTCTTCACAACTGATAGGATCATAAATAAAGAAAATGTAGGGAGGGAAATTAAATATATGAGATGTAGGGGATTATGGCTTACGGAGGGAAATGGTTGTAACCAATTTGCTCATGTGGCAAATTGGAGGGAAAATGAGAGAGCTAGTTGAGTATATAAATAGTAGTGGGAGGGAATTGAGAAGGCAAGCAAGAATTGAGAATATACTTAGAGTCTTTGGAAGATATTAGGCCTCTCGAAGTGCCTCGGGGAGAGTTAGGCTTCTAGAAGTGCCTAGTTTATCATTTACGTCATTGTAATTTTCGTTTTCCACCATCAGTATACAGTTTCATTGTTCCCTTATTTCCATTATTCTTCCATTTTAGAGATGAGAAATTCATGTTCTTATCAATTGGTATCAAAGCGCTCGATCCTGAGTGCTCAACGAGATAACAGAGTCGCTGCCTTGGAAGAATTTCTGGAAAAACAAGCACAGCACAGCAAACCAGAATGGAAGGCGGAGCTTGACAAAATCAAGCGACACTTGGAACGAAGAAGATGGAGGTGTGATGAACTTTCGGAAAAAGATTTCGAGATCTATTTAGATATGAAATTGCAGTGGTTACAACAATTTTATGTTGCTGCAAATTCAAGCAAATCAGAAAAGAAAAACAACGATACGAAAGAAGAGGAATGGAATGAAAATCTTGAGGAAGGTTGGAAGTTCCAGAAATTAGATGTGATTGTGAATCACGAAGACCAGAAGAAAGAAGACGAGCCTGAGAAGATCCAGAATGGAGGTGAAGCACCGACGTCGTACTGTGCAATAACCATGACGGAGACGAGGCATTTTCATAACCCGACTGAGTATTTCTTCTCTCTCACGACTGAAGAATGCGATCTGGACGCAGGAAAGAAGGGATCGAGGCCAGGAGAAACGCCAGAGGGAGCGGAGATGGATGGTGGTGAGGAAGAGTCGCCGAACGAAACTACGCTGGAGGATTCGCCGGAAGAAACGTTGACGGAGGAACCGCCACCGGACCGTGGCAGATTCAAGGCGGAGATGGGGACATTTCACGATCTTTGGGTAGTGGGGAGGTATGGTTCAGATCGGGTTTGTGACAGGGAATGCGATCTCATTCGCAAGGTTGTGGAGTGCGACAGAGAGGAGGAAGTGGAGATAGCTGGAAGGATCAGAGAGGGCAGGGAGGTGCGACGTGACAGAAAGGAATCACCGAAGGAGAACACTGGTGGGTGGACGGCGACGGGAGGCGGAGCTGCGACGGAGGAGTGTGTCTTCTCTCTGGTGGCAGTGAGTTGCGATACAGAGAGAGAAGAGAAAACGGTTAGGGTTGGATGGAGCTCTAGCCAATGGGATCTGATGCGTAAGTCATTGGGCCAGGCCCAATATCTGCTATTCACACCTACACAATTCAACAATATGGAGAGTGTGTTAGAAATAACAAAGGACATGAGCCCAGAAAAGAAGAACAAGACTGATCGGAGTTTTAAGAAAGTGGATCTCACTTTTAATCCAATGGGCCAGACCCACAAGTTTATTATTACACCTACCATATTTACTAATAGTGGAGAGGTGTTGAAAGTAGAAAAAGAAATGGACCAAATGAAGCTTATGGGGTTTGATGGGGTTCAAAATCCAGATCTGACCATGGATTTTAAAGTTAATGCAAGTGTACTTGGGTTTGTTGGTGCTCCTAAAATTGATGTGGATGTTTGAGCTACTGTTGTCTCATTTAGCAAAAATAGAGAAGCTACAATACTCTATGGTTTGCTCAAAAATACAGCTGAAAAGGGTAGGAGTTATAGCTATGGTTTGCAGCTACGATTCAACGGGCTGGTGGGGGTTGACAGGATTTGGGGAAGTGTTTTACGGTTGCTGTTCAAAGGACTTGTTAAAAGAATCAACTTGCTAGTGGAGGATGGTAGAAGCTACAACAATGGTTTTGGGAAATTAATAAATACTTCAATCTTGCTAATGTTTCCACTTATCCGGAAGTGGGATCCAGGTGGCATTCAACAAGGGAAGAGAGGCTTGAATGTGGTACAACTGTATGAGCCTGGGAACATCACATGCAAGCTGAGTGATATATTGTCATACGGTGCTTTGCGTTTTATTACAAATACCATAGTAAATGGAATGTATTATTCCTATCATAATAGTGCTCCAAGTTCAGAGAGAGTCAAATTGTTTCAAACTGATGAAGATCCGTCCTTGATGGAACTTTTGTTTCAATATGGTAGATATCTGCTATTTTTTTGTTCGCATCCTGGAACTCAGGTGGCAAACCTACAGGATA
Source organism: Astragalus membranaceus (assembly GCA_039519185.1). Lineage (NCBI taxonomy): Eukaryota > Viridiplantae > Streptophyta > Magnoliopsida > Fabales > Fabaceae > Astragalus > Astragalus membranaceus. The sequence continues at coordinate 105,296,943 of CM076848.1, read as the reverse complement.
TATGGAACAAAGATCTTGAGCCTGCATGGGATGCTCAACACTTGAACAGTAATCTACAAATTAAGTATTGGCCTTCCCTTTCTTGCAATCTACATGAGTGTTAAGAGCCACTATTTGATTACATTTCCTCTTTGTCAATGAATGGTAGTAAAACTACAAAGGTGAACTAGTAGCTAATGGGAGGTATTATACTGCCATCAATTCATCAAAATCCCTTGTTCCGACACTTGAAACTTTTGATGGGCTTAAATATGTTTTAGGCCCCTGTAAATATAGGGTGTTTTGGTTTAAGCCCCTGCAAATTTTTTTTTGCAAATAAGCCCTTGCAAAATACAACATTTTGATTTAGGCCCTTCTGTTAGTCAAAAATTACAAAAAAACACAGTTGACTAAACCAACTCTATAAGCGCTTCATACAGCACAACAACAAACTTCAATTACAAAAAAACTGGTGACACAAATATATGGGATTAGATCTGTTCGTTTTAATGAAGATCTGAGTATTGAAGATCTGAGAGAGAGAGAGAGAGAGAGAGAGAGAGGAAGAAGAAGCCATGGGTGATGGGCTTTTAGCAAAACACTTCATTTTGCAAGGGCTTTTAGCAAAACACTTCATTTTGCAAGTGACTTGGCATGCCAAATAAGTATTTAAAATAAATAAAAATTAATATTAAATGACACGTAAGATTTCTGTTAGTCAACTGTGTTTTTTTGTAACATTTGACTAATAAAAGGGTCTAAATCAAAATGTTGTATTTTGCAAGGGCTTATTTGCAAAAAAAAAATTGTAGGGGGCTTAAACCAAAACACCCTATATTTGCAAGGGCCTAAAACATATTTAAGCCAACTTTGATGGGTGGAAGAGCAATTTTTGTGACAGTATTAAACTTTCTAGTAGGAGGAATTAAAACATCTTTGGACTGGAGTCCAGGCCAAGATAGGGTTGAGTCTCAAGTATGGAGTCACATAAATCCTTGTGTACAAATTGAGTATGGAAGTTCAAAGGAAGCAATTGATTTGCTTTATGTGTGGCTTATAGATGTTGTTGGTGATTCAACTACAACAAGGGAAAATTAGCTGATGGAGTTCTTGGAGAAAGATGAGGCAAATAATTCTGGTATTGCTAAGTATGAGTCGCACAAGCTTATAGTTGAACACCTTACTCATATGGTGGAGTCTTCAAGAATGGCGGTGGCGGAAACACATCACAAGCAGTGGGATCCGGGTGAACCATCCTCACCTTCTTGCATTATTGGGACATCTTGCTTCAAGCTATAGGATCATAAATAAAGAAAAGGCTTAAATACAGTTTTGGTCCCCCTATTTTGACCAATCCACGATTTTGGTCCCTAAACTTTTAATTTGACGATTTTGGTCCCCCTATTTCCCCAATTTGAAAAATCATAGTCCCCCACTTAAAAAAGTCAAAATTGAAACCCAGTTTGACTCACTCATCCTACGTGGCAGTCCACGTAGACTGCCACGTAGGCACCCCCACCCCACCCCCCACCCCCACCCCCCCCACCCCCCACCCCCCACCCCCCTTCTTCTTCCTCCCCCTCCCCGTCGCTCCTCCCCCCTTCACTGTTCCCCCTCCCACCCCCACCCCCACCCTCCACTGTTCCTCTTCCCACCCCCACCCCCACCCCCAGAGTTCGCAGAGAGAGAGAGAGAGAGTTCGCTGAGAGAGAGAGAGAGAGACGCAGAGACGCAGAGAGAACGGCGAGCGAGCGGCGAGCGAACGGCGAGCGAGAGCGATGGAGGGAGAGAGCGAGAGCGATGCGAAGGAGAGAGAGAGCGACGGTGAGCGAGAGAGAGAGGGAAATCGAGGGGGGGAGGGGAGAGACGGTGAGCGAGAGAGGGAAATCGAGGGGGGGAGGGGAGAGACGGTGAGCGAGAGAGAGAGGGAGGTGCGAAGGGAAGGGGTCACGGTGGGGGGGTGGGAGGGGTGGGGTGGGGTGGGGGGTCGGTGGTGGGGGGGTTGGGGTGGGGTGGGTGGGTCGGTGGTGGGGGGGGTTGGGGTGGGTGGGTGGGTCGGTGGTGGGGGGGTTGGGGTGGGGTGGGTGGGGTGGGGTGGGGTCGGTGGGGGGGGGGGGTGGGGTGGGGAAGACAAACAGTGGAGGGGTGGGGTGGGGGGGGTGGGGTGGGGGGGTGGGGTGGGGGGGTGTGCCTACGTGGCAGTCCACGTGGGCTGCCACGTAGGATACGTCAGTCAAACTGAGTCAAAATTGGGGTGGGGGACCTTGATTTTTCAAATTGGGAAAATAGGGGGACCAAAATCGTCAAATTAAAACTTTAGGGACCAAAACCGTGAGTTGGTCATAATAGGGGGACCAAAACTGTATTTAAGCCTAAAGAAAATGTAGGGAGGGAAATTAAATATATGAGATGTAGGGGATTATGGCTTAGGGAGGGAAATGGTTGTAACCAATTTGCCGATGTGGCAAATTGGAGGGAAAATGAGAGAGCTAGTTGAGTAGTATAAATAGTAGTGGGAGGGAATTGAGAAGGCAATCAATAATTGAGAATAGACTTAGAGTCTTTGGGAGAGATTAGGCCTCTCGAAGTGTCTCTGAGAGAGTTAGGCCTCTCGAAGTGCCTAGTTTATCATTTACGTCATTGTAATTTTCGTTTTCCACGATCAATATACACTTTCATTGTTCCGTTATTTCCATTATTGTTCCATTTTAGAGATGAGAAATTCATGTTCTTATCAACAACTTTTTTCTCCCTTAACAACTTGTCACCTTATCAACGGCTAACATTTTAGCAATAATACATTTTGATTAATATCTTTTGTCTATGTTGACATCTTGTCCATTTTGAACAACTTTTTCTAAAAAAATACATTACCAACATCGAATAACCTCTACAGTTTGAGAAAATAATAACTATGTTCACATGATGTAGTGCATTTTGTATATTCACATCTACCAACCGACTATGAAAGTTATACAATTTAAACATTTGAGTTCCAAACAGAGTTTCATCAAAAAACTAGAGAGCCTTAGTTTTAGTACCAGCTTCCACCATGGATTTTCAAATCCTCAACTTTACATCTATTTTCTCCCTTTTCATATTTATGTTTATGGCATACAAAATATTAACCAAGAAATCTGATTCAACTACAAATTTACCACCAGGGCCAAAGAAGCTACCTATCATAGGAAACATACACAACCTTATTGGTTCACTACCCCATCATCGTTTAAGAGATTTATCATCAAAATATGGTCCCTTAATGCATCTCAAACTTGGAGAGGTTTCTACGATCATTGTTTCATCCACAGAATATGCTAAAGAAGAGTTGAAAACTCATGATATTAATTTTGCAACAAGGCCTTCAATCTTAGCTTCAAAAATAATGCTTTAAGATAATTGGAGACAACTTAGGAAAATTTGTACATCAGATAATTGGAGACAACTTAGCTAGTATTTGTTATATTGTGCACCATCTACACTTCAAATCATTTTGGAAATTTTTTCAATGAACTTAACTTGATATCATGATTTTGAAGGATATGTTAGGAGGTGGAACTGAGACATCCTCTATAACATGGGCAATGGCAGAAATGATGAAAAAGGTACAAGCTGAAGTGCGAGAGGCATATCATAAAGAAGGAAAACCCAATGAGAGTGGCATATAGAGAAACTAAAATATTTAAAATGTGTTGTGAAAGAGACATTGAGATTACACCCTCCAGCTCCATTATTACTTCCAAGAGAATGTGGACAAGCTTGTGATATAAATGGTTATCATATACCATTCAAAAGCAGGGTGATAATCAATGCTTGGGCAGTTGGAAGAGATCCAAATCATTGGAGTGAGGCTGAGAGTTTTTATCCTGAGAGGTTTCTTGAAAGTTCTATAGACTTCAAAGGCAACAACTTTGAGTTCATTCCATTTGGTGCTGGAAGAAGAATGTGTCCGGGTCTAAATTTTGGTTTGATCAATGTTGACTTTCCACTTGCATTATTGATGCATCACTTTGATTGGAAGCTGCCAAATGGTATGAAAACAGAAGATTTGGATGTGACTGAGAATTTTGGATCAGTAGTTCCAAGGAAACAAGATTTGTACATGATTCCAATCAATTATCATCCTTAGTTTAACATACTCACATCCCATGGTATTGAATAATATTTTTGTATAAGATAATTTGATAGGCCTATTTGGAGATTTATAATTGGAAAAAATAATAGAGGGAAGGAACTAGAAAATGGGCCAAAGGTCATGACCGGCTATATTGCCGAAGTGTACAAAGGGGGTAATTTTGAGTACATTCCATTTGGTGCTAGAAGAAGAATGTCCGGGGAGCACATTTGCTTTGAGAAATGTTGAGCTGGGACTTGCAATGTTGTTGTTTCATTTTGATTGGAAGCTTCCCAGTGGAATCAAAAGTGAAGAATTGGACATTCACAATGAGAAGAAAAGATAAACTTTTATTGATTGCTTTGGCCTATCATCATTTGCCTGTCACATGAGGTTCACAAGAGGATACTGAAAGCTTTGGCAGCGTGCTTATGATATTTATTGTAGAGTGCTGACATCTCAGTAGAAATAAGTGGCAATAAGAGTTAACAGATATGAACATTATGCAACTTAGCTAAGTTTTGATTCCACGTCATTTCCGCAGATTTTTAAGGAGGATTAGAAGGACTGTAGTTGTGATAACTCACATTTCCTGGGTTAAAAATATAATTTAGTCTCTATAGTTTTTACTTAATATAATTTAATCTCAATATTTAAAAAACTTCAAATTAGTCCCAATGAAAGCTAGATACTAACCCAAGCATTTTAAAGGTCGCATCGGCCACATTTGTCCACAATTGCCCGCAATGTAACAATTTGAGGTCTCCGCAACCACAATTTAAAACCTTGGTAAACTGAGAAGCATAATTAAAATGGATCAAACTTCTATTCATTCCTTCACTAGCTATAATTTAAACAAATTATAAATAGTCTAATCATGTAATATTTTCTTGTTAAGAGTTATTAAAGCATTCTTCTAAGGCCTAGACTAAGAAGACATGTTGTCTTCAGTCCATAAGTATGGGATTCAAACCTAGTTCATTATTTACTCATACCAAGCTCAAGCCTCAGGAGTTTACAATACATAAGACCTTATTATCAAGGTTGCAATAATCTAATCCAATTCTATGCAGCTTGTAGGATAATGGACATTTTTTTATAAATCAATATTAGAGTAAGTTGTTGCATTTACAGATAGTTGAAGTGTTTTGGAACTGGAATCTCTTAGTTTAACTTAAAATGGGAATTACCTACGTGCCATCTATCTTACTTACACTAGTGCAAAAAAGGCCTTTTGAATCGGTTATTTGGCACATTTGGAGTCGGTTATTTGCCGATTCGAATACTGCCGATTCTAAATGTAGGGACATTTTGAATCGGTTAAATAACCGATTCAAAATATAACATTTTAAATCGGTTATTTAAACAACCGATTCGAATACTGCTGATTCTAAATATAGGGACATTTTGAATCAGTTAAATAACCGATTCTAACCGATTCAAAATACGACATTTAAAATCGGTTCTTTAGATAACCGATTCAAAATGTCCCTTTTTTTTTAAAAAAAATTATAAAAACAACCCACCAATTGTTACTATTGTTCTCTACAGATTCAGAGACACCCATTACTAGATACAAAAACAACTCAAAATTGAGTGAATCACAATGAAATGCTTAATTAATGAACCACAAAACAAATCAGTGTTCAAAATAAAACACAATATATTGCATAACATTTTCTTCAAATCATGAAGAGAATACTGGTTTGATCTAAGATACTACTAATCTCTAAAATTCAACAAATAAAGGAAATGAAGTACTAAAAGATGCCATAACAGCTTCAAGCTCTTCAAGCCCTTTCTTCTTCAATTCCTTCTTTGAAGCATTGCATTCTTTCAGTCACCTCCTGCCCTGCAGTCACCTCCTTCAGTCACCGCCAGTGCTTCTGTACACAGGAACATTTGTCACGAGCTCCTTGATGTACAATCTTCTGCACAAGGATGCTGCAAAATTCATGTTGTTTTCTATGTGATAATGACACTCCCTGAAACACAATAAAATAACAGCATTAGAAAGAAATTCGAATACTGAAGCTAATCAATGATATATTGATTTCTAGTTTTATTGCAGGAAAAACAAACAGCTACCAAACAACAGAATGAATCAGTCATAGTAGGATGAAAACATTAATAATATGGTCATTACAAGGTGTGTGTGTGTACACACACACAATCAATGGACTGAAATCAACAAGGAAAAGAATACCTCTTAGTAATTCTGACTGCGAGCTTCCATAAATATTTTAGATGGATTGAGATCTTTGATCATGTCAAATGGACTGTGTAATTGCGATCTCCATATTGTGTAAAGCCAAAAAAACATAGAAAAAAGAGAAAAAAAAAATGACTGGAGTTAGAATCAGAAAGCCAAATCGAGGAACAAACAAAACCTAAGAACACAGAAGCAAAATCAGAAGCATAAATGAAATAAGCATAAAATTTACCAAAAGGAGAACAAAGGGAGAGTGGCCCGTCTGGGTACATCACCACTGCAGTTTTTAATAATAATAGGAATACTTTGCTTTCCCACATTTGACATGCACTGAATGAGATTTAAGGTATATATTAAATGCAAACAATATGCTAAGCTGCAGTGGAGAGTATATCCCACAAAAAATCATGCGAAAAAAGATTTTTTCAACAGCAACATAAGTTAATAAATGATAATTAACTACTAGGGTTGATGAAAAAAACTCAAAAGATTAATACCAAAAAAAAAAAACTCAAAAGATGAGGAACCATTTCCCATGACTAAGATTTATATATAGAGATGTACAACTAGAAACTTGAATAATAACTGCCTACTATGATCATGACCTAAAATCTGCAGCAGTCCTAAACACACTAGCTAATACAATTGATCTAAATGAGCTTCAGGTTTCTCTCTGCAATTCTTCTGTCTGCTACCTTGAATATTTTCAGCATGAATATTTGGAGGAAATTTTGTACAACCATCACCATGAATATTTTCACCATCTTCCAAACAATCTTGAACAAAAGTTTCAGAGGGAACAGTTTTTGAACCATTAGCACCAACATCAATATTATCACCCTTCCTAGCTTTTGAACCAACATCACCCTCAGAAGGAGAATTTGCAGCATGAGTATTTTCCCCAGCAGGACCATCAGCAGCAGCAGCAGCATTACAACTTGTGTTTGCTTTTCCTGAATGAGGTATATGTTTTGATGAGCTTCCACTTCTCTTCCGCCGCACAATATTGTTAACAAAGTCACGATGACCAAATACCGATTGCTTCCACCACTTTGCATAACGTGTGGTAACACCGGCCTCAAAAAATCTAGATGGAACACACAAATTTTCCTCAGATATGCCCTGCAGTAGTTTTCCCAAGCAATGGCTTTACTTTGATTGACTCTAGCCACACAACCTGGAACATCTTGATCCATTCCAAACTGTATAGCAACTCTATGTGGGAGATACTGCTCTATAGAGTCAATTCCAACAAGCTCAGAAACTCTCAAGCATGTAACTAATGAGAGTACTTCTTTTTCCAAATCTGTCTCAAATGTTACCCAAGTTTCAACTTTTGGATAAAACAGTCCAAACTTATCACCATATCTAACATATGGACGCCCAATCCATTTGACATGAACACAATCTCAGTCCAATTTTTTTACTCATATAGAACTTGTTGATTTCTTTGCCAAGGTAATTGGTCATTTAGGATAATTGAAGACAATTTGATATGTGAAATTGCTCTAATCTCTAACACTTCCAATAAAGCTATTTTAGTAAAAAAAAAAGAAAGAAAAAAATAACTAATTTATTTATAACAGTAATATGATAGGACGGGGGAATATAAAAATTTCTAGTTTTATTACAGTTATAACACTTCCAACTTGTACCTGTATTATCCCGAGTTCTTTGGCAGGATTAATAGTATTCTCATTGTATTCCACACCAGCTACAGCCTCCCCAAATTCTTCCTCATCAAGTGCTTGAGAGCCTGATACATTGCAGTTGGCATCAGAATTACAACAAAATTCATATAGAAATATACACACACATACACAGTTACATTTACAGTTAAAGAAACATGCTTGTTAGGTTTTTTGGTCTTGAACAATCATGCTAATAAACTGGATCAGCCACTCTTACCTTGTCTGTTGAAGCCTTCAAAACTAAGCTCCTTATTCTTTTGTAGCATGGAATACTAAAACTGGACACAATAAACACAACAAAAATAAAAAATCCTTCAAATACCAGAATATCAATTAAGAAAAACAAATACAATAAACTTATGTTGTGAAACAGTGAAAGTGTGAGAATTACCTGGCACGCTTGTTTTCTTGTTCACTCTTCATTGGTAGAAGACCTCCATCAAATACCAGAATAGGCTTAACACCAAAGTGGCGCAGCAAATTCACTCTGTGCATGCAATACTCAATGTGCCTGTAACACAAACAAATAAAAAACAACCTCAGTTAAACCCTTTTTAGCTAAGCCCTTTTCCAGCCCCATTTATTCAATTCAAATAATCAGAGAAAAGCTGGGTTGGGAAGAACATTTGAATACCACCATTCACCACCATACTTCCATTCACCACCATAACCGCCGTAGACGTCGCTGAACGATTTAGGGATTTAGGGTTTTCAATCCCAAATTTCATCTTCTGTTTCGATTTTAGTGAGAAGGGAGTGAAGGGAGAGTGAACATGGTCGTAAACAGGGAGGGTGGCTCAAGGAGGGAGTAGAAGAGAGAGGTCGTAGATAGAGACCGTGGCTGAAGATGAAGATGAAGACGAAGGAAGACAGAGAGAAGAGGTGCGATTTGAGAGAGAAGGAGTGAAGAGGGATGCGACGGAGTGGGGTGAAGAGAGATGCGGCGGAGTGAAGAGGGATGCGACAGAGAAGAGGGTGCGATTTGAGAGAGAATGAGTGAAGAGGGATGCGATGGAGTGGAGTGAAGAGAGATGCGACGGAGTGGAGTGAAGAGATATGCGACGGAGTGGAGTGAAGAGAGATGCGACGGAGAAGAGGGATTTCCTGAGAGGGAATGAAGGAGATGCGACAGAGAAGGGGATTTGCTGCTTGAGGTTTGAGATGAGAACAAAGGAGATGAGATGAGAACGTGTGAGAGGGATGAGAACGAAGTGAGAGGGATGATTAGGTCAAGGGGGATCGTGAAAGGGAGTGTGAGAGGGAAAGTGAAAAAACACGGGGGGATTGTGAAAATGGTAACAAAACAGACATTCTGAATCGGTTGTTTAAAGAACCGATTCTGAATGTATCTATTCAGAATCGGTTATTCAGTTAACCGATTCCAAATGTCTAAATTGTCACCTTTTGAATCGGTTGTTTAAACAACCGATTCAAAATGTCTAAAAAAACTGCCACAATCCCATTTAATTGCAATTTTGCCACCGCGTTCACATTTTGAATCGGTTATCAAAATAACCGATTCAAATTAGTGCTTTTTAAAACACATTTTGTAGTAGTGTTATACTACATCCTTATAATTACCTTATCTATCTTTGTCATCTGTACACACTTGTTTTCTAATTAAACGAAAATGGGGGGGAAAAGAATAGGCTAGCTATACAATCCTTTTGTTCGCATTATGCTTTCTTATAAGATTTCAACATAAGGATTTGGATTCGTTCAATCTTTGCATTGTGCCTTATTTATCATGTTTTGATCCCATTCAAAAGGATTTGATAATAACAATCAAATTACAGGTTGCTAAAGAATTATTCATATGCTTAGATTTGATTTACATCAAAGTTAGAATTGAGTCAGTATGATCTCAACACTGTGATTAACTATATAGAAAACCAATAATTTCTGCAATTTTGCGTACCTCTTCTATCCATTTCGAAAAATCTGGCAATCTTAATTCTCAATCATTGTATGAAGAAACAGCTCTGGAACACGTGTATCAAATACAAATGAGAAATTTTTAATCATTCTTAGCTAGAATGCACAATAGACAATAATTCAAATTTCAATTAGCAGGATTTCAAATACACTTTTAAAAGGCCACCTTTTTAATTTATAGATAGTCCTGTTTTATAGCATAAATGTGATTTTAGCATATCATGTAACTGAGATATCTTATTTGATTGCAATTATATGGATAATTGTAATTACACGGTATCCAAAAACACAATGAACAAATGAAGTTATAAAATGTACTTACAATAAACTTGGGGAGTAATTCACTGCTGCATTTCGTCGAACACCTATCCTGGACTGAAAAAAGTGGTTCCTTGGTGCGTAGTCATGGGGAGTGTGGTTTCACTACACAATACGAATACGATCTTCTTAATTGATTTCTACAATCTCTGCTTCTATTTCATTTTCCTTTGACCTTTTTAAACTTTATTTGTTTCTCTCTTGCAACTTGTCTTTCTTTCCCCTTCTTGGTTTTATTATGTTGCATGGTTGTTTGATTCTGAACAAAAAAGGTGAATATGCAGAATACCTAAAAATAGAGAGAATATTCAAGTCAAGAGTTTTTTTTGCTTATCGGAAAAAGAAGTGAAGAGTTTTTTTTATGGGCACAAGTGTACAAAGGGAGTTTTTTTTTTGCTTTACGCCCAAACATAGGCTAATTGTATTATGTTCATTTTGTTTTTTTTGGAAGTTATATACATTTGTTCCTTTTTTGTTTTTCTTTTTGACGTGGAAATTTTGTTCCTCTTTTTTATGAAATCATATAGCTTATTATTTTTTTAATTGAAGAATCATATAGATTATTATTATTATTATTATTAATGATTCTCAATTAAACTTTTAGGGCCTCTGTGTTCTGTTTACGGAGGTATACCTCTGACCATACTCCCATTATTTTAAATTTATCCTTTAACGTTTCTTGCAGATCCAACAGGAGGCATATCGATTGGTTTGAATAGGTCTGGATGCGCCGTAAGGATTTTAACCTTATGGTCCAAAAATCTTAGGGTGCTTCTAACAATTCGAGCGAGGAAAGGGATCACTTTGGAGGCATCCCCAAAAGGATTAAATCCATCTAAGATGAAATCCATACTCTCCATAGCTATAGCGAGGAGGCTGGTTGCATGAAGAAGATTAAATGTTTTGAAGATGAGCTAGCTGACCTTGAGAATTGTGAGGAGCTCTGGTGGAGCCAAAGTGCTTGTGCTTTATGGCTTAAAGAGTGGGACAAAACTACAAAGTTCTTCCTCCAAAAAGCTTCCCAGTGCAAGTCTAGGAATGAGATCTCCTCTATCCAAAATTAGCAAGGCAGAATTTTTAATGAGGAAGAAGATAATGGTCAGGTTTTTAACAGTTTCTTTGCCGACATGTTTACCTCTTCTAACCCCTCTGATGTAGGAAATATCACTATTGTCCTTAAAGACCGACTCACTCCCATGTTGGCTGACCAATTGGGGGGATAGCTCACCAATGAAGAGATATTTTCGACCATTAAGCAAATAAAATCCATGGCTGTCCCAGGGCCAGATGGGATGCCTGCCCTTTTCTACCAAAAGTATTGAAATGTGGTTCATAAGGACATCTCTAGAATGGCCTTGGAAGTCTTGAATGGTGATGCTTCCCCTTCCGCCATCATTGAATCCTACATTTTTCTTATTCCTAAAGTTAAAACACCAAAAGTTCCAGATGACTTTTGTCCTATTTCCTTATGTAACGCGACTTACAAGATTATCTCTTTGGCTATAGCTACCCATTTAAAAGGTATTCTCCATTATATCGTTAGTGAGTTTCAAAGTGCTTTTGTCCCTAAGAGACTGATCACAGACAATGGTATCATTGTTTTTGAAACTTTTAATCACATGAGAAAAAAGAAAACTAGTAAGATTGGTTATGTGGGTCTTAAGCTTGATATGTCTAAAGCTTATGATCGTACTGAATGGAATTTCTCAAAAAAGTCCTGAAGGAATTAGGTTTCCCTACGTTTTGGGTTACCCTTACTATGAAATGCATCACTACTATTCCCTTTTCCGCCGTAATTAACGGTAAGCACATGCCTTCCTTCTCCCCTGGGAGGGGGTTAAGGCAAGGTGACCTTCTATCTCCGTACCTAATTGTTCTTTGTGCGAAGGTGTTTTCTGGTCTAATTATCCATGCTCTAGAGCGTAAGGCTTTGCCTGGCATTCACATTGCTAGATCTACCCCTGAGATTTTGTTACCTTTTCTTTGTTGATGATAGTATTTTCTTTTTCAGGGCTACTAAAGATGAAGCTTCAGAGATCCTCAAAATTATCAACTTCTGGCCAATTCATGAACATGGACAAATCAAAATTATTCTTTAGCCGGAATGTACGTGAAAAGAAGAAAATTTTGATCTAAGGATGGATGCAATTCAAGGTTGTCGATAATCATGTGAAGTACCTAGGTATTCTCACCTTTGTTGGCAGATCCAAAAGGGACATCTTTGATTTTATCCAAGATAGAGTTTGGAAAAGCTGAAAGGTTGGAAAGAAAGATCCCTATATATGGCTGGTAGAGGTGTTCTCATAAAATTCGTGGCTTAAGCGATCCCGACATACATTATGGGATGCTTCCTTGTTCCAAAGGGTCTTTGTCACGACATTGATAGTATGGATAGTCGGGGTTATATGGGGCTCTAAAAATGGTGAGAGGAAACTCCATTGGGTTAGTTGGGATAACCTTTGTCACAAAAAGGAGGATGGCAGTATGGGTTTCCGTTCCTTTACGGCGTTCAATGAAGCTTTACTTGCTAAATAGGGTTGGTGTGTCTTGTCTAATCCTAATTCCCTTTTAGATCAAGTTCTCAAGGCTAGGTATTACCCCAATTCTGATTCTCTTGCCGCCCCTGTGGGCTACAATCCTAGCTACATTTCGGGTTAGAATTGGAAAAAGGGACAAAATCAATATATGGTCAGATAATTGGCTGCCTAGACAGGTCGGGTTTAAGTGTTGGAGCCTTAAGCCTTTCGGGTGCAATATCTCTACGTTTAATCAACTTTGGTATCCGGATACCAAGACCTGGGATGTGAACTTGATCTCTTCTCTTTTCCTTCCGTTCAAAGCTGCCTAGATTATCCAAATCCCTCTCCCTAGAACTGATGAAGATACTTTCACTTGGGGTGGTACTAAAGATAGACTATACATTGTTAATTCTGGCCACCATTTTATTAGACATAAAGCTTATATTAGTAATAAATCCTCAAGCAAGACTCATAATAGCCAGGTGTGGAACAAATTGCGGAAAATTAATGCACAACCAAAACACCTCCACTTACTTTGGTGAGTCCTAAAGGGAGCGGTTCCCGTGAATGTCAGATTACAGGATAGAGGTATGATCTGTGACCCTATTTTCCGTAGATGTGATTTGGCTAAGGAAACTTTGCATCATGCGCTTAGAGACTGTATTTGGGCTACTAAAACCTGGTTCTGTTCGCCACTAGGGTTCCGCTTGATGTTAGGGGAAGGGCTAGAACCTGGTGGCATCGATCCTTTTTCAGTTTGGGGGGATACTAAAACCTGGTGGCATCGATCCTTTATCACATTTGGGGGGCTAGAAATATAAAGTTTCATGAATCGAAAGAATTACCTCTTTGGAGAACCCTCTCTACTCCACTCTCTTTGCTCCAAAGCTCCCAAACCAAGGATAACTTGCTCCTTCCTAGGTTGTTTGGTTTTGGTGTTCTTGAAAAAATATTCATGGCGTCCTCCTCCGGCGGGTCTGTATAACCTCAACATTGACGCAACGATAGTTCCTTCTGATCTTGACCTATGGGGTTTTGGCGCGGTAGTTCGTGACTCAACTGGGGTGGTTCTTGCGATGCCTTGTTGGTCTGTTCGTTGCTTGGACGATGCGACTTTGGCTGAAGCGGAAGCTCTGGTTCGTGGTCTGAGATTCTCGTTGGATTTTTGGTTCACTGATCTTATCGTGGAGACAGACTCTCACACCATTGCAAATTTTCTGTCTTCACTAAGCCCTATTGTCAATTTACCTTATTTGGGCCTTGTTATTGCTGAAGCCTCTCATTTGGGCTCTCTTTTTGGTTCAACCCAGTTTAGCCATATTAGGAGAAATTGTAATCAAGCTGCTCACTATTTAGCTAATTTGCTCACTACTCACCTTAATCAAGTGTGGATTGAATCTACCCTACATATGATTGAGGATATTATTGTATCTGATTTTTCTCCCCTTAGTGGTTAATAAAATGTTTCCTTTCAAAAAAAGAAAAAAAACACTACAAGAAATACTGGAATTACCGGCTGTTTATTTCGGGCGGAATTAATCCGTCTATACGGTTCCGGCGGATTTTAAGTAGTTAGTGGCGGATTTTTTCCCACGAAAGATTTTCGGCGGAATGTGTGGATTTTCCGGCGGTTTAATTTCCACCAGTATCTTTCCGGCGGTTTTGAGTGAGTTACTGGCGGAATATTCCGCCGCAAAGGGTTTTCAAAAAAAGAAAAATTAAAATCGACGGTAACAACAATTACCGGCGGTTTTTTGGAGGGGAGGGAAATTTGAAATTTCCGCCGGAAACGTGGAGAAAACCGCCGGAAATAACTGACCAAAAAAACCGCCGAAAAAGTGTAATTACCGGCGGTTTTGAAAATTCGAATTTCAAATTAATCCGCCGGAAACGTGTACTTACCGGTGGTTTTTTAAAATTCGGTTTTTCAAACAGATTCCGCCGGAAATTGTTTAAAATCGCTGGAAATGTATCCTTCAACCGATTTATAAATAAGATCCCCTCTTTCCAATTCATTCATCTTCCCCATTCCGAATTTCCTCATTCACTCATCTTTCATCTTCCCCATTCTGTCATCTCACCCATTTCAAATTACTTCATCCCCATTCACTCATCTTTCATCTTCCCCATTCCTTCATCTCATCAATTCCAAATTTCTTCATCTCCATTCATTCATATTTCATCTTCCCCATTCCTTCATCCCACCAATTCCGAATTTCTTCATCCCCATTCACTCATCTTTTGTTTTTTTTCTTCTCTCATTCATTCTCCTTACATACTCTCAGCTAGACACGCATAGTGATCTCAATGACAATGATTTTAATAATTGGTTAACAGACCCGCCCAATGGAGGCTACTATGACGAAGGACAGTAGATTCAGATTAATTGATTTTATATGTATGCATATTTTAATGGCTTAAATATGTTTTAGGCCCCTGCAAATATAGGGTGTTTTGGTTTAAGCCCCTGCAATTTTTTTTTGTTAAAAGCCCTTGCAAAATGAAATATTTTGTTATAAGCCCTTCTCAACATATCCAGCAATCATAGCATTCCATGTTAAGGCTAACATTTTAGTCATAGAAGGGCTTATTCAAAATATGTCATTTTGCAAAGGCTTTTAACAAAAAAAAAATTTGCAGGGGCTTAAACCAAAACACCCTATATTTGTAGGGGCCTAAAACATATTTAAGCCTATTTTAATTTGTACTTTGTCGGTTTGAATTTTGTCGGATTTGTACGTTTATCGCTTTTCTGAACTATTCTCGTTATCTATTCTAATTATAATTTATTATATTATTGTCTTTTATTTAATAATTTAAATATTTAATTTTCACTGTTTTAAAAAAAAACATTTTTCGGTCATTTGATTTTTTATAAAAAAATTTATTATATTATTTCCGGCGGATATTACTAATTACCGGCGGTTTTTTAGAAAAAATAGTAATATATTTACTGGCGGTTTTTTTATTACCGGCGGTTTTTGAATCCCAAAAAAATTTCCGGCGGTTTTGTCTTTTATCGGCGGTTTTTTTAATAAAAAAATAATATCTTTACCGGCGGTTTTTTTAATAAACGAAAAACGTTTCCGGCGGTTTTTGTGTTACCGGCGGTTTTCGAATAAAACATAATAAATTAATCAAATTTTTACCGGCGGTTTTGTCGTAATTTCCGGCTGAATTTCAGTTGGTAATTTCCGGCGGTTTGTTTCGTCGGTAATTTCCAGCGGGAATTCCGCCGGAAAATATTAGCTACGGACGTTTTTCCGGCGGATTTCCGGCGGATTTTTTTCGTCGGTACTGTGACATTACCTATGGATTTGGTACGTTACTGGCGGAAAAAATCCGTCGGTAAATCCTTGTTTTCTTGTAGCGAAACTTTAATCAAACTAGTCACATACTTTTGTCACCTTGTGTTGTGTTTTTTACTAAATATTTGAGTATTGTGATTTAGACAACTCTAGTTGTATCTTGTTTGATTTGGAAACTATTCATAGTACAGGACAAAAGTGGAAGTAAGATACTGGACAAAAAATACCAAAAAATACCACAGAACAATTTTCTGTCCCACAGTACAGTTTTTTGATCACCCAAAAAAAAATACCAAAATATTATTTTTACTTCCTACTCAATAACTCTCTCTCTCTCTCTCTCTCTCTCTCTCTCTCTCTCTCTCTCTCTCCTATCTCATTCTTTTATCTCCTTTCTCTCTCATTCTCTCTCTCCAGTACTGTATTGTTTAGTCTAGTACTTATCTGTTTACAAATCAAACAGACCCTAATACTACACTCACCTCCCCTAAATTTTAGTTAAATAGCACATGCATCCCCCTCTGTTTTGGACAAGACATTATCCTTCCTTATATTACACACATCTCTTCTTTATAATCTAAGAATGAAAGGGGTGTTTGTGTCTTTTAAACCAAACTAGAGGAGTTGAGTAAAACTTACTTAGTAAATAAAGGAGATGAGTGTTTAATTTAAACATAGAGGGGGTGTCTATGTTATTTTATTATAACTTATGAGAGGTGAATGTAATTTCCCCATTGTATATATCAACATGACCAAAATATACTAATCCAAAAAAAAAAGAATGTCCTTTATATACAAATAAGATTGTCTACACTAAGTCACTACATGTTTTTCCGCTGAAGCTCAAAATTCCTAGAAATATCAGTTATTTACCAAGCATTTTTTTTGAAATCTTCACAATATTAACATTTTTGACTAGCTTATTTTGAAAAGTCATTTCTAGATATAGAATTTTATACTTCAAAAAAAGGCTCCTATAAATTTTGCAATCGTAGGAACAATTTATGAAATCATTATGCAACATGTCAATATCTGTATTTTTTCATTGGAAAAGTGTGTATAACTAAAAGTAATATCAATGCAAAGTGTTTGTGGGGTTGAGTTGTAATTATAAAAAAACAGAGAGAGAGAGAGAGAGAGAGAGGCAAATTTTGAATGTGAAATATTAGTGAGGTTGTTTTTATCTCCTAGGGTTTTCATCTCCTTAGTGAGATGGTGTGACATTCTCTCCTTATGAGAGTCTCAATTGGTTGTGACTAATTAACACATGTTCATGCGTTTGGTTCCTTCTTTTTGTTTCATGGGTTTTGGGTTTTGTTGCTTTGTTTGTTGAACGTTCCTCGTTTCTTTGTTTTGTGTCTTTTGTTTTTCGTTTTGTCCCTTTCATTTTGGGTGCCAGTGTTGTCTTTGTTTGGTGTCGTTGTTTAGTTCTTTGGTCCTATTTGGGTTGTTATGTGTTTCTTATTCGCTCGGTTTCAGTCTTGCTTCTGTCTAAAACCAGAGTTGGATAGGAGTTTGATTCTTTTCCAATTTTTTCACAAGATTTGCAGAAGGTGCTAAATGGGGCCCTTGGCCGTTTAACAATCATATTCTTTTGCTGAGTGCTACTGAATGAAATACCAGCGCAGGTACCACTTCAACATGCTATTTTTTGGGTCCATATACATAATATTCCAACATGTTTACGACCATTAAAAGTGAGAAAAGGTTTGGGCCAATTCTTGGGTGAGTTATTTGAATATGACTCAAATACAACACTGGTTTTAGGAAGACATACATGATGATAAGGTACTCCTCATAGAGGGAAGAGGAAGGAATCTTGGGAGATTTTGAGAGCTCTATCTCCCTTGGTGCATTATCAGAGACTTTAATGATATTTTGACACATAGTGAGAAGCGTGGTATTGTTGAGCACCCCAGTGGCTGTTTGTAGGGTTTAGAAAAGTAATGTTGGGTTGTGGTTTAATTGACGGATCTATTTAAGGTCATGCATATTCTTGATGGAGAAGCACGGGGTATAGTTAGGTTGTGAAAGAGAGATAGGATAGGGCCATGGTTACGCAAACGTAGCTTAATATGTTCCCTGATGTAAGTCTTAATAATTTAGTGGCAAGCACCTATGGTCACTCGCCTATTCTCGTTGCCACTGAGAATAGCTCTTATGTGTTCAAGAAACACCAATTTTGGTTTGAAAAAGCTTGGTTAGTTGAGTCGGAGCTGAGTGAGATAGTGAAGGGTACTTGGGATGCTTGTGACATAGATCCACTTTTGGATAGACTCTATGGATGAACTGAGCAGCTGGATGTTTGAGGTCGTAGTCTGAGAAGATATTTTCATGATGATATTAAGAGTGGTAAAACGTGTATGGAGCTGGTAGGAAATTTGGGGATTGGAGAGGCCGGTGCTGAATTTATGGCTCTAAAAGATACGTTGAACTCTTTATTACTCAGTGAAGAAACCTTTTGGTGTCAAAGGGAGAAGGTGTTTTGGATGCAAGATGGTGATATGAACTCTCTCCTTTTTCACACTGCTACTGAGTTTATATCAAGGTAATCAAAACCGGACCGGACATTGAAGCGGAAGAGGTAGCGGTTCAGAGGTTCTTAGGTTCAACCGGTTGAATCGGGAGTTCAACCGGAATTGATTAAATATATTATTTAATATTTTTATTAAATATATAAAGAATAAAAAATAATAAAAAACCATAATACTCATAATAATACAACAACATATCCGGTATGAATAAATTTTATATTAAAATAATATGAGAAATAGAAAAATATATGATATTATAAGTCAATATTTTCAAAAAAATAATAATTATTCATATTTAATAATATTCTAATCAATAAATATATAGAATCAAAAGTCTATAGAATGTAATACAAAATATTAGATGTTAAATAGTTAAGATATATATGTAATATATAATAACAGATATAGAAGTATAAAAGTAAATGGTAAATAGATAAAATTATTAGGGAAAATGGCTTTTCTTAGAAATAAAAGGAAGAATGGTTATATACATAATATTACAAATAAGTGACAACATAACGTGGTTGCTCTGATGGTTAATATTTGAAGTTTGTACAGAGAGGGAAGGGGTTCGATCCCCACATGGAACACCAAACAATTTTAAAAAATTGTTTTTTCTCAGAACCGCTGCCAACCGGTGAACCGCCGGTCCTTGCTGGTTTTCCCGGTTCTGGGGCGGTTTTCCGATTTTCCACCCGATTCTTATGCAATCCGGTTCTGGGGTCCAACTGGATCGGATAGGGGTCCGGTTCCCGGTCGAACCCCCGGTCCGGTCCGGTTTTGATTACCTTGGTTTATATGTAAGCTGCTCTTCAAATGCATTATGACAAAGCCCTTGGTCGATCTCGATGGGCTAAATCTTGCTTTTTGCAAGCGTTTTGGGAGCTTTGTGGCACACGTGATATATGTGCAACTTAATTCAAAAAAGCAATACCATTTATATTTGAGGGAGCCTTCAACAAGTTCTAATGCATAATGTTCGAGATAGCCATATTGGAAAACAAGTGTAATTTTCACACTGATCGATGGATACTTAGTATTTATCATTTTCCAATCAACTCAAAAAAGATAAATACCGTGGGGCTTCTGGTAGTGTCTAAAATTACATTTTATACTATGTCAAAGATATAATTGGAGCTTGTAAACACCCTATATGTCCTAAGTCCCCGATGACGCTCACAGATCGACAGGTCACTACAATGTTCCCAACCAACCATTTCAATTCTACTAATTTCTTTCAAGTTTCTTCCTTTTATTTTCTTTATGCTTTTCCTGCTTAAAAGATTCGTGATGTTCACTCCTTCCTAGGTTTGATTTCCATGCTTCTTTTAAGCCTTTTTTTTATCTTCGAAATTGTTCATTTCATCAATCTTGAGTCCATTTGATGATTAGATTGTTGTTGTGAATGAAGTCCTTTTTACTATTTCGAATTCTATTCATGTTATCCATCTTGAATCTATTCGTTTGGTAATGTGAATGAATTCTTCTCTCTTTTTTCTCTAAATTTGTGATCAGAGTTCCCTTTTGACCGGGAAACCCCCGTTTTCATTTGATTTTAATTTTGCTTTGATGGACACGATTTCTGACCAAAAATCAATGTCATTAGAAGATTAGGGTTTGGACTCACGAGGTAATGGTAATAGGAGAAACTACAAGCCTTGTTGAAGTCTTGCTAAGCAAATTATAAGATGGAATTTTTTGATTCCTTGTCGAATATTCTTTATTCCATTTCAAATTTGGTGTAAATTTTTCTACAATTTGTGAATAAAGCTGATGAGGCCGAAAATAGAGTTATTGGTTTTTTTTGCTGGTTACTGAATTGTATGGATGCTGTTATTGCAACACTTACAAACAGGCCACTTTTTTGGAAACAATTCTAAAACTGATGACGTATATTCAATTCGCATCCTTTTGTTTGACTCAATAATCAATTCAAATCCATTATTTCCATTTTTGCATTGAATCAATTATCTGGTCAACACAATTATAAGATGGATTGAAAAATGGTCCCTATTTAGCTCTGCTAGGGTTTGTCCCAGGAAACTGGTGTTAGGGTTAGGGTTTTCCATATATTAAGTTGTTCCCCTTGTGTTTCTTAGTACACATTTAATGATATTACACCTTTTCCCCTGTTCAAAACCGCTGCCAATCTTCGTTTCGTTGATGCTTGCATTGTTTTTTGCACCCTTGTGAAGTCTTAGTTCCCCATTCGATGGCCTCCTCAAGCTCGGTTACTGCTCATGACAACCCTGAAGAGCTGCTGGAAGCATTTCCATCTACGAGTCAAAGTGTGAAAAAGTTAGCACAACATGCATTGGTGGGAAAGATACTAACAGACAAACTTCAAAACAAAGGTGTAGTTAAAGACATATTGTATAAAGCTTGGGCCTACTATGAAGGGCTCTAGATCTCGGACATAGAGCTCACCGAGTTCTTATTCTGTTCACTAATGATGATCATGCTAAGGAGGTGATGAAGAAGGCGCCTTCGTATGTGATGAATCACCTTCTGTGCCTCCAATACTAGATCCCTGAGGCGTGCACTAGAGAGATCGATTTCTCTCAGAATCCATTCTGGATTCAAACTCACAACCTACAACTGGAAAATCTGAACACACAGTGTGTGACTATTCTGATGAAAAAGGTTGGTGACATCTTGGAGATGGAGGACCCAATAGTGGAAGGGAATATCCTACGGAATTTCTTCAGAGCTAGGGTTCTAGTGGATGTTACAAGACCTCTTCCTGCAGAATGCTGGATTCCTAGATCAGGCCTACCCCGCTTATGGGTAAGCTATAAATACAAACGCCTACAAGACATGTGTTTCAACTATGGACATATTGGCCATGACCAACGCAGTTGCAAGAAGGAAAAAGTGATGGCAACGTACAACCCTAGAGTTGCAAAATACTGTTTAGGGCTCACTGCCCCTATTCCCAAAGCTTTGGGGACCATCATTCAATAGCAAGCTCGTAGACAAAAAGGGAAAGAAGTTCCTAGACACAATGGAAATGACAGTAACTCTGAATCAAAAGGAAGGATGGAAGAAAAGGTGTTTGCTGATGAAGTTAGGGGAAACAACTATCTCAGTGGGACTACCAGTTCCAAAAGCTCCTAGTGTGGAGCCTCACCTCCTCCCCAATCTGGTGGTCAGAGACAAGCAACTAAACACCAAGATCTGGTTTCTATGTTCAGATCTGAAGCTAGTTACCAGAACAAGGGCACTCATTGGGACCCTACAATGAAGATCTTGAGCACTGGACATGTTTTAGCTGGCTTAGGTCCAGAGAAGATGGATGATTTGGGATTGATCAAAGAAGACATAGGGATGGCTCACAAGGTGGTAATTCTGGACTACCCTAGTCCAACAAAGGAGACCGTCATGTATGGTGGGGCTCATTTGTCTATGGAAGAGATTGCTAGGGCTAAAATGGCGTGTGCATGCTCCTAAGAAGAAAGCAGAGGATACCTCACAACAGTTGGGATATGTTGTTGAATTTCCCCCCAAGGCTACTCAACCATACTCCAGTCAAGATAACCCCACTCATGTTAAACTACATGATGATGAAGAGGCTTCTCTAGCTCTTAGTGTGGCTACAGGACTATCCATCAAGAAACATCCTATCTTAATGATTGAATGAGGCGATGACACTGATATTTTTCAAGAGAACAAGAAGAAGAAAGCTGAGCAGATGAAAGGCTTAATTGATGCTAGTGGTTCTGAGCAACAACCTGAGGACCGCGCTAAAGCTCTAGTGCGTGTCAAACATTACACAACTTTCACTATGGGGACATCTTATCCACAGGTTGAGGAGGCGAGCCCAACCATGCGCCTAACCCCTAAATG
Source organism: Astragalus membranaceus (assembly GCA_039519185.1). Taxonomy (NCBI): domain Eukaryota; kingdom Viridiplantae; phylum Streptophyta; class Magnoliopsida; order Fabales; family Fabaceae; genus Astragalus; species Astragalus membranaceus. Next base: position 105,274,487 of record CM076848.1, on the reverse strand, counting down.
ACTTGCATAGGGTGGAACTCTTCCCTCATGCAATAGCCATTGCTCATCCTACTGTCAATTCGGATTATGCGCCTATTGTATTGAAGCCAATTCCTCCTCACATAAAGGGTACTAATTTCAGATATGAGGCATTATGGGAAGATGTGGATGATTATAGAGAAGTGGTTTCCAAGGCTTGGCAGACTCAAGTTGAAGATATTTGGGGTAAGATAGATGGTAAGCTTAATAGTTGTAAGAGGTCCCTCTAGGCTTGGCATAAAGATAAGTTCCAGAATGCAGGAAACCAGATCCAGAAGCTGAAGGCTCGTCTAAAAGTCCTAGTGAACCAGAGACCAGATACTGACTGAGATGAAGTTAGATGGCTGAGAACTGAAATTGACAGATTGTGGAGCCAGGAGGAGAAATATTGGGGCCAAAGATCAAGAATTAAATGGTTAAACTATGGTGATAAAATTTCAAAATTTTTCCAGGTCTCTATGGTGCAAAGAAGGGACAGAAACAGATTACACAGAATTAAAGACTACTAGAACATGGATTGAAGGCCAAATAGAAGTCACTAATGAAATTTTAGCTCATTTTAATTCTGTATACACTCCTAATTCTCCTCCACTATCCCAAGCTTGCTTAAATCAAACTGGCCCCATCAGCTCCTTGCCTTACCCTCCTATTCTTTGTGGATGACGCCCTTCTATTTGGAACGGATAATGAAGCTGAGATGTATCAAATCACAAATATCCTTAATATTTTTACCTCTGCATCAGGCCAGATGATCAATTTGCAAAAGTCAGGATTGGTGTGTGGCAAAGGAGTGCACAATGATGTGAAGAACAAACTAGCTTCTATCCTTAAGGCCCCTCTTTGGGAATCCCCAAGCTCCTACATAGGAATCCTTGCTGAATGGGGACGAGCTAAGAGTCAAAGTTTGAATTGGGATATAGAGAAAATAACTACTAGACTAGAAGGGTGGAAGGGAAATCTCCTCAACCAAGCTTGGAAAGGCTTTCTCATTAAGGCTATCATTCAATCGATCCCTATCTATGTAATGTCTATACTGAGACTCCCAAAAAAAATTTGTAAGAAAGTCTCTTCTGCTGTTGCCCAATTTTAGTGGAGATCAAATGGTGGGAGGAAAGGAATTCACTGGAAGAGTTGGAATGACTTGTGTAAACCAAAGGAGACTGGTTGGCTTGGGTTCAAAGACTTTAATCACATGAATTACTCCCTCCGAATGAAACAGGCTTGGAGGCTTCATCAGAACCCAAATGAGCTGTGGTCCCAGATTTTAAAAAGCATCTATTTTGAGCATGAGAACATGTGGCAGACCAAGAAGAGGAATGGGAGTTCTTGGGTTTTCCAGAGTATCCTCCATGGGAGGGACTTGCTTAATAAGAATGGGAGATGGAATGTGTCGTGTGGGAGTTCTCTGCCAGTGAGAGAATCAATCTGGTTGCCTACTGGGCATAAAATTAACCTGACAGTTGGTACAAATGTGGAGAAAGTTGGTGACCTAATGGTTCAGGGCCAACCAAGATGGGACCCCATCCAAATCAGAGATAATGTTGTGCCTCATCAGGCCATGAATGTGTTACAAACCCCAATAGGATGGAACTCGAATGGTGATCTTATGTTTTAGCCAACAACAAAGGATGGGTGCTACTCAGTGAAGCAGGGGTATGCTTCTATTTCTGGGGAATCTTCCATGTCTTCTAATGGCAGAGCCTCTTCCTCTCTTGGTATAGATCCTGATGTTTGGCAGATGATTTGGAAGGCAAGTATCCCTGAGAAGATAAAGGTGTTTTTATGGAAGGCTGCACACAATGTTGTTAGGCATAATCTCACTCAAAAGAGAATTGCCATTACTAATTTATGCCCTGTGTGCCAGAAGGAGCCTAAAACTATAGAGCACGCATTGCTTCTATGTGAATGGACTAGTCCTATCTGGTTTGGCCTAGGTGTGGTCCATGTACCTAATTCAAACAGCATAACATGTTTTGATCAATGGCTTCTCTCAAGCTTAAAGAGTTGCTCAGCTGCTAATCTTATGGAGAATGGTTCTCTGATTGCCTATGCTTGCTGGTCAATTTGGAAAGCAAGGAATGATCTAGTATTCAATGAGAAGAAAACTTGTCCTGTTGGGGTTATCATCACAACAAAATCCCAATGTCTTGAGTTCATGAAGGCGTGTGATAAGGATAAAGGTATTGGAAATCCAAATGTGCAGGGCAGTAGCGTGACTAAGTGGCGCCCCCAAGGGGTTCCAGAGTGAAGATCAACACAGATGCTCAATATAATGGAAGCAACAACGAAGGCATAGTGAGTGTTGTGTAAAGAAAACACTGGATCTATTCTTACTAGTACTACAGAAGCTATCTATGCTCCATCAACGATTTTTGCAAAGTCTTTGGCGATCCGTCTTGCAGTGAAGCTCGCTCACAACCTGAATATGGAGGATGTAATTGTTGAATCTGATTGGCTCCCCGCGGTCGAGGCATGCAGTGGAAATATCAAATGGATAGATCTACAAACTATTATCAATGATATCCACAAGATTAAAGCTCAAATCTGGAACTGTGGATTTACCTGGACGGGCCGTGACGGAAATTATGTTGCTCATGAGATTGCACAGCTTACTTCGACTAATCAGCTTCCATCCAACTAGGTTTTCGCTCCCCCTCCATCGTTGCGTCGCTTAATTGTGATAGACAGGAAGATTGCAATCGCATTTCCACCATGAATGTGGTTGGTAAACCACTGAGATCAATAATTGAGTCACTGCCGAGTTAGGGTTGGTCTCTCGAAGGTAAATGTTGAGTTTTTAGCCATATTTGGTCTATCTAGTTGGTGTAACCAGGTTGTCGTAAGTACGTAAATCCCGTAAGGTAATTGGGCTTTCTGTGCCTATGTGGTTGTAAAGGTTTGGGCTTGGCCCAATAGCAATGAAAATCTTTACAACTTGACAAAAAAAAAGATGGATTGATAAATATATGCCGGATGTTGTTTCTCTCTGCAAAACTTTTCTAGCATGTTTAGTTTTAATTAATTTTTTTTTTATAAAATTCAGAAGAAAGTAAATAATATAAACACCAATAATTAATAAAATCATAAAGTGATTTGCTAAATTAACAACAAGTATTAATCAAGAAAAAATACTAACATACTAATATTTGTCATTGAAGAAAACTTAACGAAAAATACAACATAAACATATTAAGGAGCCAACTAAAAAAAGACAAGTAAAAGGCATAATCAAGACCTTAATTTTTCCTAGATAAGTTTAATTATTAAATTTTGCCTAAAGATAAGTTTAATTATGTGAAATTGAATTTTTATTTTATTAGTCTCAACCATAATTTGTTTCACTTCCAAGATTTTTTTTTACCAAACACGATATTCAATAATTCAAATTTAGATAATACATCGAAAATGATATAAGTCCAACATGGCTAAAACCGAAAAGGATGACGTCACACCAAGATGACGAGCAAAACAACGCCGCACTTGAACGGCGAAATCAAGGAAAAATACTAAACAAAAACTAGGTAGGAAGAATGAGAAGAGTAGAAATAAATGATCTAAGATCTCAAATACAAATTCGTCACTTACCGAAATTTACTTTTTAAGATTTAGATCCGCTACAATTATTCAGGCACCCATTCACTACAAAAAAAATGCAGGATAAGCTACGGAAATTAGCGAGGGAACCAAAATCCGTCGCTAATGTTTTCGTAGCGAGGGATTTTAGCGAGGGAACCCAAATCCGTTGCTAATAAGGACGAAGGCGCCCTTTTTTTAACAAAAAATTTAAAATCCGTCGCTAATGGTCCGTTGCTAACGGTCCGTCGCTAATGCTGATGTGATCGTTGCGCAAACCTTGGACTGCGTAAGATTCTAAGTCCGTCTCTAAATTTAAAATCCGTCGCCACAAATCCGTCACTAATTCCTTGGGAATTGCGCCATTTCAAAATCCGTCGCTAAATTTAAAAGCCGTCGCAACAATTCCGTCGCTAATTGTAATTTTTTTATTAAACCGAATCCTCCTCACTTCTCTCTTCTCTTCTTCTTTTCTATTCTCTCACTCATTTTTCTTTTCTCTTCTCTCCTTCAACCTCCTACAACTTGGTTTACAAAGAAGAAACAACAACCATCTCATAATCAAAGCAGGTATTCCAACCATCATCTCTCCCATTTCATTTTCTATTTTAAGCATTTTGTTTTCTATTTTGAATGCTTGCTTAAAATCCATGATTTCGTTTTTTTTTATTTTCGTTTTCTCTATTGATTTCGTTTTCATGATTTCCTTTTCTGTTGATTTCGTTTCCATGATTTCGTTTTCTCTGTTGATTTCGTTTTCTGTTGATTTTGTTTTCTGTTGATTTCGTTTCCATGATTTTGTTTTCTCTGTTGATTTCGTTTTTACTGAAGTATTCCTATTTTCTTTATCTCGCAGATGATGAACTTTTGCTACAAAGTTCCACTATTGCTGGATTCTTAGGATAAGCATGATGAACCTATAAGGCATCTTTGTTGGGATATCAGCAACTACATATAACAACAAGTGTTTTTAAAATGTAGTTAAAGAGTTGTATCTATCAATGTATCATCTATCTATTTCTATTATACTATGAGCTGAAAGTTGAAGCATAGAGTTCTGTTTGTAATCTACAAAATTATTAAGAAATTCATATTACTGCCTTTCCTACTTTTTTTTTGGTTTTTTCTCCTTTTGTTTTTGCTTTTTTATCGTTCAATATATGTTTTGCGCTATTTCGGGTGTAGAAGCATATGAAGAGTTAACATGTACTGGACACGTGGCATAAAATAAAAAGCAGATTTTTTTATAAAAAAAATTAAATTAGCGATGGATTTGCCCTCACTAAATTCCCTCGCTAATTAGCGACGAAATTTCCCTCGCTAAATTCTCTCGCTAAATTCCGCCGCTAAACATTAGCGAGGCCCTTTTTAGCGAGGGATTTTTGACGTCGCTAATTCCCTCGCTAAGTCACGTTAACGACGGATTTTTCGCCATCAGCGACCGAAAAATTCTTCGCCTATACTGCTTTTTTTTTTGTAGTGATTCTTGTATTCTAGACCCTTAAATTTATGGCTAAAATATATTTTTGGTCCTTTAGTTATTTTAAAAGTTGACATTGGTCCTTTAAGTTTTTTCCCAGATAGGCCCTCTACGTTTCAAATTCGTGACAGAAAATCCTTTTTTGGACATTCATTCATTACAGTTGATCGAGGATGATGAGACAGTTAACAGCTTATGTGTCATACTTAAGTGACTTGTATGAGTGACAAATGTTAGTGTTTCAGTTTCAGTTAGAATATTTATGAATATCCTTGTGTTTTAATTAGGTTGTTTTTAGTTTTACTATCCTCTTCCTCAACCCAGAAAGGATATGAGGAAGAAAAATTGGTTGTAGTTCAGTTTTCCTGCAAGGTGCTCGGAATGCAAAATTTCTTGATGGGATAATGCATAAGGTGATGTGGGGATTCTGAATCTAAGGTTAGTTTTTCGGTTAGAGGTCTAGATTCATCGGAAAAGAGGAGAGAAATTTTGATTTTGAATTTCTAGATCTATTTCATTATGGCCCCGTTTATGTCAAAACATGGGTGATTCTTGTAGAATAGAAAGATAATAATACAATGGTGATCTTGATTGGGAGTGGGGTAGCTGGAGTTGACCGAAAAAAAACGTTGTGAATATAGTGGTTTTGGGCGAGCGGGAGTTGGAAACGAACTGGAATAAGCGAGAGGAAAGAATGGAAAGATCGAAAATGGCCTTGGAGATGAAGATGAAATGAAGATTCTGATTTTTCTGGGTTGAGGTTGGGGAAGATGATGAGAAGTTCGAGTTTAATTTTGGGGAAGATGAAGAGGAAGTAAATAAGACTTATTCGAAACTGAAAGATATACATAAAGGATTTATTGAAATCAAAATATTAACATTTGTCACACAGACAAAAGAGATATTTTAGTACTTAGCTAACACAAATTAATTTTAACAAGCCAAAAATACTAAAGATGAGGAACAAATGGAGTAATATTTTTTTTGATTTAGGACCATTGCTGGCTACCCACGGAGTGTCCCAACGCTTTCAACGAAGGACTAATCTCCGATCGCTACTTGCGGCAAGGATTTCGCTTTTAACGTGGGCGGGAATCGAACCCGGTAGCAAACCGGATCGACCCCCACTACGTAGCTCACGTAAATGGAGTAATATTTAATTACAAGGGCCAAAATTTGTTATATTTTATTATGAAAAGGAGTATGTACATCACAACATTAAAAGATATTTAATATGAAATTGAGGGAGTATAAAGTTTATTTATTGAAAAGGAAAGTGGAGTACTTACATTTAATGCTAATTAATATTACTAAAGGATTTGTTTGCAAATAAAAAATTAAAAGGATCCAAATAGACAAATTTTTGGGACCATAATATATATAATGACACATCACATGATACCGACCCTGGCAAACTGCTTTTGTCATTTCTTGCATGCATTCTTGTCTCTATTGTCTAACTAGCTTGACACAACATAACAGTTTCTACTTTACGGTTACACCCACTGACAATGAATAAAGACACCACCCTTTTCAATTATCCACAATATCTAAATCATATGCATTCATAGGATTGTTGTTCTGCACCAAGTTCAAGTGTGTGTTAATTCCATCTCCCATGGCTCTTCATATCTTTAACTTAGTATTATCCATTTTCACTATTCTGCTGTCCATGATTGTTGCACTCAAAATAAGGAGCCACTTCAAAAAATCTAATTCAACTACTACAAACATACCTCCAGGTCCATGGAAGTTTCCAATTATAGGGAATATTCCATATCTTGTTACTTCTACTCCACATATAAAATTAAGAGATCTAGCCGGGAAATATGGTCCTTTGATGCATCTTCAACTTGGTGAGGTGTTCTTCATTGTTGTTTCTTCAGCAGAATGTGCTAAAGAGGTACTGAAAACTCATGACATTATATTTGCATCAAGGCCTCATCTTTTAGCCACAGAGATAGCATCTTATAATTCTACAGATATAGCTTTTTCACCTTATATTGATTATTGGAGACAGCTTAGAAAGATTTGTGCTATAGAGCTTTTGAGCATAAAAAGGGTTAAATCTCTTTGGCCAATAAGAGAGAAAGAAATCACTGCTCTCTTAAGAAAAGTTGCTTCTAAAGAGGGATCAGAATTCAATCTAACTCAAGCAGTTATTTCAATGATGTATACATTCACTTCAAAGGCTGCATTTGGTAAGAAATATGCTGAACAAGAAGAGTTCATGTCAGTGGCTAAACAACTTATAAAGCTTGCTGGAGGTTTCTACATTGGTGATTTGTTTCCTTCAGCTACATGGCTGCACAACCTTTCTGGAATGAAGCCTAAGCTTGAGAAGTTAAGCCAACAAGTAGATAGGATATTGGAGAATATCATCAATGATCATAAAGAAGCAAGATCAAGAGCTAAAGAACGTGGTGTGACTGAAGAAGATGAAGATTTGATTGATGTTCTCTTAAAATTTGAAGATAGCAGCAGTGCAGATGTCCAGGATTTTCGTTTAACTACTGATAATATTAAGGCTATAATCTTGGTATGCACAATTTCTGTTTTTCATACAGTCTCTTATATCGTACATGCAAGTAGGTTTGAAATCACATATCCCTTTTTCTGTCTCTTATATCTCTTTTAACGTTCCTCCAATAAATGTCAGTAATAAAGACAAATAATTTTTTTTGCTGATAGATTGAAACTTTATTTGAGAGATAGGAAAATGGGACTAATAATTTTAAACCATGAGAATAATGTTTCCTTGACATAGAAGTTAGACCTTAATGTTTTTGTTTCTTGTTTCTTTGCTTTTTTAATAATATTTTTGGTTCATAAAAAAAATTAGACCCAAAAATCCAAGTAGAAAATTACGGTTAGGAAAGTAACAAATAAGAAACTCCCAAATTCTTCTGTTTTGGTGTCTTGGGATACTAAATTTTCAATTTTGTAGTTTAAAAAAATCTTAACCAAATAGACTAATAGTCACAATATCCTGTACTGTAGATCTCGGCCGTTGGAACCGGATTTGTTCGACTTTGTATTTGAAATTTGATCTGGTGAAACTAGACTATGAATTGTCTTATTTTGATCCAACGGCTAAGAACATTGACTATGAAGATTCAAAATCTTGCGGTCCGCGTGTTTTAGAGAGAACTCTCTCTCTCTCTCTCTCTCCCTCTCTCTCTCTCTCTGAACCCGTGCCGTCACCCCAACCCAAACCTAGGGTTTGTGATGGAGCATTGGAAGAGTACAACCTTTTTAAGGATGAAGGTGTGGTTCTCATTGTGGATGGAGACGAAGCAGTTGGAGCGGAGCCTTTTTAACGATCTCTCCAGGGAAACTCTGGAAAAAAACCTCCTTCAACTCGCGTTCCTTTAAACAGACTATTGTGGATGCTTAGAGGCTCAAGAAATCGGTTGAGGTACAGGAGCTTGGGAAGAACCTTTTCCTATTCATCTTCTCCACCAAACGTGATCTGGAAAGTATCCTCAACTCGGGTCCTTAGACCTTTGACCGCTACATCATGTTTTAAAGCGTATCTTCGGAACTGAGCAACCATCTAAGATGGACCTTGGGCACACGTCGTTCTGGGCTCGTTTTTATGATTTACCCTTAAGGCTCAGATCCGAGAGCATACCAACGAAGCTGGGCAACATGATGGGAACATTTGAAGAAGCGGACGATAGGGACTGCAATCTCCTCGACATGTTCCTCAGGTTGAAAGTCTCTCTTGATCTCCACAAACCTCTAAAGCTTGGCACCATCATCAGCTTTCAAGGGAAGGATTTGATGGTGTTCTTCAGGTATGAACGTTTACCCAACTCCTGTTTTATTTGTCGTAAGCTGGGACATCAGTTAAAGACTGTGAAGATCCTGAGAACCCAGATGAGGATAATTAACTACGAATATTTGGAGGAGAGAGACCTCCCTATTGGCCCTTGGTTAAGGGTACCCCCTTGCCCAAATTGACTAGTGAATCAGGGATTTATACCCCCCCACAGGCACCTATAGTAGGAGTCTTTTTGTTTCCTCTAGCAGTAGCAAGATTGAGGCTAGTGGAAAATTTAACGAAGAGGTGGAAATGAGTCAAACTACCAGAAAAGGAATCCTTGATGCTCCTGAGCAATGTACACCCAAAGGTAAAGACAAGGAAGACCCCACCCTTGCTTAGATCAAGGCACTAGAAAGATGATTACCAAGGAAGTGGAGGAGGTGGAAGAGTCCCTGAGGTCCATTAGCATCACTCCAAAACCTCCCAGTGGTAAAAAGAAAGGTTAAGGGCGTTCCAAGGCCAAACCTAAGATCAAGCAGAGGCTTTGGGCTAGATAAAAAGGTAGGAAACCCAGTCCTACACAGAGAGAATCTCCAAAGCTAGTGGAGACGGGGAATAAGCAACTGTTTGATGTTAACATTTCTGATGGGTTGTTGGAGGATACAAGGGAGGGCGGGAACAAGAAATAGGCTACATGTATGGAAGTTGATGAACCACAAACATTACTAGAGGGGGTGTTGGAGAAACACCACCTCCTACACACCAATGAAAATGATAAGCTGGAATTGCAGGGGTTGGGGAACCCTCGAGAAATTCGAGCCTTGTTGAGGCTCATCAGAAATTAAAATCCCCAGGTGGTCTTCCTTATGGAGACCAAGTCTAGAGTTACTGAAATGGATGGTATCAAGAGAAAGACCGGTTTTGAATCTTGTTTGGCAGTGGATTGTGAGGGGACTGGATAAGCACAGGGTTGGGGGTATTTCTCTTCTCTGGCAGTGGGGCATCAACCTCTCTTTTACTTTCTACTCCTTGAATAATATCCAGAGCTCTTGCGTGGATGATGAGAATGGTGAGAATTGGTTTATGTCTGGCATATATGGTCACCCTAAGGATTAGAATACATGGAAGACTTGGGATCTGATCCATTCTATTGGGGATGGCCTAGATGAACCTTGGCTTTGTTTTGGGGATTCAAATGACATTGTGGCTTGCCGGAGAAGCTCGGTGGCAATACCAAAACCCTTCGCTAAATGAACATTAATAAACAAGCTCTTTCTGGATCAAAATTTGTTGGATTTGGGGTTTGATGGTCATCCTTTCACATGGTCCAATGGTAGAGAAGAAATTGTTAACATTCAGGCTAGACTTGACAGGGCGCTTGGCATCCCTGAATTTCAGAACAAATTTTCTCCCATTAAGATCACACATCTCCCCCATTTCAGATCTGATCTTGCTATCATTTTGATACACCTTGAAGCTTCCCTTGGCAGACACAGATGCCTAGGCCCAAAGAATTTCATACTTGAGGAGACTTGTTCCCATGAGGCTAATTGTGAGGAATCTATAAGGAGATTCTGGAAATAGCATGGCAACTCAATGGTTGAGAAATGTAGGCATGGCTGGTCTAGGGAAGGACTATGAGGACTACAAGTCACAACTTGGAGTCAATTAAGAAAGAGAGCATCAGAATTGAGAAATTGTTGAAGGTCAAGTCTCTTTGGTCTGAAGCTCCTAATGATATTCAGAGATACCAACACTTGGAGAAGAAACACGAGGACTTACTCAAATACCAAGAAACTATGTGGAGACAGAGAAGCTAGCCATAAGAACAAGTTCTCCAATGGCAAAGCTAGCCATAAGGAGGGTGATAGAAATACTAAGTTCTCCAATGGCAAAGCTAGCCATAAGAACAAATTGAATTTCATTGGGAAGATCAAGGACAGTAATGGGGCATGGAGAAGGGGAGACGATAAGGTGGAAGCTGTGTTTCTCAACTATTTCTAGGACATTTTTAGCTCTTCCTTGCCTACTGATGAGGTAGAAATTTGTGAGTCGGTGAATGGGAAACTTTCTAAAGCCCATACTGCATTTTGTTCTCGTGATTTTTCTACTGATGAAGTGAGGGAGCCTATCTTACAAATGCACCCCTGAAGGCCCATGGACCTAACGGCCTTCCTGCTCTCTTTTTCCAAAAGTACTGGCACATTGTGGGCCCTGATGTTCAATCCACAACCCTCAACATCCTTAATAATCAGAATATCCCCAGTGATGTGAATAGAACCTTTAATATCCTCATACCTAAAGGCAAGAATCCCACCTCCCCAAAGGATTTCAAACCTAATAGCCTGTGCAATGTGATCATGAAAATCATTACCAAGGTGATTGTAAATAGGGTGAAGTAAACTCTCCCTGACAATGCTTTAATTTCTATAGAGTGTTTCAACAGGCTCAAGAAGAAGAAGAAGGATAAGAAAGGGGTTATGTCTCTGAAGCTTGACATGTCAAAGGTCAATGACATGCTTAAATGAAGTTTTGTTGAGAAAACTCCAACTGCTATGGGGTACCCTTAAAGTCTGCTTGGCCTCATCATGAAATGTATATCCTCTGTCTCCTACCAAGTGCTCATCAATGGTCATCCTAGTGCCTCCTTTTGCCCTCAAAGACCCGCTTTCCCCTTACCTTTCTCATTATTTGTGTTGTTTTTCTTTTAGGAATGCTTCACAAGAGTGTTGGGGATAGGAAGATTCATGGAGTGCAGATTTCCAGAAAGTCCCCTTAGATTTCCCATTTTTTGCCGATGACAGTTTATTGTTCTCTAGAGCAAACTGTGAGGAGGCTAGGACCATAATGAAGATCCTCCATACCTATCATCTTGCATCCGGGAAAGTGGTCAATCTTGACAAATCTGAAGCTTCCTTTAACCAAAATGTGCAAATTAACACAAGACAAACAAACAATCTATGAAATGATGGGAGTTAAGGTAGTGGAAGCTCAATGAAGATACCTTGGATTCCCTATTCCATTTGGGAGATCTAAGAAGGCTATCTTCTCATTTGTCATGGATTGTGTTTGGAAGAAGTTGAACGGGTGGAAGGATAAAGGTAGTCTAGAGCTAGGAAGGAAACTTTTATCAAGGTAGTGGCCCAGGCTATTCCTAACTACATTCTTAGTTACTATCAGATGCCTATTAGGTGTTGTAAGGATATTGACTCAATGCTTGCAAAATTCTGGTGGGGTACTGATTAGGAACACAGGAAGATTCATTGGATGAGCTGGGGGAGACTCTCCAGACCAAAATCCAAAGTGGATTGGGTTTTAGGGGGTTCAAGGATTTCAGCAGAGCCCTATTGAGTAAGCACTATTGGAGATTGATAACTGGGGACTGCTCCCTTTTAGAGAAGGTGCTTAAAACTAGATACTATCCAAGGGGTAGGTTCATGGAGGCTAGTGTGGGCTTCCAACGTAGTTATACTTGGAGGAACATCCTAAGTGCTAGGGAGCTGGTCTGCTTGGGTGACAGATGGATCATTGGCAATGTCCACTACAACAGATTTGGGGATGGGCAGCGCTTTTCTTTAGCCATGGGTAGCGCTGATAAACTTGGCGCTGTTGATTCCACTCCCACAATGGGCAGTGCTTCCTAAAAAGCGTTGGCCATCGCCCAGCGCGTTCTCCTATAGGCAACGCTTTCTAAAAAGCGGTGCCCATCGCCCCAGCGCTTTCTCCTATAAGCAGCGCTTACCGCCAAAAGCGCTGCCCATTGTGTTATTATTTTTTTTAATTTTTTTTCTGATTTTGTTTATTTTCCTTTTTTCTGATTTTGTTTATTTTCTTTTTTTACACTTTTCAGATAACAATTTCCTTCTTCAAGTTTATTGTTCCTCTTTCAAGTTCTTTCTTCTTCTAATTTTCTGAGTGTGGTTACCTTGTAAAAGAAAAACAAACCAAGTTAGAGTTTGTTCATTAGAGAGAAAGAGAAGAAAAACAGATCTAATAGAAAGAAAGGGAGGAATACAACCTGGGAGAGTGTTGTCTCAGTATCTTGAAATCATTCACCATCTCATTCGTACGCAACAGTCACATGTGAAACAAACCCAGAGAGAAATTAGAGTTTTTACAAAGAGGAATTGTAAAACAGATACAAAATCACAAAATGGTGATTTGTATACCTTTCAAGTAGTTTGCATGACCTGTTCTTGAAGGTTGATTCACTACAGTACATGTGATTGAAGAGAAATACAACAAAAATCAATTTACTACATTAGGGTTTCTAAATCGCAAGAATAGCAACCAAAATAAGAGGGGTTTTGGTAATTACCTTTGTATATGTGCTTCTAATCACCATTGGAGGCTATGTATACCTTGAATCTGTAAGATTCATCAAGAAATAAAAAAAAACTAGCAGAAGCAGTGAAAGAAAAAACGCAAGAAAAGAAAGAAAGTCAAGAGAAGTGAGAGAGTGAAGAGAAAAGAAACAAAGAAAGAAAGGAAAAAGAAGAGAGAGAGTGAAGCAGTGAAAGAAAAAAAGCAAGAAAAGAAAGAAAGATGAAGTTTATGGTTCGCAACTCTTCATTTTGAGAGTGAGTGAGAGGACATTTATTGACTAAAGCGATGGGTAGCGCTTTTTAAAAAATGCTTTTTAAAAAGCGCTACCCATTCATTTCCGTGTTTTGGGCATAAGTAGCGCTTTTTAAAAAGCGTTGCCCATCGGCCCAGCGCATTCTCCAATAGGTAGCGCTTCCTAAAAAGCGCTACCCATTGCCCCAGCGTGTTCTCCTATAGGCAGCGCTTCCTAAAAAGCGCTACCCATTGCCCCAACGCATTTTTACCAAAAGCAGCGCTTCCTTAAAAAGCACTACCCATTCCCGGCGCGTTTAAACCAAAAGCAGCGTTTCCTTAAAAAGCGCTGCCCAATAGGGCACCCTTTTTCTCAACATTTGGCGTAGTGGGCACAACTACTAGAATTTGGAAGGACAAATGGTTGAGTGATAATACCTTCGTTTGCTCTAAGAAGCCAGCCAACATGTTGGAGGATGATACATTGGCGTATAAACTTATTGATACTAATGAGGTATTCAGTTTGATCCCTACTGTCCCCTGTGTAACACATCTAATGAGACTCCTGAGCATCTTTTCATGGAACACAATGTTTCTAAGTTGACTCTGTTTGCTTCTACCATTAGTTCTCGGACCCTTGACAAAGTTGATCTTAATCGTTGGTTTCTCAAATGGTTGACACGTGAGGACATGGAAGGTGCCAAATTCTACATTATATTCTATATACTTTCCAACAACGGAAAACCTGACAAGGTGAAGATTGCCAGCTCTGCCCTATCCTACGTGTTGGATTTCAACTCTACAAACCCTCCAAGAAGCTAGACCAGAAGCTATGTGGCCCCTGTACTTGTGTAGCTTGCCTTGCCCTCATTCTCTTTATTTGTTGATGCAGGTTGTTACCTTGACAGAATCATTTCCTCTTTTCCATGTTTGTTTAAATGCAATCAGCTTGAATTTCAAAAAAAAAAAAAAAGAACATTGACTACAATGGCAATATAGTATTTTGACTACAGGCAACCCGGATCACTTAAATTCGGTGACTAATCGAATAAATTTTGATATATGTTGTACGCCTTTGATGTTTCAAGTGAATTAAATTGACAATATTTGGACATTTTTTCAGGATGTTTTTAGTGCTGGAAGTGAGACAGCAGCTACTACAATTAATTGGGCAATGGCTGAGATGATAAAAGCTCCAAGAGTATTAAAGAAAACACAAGCTGAAGTGAGAAAGGGATTTAATAAAATAGGAAAAATTGACGTAGGTGCAATTGATGAGTTCAACTATTTGAAATCAGTTATCAAAGAGTCTCTAAGATTACACCCTTCTGTTCCTCTTCTCCTTCCAAGGGTGTGTGGAGAAACTTGTGAGATTAAGGGTTATAACATTCCAGTTCAAAGTAGGGTCATTGTCAATGCTTGGGCTATTGGAAGGGATCCAAAATATTGGACTGAACCAGAAACTTTTTATCCTGAAAGGTTTATTGATAGTTCTATTGACTACAAAGGAACCAATTTTGAGTACATTCCATTTGGTGCTGGAAGGAGAATTTGTCCTGGTATGAACTATGGTATGGCAAATGTTGAACAGGCACTTGCACTTTTATTGTACCATTTTGATTGGAAGCTTCCTAATGGACTGAAAAATGAAGAGTTGCACTTGAAAGAGGAATTTGGAGTTGCTATGGCAAGAAAAGACGACCTCTACTTGATTCCCAAAATATCTCATCCTTTGCTTGTAACATAAAAAATGTCGTGTCTTTTACTTGGGAAGTGGTAAACTAATGTCACATTTTGTATTTTCTTAAACTAGCTTCTTAATGCTACTTGTTATTCAGACTTGGACCTCATTTTATGCTTGTTTTCGTTTATTTGAAAAGTTTTCTCACCCATAAAACTTCATGTTTTATTATTTTTAATTTTTTTCCTTTTACCTTGATAGTCTCTGCTTCCTAAAAATAAAGTTGGTTGAAATTTTTGAGTAAATAGCAAATTTACTCTAATCGTGCGACTTAGTCTTCATATTATCAATATTTCAAATTAGTTTTTAGAATTGTAAAATCTAAATACATATTTGACATTACCAATTTAATGTCATTATAGTCCTTGTGAATACCAATGAGGGGCAAACCTCATTAGCTTTTTGCTATTACAAAAATTATTTTTAAATATCAATGATGTGGGCGACAAAGTTGATAAGGTCCAAAAATTTCAGAGGTCTAAGTTGGATACTGTAACACCCCAATATTTCTAGCTTGTAGAAATACCAAAGTGCACAACATGACATACATCAGAGTAACTTCCTGTTACTGAATATTGAACACAACTAAAACTTTCGATAAATAATTATCGAATGGTTCCATGAACCTCATTAAACTTAACCAAGTACTTAAGTCTCATGACTTAAAACTTATATAATCCTGGTGTTCAATACCCAAAACATAAATAGCGGAAACGATTTACAACTGTTACTAATAATAGTTATACAATCGATATTACAAAGACAACAAAAGGGACAAAGGCCTAAGCTGAATCTTCAATGACTTCATAAGTCACACCTGCTAACCGTGCTTCTTCGCCTTTGCTTTTCCCTGTTTCTCTGTAAAAACCACAATAATGAAGGGTGAGATAAACATTATCTCAGTGAGTCCTATCGAGACCCCTTACTAACTCTAGCGGTTCATTATGCTTTATACTTTGAACATCATGGCCCTAATAAGCGACCATGTGGACATATATTTCTTTATTCCGTCTTGTAGCCCTAATAAGCGACAACATTTCATGTCTTATCTTTCCTTTAACTTAGCACAACACCTCGAGCCTACCTTATCCGGTTATTTCTTTGGCTTTTGATGAACCCAATCCACTAACCACTAATTAGCAGGCAAACCTCATGGGGCCCAGGTTTTGGGGCTCATGACTTCCTCTCCCCTAGTATGCTGCTAATCCTTAGGGTCGTCACCCTTGATATACATATATTATTATGTATGTCATTCTACCTTTCTTTTTAGAGAAAGTAATTCTTCCTTTCATTTCGGGAAAGTAACTTGACTTGTCTTTACATGGATTGAGAGTTTATATAAATTGTATAGACTTACAATCATTTGCCTTAGCATGACTTATTGGGACTTATAGTCCTTTATCTTATCTTGACTTACGTACGCTCGCATTTACTAATGTACGGTTTTTCCTCAATTGCATAACTCATGAATTTCACCTTAAACATACTCAATTGCATGATATTCAAGCATTAGAATCATTAGGCAACGTTGGGAAATGAGTCTCTATGATTACACCCTTCTGTTCCTCTTCTCCTTCCAAGGGTATGTGGAGAAACTTGTGAGATTAAGGGTTATAACATTCCAGTTCAAAGTAGGGTCATTGTCAATGCTTGGGCTATTGGAAGGGATCCAAAATATTGGACTGAACCAAAAAAATTTTATCCTGAAAGGTTTATCGATAGTTCTATCGACTACAAAGGAACCAATTTTGAGTACATTCCATTTGGTGCTGGAAGGAGAATTTGTCCTGGTATGAACTATGGTATGGCAAATGTTGAACAGGCACTTGCAGTTTTATTGTACCATTTTGTTTGGAAGCTTCCTAATGGACTGAAAACTGAAGAGTTGCACTTGAAAGAGGAATTTGGAGTAGCTATGGCAAGAAAAGGCGACCTCTACTTGATTCCCAAAATATCTCATCCTTTGTTTGTAACATAAAAAATGTTGTGTGTTTTACTTGGGAAGTGGTAAACTATTGTCACATTTTGTATTTTCTTAATGCTACTTGTTATTCAGACTTGAACCTCATTTTATGCTTGTTTTCGTTTATTTTAAAAGTTTTCTCACCCATAAAACTTCATGTTTTATTATTTTTAATTTTTTTTTACCTTGATAGCCTCTGCTTCCTAAAAATAAAGTTGGTTGAAATTTTTGAGTAAATAGAAAATTTACTCCTTGAAATTGTATAATCGTGCGACTTAGTCTTTATATTATCAATATTTCAAATTAGTTTTTAGAATTGTAAAATCTAAATACATATTTGACATTACCAATTTAATGTCATTACAAAAATTATTTTTAAATATCCATGATGTGGGCGACAAAGTTGATAAGGTCCAAAAATTTCAGAGGTCTAAGTTGGATACATACTTTAAAATTATTTGGTAATATAGATTGTTGACTACATGGTAGTATATAACTTATGATTTAACACATAGTGTCTTTCTACTTCTAACTATTAAAATTTATAGCATGATATTTAAGAAAAGGGTTAATCATATTTTTCATAACAAAAATTTGCAAATATTTGACTTTAGTTTATACAATTTAAAAAACATATTTTTTATCTCATATCTTATAAATTGTGCTGCAATTCGTCCAAATTGTTTTATTATAATTCCTATTATACCATTCTTCCCTTGTTGTAGTACTTATCTTTTTTCGTTGGCAAAAAGAAGGAAAAAAGCCGCATTAAAACTTTTTGGTGTTAAAAAACATCAAGAAGGAAAAAGAGTACTTCTCCCTGATTTTATAAAAAAAAGAGAAAAAAAAAGAAGATAGAAGAAAAGCCAAGGGAGGACTAGACCAATACTCTTGGTAATAATAGAAACTAAAGCCAAAGCAGTAATAGAGATCCCTAATTTGAAGACCCCCTAAAACAATCCCTCCTAACGATAGACAATTTAAAGGACTAAATTACTAAACCATATCAGAAGGAGACGGAGACAAAATTTGTCTTTGAACGAGTATTAAATCCGACGACCAATTTCTTTTTTTGCTCAGTTTCTTCTTTTGGATCTTGGATACACACAATTTAAAATAATCATACCGCACAACTATACATTGGGTATCGGTAACCACGCGATCACCAACAACATCTAACATCTCACCTTAAAGCTTTCCTAATACTCTCATGTCGATGATACCGCTGGATTAGAGGTAGCAGCAGACTTTGAGGTAGTTAGCGAATTTTGGGCCTTGGACACAACTGATTTGAAATTAACATCATGCGCCACTAATCCTTGAGTATAAATATCAACATCATCATCTAAGACATCCCCCCAAAGCTTCCCTAATATTCTCATGTCAGATGCTGCCACTGGGTTAGAAGTAGCATTCGACATTGAGGCATTTAGCGAATCAAGCCTTGTCGTGGGAGATTGTGTGGAGGATAAATCTACATCCTGCAAATTTTGAATCGAAGATTTATTTGTTGAAGAAGGAACCACCAACTCCCCTAAAGTGTGGGTATTCACAGGAGAACTTCAAGCAAAGGTAGATTTCTTAGAAGAGATTTCACATTGAGGAGCCGACAAAGCCGAAAAATCCTCTTCCGTTGCATTACCTGAAGTATGAATATTTTTTACTACACCGAGAAGAGGGGTTGGGTTTCTTCCACCTCCTCGGCTGATAAAACAAAGTTATTAATACCCTTGAAGCGATTAGGATCATTATCTTCCTCTACTGAAATAACCACTCTAGAACCATGCAGAGGCTTGGATTGGTGTATTTTGGATGGGCCAATGTACAATATACTCACATGCTCAACATTTTTCTCCATGACAATTGACTTCCCTTTATCCTTTTTAGGAACATCTTGAATAGTAGGTTTAAAAGGAACATGATTCACCTTTCGAGGCTCCTCCTTATTTCTTTTAGCCTTCTTTGCAAACCCTTTAGCCTTGCTGGAAACCTGATAAGACCCATTGCAGTGCTTACATCGACAAAATTTGCAAAACAAAGGCACACACTCATATTTCACCCTGATGAGAAAAGCGTATCCTTCTATTTCTACTAACAATTGATCATGAAACTTAGTAGTTAAGTCAACATCAATAAGAAGTCTAGAAAAGTGACCAAAAGTCCTCTTCATAGTGGCTTCATCCAAATCAATGGGAACCCTAGGCTACCACTAATTTAAAAAAGAATTTTTGGTCTCCAATATTCACGGGAAAGATCATGAAGTCGAACCCAGCATTGAGCATTGGTTTGTTTTGCAAAAAAGGGTAAAAATTGGGATTCCAAGCAATCTGACGAAAAACACCCGGATTCAAATTACGAGAGACAAGCGACTATACTCTTCTAAGATAATTCGTAGAGACAAAAGAAAATTCAAAGAATCCCTTACCAAGAGAAACCAGGGACCAGTCAGAAGACATATTCCACATATTAGATATTTCATCCTTCCATTCCTTAATTTGATAAGGTTTATCCCCTTTGGAAAAAATAATTTTCTCATAAAATATTGACGCATTCAGTAATACTAGCCTGATATTCATCTTCTGACATTTTAATAGCAAGAGCATCTCCTTTTAGGTAAGGTTTCAGTAGATGGATAATGTGATTATCAAATAAGGCCGAACAAGATAAATTTTGTAAAACATTGCCAAATTTAAAATTAGAGGATTGAGACTTACCTACCGTTTGCAGTAATGGAAGAGTGAAAACCCTTTGTGTGAATGATTCGTTCTGAAATTAAATGCTGCGACAAATGCAGAAAATTTTGGTGCACCCATGGTGTACCGCCCTTGACGAGGACCACCAGGTGCATGAATTGCCAAGCATGGCACCACCAGGTCCCACCCGCGCTCCTGGATTTGGTGGAGCGAAAACCTCTAATTGATTGGACATATTACCCGGTTCTTGACTTTCTTGGGCTGGAGTTACCAATGCAGTGCAGTTGTGATGTACTCCTGGCCCGCATCAGGCACACAGATCGCTTTAGAGCGCAACTTTCTGTGACAAACCTCGCCAGTCACTATTGTGATGCGCCTTTCCTGATCCGACCCCATCTACATGACTTGCACTATATCCATTAGACAATTTTGCTGCTTGGGTTGGGTATTGCTTACTAGAACATTATTTCTTGGAAAATAGTAAAAAAAAAAGAACAATAACAGTAACAAGATTTTAGCATCAATGTAACAAGTTTAGAATTCCAACAAAAAATTAGTATTTTTTTAGGGTAAAATATGTTTTTGGTTCCTATAAATATGGGTCCTCTAAGTTTAGTCTCTATTTTAACGAAATAGGCTTTGTGGTCCCCATCTTATTTTTTTTGTTTTCATTATTAGTCTCTAGCGTTAAATCATGCTGACTGGGCTAAAATACTCATGACTGGACACGCCACAAGGACATTTTAATTGATGTGGCGTCCACATGGCATGCCAACTCACCTTTTTTTTATTAATTATAATTATTTTAGTTTAAGTTTAAAATAATAAAAAAAATACCTTTTAAAATTGAAAATTACAACCCCCACCTCTGCTATGGTGATTGTTTCTTAGCTAAAAAACGGATTTGAGAACCTCAAACTGCCACCTTCTTCCGTATTTTTTTGTAACCATGGACCTTCAATCGAAAAACGAGTTTGATATTCAGAATCCTCATGTCATCCTCTCGCAAAGCCAACTCAATTTCCGTTAGCCCAGTCAACATGATTAAACGCTAGGGGCTAATAATGAAAACGGGAAAATAAGATAGAGACCCAAATGCGTATTTCGATAATGTAGGGAGTAAACTTAGAAGGACCCGATTTTATAGGGACTAAAAACATATTTTACCCTTTTTATTGAATTCTCACTCAATATCAACGTAATGAGCATCGACACACATGTAATTCAAGTTTTAGATTAAAGTCTAAGTATCAGTTGTTTGTAAAACCATTTGACAATTCAAAGATAATAAACACTCCAATATTACTTTCTCTTCTATCAATAATTGCATGATGTATTTTGTAATAGTTCTAAATTTCGGTTTGACATATGTAAGATCACATATTTTATGGGTTGGGTTGGGTTTTATGGGTTCTCGATTTTCAAACCCAGCACCTAACCCATATACTATGAGTTTGCATGTGATACACTTTAAAAAATATTGAAGAATAAAAAGATACTTTTGAAACCTTAGGATTAAAATCGAATATTCCTTAATTTTGGGGGAGACAATATATAAATAACACTTAAAAGAATGAGACTTAAACTCCACTTAGTCTCGTACGTTTAAAAATTATGTGATTCCAATCCTCCACCTTTTGAATGAGCAAACTGAATACTCAATGTCTTTCTCCTTTAGCATTCGCCCGATTGATTTTTTCCCATGTTTAAGTAGATGGCTTCAATTTTGCTTTCGTCAAATCATGTTGGGATTAATGTCTTCATTTTTGACTCTGATCCCAAAGAAGGACAATCCCCAAGCTCTCACTAAATATCGCCCAATATCTCTTGTGGGGAGTCTATACAAGATACTCGCTAAGATCCTGGCAAGTAGGTTGAAGAAAGTGTTAGGTAATATAATATCAAATACACAAGGATTTCCTTCCTGGATGGCTGATTCTTGAAGGAGTTGTAGTGATTAACGAAGTGCTCGATCTGGTTAGACGAAGAAAGGAGAGTTGTGTGTTGTTGAAAGTATACTTTGAAAAAGCATATGACTCGGTGAGCTAGAGCTATTCGAACTATATGCTGAACAGGCTTGGCTTTTGTGAAAAATGGCATCAATGGATGATGTCTTGCATATTTTCCGGAAATGTGTCTATATTGGTTAATGGCAGTCTAACTGAAGAATTTCAAACAAGTAAAGGGTTAAGACAATGGGCTTCACTAGCACCCTTCCTACTTCTTATTGCTGCGGAAGGCCATGCTGGTTTAATGCGTAGTGCTATTGACTTGGGAAACTTTCAACCTTTCAATGTTTTCGACTCAGTACCCATTTCACTGTTGCAGTTTGCAGATGATACCATTATTGTCGGGGATAGCAGCTGGGAGAATCTTTAGAGCATGAAGGCTATCCTTCGCGGGTTTGAATTAGTCTCAGGGTTACGGGTCAATTTTGTCAAAAGTAACTTCTTTGTGTTAAATGTTAATGATGTTTTCGTATGGGCGGCTTCTTTATTTTTATCAAGTAGTGTTGGATCAGTCCCCCTTAAATTATTAGGGATACCTGTGGGTGCCAACCCTAGAAGGGAATCAACATGGAAATCAGTGGTGGAGAAAATTAAAAGTAGACTCGCCCTATGGAGAGAGAGGATGCTATCTATTGGATGAAAGGTTACCCTCATTAACTCTGTGCTCTCCTCACTACCACTTTAATTCTTCTCATTCTACATGGCACCAAAAAAGGTGTTGAATGAAATAACTAGGTTGCAACATACCGAAAGGGAGACCACATCGTGGGTGAAATGGGAAAAGTTGTGTAAACCTAAGGAGATGAGGGCCTGGAAGTCAAGAATTTGGAATTTGTCAATGTCTCCCAGTTATCAAAGTGGAAATGGCGGTGCCTAAATGAACCTAAGGCGATTTGGTATGACTTGTTAACAGCATGTTAAGGTGATTTAGAGTCGTGGTGTTTGCATGCTGATGCAATCAGTAATTACAGGTTTAAGAAGTGCTCACTCTGGTGGAGGGATCTATGCATTGTGGGATCAGATTGTGCCTATAATCCTTATTGGTTTTGTTCTCAGATTCACAAAAAGGTAGGAAACTGTAGTAGTACAAAATTTTGGCAACATAATTGGTGAGCTCGGTGACTCTTTGGGATCATTTCTCGTTATTATACACCATTTCTTCCGACCAGGAAGCAGATATTGCAAAGATGGGTGTAATAGATGACTTTAAATGGGCGTGGCAATGGGTATGGCAACGAGAACTAAATGATGTTGAAAAGACTCTGGCGTATGAATTGGATGTTATTGTTAACAATTTTTTCCCACTCTTGATCTTAATGACAGATGGCAATGGCCCCGTGTGTAGATGGTAGCTTTACTGTCTGCTCATGCTATAGAGTACTGCTGGATTTATGTTTTTTTTCAAGATCGACACCGTCGATAAAAATGACGGCGAAGCAGCTATGGGCGTGTAATGTCCCTTCTAAAATACACGTATTTGGGTAGAGACTGCTACAGGGAAGATTGGCTACAAGATACTTACTTGTATCTCTTAGAATCATTAAGCTAGATCACCATTTGGCGTGCCCGTTATGCTTCTTGCAACCAGAAACTCACAATCATCGTTTCTTTGAATTTAGTGTGGCGTGCGAACCCATACAGAACTTTTTAAAATTTGGTAGAGTCATCTCTGGAAAGAAAAAAAGGAAGGTAAGGCAATTAATCTAGTTAGCAGGCACTTGGGTTATTTGGAGAACTAAAAATGAGATTGTATTTAAAGGTGTACCCGTCAACACAACAGCAATGTTTAAAAGGCTAGTAAATTTATTTTGGGGCTGGTTTGTTGGGATGGCAGGTAGAAATGCTGATGTCTCATTCGAGGAATGGAATACTAATCCAATTATGTGTCTTAACTCGGTGTAATGCTGATATCACGGCAATGTAGATCGTTGCTTTATGAATATTTTTGCAGCATGTTTTTTTGCCTTGGTTTGGCGAAGGTGTGGGTTTTCATGAAGTAATGGTACTGATAAAGTAGGTGTGCAATTTGACATCGCGTAGTTGCTGCAGTAGTGCAAATGTGTAATTCGACTTGATGATTGAGCAGGGAAGTGGTTAAATCATTTATATTCTTAGTGATAATTTGAATGAGTAGAGAGAGGATGCATTGGATTGGTTTTACATTATTTTTACGATGTTGCAGTTTTATGAGGAGCTTGGTTGTTGTCTTATGTGTTGCTGCATAATTTCCTGTAATTCGGTCCTGCTAGTATAGCAGTAATGTAATTGCTCTGTAATTTCCCTATATTTGTTCAGTATGCTACTCTCATTGGGGTATTCTTTTTCCTTCTCATGTCTTTCTGGCATTGGGTTTTGGGCCTTAGACGTTTTAACGAGACCCCCTTGTGATTGTTCTGGTTGGAGTACCCCTTGTACTCCAATTAATAAAAAATTTGCTTATCAAAAAAAGAAGTAGAGGAGGCAATTTTTGTCCCATGTGGTAACATTAATGCCAACTTGCAGGCTGGCCCAACGTATGATGAGGCCTAAAGAAAAAATTTAAAACGGGCTTCTTAAATGTATAATATGTACTATGTACTATATTTTGTGAAAACCTTAGATTTTTGTCCATCGTTGGTGTAAAGTTTTTTTATACAAACAACCAATCACAACTCATCATGGTATGAATGACTAATAAGATAATTTGGAGAAGAGTTGACATTTTTAATGACATCACAATCTATGATTCATTGATAGGGCAGAATAATTATACGCTGTCAAAACATATAAATCAAATCTATATATATATATATATATATATATATATATATATATATATATGAGACTCTCTCACACAAGTGATCTCACACAAGACTCCTTATTTATAAGATAGTAGAGTAGCACCATTCATGTATATGACATAGTGGGTATTAACTATTCCACATTTTCAAGGAGCTCCACTTCATGATTTTTCTTCAACATTCTAGATACACCTCTTCATCTCTTCAAATGTGTCTCTTGAATTCTGCACCACTATTAATATTAAAAATTGGAAATTATAACTGATTTTCCTAACAAATCCCCTCTCAATTAAATTTTCCAAACTTTCACGTCATCAGAAATTTTATTTTCTTTTCACCATTTATCTTTCTCAAGGATTATCCTTCCCAATAGAAGATATTCTTCTCATTTTTCTGCCTCGCAAGGATCTTTATGGCATTCGAAAGATACAAAGTAGAGATACAAATCTTATGTTGATGCCAAAGCCCTCTTAGGAATTCTTAATGATCCAAAATAGTAAATACGATTTACTAGACCTTTGATTTTCTTTATTTTCTAGTGGGCAAAATACTTCATATTGGCTCGGGCTTTCAGACCTGCTTTTCCTTTATAAATTTTCGTTTTCCCTTCTGAAGAACACATATTGTTGAACAATAGAAAGAATACATATTGTCTTTTATTCTCATGGAAGGCTAATTTTGAGTTTAATCTATTGGTTTAGAATTTCAACAAGGAACTTGTGGTTTGGTTACTCTGTTAATTTTGTTATGGATTTCTGTTTCTTTTCCTTCAATCCGTTATCTGTTGTAGCGACCGAAAAATTCGGGTGAGGATTCCTCGAAGGTTCAAAAATGAAGCCGCCACCAAAGTTTAGTTTAAGGGCAAACATTGGAAAATCCCTTTTGGAATGGATAAGGGTCCTTGAGACCAGATTAGGGTTCGGGAGTCGGTTATGCGTGGGGAAGGTATTAGCGCCCCACGACATCCTTCCTAAGGAAGGTTACCTGCTAACTAGTTGTAGAAGCGAAAGTTAATTTTGAAAACGTTTATTTTTACCCTTTTATTGTGAATTGAAGAGAAAGAAGAAAATTGATATTTTATTTAAGAAAATGATTATTTAGGAAAAGACTGAAAAAGGTTTTTTATTAGTGTAATTGACAGAGGTCGGCCGCCCTCTGCTCCTACGTATCTCTTGGTAGAGAATCAAATCGCACGTAGTTCTTGGTAAAAAATGTTTGTTGGTTGGTATTTTTTAATATAGGGATCTTAGGACTCCTGAGTGATCAGTTCATTTGTCCTAAAACGATGACTAACCAGACTGTACAGTCGGCTTAGTCCCCTACTTTGTGAAAATAGAATTTTTGGAATTTGGAAAATGATTTGAAGTGTGTTTGTTTGATTTTATTGGAATAGGGGTTTTAGGATTTCTGAGCCGTACGGCTCATTTATCCTAGAACGCTGACTATCCCGTCTGTACAGTCGGCTTAGTCCCCTATTTTGAAGATATGGTTCGCGAAAAGAAATGTGTTGGTGTTAATTTTAATTTAAAAAATGTTTATTTTAAATAGGGATTTTAGGGCATGATCCGTAACGGTTCATTAGTGACCTAAAAAACAGACTAACCCGACTGTACAGTCGACTTAGTCCCCTATTTATATTTTGGAAATTAAGTAAATTATTTATGATTTTGTAGGTTTTTGTAAAAGAAAATTAATAAAAACGAAAACAGAGGGTGCAATGGTAAAATGGGGTGTAATCTGCAGAATGGGTGTGTATTATTAAATAGGGGGCGTGACTATGAGTAGTCCACGTTTTGGTTTCTGGGCTGGGCTGCGAATGGGCTAAGCAGATGGCGTTGTTGTTATGAAACAGAGGGGGTGCGGGTAGTAATCTGATTGTTTTGATTTTTAAATAAAATAAGTAAGTAAGTGGGTGAGAGTATAAAGGGAAAGAAAGGATTTTGGGAACCCTAATTTTCCCACACTCAGCACCGTTCTAACAACAATTAGAGAGAGGGTTAGAGTGAAAATGGAAAGGGGGAGAGAAATCAGGGAGAGAGCGAGAATCGTGGGGAGAAAGAGGTGGAGTGAAAAACGCAGCTGAGAGAGGCAACGAAAGGAAAACGAAAGGGAGGGGAAGATGGAGCCTCACTGCGGCGGTGAGGGAACGTCACCGAGCCGGACTAGCTCCGGTGCTGCGCGATCACAACGACGACGCGAAGGCTCCGGTGAGAATGACGGACGGCGACAACACGACAGCGACGGCCGGTGGTGGCTACAGAGGCGACTGCGTTTTCACGAGCTTGGAGGCGAATGGTGGACGACAGCGACGGTGGGTTTGGTGGTGACGGATCTAGGCGGTTCATGGCCAACGACCACCGTCTACGGTGGTCAGAACCTAAGGGGGTGAGTTCTGATTTTTTGTTTTTACGGTTCTCTTCTTCTTCTACTCTTTCTTTCTTATTTTCGATGTTTTTTTTTGATTCTGTGGGTGGTTCTTGGTGCGGTGGCAGAACGCAAACGACGACGCAGAGGAGCGCGCCGGCCACGCCTCACGGCGATGACCTCCGCCGGTAATGGCGGTCGGAGCTGGGTAAGTTTTTTCCTATTTTTTACTTTCTGATTTCCTCTTTTGATCTCCGCTACATCTGTTTCTGGATTTCTTTGTATTTGCTGTTCTGAACCCTTAAACTTACATTTTTACAACTAAACCTATTTGATTTTATCCCTAATCCTAGTTTTCATAAACCCTAAATCCTAATTTTAAACTGATTACTTAACTTTTGGTCAAATTAAATCTAAACCTAATCTTTCTAACTATAAGGGGGCTGTTTCTAACTACGGATCATACTTATGTGATGCTATATGTACAAATTATGAACATCTCAAAAAACTAAAGCATTACGAATTAAACATCTGCACCTACATGTTTCTTTTTTGTTTTTTCGGATTTTAGATGATAAATAGAAAATACCAACCTGTATTCCAGCTTCTGAACTATTGTTTGACTGCTGTTGAACCTTGCTACGGTTATCCTGGCTGCTGCCACTCCTGCTGCTACTCTTTCTGGATTTTTTTAGTGTTTTGTGATTAGGGTTTCAATGCGAAAACCCTAATCTTTCGGTTCTGAGTTCTAGGTAATTTCTGTCTGTATGAATTTCTGGGTTTTCATTCTCTGCGTATCAGGCTTTCTTATATAGGCACCAGTTTAGGGTTTTTCTGATCCTTCTCCCTATTTGTTTCCTTTTTCAGGTATTTGGACCTCTTGAGGAAACTTGCTCAGCAAGAACAGGCCCAAGGACTGCTGTTGCTGCTTTTATTTTTATTTATTTTCGTTGTTTTTTATTTTTTTTTATTTTTTGTATTTTTAGTTATTTTCGGTTTTGTATTTTTTATTATTTTGTATTTTAGATTTTTGGATTATTGTAATGTTAATTTAATTCTGATTTTACCATATTTTGTATCATATTTTGGATGTGGTAATATCATTTTTGTGAATCAGATTTTATGTTTTATTTTTTTGTGGCTTTTGACAAAAATGGATGAAGCAGGACCAAAAAGGCTAAACGGGCCCGATACTCAACAAACATTAAAATTAGGTCTGAATGCTAAGAAAGGCCCAATTACGCGAGCATAGGTCCGATTAGACAAAAAGGCTTCTCGGCTCGATTGAAAAAACTACTAAGCGTTGGCCCAAATTAAAACGAGAGCCCAAACTGAGGTCGGTATGCAACATGTGTTATGCATATGACATGCATGCAATGTATGCATATGTAATGAAATATGGAATGGTTCACTCTTGCTTTCTTTTCTTTTCTCCCTTTTTTATTTTTCTTTGCTTCTTTTTGCTTTTCTTTTTGGCTTTCTTTTTACTGGTCTCATCAACTCGCGGGACTTCCGGCGTGGGGTTACGAAGCTATTAGGTGCATTCGTATTGCTAGGTATATTGCGCATGACTGAGACTTATCATTTGAGATGATCACGCATTTATTGCTCTATTTCTGCGGTTCCTTTCTTCCTTATCGGTATTTTAATGAAAGACTATATCTCTTCTGTGATCCTCGGAAATTTCGTAATGATTGTAATGCTTTTGGTTATGCCACATGTTTCTCAACTCAGTATCAATTATCACAAAATCATCATTTCAAAAATAGACGGAAGTAAAAAGAAAGGAAAGTGTTTGATATTGACATTGGAGGCCAAATGTGCAGAAGGCACACCGACTTAAGATTACGTCAGGAATTTCATTGAAAGAATAGAAAGGCTGAAATACTAAGCAGACTTCTCGGTGGTTGGTGTCCTTGAAATAACGGTGTTGGCCACCCATGCTCACGACCTTGATCACTCATCATCCGACTTTTGGAAGTGTTGATTGCCTCAATGTTTGTTTAGTCCAACTTCTTGACCCTAATTTTTGCCTGGATTGTCCCTTTTGGATTTTCAATCCACCGGGTCGCTCTAACTTTTGCCTAGGCCGCCCTTCCGGGTTTTCAACCTAGCGAGCTTATTTTTTCCTGGCTCATCTTTCTCATTTTTCTATACTCCTTTTTTAGGCAGCGTTCACCGGGAGTGGGAGGTCTTCCCCATCCATTTTTGTGAGAATTAAGGTTCTTCCAGAGAATGATTTCCTTACCATGTAAGGTCCTTTATAGTTCGAGGTCCGTCTCCTGCGGGAATCCTTTTGGGTATGACTTTCTTGGGCACCAAGTCTCCTTAAAATTGCTGGGGACAGACCTTCTTCTGTTAATCTTTCTTTGTTCTTTTCCGATATGACATAAGACAACCATTCTTTTGTTTGGTGAGGTTTAATGGAAGTACTACTCCCATCGTACGGGGTTGCCCCTGTTGAAGTATGAACGAGGTCTGATGAAATGTCACTATCATCCCTGATATTCTTTGTTTGTTGTCGCAACTGCCCATTTGTTGTTTTTTTTTTTTGTTTTTTTTTTTGGCAGTATGGGAAGAGATCATGATGCTCGTCTTGGAGTCTTTACATAGTCCTTTCACCATTGTCTGTGATGATTTTTTTTAGGAAAGCCGTAACGGCAGACCAAATTTCTCGACAATCACGGACTTGTTACACCAGTGGGCGTCTTATGTCAGACAAGGTGATGTAAGCGAACTTTCTTGATTTGCTATCCTTTGGGTGTGATGTTAATTTTAACACCTTTTCATCTTCTTCTGTGCCCCAGTTAATCATTTCGTTTGATTCCACGCGAGGCTGGGTCACTTTATCCTCTTGTTCCATTATTCTCATTACCTCTGGAAGAGTTCCCCCAGTTATCTTCAACATCTTCCTTGGTTCGATTAATGGGGTGATCAAGGTTATGACATGAGTTACCGACGTTGTTATTTTCAAGGACAAGTTATTTAGATCTGCATTAGTAGAAATTGAAGAAGGATAAAAGAAAAAGTAAAGCGGGCAAATGAGTAAAAAGGAATTTATCGGAGAATTCAAAATGCTATTTTATTAATATTGATACCGGAAAGAAACATGCATGCCCTTATTGAAATGTCCTAAGGCTTTGGGCAGAGCCATAGGATTTGCATTACGTAACATTACTTTGAACCGAAAATCACAAGAAAATCAACAATCTCCCAGTTCATAAGTGCTTCAGTTGCAGGACAAAGGCGCACAAGGTTGATGATGCTGTTTTTAGCCCTTTGATGCCTTCAAAAGCATTGACGGATGACTTCTCATGCCCCTGGCAAAGGGTTATCACCTCCATTCGGAGCATCCTCATTGAAGCTCAACCATTTGGATTCGATCAGATCCTGAATCACATGTTTCAGTGCCTTGCAGTTTTCAACTGAATGCCCAATTGCGCCTGCGTGAAATTTGCAAGTGGCGTCCGGGTCATAGCCTCTCGGGAAAGGAGGTTCAATGGGCCTCATCGGGCGGGGGGAGATTAGGTTGTGACTAGTGAGGCGGTCGAACAGATCTGAGTATGATGCGGGAATTGGATCAAGCTGTACATGTCTCCTTTCTGGGTAGTTTGGTGGTTTATGGCTTTTAGTGGTTTGGGTAGAGAAGTGCAGGGCTTGAGGATGGTTTTTGGAAGTGTAAGAGGCTTTCAAAGATCTTGTTATGGAGTTGGTTTCCCCTTCATTACTTCTAACAAATCCTGCGAAGGGCTTCCTTGGTTTATTGGTTTCGGCCGAACCGTGAGAGATTTTCCCGTTTCTCATTCCCTTCTCCAACCTTTCTCCTATGGTGATCATGTCTGAGAAGTTAGAGGATACGCTCCCAATTAATCTGTCATAGAAGGGTGATTGCAACGTATCTATAAACATGGATACCATTTCTTTCTCTAGTAGAGGCGGAACTACCTGCGCTGCTGATCCTCTCCAACGCTGGGCATACTCCTTGAATGATTCTTTGTTTCTTTTCACCATATTCTGCAACTGTACTCTATCAGGAGCCATATCAATGTTGTATTTGTACTGCTTTAAGAAAGCATCAGCCAGATCTTTCCAACATCGAATGTGGGTGCGTTCCAACCGCATGTACCAGCTTGAGGCTGCCCCAGTCAAGCTGTCCTGAAAGTAGTGGACGAGCAGTTTGTCGTCGTGTGCAAATGCGGCCATTCTTCTACAATACATAGTCAGATGGCTAGCGGGACAAGTTACCCCTCTGTATTTGTCAAAGTCAGGCACTTTGAACTTGGGTGGGATAATCACATTAGGGACGAGACACAGATCATATGCATCCCTTGCGCCGACATTGGATCCTTCAATTGCTCTCAGGCGCTCTTCTAGTATCTGATATTTGTCCTCGGGCTGAGAGTCCTCCATTGAGTAGTTATGAGAGGGTCTTCTCATGATGTAGTGGGGAGGAACCATTGGCATTGCAGCGGAGTTCGGTGTAGGAGCATGATGAATTACTACTGGTGACGGAGTATAACCCTGTGGGATGACCTGTCGTGCAGTCGTAGGACTTGAGAAGTGAACTCGCGGTATTTCTGCATTTGTATTTTGAGCTGAAGGTCCTGCGACTCCCGAAGGTCCTTCCTCTGGATTGGCTTCCATGGTAGGAGGAGCGTAACCGGCTGGGAGACCGTAAGGGGGCCATTGGTAGCTCTGGATGTTCACTCCAGCGGTGTGTGGAGTCTCAGAGCTGGGAGGAGGAGGAGGAAGGTTCGAAGCATTGTTCTCAGTATTCCCTGCCGAAGCACTTTCATCTGCATTTCTTCTCTCGAGGAGGTTCACGAATTCACACATTTGATCTTTCAGTGCCATCATCTCGGTCATTTGATCTTTCAATACCATCATCTCGTTCATTTGATCCTTCAGCTTTGCAATGTCTTCTCTCAGAGCCTGATTATCCTCTTCGGCCATTTTTCTTGTTTGGGAACGAGTCCGGTAGCGATGTTGATGAACCAGCTTGCCTTTTTTCTCTCTGTTTATTTTTTCAATTTTTTTCTTTATGTAAGTACATGAATGGATGAATGAATGAATGTGCATGAAATGCAAATGTATGATTTCGTGTTACGCTGGGGGAAATTGTAAGTTTCTGTTTGACGCAGAACTTATTTTATTAATGCCAATGTTCGATCCATCTTGTCAGAAAGAAAGTCTTACAATTCCCTAGCGGTTATAGAAATGTATGAAGAATGAAATGTTAATATGCAATAATTAATTAATTTTTTTATGCCATGCAAAAGGGACAAGTAAAAATGCATGAGGTATGCTAAAAATAATTTGTCAAAATAACATATGATTTTTTTGAAATTTTTTCTTCTAAGAAGACCAGAAAAATGTATCGGTGTTTGTTTGAATGCAGGGGTATGAGGCTCCTTTGTGTCCTACGAGGGTTCCTTAGAGAATAGGTCTAGGGCTTGTCTATTAAGTGAACCTTTCAAAGGGTAGCTCTAAAGAGTCCTACATAAGGTTCCTAGAGCCAACGACCCCAGTTAAGAACACTGATCAACAGCAATAGGCAAGCTATTAGGAGTGCCAGCATTCTCAAGAGGAACCAAACTCTAGGTGAGACTTTTGTGACCACCCAACAGGACGCACATCCAGTAGGCCATCACTACGCAGTCTCGTTCTAACTTAGGTTATTCTCCAGTCCGGGTATAGGACTATTCTCACGTGTGTGCAAACGTATGATAGTGGAGTGTGTGAAGGAGCAAAATATCAAGAATACCCCCCAAGCTGCAAAACAAACAAACATATATACAAAAAAGTGGTCTTCTATCCTAGGGTTTTCATATCACAAAAGAATAATATGCAATAAAAATAAAAGACAAAAGGGGAAGGGTAAAAATAAACATTAAATTAACGACTAGTCCTACAACTAATTTAGAGTTGGTATGACTCTCTAAGTGTCCCCAGCGGAGTCGCCAGCTGTAGCGACCGAAAAATCCGGGTGAGGATTCCTCGAAGGTTCAAAAATGAAGCCGCCACCAAAGTTTAGTTTAAGGGCAAACATTGGAAAATCCCTTTTGGAATGGATAAGGTTCCTTGAGACCAGATTAGGGTTCGGGAGTCAGTTATGCGTGGGGAAGGTATTAGCACCCCACGACATCCTTCCTAAGGAAGGTTACCTGCTAACTAGTTGTAGAAGCGAAAGTTAATTTTGAAAACGTTTATTTTTACCCTTTTATTGTGAATTGAAGAGAAAGAAGAAAATTGATATTTTATTTAAGAAAATGATTATTTAGGAAAAGACTGAAAATGGTTTTTTATTAGTGTAATTGACAGAGGTCGGCCGCCCTCTGCTCCTACGTATCTCTTGGTAGAGAATCAAATCGCACGTAGTTCTTGGTAAAAAATGTTTGTTGGTTGGTATTTTTTAATATAGGGATCTTAGGACTCCTGAGTGATCAGTTCATTTGTCCTAAAACGATGACTAACCTGACTGTACAGTCGGCTTAGTCCCCTACTTTGTGAAAATAGAATTTTTGGAATTTGGAAAATGATTTGAAGTGTGTTTATTTGATTTTATTGGAATAGGGGTTTTACGATTCCTGAGCCGTACGGCTCATTTATCCGAGAACGCTGACTATCCCGTCTGTACAGTCGGCTTAGTCCCCTATTTTGAAAATTTGGTTCGCGAAAAGAAATGTGTTGGTGTTAATTTTAATTTAAAAAATGTTTATTTTAAATAGGGATTTTAGGGCATGATCCGTAACGGTTCATTAGTGACATAAAAAACAGACTAACCCGACTATACAGTCGACTTAGTC
Organism: Astragalus membranaceus; assembly: GCA_039519185.1. Taxonomy (NCBI): domain Eukaryota; kingdom Viridiplantae; phylum Streptophyta; class Magnoliopsida; order Fabales; family Fabaceae; genus Astragalus; species Astragalus membranaceus. The sequence goes on along the minus strand of CM076848.1, from coordinate 105,240,734 downwards.
CCCTATTTATATTTTGGAAATTAAGTAAATTATTTATGATTTTGTAGGTTTTTGTAAAAGAAAATTAATAAAAACGAAAACAGAGGGTGCAATGGTAAAATGGGGTGTAATCTGCAGAATGGGGGTGTATTATTAAATAGGGGGCGTGACTATGAGTAGTCCACGTTTTGGTTTCTGGGCTGGGCTGCGAATGGGCTAAGCAGATGGCGTTGTTGTTATGAAACAGAGGGGGTGCGGGTAGTAATCTGATTGTTTTGATTTTTAAATAAAATAAGTAAGTAAGTGGGTGAGAGTATAAAGGGAAAGAAGGGATTTTGGGAACCCTAATTTTCCCACACTCAGCGCCGTTCCAACAACAATTAGAGAGAGAGGGTTAGAGTGAAAATGGAAAGGGGGAGAGAAATCAGGGAGAGAGCGAGAATCGTGGGGAGAAAGAGGTGGAGTGAAAAACGCAGCTGAGAGGGGGACGAAAGGAAAACGAAAGGGAAAGGAAGATGGAGCCTCATTGCGGCGGTGAGGGAACGTCACCGAGCCGGACTAGCTCTGGTGCTGTGCGATGACAACGACGACGCGAAGGCTCCGGTGAGAATGACGGACGGTGACAACACGACAGCGACGGCCGGTGGTGGCTACAGAGGCGACTGCGTTTTCACGAGCTTGGAGGCGAATGGTGGACGACAGCGACGGTGGGTTTGGTGGTGACGGATCTAGGCGGTTCATGGCCAACGACCACCGTCTACGGCGGTCAGAACCTAAGGGGGTGAGTTCTGATTTTTTGTTTTTACGGTTCTCTTCTTCTTCTACTCTTTCTTTCTTATTTTCGATGTTTTTTTTTGTTTCTGTGGGTGGTTCTTGGTGCGGTGGCAGAACGCAAACGACGACGCAGAGGAGCGCGCCGGCCACGCCTCACGGCGATGACCTCCGCCGGTAATGGCGGTCGGAGCTGGGTAAGTTTTTTCCTATTTTTTACTTTCTGATTTCCTCTTTTGATCTCCGCTACATCTGTTTCTGGATTTCTTTGTATTTGCTGTTCTGAACCCTTAAACTTAAATTTTTACAACTAAACCTATTTGATTTTATCCCTAATCCTAGTTTTCATAAACCCTAAATCCTAATTTTAAACTGATTACTTAACTTTTGGTCAAATTAAATATAAACCTAATCTTTCTAACTATAAGTGGGCTGTTTCTAACTACGGATCATACTTATGTGATGCTATATGTACAAATTATGAACATCTCAAAAAACTAAAGCATTACGAATTAAACATCTGCACCTACATGTTTCTTTTTGTGTTTTCGGATTTTACATGATAAATAGAAAATACCAACCTGTATTCCAGCTTCTGAACTATTGTTTGACTGCTGTTAAACCTTGCTACGGTTATCCTGGCTGCTGCCACTCCTGCTGCTACTCTTTCTGGATTTTTTTAGTGTTTTGTGATTAGGGTTTCAATGCGAAAACCCTAATCTTTCGGTTCTGAGTTCTAGGTAATTTCTGTCTGTATGAATTTCTGGGTTTTCATTCTCTGCGTATCAGGCTTTCTTATATAGGCACCAATTTAGGGTTTTTCTGATCCTTCTCCCTATTTGTTTCCTTTTTCAGGTAATTGGACCTCTTGAGGAAACTTGCTCAGCAAGAACAGGCCCAAGGACTGCTGTTGCTGCTTTTATTTTTATTTATTTTCGTTTTTTTTTATTTTTTGTATTTTTAGTTATTTTCGGTTTTGTATTTTTTATTATTTTGTATTTTAGATTTTTGGATTATTGTAATGTTAATTTAATTCTGATTTTACCATATTTTGTATCATATTTTGGATGTGGTAATATCATTTTTGTGAATCAGATTTTATGTTTTATTTTTTTGTGGCTTTTGACAAAAATGGATGAAGCAGGACCAAAAAGGCTAAACGGGCCCGATACTCAACAAACACTAAAATTAGGTCTGAATGCTAAGAAAGGCCCAATTACGCGAGCATAGGTCCGATTAGACAAAAAGGCTTCTCGGCTCGTTTGAAAAAACTACTAAGCGTTGGCCCAAATTAAAACGAGAGCCCAAAAACTTTTCTCGTAATAATGTCTATGACACGCGGACTAAATTAAAATGGTTGCGAAAAAATCGATCGGACAAAATTGGGGTATAACATCTGTTGAAGAAGAGTTAGCAATTTTTTCTGAGTTTTGATTTCTTTAATAGCACAAAAGTTAGATTTTTTAATCTCTGATTGCTTAAACTGTTACGAATAAAGATTTAAAGAAATTACAACACTTAGTTTTACGTTGACTGAATTGGATTTGTATATTATGATGCTTAATCAGTACGAATTCGCGTAGGATTAATCATATTTTATGATGCTTAATCAGTACGAATTCGCATAGGATTAATCAACACTTGATTGATAAATTCTATGGATAAAGGTTAGGGACACTAGAATGGCAATAAACTGAAAGTAATTTACATACGCACATCAGAATCCTTAATTATGAACTCCAAACTTGGGTGCAAGTGGTTAATGTACTCCCTCTAAATTAGGGCCATGCTTTTTCCAACCCTCCTCCTACTCACCACACACCCCTTACCCTATGAATTTACCAAAATAACCTTATATTCTACAACAATTCCCCCCTATCCTTCATCCCTCTTCTTCTCCTCCAACTCCAACACACTCCCCTCAAACACCCCAAACCTCCCATCTCTCCACTCCAAACCTATCCTCCTCACCTTCATCATTAACCTTTTACTCAAATTCTCAACATTGCCAACCATAATAAGGTATCATCCCTACCAACCATTTTTCATTTTTGTCCCTGAAAGTTTCTGCTTTGTCTTCTTTTTTTTTCCTGAAATCGCGCTCGGTTGGTCACCTAGCAACCGAACCAGATTGGTCATGTCGTACCGTACCAATTAAATTGAATTTGGGGTGTTTCTCATTGTTTATTGACACGGTAGTGTTGGGCCGGATTGGTTCAGTTAAGGGGAACCGTACCCGTTCGGCAAGCAGCTGTCGTACCTACGTAGCATCAGAATGTCCAGTAACTGTTATTTTTCCTTCTGTTTACTGTTTTTTCTATAGACTTAGGACTATAAAATGGAAGAAAATGGTGAGACTTCAGGAGTAGGTGACATCTCAAACGACACATTGGTTGTAGACTTTACTAGTTCGTTCACAACTGATAAGGTACGGACTAAGTCTTGATTTTTTAGGTAGTAACCGATACTTATTTTCCTAAGCTAGTAACTAACATTTATTTTTTATTTTTTTCAGTTATTTGCTAATCATGAAGAGTTGTTGGCATGGGTACATACGGTCGTCAAGTCCCTTGGGATGGTGATTGTAATATCTAGATCTGACACCGGACGAAGATCAGGTAAAGAATTCTGCGTGTTGACGTGTGAAAAGGCTAGAATGTAAAGGTCCAATGTTATAGAGGGAAAAAATACTAGAAAATGATGCTGTCAGTTTAGATTGAAAGGTAAAATTAATAAGAAGCTTTGAGGATGGATATTGAGGGTTATGTGTGGAACACATAACCACACAGTAATTACTTATGATGATGGTCATCCGTACAATGGTAGATTAACTTCGGAAAAGAAGGAAGTAGTGGCTAGAATGACTAAGAATCATATTTCACCTAATCTCGTCCTTAATGAAATCAAATCCATGAAGGCTAAAGATAGCCACACCACTCTCAAGCAAATATACAATTGTCGTTCAAGGCAACGGTCGAGTCTGCGTCAGGATAGGACTGAGCTCCAACAATTGATAAACTATTTGCAACGTGATCAATATGTTTATTGGACTCGAGTTGCAAAGGGCACTAATGTTGTTAAAGACATCTTTTGAGCACATCCATAATCCATTGTGCTTTTAAAAACCTTCCCGATTGTATTGTTGATTGATTCCACGTATAAGACCAACCAGTATAGGTATCTGTTGGTTGAGAACGTTGGTGTAACTTCAACGGAGAAGACTTTCACTATTGCATTTGCTTATGTCAATTGGGAGAGGTTGGATAACTTTGCATGGGTTCTTGATAAATCGAGGGGTTTATTTAGGAGACAGGATGAATTGCCACAGGTCATACTTACTGACAGAGAGATTGATGTGATGAATGTTGTGGAAACTGTATTTCCAACTTCTGCAAACTTGTTGTGCCAATTTCACAATAAAAAAAGTGAGGGCCAAAGCTAGGATATACGTGAAAGACATGGTTGTTGTTGAGGATGTGATGAGTGCATTTCTTAGAGTTGTTCTACGAATGAGTATGATATCGGATGAGTATGATATGGAGTTGCAAAACTTTAAAGAGATGTCAACACTTTGTCCCAACTGCATACATTATGTCAAGACTACTTGGCTAGACCTATACAAAGAGAAATTTATTGATGCATGGATAAATCAGTATATGCACATTGGCAACACTACCACCAATAGAGTTGAGTCTGCACACTCTCACTTAAAGAAAATTTTGTATGACAGTAGGAGAGATTTGTGTAAGTGTTGGGATTCAATTTGTACCATGTTTAGGCTACAACATACTAAACTCAAGATGGCTTTCGAGCATAGCCTGAGTAGAGTCAAAATTGGCCACTTGAAGAAGATATATGATGACATTAAGGGTTTAGTTTCTGCCAATGTTATAGACTATATAGGCAACGAGTTGCGGCGAACTGGAGCCATTGGTATTGATGCATCATTATGTGGATGCACGACTAAAACCACACATAGACTACCATGTGCATGTGAGCTTGCTAGGTATGTATTCTATTTATAATTATGTCTTATCATCTTGTAAATTTTATTGACACTAAAAATGACACTTATTTTGTAGGATTATGATGGAATGCACCCCAATTCTGTTGCGCCCGATTCATCAACACTGGTAGAGATTGAATTTCAAAATACAATATGAGGATGAACACAGGATCCCAAATGATGCGTTGAATCTAAAGATTGAAATTGAAGCTATACTACGAAGGTTTGGGGCCTCTGATCACGCTGGTAGAGTTATGATGAAGGCAAAAGCACGTGAAATGGCATTCCTAGACACTACTTCCATGTGTCCACCTCTGGATAAGATCATTATAAAGGGAGAACCTAAAAAGGGCAATAAACTAAAATATGAGTTCTCAACAAAGCGAGACAAGTTATACTGGGAACACGTAGATGACGGGTTTGACTCTCAAGAAGATAGTACATCCGCTCCTCAGTCTCGTAAACTGTCTACTCCTACCCAAAGTAGGAGTTCCACTGGCACTCCACCACTACCAAAGTGTCCAGCACCTACTCCATCACTAAGAAAAAAGTGAACTCAAGCTGACAGTTCAACTACTATTCCTACTCCTCCGCTTCCTAAAAATCCAATGTTTACCACGTTTTTTAAATCAATACTAACTTGGCTAATTTATAACATAGTGGATTTGGAAAAATAAGTTTGTACCGAAACATTTCTGTTTAAGTTTCTGTCTTGGCTAATTTTTAACACCCCTATATTTACTTATCTTCACGTCTGGTTGAGAACAACCGTACCCATTTGGTGGCCTGTTACCGAACCCTTTTGTTACTTAACCCAGTATAGTGGTACTGTACCGGTTCAGTGGGGGGCAACCGAACCAATGAAAAACACGTCGACCACGTGAATTCCTGAGCGTTGCACTTGAGGGTATTTTTGGAATATTTCAGGTTATGGGGTGTGTGGTGAGTAGGGGGTTGGGAAAATCAATGGGCCCTAAATTAAAGGGGCGGACTCGGCTAGTACCCGGGTTTGATCGCCGGCGATAGAACAAACTGGAGCCAGACTTTACTTTCCACCCGGCCGAACACTACAAAAAAATTGCCCATTAGCGAGGGATTTTTCCCTCGCTAAATGCCCCAAATCCGTCGCTAATTCCCATTAGCGAGGGAATTAGCGACGGAATCAGTCCCTCGCTAAATTGCTCCTCGCTAGTGGGAATTAACGAGGGAATTTGAATCCCTCGCTAATTAGCGAGGGAATATTCCGTCGCTAAGTCTGACAGCCACGTTTTTTTTATATCAGCCTATCATTTTATATAGTTATTATTATTATTATTATTATTATTATTATTATGGTGTGGTGGTGGTGGTGGTGGTGGTGTGGTGGTGGTGGTGGGGAAGGGTATTAGGGTAGAGAGAGAAGGAGAGAGAGAGAGAGAGAGAGAGAGAGAGAGAGAGAGAGAGAGAAATGAGCTATGTTGTGGTGGTGGTGGTTGTGGTGGTGGTGGTGGTGGTGAAGGGTATTATGGTAGAGAGAAGGAGAATAGTAAGGGAGAAGGAGAGAAAGAGAGAGAGAAATGAGTGGTGGTGTGGTGGTGGTGTTGAAGGGTATTAGGGTAGAGAGAGAAGATAGAGTGAGAGAAGAGTGTGGGGAGGTGGTGGTGTTGGTGTGGTGGTGGAAGAGTGAAGAGAGAAGAAGAGTGTGAGAGGAGGTGGTGGTGTGGTGGTGGTGTGGTGGTGGAAGAGTGAAGAGAGAATAAGAGAGAAGAGTGTGGGAAGAGTAGGAGAGAAGTGTGTGTGTGAGAGGATAAATAAGCTGAAAAATAAAAAATTTAGCAGGGAAATAGCGAAGGACTGACAATTCCGTCGCTAAACACCTGCACGAAGTCCTATCATCTGAAAACTGTCAGAAATTAGCGAGGGAATTAGCGAGGGACTGAAAAATTCGTCGCTAATTAGCGAGGGACCCAAAAATCCGTCGCTAATGACAGAATTAGCGAGGGACTAAAAATTTCCTCGCTAATAAGGTTTTTTTTTGTAGTGGAATTTCGGATTGTTTAGGGCCATTTTCCCTTGAACACCAGAGCGGGGTCAAAAATTCTAGACAAAAAAAAAGAATCCTTACTTATGCAAACACTCCCTCTTTCCACCATCATGCATTAACCAAGTTCACTTCATACATTCCTCGTAATGTTGTCAATTCCATTAAAAGAAACTAATATATGATTATATGGACAGAAACTACAAAACCATCAATTAGAAAACTGCTAAACTAAGTGAAATTGCAAAAACGATAACTTCAAGAGTACTAGTTTTCCAGAGAGAATAAAAATGAAACTAGAAGCATCAATCTAACCTTAACTTTCAAAAAGAAGCAGTGGACAACAGGCGAGACTGAGCGATGTTAAGAATGAGGCCTAGAGAAGGAACGAGAGACGGAGAGATAGAGCATAGATGAGAAAGGAAAGGCGAGGAAGAGAATGAAAGGGTCGCAATGGGCAAAGTATTGAAAGAGTGTGAGTGTCTTCGCCAAACATGAAAGATAGGTTAAAACAATAACAATTTCTAAATTGGTTGTTAAAAATAACCGATTTTAAATCGATTCTATTAATAACAAAAGTTGAGTTTCTGTATCGGTTCTCCTAGCAACCAATGTTAAATCTTGGAGAATACACTAATGGAAAAAAGACTTTTTATATCGGTTAAAATTGACATTTCATATCGGTTCTCGAACCGATGCCGAAAAATGAGATATAAAAAATAGGGACATTTCATATCGGTTCCTGAACCGTTATGAAAAGTTGTTTTTATATTGGTTGCCCCTAAAACCGATATGAAAAGTCTCTTTTTTTAAAAAAAAAGAGACTTTTCATATCGGTTCCCATATAAAACCAATATGAAAAGTCTCTTTTTTTAAAAAAAAAGAGACTTTTCATATCGGTTCCCATAGAAAACCGCTATGAAAAGTCTCTTTTTTAAAAAAAAATGAATTTTAACATCGGTTTCCTACACCATTGGAAGGCACCAAAAACCATAAAATTTTGATATTCAAAGCTGAGTTAAATTCAGTTTTCAATAAACACAATCTCTCCATTCTTAAATAAAATACCAAGTAAATTATATTTTTTCATGAGAGGGAAACAGGTCCACCACATCCACAGATTTTTACAGCTTCCAATATAAACATGCATTTAGGTTTCTCACCTTCAACAATCACAATATAAACATGCATTTAGGTTTCTAAAAGCATGGTACAAGATTGATTGCAGTGAGAGTAGAAGTAAAATAAAGAAATGAATGCACAATGAACTTTGAATGTTGGAGGATACACCTGGGTAACCAATGATCCTAAATACCCAAAATGGATCCCCAGCTCTTGAGCCTTCAAATTCATGCCAGTGCAAAGAGTAATGTATTCCTCCATAAGAACTTTGAATGTTGGAGGATTTTGTGGCCTGCACAATGAACCATAAAGTGAAAGAGGGTCAAAATACACACATTAGCCAAAAAAAACATAAACATTATTATCATACTTTAAAGTTTTAATCCTTCCAATTCCCACTCCCAAGTTAAAGTGCAATTAGTCAAACCCTGTTTTCAAATAGAAAAACCCTATTTCCTCATACCACTGATTGCATCCTTCCATAACTTTGCCAAGATCTCCATACATGCCCTTAGTCACTTCCCTATAGCACTGTCAAGGAAAAATAAAGATATAATTCATTGCTAGATTGAACCATAAGAAGCAGAATTAAGAGATCATCAATTAGAGAAAGAAGATGGAATGCTGAGAAAATATCTAATCTTGAATAATGATAGATGCTTAGATCGATCGAATGAGCTATATTAATGAAATATGTAAGAAGCAGTGGACACTAACTTTAGGGAAAAATAATATAATACATTTAAAGCATACTTAGATGAGCCTAATGTCATTATAGAAGAACACACAAGAAACAAAAGACACCTCATATTGACGACCTACATCAATAGCTTCATGCATGTCAGGTACACCTTCAGTAACATTTTCTCCAATCTTCTCATATCCTCTGCAATGCATCAGAAGTTAAGCTGATATTAGCATAAACAAATGAAAAAACCTTGTTTGGCATATACTGAATTGACGCTTATGTACAAAGTAGATAGGATGGATATATATGAATATAAAGTTCAATTCACTCAAGCAAGCATACCTGAACCCAGTAGCCTTAGTCATTTTGATCTTGTTATTCATTACATCTTCAGTAATTCCACCATCAGCCAAGGCTTTTTCCCCTGCTGTCAGCAGATACATCATAAACTTATCCATCCTCCTAGAAAACTTTGGTGCTACCCAGCCATCAGTTGAGAAAGACTTGATTTCACCAGCAATCCTCTGGAGGCAGAGAACACCAAGATCAAAAGCTAAAGAAGGCAATGACTGAGAATGAAGTTTGAGGAAAAACATCATGAGACGTAAATCATGAGCCAAGATTAACACAAAAACCAAGATTAACAGTATCAATGATAAAAAAATTAGCAATTAAAGTCTGTTTTTAATGACCACCACTCCACTTTGTCAGAGAGTATAATAGGCATGATTAACAATTGAACAAACAGATACAGTACATGCAAGCAGAGTAACCAAAGGGTGTTGGTTCGGGTTTGTATGTACAAAGGAGAAGAAACATTAAACGAAGGGAAAAATTAAAGGTGAAGCACTTATCAGACATATTCATAAACAAGAAGCCTATTGTTTCCTTCTGAGCATGAACCTAGCAGCATGATCACATTCTCATATCTTGCTTTGCCTAGTACATTGACTTCAGACTTAAATTCCTTCTCTCTCTGGAAGCTTGCTCTTTTATGTTGCTTAACAGCAATTGTCATTCCATCCAATTGCCCTTTGTAGACAGATCCAAAGCCACCTTCTCACAGAAGAGTTTTAGCAGAAAATCCCTGTGTATAACCAGCAAATAATCTTTAGTTAGTCAATGAATAATTTGGTATTGTAAGTTGTTAAATTTAACTAGTTTCTATGTTTAGTAGAGAGAGGAATTCTCCTTGACAGAGACCTTATAATTTGAATGCTAGTTCTGAAAACATGATAGAAACTAAGGAACAAAATTGTAAGATTCTAAATTATAAGAGTTCTGAAAACATGATAGAAACTAAGGGACAAAATTTTGTATTGTTTTCTGAACACAGTTTTAGGCCAAGGCAAAAAGATTTGAATGCCAGAAACTGAACACATGATGTCACAAAAGAATGAATGTATCTATGTATAGCCAAATGCATAAATGGCAGCAGACTGTAGACACTCTTAGAAAATTTAGACAACTTTTCTTACCTCTTGCAGTGCTTTTGATAGGTCTTCCATTGTCAAAACAAGGCACTTATCCTGTCATAATGAAGTGTAAGTACTAGACAAATACAATGAATGTGTATAAAAGAAAACAACTTATATACCCAACTTAATAGATTTTTCCACACTTCATTCATAAACTCTAAATGTAAAATATAATATACCTCTCTTAGCGGCTTGCATAATATCATTCACATCTTCTCCAGAAGAGAGGCACAAACTGACTTTTGGGGTAGGCATTGCCACGAGGGTTTGTGTTCAAAACCAAAAACAAAAAGATTTGAGCATGTGCCGACAATAACATACTATCAATTTATATGTCAAACTCCATTTAGTGGAATGTTAAAAACAAAAGCATCCTGAAAAATGTAATAAAACATTCTATTGAAAATTCAAACACGGTAAGCATTTCCAGGTTCATTTGGCAGTTTAGTCAAATAAACTAATAGAAAGAAATGCAATTTACCTATACAGCCACCCATATGCAGTGTTTAAGATTAGAGACCACAGAACACATGCTTATCTCCAGAATGTAAAGAGGTAAAGTTGCCACCATAAGAAATAGCTGAACAGAGAGATTGAACTGAATTTATCCTAAATGAAGTCTCAGACCACAATCGAAACAAGTTATTTACATCTGCATATGAGATCTGATACTCCAATATAATATCAGTGACAAACGTATCCTTTAATATTCAGGTGACACAATGTAAGACAGAATTTAGAGAAGGGTGTTGGTTAGGGTTTGTATGTACAAAGGAGAAGAAACATTAAACGAAGGGGAAAATTAAAGGTGAAGCAATTTTTACCTTCGTTGAGTAGTGTGATTGAAAACCTTGTGAACTTCTGTACCTGCAAACAACATTTACGAAATCACGGTTTTACAATCTTGAAGAAAAACAGAAATCAACAAGGGGTTAGAGTGAATCTACCTAGGGTTGATCTTCGGAAGTGTTCTAGGTTGAGATTCTTGCACTCAATCTGCAAGAATCACTGGAAAATAGGGAACCCTAGCAGAGGGTGAGTTGAGAGACGAAGGGAGAAGAAAGAACGGCTCAAGAAGAAGAGAGGAAGTGGAAACCGTGTATAAGCCAGCAACCGTGTTGGAGCGATTTTGAGATTCGCGACGTTGCAGAGAGAGAAGTTATAGAGAGAGCAGCTCGGAGATAGCGACGTTGTAGAGGGCGACGTTGTAGAGCTCGGAGATAGCTCGGAGAAGTTACAGAGAGAGCAGAAGAGTGCGATTAGGGTTCCTTGTAGAGGGCGATTAGGGAGAGAGGAATGAGCGAAGAATGAGAGGAATACGCGAACAGAAAGTGAAAAGCCTAATTTTATTTTTTAGTTTCTATAACGGGTGGTGTTTTGACCCGTTATAGAAGCCTTGATTTTTTCACTTTCTATAACGGTTATGAAATAAACCCGATATGAAAGATGGTTTTTACACTTTCTATATCGGTTCCTGTGGAAACCGATATAAAAAGTGTAATTTTAATTACAAAACTGCCACCGCGTCACTTTTAACATCAGGCCGTTTTTAACCGATATAAATAGCAGTTTTAAAAAGCATAACTGCCACCGGATTCAAATTTAAAATCAATTGCCTACGCAACGAGTTTAGATCCTCATCGGTGGCAGTATGGTGTAGACGTCTGCAGCGCTGTTAGATCTAGGGATAGAAAATTTCTCTCTCTAGATTTTACGACACTAAAGACGGCTTCACCATACCGTCCTTGCAGATGATCTATACTCATGCCGTGTATACTCTTTTATTTATTTTCTTGTTTTTGCACTATTGTATAGAGGGAAAAATAATCAAAGGAAAAAGTAGAAAATAATTCAACGCCAACCAAGCTGCAAAATGGACCTAATGGAGTAATGGTAAACGCCACAAGGGAAAGGACACAAAAAAATCATAAGTAAAACCGTAGAAAACTATTTATATTTTGTGAGTCAAAAAGTCAATTGTGTGAGCCAAAACCCAACAAGAAAACCCCAATGAATAAAGATTCATTTGTTGATGCAACCAAAGTTATGTACCATGACAAATGTCATACATTGCTCGAAAATAACAGGTCTAAAATTATCTATGTATCATTTCTATTGTATTATTCTGTTGGATTTAGTATTTGTTTGTAGTGCAAGATTGTGTTTGTCATCCTATTTTTCTAAAAGTATTTGACAAGCTGCCGTTATTTCTGAAGCATCGTGTTTGTGTGACAAATTAATGTTCTTCTCCAAAATAAAAGCATTAAAACTATCTGAATATTATTTCTTAATCTTCCTACGATGCCGTCTTTCGGTGGTGGAGTTAGTCTATTTTTTACGTGCGGTCAAATATAAAAAGTAATTTTTTTATAAACCAAATGAATTTTATAAAATAAAATTAAAAGCCCTTATAACTTAGATTGAAACAATAAATAACAAAATTGTTATCAAACACTAGTTTTATGCACTATAAATTGTGAAAACAGAAGTAGAAAAGAAAATAAGCGTACAATAGAAACAAATTAATATATGCAAAAAAAATCAATTATTTTTTTACAATAAAAAACAACCAATTATTATATAAAAGTACAACTAAATTATTATAAATTAAGATAAGGAGATAAAAGACTCTTTTAGTGAACAACATAGCTCCAAAAAATGAATAATTATGATAGAAAAGAGATGGGAGACTAACAAAATAGTAGAAAATATAAGACATCCTTAAGTTATGGGGTAATATTGACTTATTATTATTATACTTTAATATAACTGATTATTTTATTTTTGGGGAAGCAAATACTACTCTATCATTGTGAAAGGAACTCTCCCCGTAGTCTTGATTTGTATATGTCCTATAGTTGAAAAAATATAGAACAAGCTTCGTTATTTATGTATTTGACATTTTTTCTTTAGGTTCCCTCCAGCTGAAGAAATCATTTTCGAGGCATTGTCAACTACTAGACGTGAACACTTTTCCTAGTGGGGATTCGAACATTGGTTCATTACGTTGTAGGAGAGTAACTCCTCCTGCTAGACTCAATTCTGGATGATTATTTATGTACTTGATTAGACAATTGGTTTTAGTTTCTAAAAAACCATTTCCATAGGAATTTCATCCCATTACAAATGAATGAATGACTCGTATAAAAAACACATTTTTATTTAGACTTAATTTATATAATCTGTTAGTGTAAAGGTTTTTATACATCGGTAACAGATCACAACTTTTACATTATTAAAAATGGTTGAGTCCTCTCTCAACTAAATTGAAAATCATTTATATGGTGATTTTTTGTTGTTTACCGGTTGTTAGCCTGCATTTTCGACAGGCTAATATTAAATGCAGTCAACAGGGTTTGACTTAATAATTTCAGAAAGAAGGCAGGTCTTCGACACCAAGGTATAATTTCGACTTCAAGAGGTAGTAACCAAGGGAAAGCAGCCTAATGCATAACTTAGCGAATTTGGAAAAAGAGGCCACACTTCGACAGAGAGAAGATTATAGACAGCGAAACAAGAAAAGCTATGGAGATCTGTCGAATAGGATATTGCTTCCTTGGTCGAAAAGAAAGAACAGTTAGACAATCGAAGTAGAAGCACGTTGAAGTAGCAGTTACTCTGTCTTATCTTGTTTTAGAAAACCGCTGAGCGGTTATAGTCTTATTTGTACTATAAATAGAGGTTTTGTAGAGGGAAAAAGGGGTCGCAAATCTCATTATACATATTTCCTAAAACACTCTACTTCCGCAAACAGAGAAAACAGAGTCAACAGGAATTCATGTATGATTCTGCGTACCACTTCTTTATATAATTGTTTTCATTTCTTTTAGATTTCTGCACTTTGTCATCTTCTTCACTTACAATTACTGCAATTTACTGCATTTTGATTCCTCTGCCCGCATTTACAAATTCTTGCACTTTATCGTAAGTTTCTGCACTACTATTAAATATCAACAATTCTTAGTAAAATTTGATCACATATGGCCTGAGATTCCTAGTTGATCTCGCAAGTAACACGTGTAGTGAAACTAGCGGTGTTTACTAAAAATCACAGTAAACAAATTGGCACGCCCAGTGGGACGTTTGTGCTAACTAATTAAAATTTTTTACTAAGATAACTCTGGGTTTGTTGAATACAGAACCAGTACATCGCACGTTGCATGCGTTTAAGAAGTGGTAGACAGTTACATCAAATGCCACGTCCAAACATGAATGGTGCTTCTACATCGAATGGACATTCCCAAGCGTCAGTTATTGATACCAACGCCACGAACACTCAGGGAACAACCCTTCCTGCACCATCTCCAGGAGTAACCGCTCCCATAACTGCTCCAAACGTGGTCGGCGTAACCGCCCCATTATCGTCTTCGGCAGACATGGGTATAACCGCTGTAACCGCCCCCACTATAACTCCTGGGTCGAACATGATGATTCCCCAGTCATCAACCTTTGGTTCAATTAATCCCTGGATGCCCAACGCTATGGTGGGAAATATGCCATATAGTTTTCCCATGAATGGTCGAAATTACCCCTATGGAATGCCAACCGCCATGATGGTAGGACTCCATACAAATGCATCTACATATGCAGATAACATGGCTTCGAACTTTTCGCCTATGCACAACCCATCAGAGAATATGTATAGTCGAAATATACAACCTTCAATAACCACTTCGTCATTATTGGCATTAAGACAACAAATGGATGATAGTAACCATGACATGGTAAATATGCTAACACAGCAAATAGGTACAGTGTTTAATCCCCTGATACAGGACACAAATAATAGTTACCAAATGTTAGCAACACAAATGGGTCGAATTGCTGACTTCTTTGGCACTCCACAAATACAAAACCAGCAAATTCCCCAAGTACAAAACATCAGGCCTGTTGACTTACCTGTCGAAAGGCCTAATAATGCAACCCCCGTGAATCGAGCACAACAATTTGTCGAAGAGCCTATACCTGAAATGGTGCTAGTAAATAGAAATCAAAATGCTGATGAGGTAGTTAGGCAAGTCCAGCAAAATAACCTCGGAATGCAAAATAATTTGGCTAATCTTGTCGAAACTATACTAGCCCAAAATGGTCTTAATTTAGGCTTACACAGACCTAATTTTGTATCTCCCTTGTCTGAATATGTGATGCAAACAGATTTGCCTAGAGGGTGGAAAATTCCTAAGTTCACAAAATTTGCTGGGGAAACCAGCGAATCTACTGTCGAACATATTGCAAGATATTTGACTGAGGCTGGGGACATTGCGTTAAACGAAAATTTGAAAATGAAATATTTCCCAAATTCTTTGACGAAAAATGCATTTACTTGGTTTACAACATTACCCCCGCACTCCATGTTTAATTGGAATCAATTAGAAAAAGCCTTTCATGAACAATTTTACATGGGACAATCAAAGATTAGCCTTAAAGAATTGGCTAGTGTTCGACGCACAGTGCCAGAATCTATTGATGAATATCTCAATAGATTTAGACTACTCAAGGCGAGATGTTTCACCCAAGTGCCTGAACATGAGTTAGTCGAAATGGCTGCTGGTGGTTTAGATTATTCCATCAGGAAAAAACTGGATACTTTACACCTAAGAGATATGGCTCAATTGGCTGATAGAGTTCGACAAGTTGAAAGACTTAAAGCAGAAAAAACTTCGACAACCAAGTTTAACAATAAGAAAGAAAAAGTGGCGTTTGTTAATGTTGATAACAATAGCCAAGAATTCGACATAGCTTATGAAAATGTCGAGGAGGAGGTTGATATTGCAGAATTAAAACCTGGACCTCCATATACATGCAAATTGTTAAACCCCTCAAATGGAAAAAACCCTGTCGAACCAAAAAATGATAAGTTTGTTGCAAAAACATATACCTTCGACGTCAGAAAATGTGACCAAATATTTGATCTTTTGGTGACTGATGGTCAAATTTTAGTGCCTAAAGGTCTAAAAATGCCACCATTAGAACAACAAAGGAAAAGAGGTTATTGCAAATATCATAATTTCTTGGGTCATAACACCTCCCGATGTGTACTTTTCAGGGATCTAGTTCAGAAAGCATTGAATGATGGAAGGCTGAAATTTGATGACAAAAATAAGTCATCAATGCAGATCGACAGCAATCCTATGCCCACAACAGAAGCAAACTACACTGAAGTAGATATTTTGATGGTCGAAACCAATGAAGTGGTTGCTGAAAGTCTTGAAGCGAACATCAAAATGGTCACCAATGACCAATATGCTGAAAAAATGCAGGTGGTTTATCCACAAGCTGAAGAAGACTTGATAGACTTCCTCAACAGATGCAAGATAAATAACACCGAGGTGATGCTGTGCCCACGGTGCAGTTCTGTATTCGACAAAGAAGCCGCTAAAAGCCTTGAAAGTGTCACTCCTCAATTCAAGAGAAAAACAAATGGGTCGATAATAGGCCCAAATTCAGCTTCAACCCAAGAGGTGTGCCATATAAGGTTACATCTTCAACAAGACAAGCTCCGAAGGCTCAAAGGAGAACATTTGTGCCACCTGCAAGGGCCCCTGTCGGAAGATGGGTATACCCAGGAAATAAGGAGACTGAATGTCACCTAAAGATGGCAGGAGAGACTTCCAATGCCATGAATCAAAACAAGGCGCCTAATTCCAATAGGTACGCCTACAACAATAATTACAAGGGGAAAAACCCCATGACAAGAACGCAATGGCGAAGATACCAACGCCAGATGAAATTGACTGCTGCTGAGAAAAAGGAGAACATCGACACAAGCAAAGGTAAGCAATTAGCTTCCAGTGTCGAAATCCCAAGAAAGTCAGCAAAAGAGAGGATATTCCCTCCCCTTGTAGACATCAAAAAAGGTCTTGACTCTGAAGAAGGCCTGCAATTAGATGATGATATGGACTCTGAATTTTTAGATTCAGAACCAGACCTCGACATCATCTGCGTCGTTTCAATTCTGCCAATTGAATTCGACGTCATTTCAGAAGTGACTGAGATCGAACAAGATTTCGATCAAGATATGGCTAAGCACAGGCCAATGTGTTACTACGTATTAAATAATGGCTCCATAGAAGAGCAGAATGCTGTCTTCGAAAGGCCAGATGGAGGGATGAAACACCATCTAAAACCATTGTTTATACAAGCAAAGGTAAACAATGTAGGCGTCAATAAAATATTGGTTGATGGGGGTGCAGCGGTTAACCTGATGCCACAACGTGTGCTAGCAAAAGTTGGCAAATCAGAGACTGATTTACGGCCACATAACATAGTCCTCACTAATTATGAGGGAAAATCTGGCTATTCGTTAGGAGCCATAGAAGTGGAGTTAACAGTGGGGAGTGTGAAGAGAAAAACTATGTTCATAGTCATACCCACCAGAGCAAACTTCAATCTACTCCTGGGTAGGGAGTGGATCCATGGAGTAGGAGCAGTGCCCTCAACACTCCACCAGAGACTCTCTATTTGGAGAGAAGATGGCCTGGTCGAAAATATAGAAGCAGACCAGAGTTATTTCTTGGCAGAGGTCGACCATATTACAAGGAGGACCTTTGACAAACAATTGGCGACTATTGCGCCATGCACACCTTCAGACACTGCATATGTCCCTATGGACAATGTGTTTGAATCCCTAGATCTCCACCCTAACCATGGCTTTATATGGGAGAGGGAAGTGATCGATGAGGCATCACCTTCAATAGGCTTTTGCAAGCCTACTGGGTGGGATGGTCCCTAAACGGTGATGATGTCTATACCCACCGTATGGGAAAGAATTACGGCTTATGTGGCCGAAAATAAACAAAATATGGCTTTGGAGGCCGAATTACAACAAAATATGGTTGAACAAGCCATAAAAGTTAACCCAGAGGTTAACAATAAAGATAAAATGGCCGAAGGCCAGAGACTTGACTGCATCTACGATGATGAGCCTTTAGGTTTTGAAAAAGACCCAATGGGTTCGACTAAGAAGATGCAGGCTCAAGACCCTCTTGAAGAAATTGATTTAGCAGATGGTCCCATAAAAAGGCCAACATTTATCAGTGCTAAAATCGACAAGGGTTTGAAAGATCGAACTATCAAGTTACTCAAAGAGTATAAAGATTGCTTCGCTTGGGATTACAATGAGATGCCTGGTCTACGACGAGAGGTAGTCGAACTGAAACTGCCCATTCGACCAGACAAAAAACCAGTGAAGCAAACACCAAGAAGGTTCGCACCTCAGGTTCTGTCGAAGATCAAAGAAGAAATCGAAAGATTACTCAAGAGCAACTTCATCAGGACTGCCAGGTATGTTGATTGGCTAGCCAACATTGTTCCTGTTATTAAGAAAAATGGAACATTACGAGTCTGTATAGATTTTCGTGATTTAAATAATGCTACACCCAAAGATCAATACCCTATGCCTGTGGCAGAAATGCTAGTTGATTCGGCAGCAGGATTTGAATACCTAAGTATGCTTGATGGATATTCAGGATATAATCAAATTTTTATTGCCGAAGAAGATGTGTCAAAAACAGCATTTCGATGCCCAGGGGCATTAGGTGTTTATGAATGGGTAGTAATGCCATTTGGTTTAAAAAATGCTGGTGCAACATACCAGAGAGCAATGAATTCTATGTTTCATGATTTTATTGAAAATTTTATGCAAGTATACATAGATGATATTGTTGTCAAATCTTCAACAGAAAATGGCCATTTAGACCATCTTCGACAATCATTCGAAAGAATGAGAAAATATGGATTGAAAATGAATCCAATCAAATGTGCCTTTTGTGTACGTGCAGGTGATTTCTTGGGCTTTGTTGTTCACAAAAAAGGCATCGAAATTAATCAAAACAAGACGAAGGCAATCATGGAAACGAAAGCCCCTTCGACCAAAAAAGAGCTTCAGTCATTATTAGGGAAGATTAATTTCCTTAGAAGGTTCATATCCAACCTAAGTGGCAAAACTCAAGTGTTCTCGCCATTGCTTCGACTGAAGAAAGAAGACTTATTCAGGTGGGATTCAGAGCACCAGAAGGCCTTCGACGACATTAAGGCTTATTTAGTTAAACCACCTATATTGTTGCCACCTATCAGAGATAAGGTGATGAAATTGTATATAGCAGCATCAGAGCTAACAATAGGTAGTATGCTAGCACAAGAGGATGATAATGGTGTCGAAAGAGCCATATATTACCTGAGTAGAGTGTTAAATGATGCTGAAACTAGATATCAGCCAATGGAGAAATTGTGCCTTTGTCTGTATTTTTCTTGTACCAAATTAAAGCAATATATCAAACCAGTTGATGTGTATGTGCATTCTCATTTCGATATTATTAAACACATGCTGTCGAAACCAATATTGCATAATAGAATTGGCAAATGGGCACTAGCTTTATCTGAGTATTCATTAACATACCAGCCTTTGAAAGCTATCAAAGGACAAATTGTTGCTGACTTTATTGTTGACCATTCATTGGTCGAAGTGACAGTTAGTCAAATGAATAATCGACCTTGGACACTTTATTTCGATGGATCAAGCCATAAAAATGGTTCTGGAATTGGTATATTAATTGTTTCACCAGTAAACATACCAACAAAGTATAAGTTTAAAATCAAAGAGCGCTGTTCTAACAATGAGGCTGAATATGAAGCCTTAATTGCAGGATTGGAAATCTTGTTAGAATTAGGGGCAAAGGCTGTCGAAATTAAAGGTGACTCTGAATTAGTGGTGAAGCAGTTAACCAAAGAATACAAGTGCATCAAAGAAAATTTAATCTTATATTTCGTCACCGCCAATACTTTGTTAAAACGTTTCGACAATGTTCACATTGAGCATATACCTCGAATTGAGAATCAAGAGGCAAACGGCTTGGCACAAATTGCTTCAAGTTATAAAGTCTCTCCAACAAAACTCAATGAGTTAATCGAAATTAAAGAGAAATTGATTTCGACAGATCGTAAGGATGATGAATTGTCAATGCCAAAACTTGGGGGGGCAGACAGTGTAGAACTACTTCCTCCAATTGAAAATGGCGAAATTTTTGCCATTGACAATATGTCGAATGATGACTGGCGAAAACCAATTGTCGAATACTTGGAAAATCCAACAGGGACAACAAATCGAAAAACCAAGTATAGAGCTCTAAGCTATGTAATTCTCGGAAACGAATTGTTAAAGAAAACCCCGGAAGGAGTCCTACTTAAATGCCTTAATGAGAGTGAGGCATATTTAGCAATTTCCAATACTCATAGTGGAGCTTGTGGATCTCACCAAGCGGGGCAACAAATGAAGTGGCTGTTATTTCGACAAGGAGTATACAAATGAATGAATGACTCGTATAAAAAACACATTTTTATTTAGACTTAATTTATATAATCTGTTAGTGTAAAGGTTTTTATACATCGGTAACAGATCACAACTTTTACATTATTAAAAATGGTTGAGTCCTCTCTCAACAAAATTGAAAATCATTTATATGGTGATTTTTTGTTGTTTACCGGTTGTTAGCCTGCATTTTCGACAGGCTAATATTAAATGCAGTCAACAGGGTTTGACTTAATAATTTCAGAAAGAAGGCAGGTCTTCGACACCAAGGTATAATTTCGACTTCAAGAGGTAGTAACCAAGGGAAAGCAGCCTAATGCATAACTTAGCGAATTTGGAAAAAGAGGCCACACTTCGACAGAGAGAAGATTATAGACAGCGAAACAAGAAAAGCTATGGAGATCTGTCGAATAGGATATTGCTTCCTTGGTCAAAAAGAAAGAACAGTTAGACAATCGAAGTAGAAGCACGTTGAAGTAGCAGTTACTCTGTCTTATCTTGTTTTAGAAAACCGCTGAGCGGTTATAGTCTTATTTGTACTATAAATAGAGGTTCTGTAGAGGGAAAAAGGGGTCGCAAATCTCATTATACATATTTCCTAAAACACTCTACTTCCGCAAACAGAGAAAACAGAGTCAACAGGAATTCATGTATGATTCTGCGTACCACTTCTTTATATAATTGTTTTCATTTCTTTTAGATTTCTGCACTTTGTCATCTTCTTCACTTACAATTACTGCAATTTACTGCATTTTGATTCCTCTTCCCGCATTTACAAATTCTTGCACTTTATCGTAAGTTTCTGCACTACTATTAAATATCAACAATTCTTAGTAAAATTTGATCACATATGGCCTGAGATTCCTAGTTGATCTCGCAAGTAACACGTGTAGTGAAACTAGCGGTGTTTACTAAAAATCACAGTAAACAAATTGGCACGCCCAGTGGGACGTTTGTGCTAACTAATTAAAATTTTTTACTAAGATAACTCTGGGTTTGTTGAATACAGAACCAGTACATCGCACGTTGCATGCGTTTAAGAAGTGGTAGACAGTTACATCAAATGCCACGTCCAAACATGAATGGTGCTTCTACATCGAATGGACATTCCCAGGCGTCAGTTATTGATACCAACGCCACGAACACTCAGGGAACAACCCTTCCTGCACCATCTCCAGGAGTAACCGCTCCCATAACTGCTCCAAACGTGGTCGGCGTAACCGCCCCATTATCGTCTTCGGCAGACATGGGTATAACCGCTGTAACCGCCCCCACTATAACTCCTGGGTCGAACATGATGATTCCCCAGTCATCAACCTTTGGTTCAATTAATCCCTGGATGCCCAACGCTATGGTGGGAAATATGCCATATAGTTTTCCCATGAATGGTCGAAATTACCCCTATGGAATGCCAACCGCCATGATGGTAGGACTCCATACAAATGCATCTACATATGCAGATAACATGGCTTCGAACTTTTCGCCTATGCACAACCCATCAGAGAATATGTATAGTCGAAATATACAACCTTCAATAACCACTTCGTCATTATTGGCATTAAGACAACAAATGGATGATAGTAACCATGACATGGTAAATATGCTAACACAGCAAATAGGTACAGTGTTTAATCCCCTGATACAGGACACAAATAATAGTTACCAAATGTTAGCAACACAAATGGGTCAAATTGCTGACTTCTTTGGCACTCCACAAATACAAAACCAGCAAATTCCCCAAGTACAAAACATCAGGCCTGTTGACTTACCTGTCGAAAGGCCTAATAATGCAACCCCCGTGAATCGAGCACAACAATTTGTCGAAGAGCCTATACCTGAAATGGTGCTAGTAAATAGAAATCAAAATGCTGATGAGGTAGTTAGGCAAGTCCAGCAAAATAACCTCGGAATGCAAAATAATTTGGCTAATCTTGTCGAAACTATACTAGCCCAAAATGGTCTTAATTTAGGCTTACACAGACCTAATTTTGTATCTCCCTTGTCTGAATATGTGATGCAAACAGATTTGCCTAGAGGGTGGAAAATTCCTAAGTTCACAAAATTTGCTGGGGAAACCAGCGAATCTACTGTCGAACATATTGCAAGATATTTGACTGAGGCTGGGGACATTGCGTTAAACGAAAATTTGAAAATGAAATATTTCCCAAATTCTTTGACGAAAAATGCATTTACTTGGTTTACAACATTACCCCCGCACTCCATGTTTAATTGGAATCAATTAGAAAAAGCCTTTCATGAACAATTTTACATGGGACAATCAAAGATTAGCCTTAAAGAATTGGCTAGTGTTCGACGCACAGTGCCAGAATCTATTGATGAATATCTCAATAGATTTAGACTACTCAAGGCGAGATGTTTCACCCAAGTGCCTGAACATGAGTTAGTCGAAATGGCTGCTGGTGGTTTAGATTATTCCATCAGGAAAAAACTGGATACTTTACACCTAAGAGATATGGCTCAATTGGCTGATAGAGTTCGACAAGTTGAAAGACTTAAAGCAGAAAAAACTTCGACAACCAAGTTTAACAATAAGAAAGAAAAAGTGGCGTTTGTTAATGTTGATAACAATAGCCAAGAATTCGGCATAGCTTATGAAAATGTCGAGGAGGAGGTTGATATTGCAGAATTAAAACCTGGACCTCCATATACATGCAAATTGTTAAACCCCTCAAATGGAAAAAACCCTGTCGAACCAAAAAATGATAAGTTTGTTGCAAAAACATATACCTTCGACGTCAGAAAATGTGACCAAATATTTGATCTTTTGGTGACTGATGGTCAAATTTTAGTGCCTAAAGGTCTAAAAATGCCACCATTAGAACAACAAAGGAAAAGAGGTTATTGCAAATATCATAATTTCTTGGGTCATAACACCTCCCGATGTGTACTTTTCAGGGATCTAGTTCAGAAAGCATTGAATGATGGAAGGCTGAAATTTGATGACAAAAATAAGTCATCAATGCAGATCGACAGCAATCCTATGCCCACAACAGAAGCAAACTACACTGAAGTAGATATTTTGATGGTCGAAACCAATGAAGTGGTTGCTGAAAGTCTTGAAGCGAACATCAAAATGGTCACCAATGACCAATATGCTGAAAAAATGCAGGTGGTTTATCCACAAGCTGAAGAAGACTTGATAGACTTCCTCAACAGATGCAAGATAAATAACACCGAGGTGATGCTGTGCCCACGGTGCAGTTCTGTATTCGACAAAGAAGCCGCTAAAAGCCTTGAAAGTGTCACTCCTCAATTCAAGAGAAAAACAAATGGGTCGATAATAGGCCCAAATTCAGCTTCAACCCAAGAGGTGTGCCATATAAGGTTACATCTTCAACAAGACAAGCTCCGAAGGCTCAAAGGAGAACATTTGTGCCACCTGCAAGGGCCCCTGTCGGAAGATGGGTATACCCAGGAAATAAGGAGACTGAATGTCACCTAAAGATGGCAGGAGAGACTTCCAATGCCATGAATCAAAACAAGGCGCCTAATTCCAATAGGTACGCCTACAACAATAATTACAAGGGGAAAAACCCCATGACAAGAACGCAATGGCGAAGATACCAACGCCAGATGAAATTGACTGCTGCTGAGAAAAAGGAGAACATCGACACAAGCAAAGGTAAGCAATTAGCTTCCAGTGTCGAAATCCCAAGAAAGTCAGCAAAAGAGAGGATATTCCCTCCCCTTGTAGACATCAAAAAAGGTCTTGACTCTGAAGAAGGCCTGCAATTAGATGATGATATGGACTCTGAATTTTTAGATTCAGAACCAGACCTCGACATCATCTGCGTCGTTTCAATTCTGCCAATTGAATTCGACGTCATTTCAGAAGTGACTGAGATCGAACAAGATTTCGATCAAGATATGGCTAAGCACAGGCCAATGTGTTACTACGTATTAAATAATGGCTCCATAGAAGAGCAGAATGCTGTCTTCGAAAGGCCAGATGGAGGGATGAAACACCATCTAAAACCATTGTTTATACAAGCAAAGGTAAACAATGTAGGCGTCAATAAAATATTGGTTGATGGGGGTGCAGCGGTTAACCTGATGCCACAACGTGTGCTAGCAAAAGTTGGCAAATCAGAGACTGATTTACGGCCACATAACATAGTCCTCACTAATTATGAGGGAAAATCTGGCTATTCGTTAGGAGCCATAGAAGTGGAGTTAACAGTGGGGAGTGTGAAGAGAAAAACTATGTTCATAGTCATACCCACCAGAGCAAACTTCAATCTACTCCTGGGTAGGGAGTGGATCCATGGAGTAGGAGCAGTGCCCTCAACACTCCACCAGAGACTCTCTATTTGGAGAGAAGATGGCCTGGTCGAAAATATAGAAGCAGACCAGAGTTATTTCTTGGCAGAGGTCGACCATATTACAAGGAGGACCTTTGACAAACAATTGGCGACTATTGCGCCATGCACACCTTCAGACACTGCATATGTCCCTATGGACAATGTGTTTGAATCCCTAGATCTCCACCCTAACCATGGCTTTATATGGGAGAGGGAAGTGATCGATGAGGCATCACCTTCAATAGGCTTTTGCAAGCCTACTGGGTGGGATGGTCCCTAAACGGTGATGATGTCTATACCCACCGTATGGGAAAGAATTACGGCTTATGTGGCCGAAAATAAACAAAATATGGCTTTGGAGGCCGAATTACAACAAAATATGGTTGAACAAGCCATAAAAGTTAACCCAGAGGTTAACAATAAAGATAAAATGGCCGAAGGCCAGAGACTTGACTGCATCTACGATGATGAGCCTTTAGGTTTTGAAAAAGACCCAATGGGTTCGACTAAGAAGATGCAGGCTCAAGACCCTCTTGAAGAAATTGATTTAGCAGATGGTCCCATAAAAAGGCCAACATTTATCAGTGCTAAAATCGACAAGGGTTTGAAAGATCGAACTATCAAGTTACTCAAAGAGTATAAAGATTGCTTCGCTTGGGATTACAATGAGATGCCTGGTCTACGACGAGAGGTAGTCGAACTGAAACTGCCCATTCGACCAGACAAAAAACCAGTGAAGCAAACACCAAGAAGGTTCGCACCTCAGGTTCTGTCGAAGATCAAAGAAGAAATCGAAAGATTACTCAAGAGCAACTTCATCAGGACTGCCAGGTATGTTGATTGGCTAGCCAACATTGTTCCTGTTATTAAGAAAAATGGAACATTACGAGTCTGTATAGATTTTCGTGATTTAAATAATGCTACACCCAAAGATCAATACCCTATGCCTGTGGCAGAAATGCTAGTTGATTCGGCAGCAGGATTTGAATACCTAAGTATGCTTGATGGATATTCAGGATATAATCAAATTTTTATTGCCGAAGAAGATGTGTCAAAAACAGCATTTCGATGCCCAGGGGCATTAGGTGTTTATGAATGGGTAGTAATGCCATTTGGTTTAAAAAATGCTGGTGCAACATACCAGAGAGCAATGAATTCTATGTTTCATGATTTTATTGAAAATTTTATGCAAGTATACATAGATGATATTGTTGTCAAATCTTCAACAGAAAATGGCCATTTAGACCATCTTCGACAATCATTCGAAAGAATGAGAAAATATGGATTGAAAATGAATCCAATCAAATGTGCCTTTTGTGTACGTGCAGGTGATTTCTTGGGCTTTGTTGTTCACAAAAAAGGCATCGAAATTAATCAAAACAAGACGAAGGCAATCATGGAAACGAAAGCCCCTTCGACCAAAAAAGAGCTTCAGTCATTATTAGGGAAGATTAATTTCCTTAGAAGGTTCATATCCAACCTAAGTGGCAAAACTCAAGTGTTCTCGCCATTGCTTCGACTGAAGAAAGAAGACTTATTCAGGTGTGATTCAGAGCACCAGAAGGCCTTCGACGACATTAAGGCTTATTTAGTTAAACCACCTATATTGTTGCCACCTATCAGAGATAAGGTGATGAAATTGTATATAGCAGCATCAGAGCTAACAATAGGTAGTATGCTAGCACAAGAGGATGATAATGGTGTCGAAAGAGCCATATATTACCTGAGTAGAGTGTTAAATGATGCTGAAACTAGATATCAGCCAATGGAGAAATTGTGCCTTTGTCTGTATTTTTCTTGTACCAAATTAAAGCAATATATCAAACCAGTTGATGTGTATGTGCATTCTCATTTCGATATTATTAAACACATGCTGTCGAAACCAATATTGCATAATAGAATTGGCAAATGGGCACTAGCTTTATCTGAGTATTCATTAACATACCAGCCTTTGAAAGCTATCAAAGGACAAATTGTTGCTGACTTTATTGTTGACCATTCATTGGTCGAAGTGACAGTTAGTCAAATGAATAATCGACCTTGGACACTTTATTTCGATGGATCAAGCCATAAAAATGGTTCTGGAATTGGTATATTAATTGTTTCACCAGTAAACATACCAACAAAGTATAAGTTTAAAATCAAAGAGCGATGTTCTAACAATGAGGCTGAATATGAAGCCTTAATTGCAGGATTGGAAATCTTGTTAGAATTAGGGGCAAAGGCTGTCGAAATTAAAGGTGACTCTGAATTAGTGGTGAAGCAGTTAACCAAAGAATACAAGTGCATCAAAGAAAATTTAATCTTATATTTCGTCACCGCCAATACTTTGTTAAAACGTTTCGACAATGTTCACATTGAGCATATACCTCGAATTGAGAATCAAGAGGCAAACGGCTTGGCACAAATTGCTTCAAGTTATAAAGTCTCTCCAACAAAACTCAATGAGTTAATCGAAATTAAAGAGAAATTGATTTCGACAGATCGTAAGGATGATGAATTGTCAATGCCAAAACTTGGGGGGGCAGACAGTGTAGAACTACTTCCTCCAATTGAAAATGGCGAAATTTTTGCCATTGACAATATGTCGAATGATGACTGGCGAAAACCAATTGTCGAATACTTGGAAAATCCAACAGGGACAACAAATCGAAAAACCAAGTATAGAGCTCTAAGCTATGTAATTCTCGGAAACGAATTGTTAAAGAAAACCCCGGAAGGAGTCCTACTTAAATGCCTTAATGAGAGTGAGGCATATTTAGCAATTTCCAATACTCATAGTGGAGCTTGTGGATCTCACCAAGCGGGGCAAAAAATGAAGTGGCTGTTATTTCGACAAGGAGTATACTGGCCTACTATGCTTAAAGATTGCATAGATTTTGCTAAAGGGTGTCAAGAATGTCAAAAACACGCAGGAATACAACATGTACCTGCAAATGAGTTACACTCAATAATAAAGCCTTGGCCATTTAGAGGATGGGCTTTAGACATAATTGGCGAAATTAAACCAACGTCATCGAAAGGTCACCGCTACATATTAGTGGGTATCGATTACTTTACTAAGTGGGTCGAAGCTATCCCTTTAGCTAATGTAGACCAAGAGGCAGTAATAGCCTTTATCCAAAACCACATTCTATGCAGGTTTGGAGTTCCAGAAACCATCACTACAGACCAAGGCTCAGTGTTTACTGGTCGAAAAATGGTTGAGTTTGCCTCCATAAGTGGATTTAAGTTATTAAGTTCGACACCATATTATGCTCAGGAAAATGGTCAGGTCGAAGCAGCCAATAAAATTATCATTAATTTGATTAAAAAACATATTGGGCAAAAGCCTAAGAATTGGCACAAAACTCTTGATCAAGCATTATGGGCTTGTCGAAATTCTCCTAGAGAATCAATCAACACTACTCCATTTCGTCTCACTTCGGGCATGATGCAGTTTTACCAGTCGAAATCTATTTACAATCAACCAGGATCCAAAGGCAATTTGAAATTCCTTCAGACCATTATTGGAGCATGATTTTAGATGAATTGGTTG
This sequence comes from Astragalus membranaceus, assembly GCA_039519185.1. Classification (NCBI taxonomy): domain Eukaryota; kingdom Viridiplantae; phylum Streptophyta; class Magnoliopsida; order Fabales; family Fabaceae; genus Astragalus; species Astragalus membranaceus. Next base: position 105,212,504 of record CM076848.1, on the reverse strand, counting down.
ACATAGATGAAGAAAGGTTACTTGCATTAGATATCCTTATAAGGCAAAAAGAAAGAGTAGCTAAAGCTTATAACAAGAAGGTGAAATTCAAAACTTTTGTTACAGGAGACTTAGTGTGGAAAGTGATATTACCCATGGACAAAAAAGATAGAGCCTTGGGAAAATGGTCACCAAATTGGGAAGGACCATTTAAAATTTTACAAGTATTCTCAAACGGTGCTTATGAAGTCGAAGAGTTAAGTGCTGATAATCGAATTTTGCGTATAAATGGCAAGTATTTAAAGAGATATAAGCCAATGTTGCAAGAAATCAAAATAACGCAAAATTAAGAGAATGTGAAGATATAAACATGGCACTCATGCCAGGAAATATTGTCAAAATACAGATCGAGTAAAATGCTGTCAGATTACAGATGGAAAGTTAAATTACAAAAGAAGCTTTAAGCCTCTCAAAGGCTGCTCTGGCATGCCTCAATCTGGTATTTAAAAGAGTTTCTTCTTCCGTTAGCCTCTTAACTGCTTCGTCATGTTTCTGAACCTTCTCCAAGTGTTCGATAGCCAAGGTTGCCTCAGTGCGAAGTGCGTTCTCCACAGAAATTGAAGACTTCTGCTGAACAGAGATTTTCTTCTTTTCTTCCGCTTCAATCTTCGATTGCAACTCCTTGATTTGAGCCTTGTATGTCAAAATGTTTGCATCACAGTCTTCTATTTCCTTGGAATTAGTTGCTGCTTGAATTTCCAAGGCTGAAATCTTGCTTTCTGAGGCTTCGACGGCGACACTTTCTTCTGTCAGAAGCTCAAGCTCACGTTCTTTGCTCACAATAGTACTCTTCTTTTTCTGAATATCTCTGGAAATTTGCTCTAGTAAAGGCTCAAATTCAACAATAAAGCATAAAAGAGAGTCACTGGAGCCAGAGTTGTTAAGTTCATTGAGCAAAGACTTGAGTTTGTAATAGAGCATATGATTTGTTTCGATAGCCTCGAATAGATCTATCTCAAAGAGGGTTGTTTGAAGCTCTCGAATCAGGTTTCCTTTAGGACCTTCAGAGGAATTGCCAATAGAAGCAGTCGAAGCACTTGGCTTACTTTCTGTCGAAGATAAACCACTCACCATTCGTTTGAAAGCCTCAAGAGGATCTTTGCGTTTTAAGTCCAAAAATTCTTGTTCTTGAAGGTTAAGAGCGGTGTCGTGTGTTGAGGGCACAGAACGTGGAGAATTAGCTATCTCAAGAGATTCACTCCTCTCGTTATCACCATCGTCTTCACTTTCTTCTTCGTCGTACCCTTGCTCTTCCATGTTTGGAGAAGAAGATATACTGATCTCAGCTCCACTGTGGCCAACATCAGGATTTTCATCAACGTCCATAGCAGCAGGCTCCGGGCCAGGAGCAGGAATTTCCTGGGCAATTTCAGCAAGAATAGTCTTTTCGGCCAACGGTGTATCTTCGACAACAGGTGTATGTTGAGGCAAATCTTTTTCTTCGACACCTTCTCCAGAAACATTTATTTTTGAAGGGGAATGAGTGGAGGAAGGCGTAGCCTGTTTTGTTGGGACTTCAGTTTCCTAAAAAAATGAAGTAAAGTGAGTATTATCACATAAACAAAGTTTTCGGGTTTCCGAAAAACATAGGCTTCAATTTGATCACCTTAGCTATGATGTTCTCAACAAAAGAGTGTGCACAAGTGTTAATATGAAATACATAGAAAGGAAATTTATTTTTTTCTAAGAAGTCTTGTGAATCACCTTCTCTAATGGAGGACAAGATTCGAATATGTTGAATATCTAAATGAAGATGACCCTCAAAAGTGTATATGTCCTGCTTAGTCGGAACTACTTTCTCAGCTGTTTTGTTGTTCAAAAAATCAAATAGTGCCCTGGTCGAACCACATACGAACCATTCTGGAATGGGTGACCAAAATGCCAGAGCCAGTTCACTGGTTGGTAAGGGTGGAAATCTAATTTTGTTTTGTGTTAAAGCAAAAAAATATTTGTCGAGTACATAAGGTGGAAAAATCATAGTCGGGATTTTATCAAGAATTTTTTGTTTAAAAACTTTTGCAGCTTGAGAAACAGTTCGACGAAGATTAGTCGGATCATATACAGTTTCGAAATATTGTTGAAATGCTTGAATTTCTCGAATATGTATACCTTTCGACTTGGTCTTCTTTTTCTGCGAAGAAGGAAAAGCAGATATTAGTTTAACCAATAGACTAGCCTCTTCGACACCAGTGAATTTCCTGGTGATATACTCTGTCCACCACTGAGAAAATTTGTGGGTGCAAGAGAAAGTTGATTCAAAAGAGAGGGGAGTAAGACGAAAAGAATCAGCAGGAAAGTCATTGAGACGATTTATCCATTCGTCTTCATTCTCAGGAACTAACAGTTCCCTTCTAGATCGGAAAAAAGGGCTGGGTCGAAGTTGACACAACCCAAATTGCCGTGCATATAAACTTGGATGATATGAGAATAAACCAAATTGGTTTGATGACTTCCCAGGAGAAATTCGAGATGACAGCAGTTGAGGAGTTAAAAATGCTTTCCAAATTTGATTGGTTTCTTGCTCCTCATCAGGGTTGGTAGCAGGGAATTCCCTAGTGAACCAATGTGGCCCGTAATTTCTTCCAGCAAAAGGGGCCATAGAAGGAGAAAATTCTGTACAGTTCAGAAACATGTTGAAAGCCTGTGAGAAGAGATCTTCGACAGATACTCCTATTTGTTTAGGTTTCAACAAAGCAAGTCGCACACCTTCGACCCCTCTGTTAGAAATTACGTCAAGATACTCATCAGGAGTATACATTATCAATTTTGAATTGAAAGTGGCAAGAAGCCACAATTGAAACAGCCAAATTGGTCCAGAGACCAAATATTTCCCTTCTGGTTTGAGTCCTTTCAAATCAAGAGCCCCTTGTTTCAAGTTGTCGAAAAGGGATCCTAAAATAAGGGTAGCCAAGTTAATATTTTGACGTTGATGTAATTGAATGGCTAGGGGGATATACATCTTAGCCACTTGAAGTGACGAAGAACAGAAGACATAAAAGGATAACCAGAAGGTGAGAAAAGCAATATGCTCTTCATCAGAAACATCCTTCGACTCAGTAACGTGTTTCTCTTCAATATAACCTTTAAAGCTAGCCTTTTTGAAGTCAAAATCGAAATCAGTTTGGATAGCAGGGTCGAAAGTTTCTCCTAAAGGCTTTAAACCTGTTATAGCTGCCACATCAAGCAGGGTAGGGGTAACCATGCCACATTTCAAATGAAGGCTGTTGGTAGTGATATCCCAAAAATGTAGAGCAGAAAGGAGCATTGGGCTTTGATACTTAGGCCCATACCTTGAAATTTGGATCAGATCGAAAATTCTCTGGCTCTTCCAGATATCTCCTTTTTTCAACTCAATTTTGTTGAGCCAGTCGATGTAAGGCATGTTTTTCTCAGTTGGTGGCAAGGATCGAAAAACCCTATTCGGGTTACCCATAAAATCCATCACGTGTGGACCTTCGCTGAAAATCCTAGGGCTGAGTCTATGATAGCTAGGGAAAATGTCCCTAATCCTAGAGGAATCATCATCAGCGAGAGGGAGAGGGCCTAAGAATGCATGATTTGAAGGTTTAGAGAAGGGGATAAGTACCTGAGACCGGTAAATTTGTGTTTCTTCCAAAGTAAAAGCAGGTTCAGGAACAAGGGTTTTCTTCCCAAGAGTTACAGCAGGAGATTTTATGGTAGAAGAAGAGGCCATCGTTGGAAACAGGAAGTTAGTGAAGAAATGGAAGTGCTTAGTAGTGTCCGCTTTGCTTCGTAAGGCGAATAAGGGGAGAGAAATGCAGAAATCAGAAGATGCTTTAATGGAGTTTTTTCGCAAAGAAGGAGAAGTGGAAGGTTCAGAAAAAAGAAATGAGAGGGTACAACTTCCCTTTTATAGCCGTTTCACCACGTTAAAAAATAAAATAATAATAAATTGCTTTGGCAATCGTGGTGTTAGTGGGAAACGTGAGACAGTTAATTGTGCACGTGGCGCATTCTCGTTGGCACCAGCAAACTCTGTTTTAGCTCAGAAACGTCCCCTCGTATTCTGAAAAAAGATATGCAATGATAGCATGAGATTTCATGGGATAGTCGAAAGAAGTTTCAAAAAGCCGTTTTCTTTTTTCATTCAAGAATTCAGTCGAAAACGTCTTTTTGGGGGGGCTATTTGTTAGCCTGCATTTTCGACAGGCTAATATTAAATGCAGTCAACAGGGTTTGACTTAATAATTTCAGAAAGAAGGCAGGTCTTCGACACCAAGGTATAATTTCGACTTCAAGAGGTAGTAACCAAGGGAAAGCAGCCTAATGCATAACTTAGCGAATTTGGAGAAAGAGGCCACACTTCGACAGAGAGAAGATTATAGACAGCGAAACAAGCAAAGCTATGGAGATCTGTCGAATAGGATATTGCTTCCTTGGTCGAAAAGAAAGAACAGTTAGACAATCGAAGTAGAAGCACGTCGAAGTAGCAGTTACTCTGTCTTATCTTGTTTTAGAAAACCGCTGAGCGGTTATAGTCTTATTTGTATTATAAATAGAGGTTCTGTAGAGGGAAAAAGGGGTCGCAAATCTCATTATACATATTTCCTAAAACACTCTACTTCCGCAAACAGAGAAAACAGAGTCAACAGGAATTCATGTATGATTCTGCGTACCACTTCTTTATATAATTGTTTTCATTTCTTTTAGATTTCTGCACTTTGTCATCTTCTTCACTTACAATTACTGCAATTTACTGCATTTTGATTCCTCTTCCCGCATTTACAAATTCTTGCACTTTATCGTAAGTTTCTGCACTACTATTAAATATCAACAATTCTTAGTAAAATTTGATCACAAATGGCCTGAGATTCCTAGTTGATCTCGCAAGTAACACGTGTAGTGAAACTAGCGGTGTTTACTAAAAATCACAGTAAACACTGGTGTAAAAAGTTTACACCAATGCATAACAATAAAGACTTAATTTCTTCCTTAATGTTTGATACTTTCCATTATGAGTGTGATTTTTATGTGGGTTTAACAATTATACATCTACAATGTAAAAAATGGGTTACACATTCCTCTTTTTTTTGCCAACTTCGACAAAAACGGTAAATAAACACTACCCACTATCACACGGTCACACTCAGCCAACATCTGCATATCATTGATATTATCGGTGTAACCAACAATGAGGGAGGGTCACACAATCCTTTAATCATATCTCATCAAGTATTTTATTAAGATATTTTAAAAAGTAATATAATAAAGTAAAAAGATATTGGAATCCGATTGGAAGATAGTGTCAACTTTGTGGTTGGTCCTTAAACTCTTTTTATATAAAACTTCTTTTCTTAATTAGAATTTCCCTAACATAGAGAAAATGACTACACAAGATTCCAATAGAAAATGACTCACAAAATGACACAAGTGCTTCAATGCTCTACAATGTCTCCTCTATATAAATACATACATAGAGTTGATGTTCTTCACCAAACTAGAAAAGAGCTTGTAGCATCACACTCCTCTATTTTATCTACATGGGTCTTCAAGCAATTTTCTCTTTGGCTATCTTTTCCATTTTCTTCTTCATCATTGTAACACTAAAACAAAGGAGGAAACTCAAGAAAAATAACTCAATCCCAAATATACCACCAGGGCCATGGAAGCTACCTATCATAGGAAACATACCCCATCTTATTGGCTCTCCTCCACATAGAAAACTTAGAGAATTATCCAAAAAATATGGACCATTGATGCATCTACAACTTGGTGAAGTCTTATTCGTTATTGTTTCCTCAGCAGAATATGCTAAGGAGATAATGAAAACACATGATGTTATATTTGCATCAAGGCCTTATTCTCTAACCTCAGAGATAATGTTTTATGATTCTACAGACATTGCTTTTGCACCTTATGGTGATTATTGGAGACAACTTAGAAAAATATGTACTATTGAGCTTTTAAGTGTAAAACGTGTACAGTCTCTTTCACCAATTAGAGAAGAAGAAATGACTAATCTCATAAAACAGATTTCTTCAAAAGAAGGATCAGTCTTCAATCTTTCTCAAGCAGTTATATCAATGATGTACTCAATCACTTCAAGGGCTGCATTTGGCAAGAAATATAAAGAGCAAGAAGAGTTCATATCATTGGTAAGAGAAATGTTAACTCTAGGTGGAGGTTTCTACATTGGAGATTTGTTTCCTTCAGCTATATGGCTTCAAAATCTCACTGGAATGAGGCCTAAGCTAGAGAAGTTGCACCAAAATGTAGACAGAATATTGGAGAAGATCATCATTGACCATAAAGAGACCAAGTCAAGAACAAAAGAAGGTCAAGCTGAAGGGGTGGAAGATTTAATTGATGTTCTCTTGAAATTTGAGGATAGGAGCAAAATCCCGGATTTTCACTTAACTAACAGCAATATCAAGGCTATAATCTTTGTAAGCATGTCTACTTTCTTGCAAAATCATATACATGTGAACGTAATCACACCACATCTTCACCAAAAACTTTAAAGCAATGGTATATGTCCTTCACTTAGTTCATTCTCAATCGATGTGGGACTAACCACTCACACTTAAATTCCTAACATTCTCCTCCACCTCCCGCTGCCCCACCAAGTCGGGGGAGTACTGGGAGCAACAACGAACTAGCCAATGAACCAGACCACCAAGAGACCTGGACATCACATATTCACCCAAAACCTTAAGGCAAATGGGTATATGGGTCACCTCTCTTATATTTCCTTCTTTTAGCTTATTCCTAGTCAATGTGGGACTAATCACTCACACTTGAATACCCAACAAAAATGCGACCGTGATTGAGTCTGCTTCAGCCTCATTTCTCTTGAGTATCAAGGAACCCACCGGCAATTTAAAACCCTAATATTTATTTAGTCCAAACTAGTTTGTTTGATATTTATTAAAAGTTTGCTTAAACTTGAGTTGAATTGGTTGTTACTTTTCAGGATATCTTTACCGGTGGAAGTGACACAGCAGCAACTACAATTAACTGGGCCATGGCTTTGATGATGAAGGATCAAAGAGTATTGAATAAAGCACAAGCTGAAGTAAGAGTGATATTTGAAAAGAGAAAAAATGTTGATGAAACTTGCATTGGTGAACTCAAATACTTGAAAGCAATCATCAAAGAGGTGCTAAGAATGCACCCTCCTGGTCCTCTTTTAATTCCAAGGGAGTGTAGTCAAGCTTGTGAGATTGATGGTTATCAGATACCTATCAAAAGTAGGGTCATTGTAAATGCTTGGGCAATTGGAATGGATTCTAAGTATTGGAATGAACCAGAGAGGTTTTATCCTGAAAGATTTGTTGATAGCTATTTTGATTACAAAGGGACTAATTTTGAGTATATTCCATTTGGTGCTGGGAGGAGAATTTGCCCTGGTATGAACTATGGTTTGGCAAATATTGAGTTTTTCCTAGCTTTGTTATTATATCACTTTGATTGGAGACTTCCTAATGGAATGAAAACTGAGGATTTGGATATGGCTGAGCTATTTGGAGCTTCTGTTATAAGAAAAGATGATTTGTACTTGATTCCAATGGCTTCTTCAGTATTGTTGTAGAGCTAAAAAGTTTGTGTTTGCATGTAGTGAGTGATGATGATAATGGAAAAATATGAGAATTTAGTATATTGTAATTGGGCCAAACTATATACCATTGGCAATTTAGTATGCAATATGTGAAAGGAAACACAACAATGAGCATATGCTTTTCATACAATACTAACTTCGTATTTTAATATTTGGAATAAAATCTATACTTTGTTTTGCTTATCATATAACATTTATTTATTTATTTTTTGTGATTATCGTATATATATATATAACTGTTGTAACAGCAATAAAAGAGGTAATAATAATGGAAACTAAAACGACAAATGGAGACGCAATATTGGTCATGCAATTCAGCCAACCTTTGCGTTTGTGACTATAGAGCAGCTGTAGTTCTATCTTATTGCTTGAATGAATTAGAATTTCAATGTTTCAATAGGTATTTATACTAACTCGGTTAAGATTACAACAATACCTCTAAACCTTACCACTCCCCCGGCGCACGCATATGCGTGCCAATGTCACACCATGGCGTGCTAGTTTTTCAGCGTACGCTTTTGCGTGCCAATGTTACGCCATGGTGTGCTAGTGCATATGAGCCATGCCCAACAATCTTCACCTTGGCGAATATCAAATCCCTATAAAGATTCACTGCTTGACATTCACAACCTTGGCAATGGGGGGTAGATCTCCTACTTAACAATGAGTAACATGTAACAAGTCCGAGCAATGCTTGAACTTGTCACCGGTGACTGGCTCGGTCAACCTATCAGTTGCATTCTCTAAAGTAATTACTTTTTCAAGTAATATCTGACCAGATGCAAGTAGTTCCCTGATCTTTTGAAACCTCACATCAATATGCTTTGTCTTGGCGTGAAATACCCGATTCTTTGCCAAATAAATGGCACTCTAACTATCACAAAGCAACTGAACACCACTTTGCTCAACATCCAATTCATTCACTAATCTCGTAAGCCATAAGACCTCTTTGGCAGCTTCAGCTACTGCAATGTACTCTGCTTCAGTTGTTGACATTGCCACTGTGGATTGAACTAATGATTTCTAGCAAATAGGTCCACCTCGAAAAGTAAAGACATATCCCGTGTAGACCTCACATCATCCATATAACCGACATAGTCTGAATCAACATATCCGACAACTGAAGGATCACCCCTTTCACCGCTAAACATGATACTATGACCTATTATACCCTTTAAGTACATGAAAATCCACTTGACTACTTCCCCATGATGCTTTCCTAGTTTGGACATAAACTTGCACACTTGACTTACAGCTTGTGCCAAAATCTGGTCTAGTGCAGACCATAGCATACAATAAGCATCCAACAGCACTAGCATAAGGAACCTGTGTTATATACTCAGCTTATGCATCTGTCTTTGGACACTGATCCAATGAGAGCTTAAAGTAATATGCCAATGGAATACTCATAGTCTTCGAGTTACTCATGTCAAATCTTTCTAGAACCTTTTCAACATAGCTTTTCTGAGAGAGTCATAATTTTCTAGCACTCTCTTATCCCTATGAATTTCCATCCCAAGAATCTTTTTAGCGGTACCTAAGTCTGTCATATCAAACTTTGTCCCCAACATGATTTTCAGTCCATTTACGTCATGTAAATGATTAGCAGCAATCAACATATCATCTACATACAGTAACGGGAAAATAAAAAAACCATCATCAAGGCTCCTAACATAAACACAACAATCATACTCACACCTTTTGTAGCCAATCTGAAGCATTTATGAATCAAATCACTTATACCATTGTCTTCGAGACTGCTTTGAACCATACAAAGACCTCTTTAATTTACAAACTATTCTGCCCTGTCCAGTATCACTGAAACCTTCTGCTTGCTCCATGTAAATTTGCTCATCTAGATTACCATCGAGAAAAGCTGTTTTCATTTCCATCTGCTCTAAATGAATGTCTTGGCTGACTACAAAGGCTAACACTACCCTGATAAAAGTATGTCTGATGACCAGAGAGAAACCCTCCTTTGACTTTGGATCCAGTTTGGATCGATCTTCACTCGGTATATACACATAAGTTGGACATCCAAAAATCCTTAAATTGTCAAGATCAAAAGGATTACCTGTCCATACCTCCTCTATAACCTTCCCGTCCAATGAAACTCGTGGTGGCCTGTTGATAAGATAACAGGTCGTGTTAATTGCTTCTGCCCTGAAATCTTTTGACAATCCAACTTTCAACCGGAGACATCTTGGTCTTTTCAGTTAGTGTCATGTTCATTCTTTCCGCGACACCATTCTATTGTGGTGTGTTCTGAATCAAAAAATGCCTCTGAATACCATGTTCTGCACAAAATTTATGGAAATTTGAGTTAGTGTAGATAGTCCCATTTCCTGAACGCAAATATATGATTTTTCTGCCCGTTTGATTCTCTACTTCTACCTTCCACAAGTTGAACTTGTCAAATACTTCACATTTTTGCTTTAGAAAATACACTCAAACCTTGCGAGAAAAATCATTGGTAAAAGTCACAAAATACTTGGCACCACCCATGGAGGGCTATTTGCTAGGCCCCCACACATCAGGATGCACATAGTCTAGGATTCCCTTTGTCTTGTGTTTCCTGGTCTTGAACTAAACCCAACATTGTTTCCCATCACACCTGTAGGAAAAACCATTTGCATGTAGAGTACCTAAGGAAATCAAATTCTTTCTCAATTCTGGAATATATCTGACGTCGTTCAACGTTTGCACACCACCGTTGTACATATCAATTTTGATTTGTCTCATTCCTGTGACATCACATGCTTTATCGTCACCCAAATAAACAAAACCAAAATAACTTTACCTAAATGTTGTAAACCACTCCCGGTGCGGCATCATGTGATAGGAGCATCCAGAATCAAGAGTCGACACATATGTGCACTTGCAAGATGAAACACAAAGAACACCCCCTTCACTCCCAGAATCATCAGGTTGACACACGTTTGCAGAACTGGATGCGCCCTGCTTTCTATTTGGACAATCCCTCCTCCAATGCCCAATTTGTTTGCAACCATATTACTTTGTTGTTTTCCTGTTCTTGGATTTAGACATTCTCCTTCCAGAACCATCTTTATCCTTGTTGCGGCCACGATCTTGACTCCCCTTCACATATAGTCTCTCACCTTTACTTCCTTCCTCTACACTCCGTCTCCTTGGAGAATGAGACAAAACTGTAGCAGTAATGGTATCGAAGCTGCTAGTGTATTTCCCGTAGGTAAGAGTAGTCAGCAAGTAATCGTAACAACCTGGTAATGAACACAACAGAATTATTTCCTTGTCTTCGTCATCGACCTTCACCTCTAGTCTCACAAAATTAGTGATTATGTTAGTTGTTTCTCAATGTTGGTTGCATTGGCAATTTCAGCGATATGGGGAGATCGATCGGCTCACGAGTTGGAACCCAGGTGTGAACAGTGGTAGTGTGTGTACGTGGTGTTTATTTCAATGTTATTCAGACTGACCCGAGCAGGTCACTGGGTCACTGGTTGCTCAGATGGTTAGCATTTGAAGGTGGGCTTGGGAGGGAAGGGGTTCGATCCCCTAATTCTTCATTTTTGGTAATATATTTCGGGAAAAAAACAAATCTGCACGGGCGGACCGGGTCACGGATCAACGCCTAAATCTCACGGGTCGCACCGGGTCTGAAACATGAACGATCCGATTAGTGACCCGAACTGGTCAGAGCACCGTTTCACGGTCCGACCAGTCGGATCGGTCCGGGTTTAACAACACTGGTTTATTTGTCATTTCATCTAAGTAGACAAAAAAAATTAAGAAGTTAGCTAAATTAGTTTAACCTTTTTGATTTTATATAGAAAATGAATTATAATTACTAGAAGTGTCTTTTTTGTCAGGGACTGTGCACCAGTGGCGAACCTAGAACTCTAGGTCAGGGGTTGCATATTTTTTGAAACACACATATCGCCAAAATATTATAAAATTAAAATTTTAAATTATTAAATTACATACTTAAAAATTTTCATCTATTTTCATGTTAAGAAATTGTTGAATAATGAGTTCACTATCGATGTTATTGAGTTCTCCTTCCGGTCTCATCAGTCCTATTTTTCCGTTTGCTCCTAAGCTCGACCAGAAAATACGAAAAAAATTAAGGTAGAAGACTCTCATAGCCAATTTAAAAACCCAACTAACCAACCTAACAATTGTCTTTGTAATTTGTTGCTTTGCAGGTCTTGTAAGTTCGTTCTCGTTGGTTTATGTTTCTCGGTAGTCAAGAAAATCAGTTTTCGCGTGATCTGCTTCGATTGCTCCAAAGCACCGCCATAAAATTGGAAAAAATTCAAGGAACAAAACTCCTATAACCAATTTAAAAACCCTACTAACCATCCTAACAATTGTCTTTGCATTTTGTTGCTTTGCAGGTCTTGTAATTTTGTTTCCGTTCATTTCTATTTCCCGGCAGTTACAAAAAAATTAAGGAACAAGACTTCGATAGCCAGTTTAAGAACCATACTAACCATCCTAAAAATTGTCTGTGTTCTGTTGCTTTACGAGTCTTGTTAGTTCATTTTCATTAATTTGGGTTTCCCGGTAGTCAATCAGTTTTCGAGCGATCTGCTCTGAATCCTCTAAAAATCAGCCAAAAAATAAGAAAAAAAAAATCAAGGAACAAGACTCTCATATCCAATTTAAAACCCCTACCAACGATCCTTAATTTAATATATTAAATTACATAAATCTTTCTGTTTGTAAAAATTGAGTTAGCACACATCAGTCCTATTTGGCTTTGACATGTCATTAGTTTTTATTTTCTTTTATTATAAAAAGCTGAGTTGGATATAGACATCAATTTCCCAAATTTCCTCATCTCCAATCTTCAAGGAGCTTCTTCATCTTTTGGTAGTTCTTTTTTCCATGTCTCCAAAGCAACAAGGCAACAAGACACTAACCCCAAATCATACCCTGCATTAAACATTTAATTTATGGAGATTATTATGCAATTTGTTCTGAAGGTATTGGATTGGTTTCATTCTGAAGATCCGAGAGAATGGGAGTATTTGCTTTAGACACTGAGAATAGAGTTTATTGGTGAGAATCAAAGTGCCCACCGACCAAAACATTTTCCAGTGAACTGTCCAAATAATGCAAATGAAGATGATTTGGGGTTAGTGCTTTGTTGCCTTGTTGTTTTGGAGACATGAATAAAGAATTGCCAAAGATGGGGATTGAAGATGGGGAAGATCTATGAAGATGAAGGAACCCTAATTTAATTTGGGAAATTGATGTCTATATGCAAGTCAGCTTTTTAGAATAAAAGAAAATAAGAATTAGACTAAATTATAGTTCTAGACTCTTTATTTTCACAAATTCAGACATTTGGTCCCCTTATTTTAAAACTGAGATATTTAGTCCCCTTATTTTATAAAACTCGAACTTTAGTCCAAATGGGGGTTTTCCATATTTTTTTGTAAAAAAAAAGGTGATGTGGCTCTCATTAAATGACGTGACAGCTAATGCAGTTTGCGCTCATTTATGCCACATCATTTAATGATCAAGTCAGCATGCCACATAATATAATAATAATTAAAATATTAAAAATTAAGATAATCTGATTATAATTTGATTCAATATCAGACATCAAATCCAAGGCAAAAGCGAAAGCGAAGTCACCCGTGTGATCACAAAGGATGCCACCATATCTCGCAACCCTCCCACAATTCCTAACAGACCCGTCGCAGTTGAGTTTCCAGAAACCACAAGGAGGAGGCTTCTGATTCTTCCTTCGCAGGTTCATTAAATAATTGAAATTGGTTCTTATTTTATCAAATTGCTTGTTGCTAGTTATGATCTACTCAATTTGATGTCTGATTTTGAAAACAAAGGCTTGGTTAGATGTGGCTCTTTGAGAAAAAACCCAATAGTTTCCCGTTAGTTTCATTAAAACTCCAAATAGCAAGTTTAGATGTGGCTCTTTGAGAGAAAACTCCAAATAACAAGGTCCAATTCTGTTCTTCCTCTTTATCTCCTTTAAAACTAATGTTACCCTGCAACCATCGTTTCCAGTTAGTTTCATTAAAAAGAAATGAGGTTTACGAACATTAATGTTGGTCCATATGCTGATGTTGTTGCAACAGTCCCTAAATCGATGGAGGAGGGACTCCTCTCCAGAACCGCAAGAAGGACATTGGGAATCAGTCACCATCTTCCTTCTAAGATGCTCGCAGTTGGTAAGGAGGGCTTCTTGAGCAAGCTTCCAAAGAAAGGTACGAATACTTTCTGGGCCTTTCCACTTCCAAATATCTTTGAAATTAATCGTAGAGTTGTTGACATGAGTCCTTTCAAGGGCCTTGTAAGCAAATTTGGTGGAGAAACTCCCATCCGGGGTGGCACCCCACTTGAAAACATCATCCTCATGAAAAATTGTGGGAGGCTTTGTATTGCTGATACGTTGAACTATAACATCAGGGATTAAATCTTCAAACAGAACTAAATTCCACTCCCTAGATGTAACACCCCGGTATTTCTTTAACAAAGAAATACCTAAATATACAATTTGGTACAAATCAGAGTATAAAAATTCCTGTTCAGATATACATCTTTACAAGAAACAGCGGAAAACTATGAAAATAATATTTTACAACTTCGAATCATACGACCGAATACAGAGACAACTACAGAAGAACAAGGACAACTATAAATGAATCAATCTTCAATCTTCTCCTCGAACCCGACATACCAACTGAGCCGCCTGCGGTCCTTATAACCTGTTCTCTGTAAAAACAACAAATATGGATTGGGTGAGACAACTTGTCTCAGTGAGTCCTACCGTGACCCCTCACTGACACTCGGTTCAATTTATGAAACCGTTAACAATGTTTACTTAGCTACCACGAGCTATAGTCGAAATGCCAAGCAAATCGTGTTCTCAATTATGTTTTTAATAGCTTAGCTCAAACCGACTGCACAATTGCTAATCCCAGTAGCTATAGCTTAACATCGGCCGACTGCACAACTGCTAATCCCGGCAATGTTAACTTATAATCAATAACTTAGCACAAGCCGACTGCACAACTGCTAATCCCGGCAACCCGTGAGTTGACCACGCCAAAACACATTCAGGGCCTAGGTAAAGGGTCATGACTACCTTCCCTAGTATGCTACTTGTCGGGTCGTCACCCAACGCAATACGTATGACAATACGCATCAAGTTCTCGAGAGTTAGATAATATATATCTTTCCGATCCCCAAAGGATCATTCACATAGTCTTTTTAGATAATTTATATCTTATCGATCTATAACCCGTTTTGATGAATTTATAAACATCCGGCATTATAATCAAATTGTAACGTATTATTGACTTATAACCCGTTTTGATGAATTTATAAACATCCGGCATTATAATCAAAAACAAGTGGCATATATAAACATATATATTCAAACAGTCCATCAGACGGTGTACCCACACGTATACTAGGGTTTCGGTTTTTCAGTCAATTATGCTTTCGAAGCTCTTTTCAAAAACATGAGTTGAACAAGTTCAAAATACGGTTGTCAGTAAGGCAATATCCTTAAAATTGGTTGGGAAGAAGATTAGGAGTGATTCGGGATCGAAAGGAGTAACGAAATGAGAAATCGGAGTCCGGTAACAGCAACTCACGCACGGTTCGTGCCCAGGGGTGCACGACCCGTGCGTGATTTACCAAAACCAAACAGCCAACCCGAAGAGGGCGCACGGTCCGTGCCCAGGGGCGCACGACCCGTGCGGCCTGTTCTGTTACCGAATTCCAGACTGAAAGAAGATTTAATAAACAACATTCCAGACCATATTCCAGTGAAAGCGTTTAAATCACAATTTCGTAAATTGTTCAACAATTCAATAAAAACCGTAAAAACGCGATATTGCTCAAAAACGGTTTTCGGATCCAAAATCTTTCGAAAATTGATAATTGCCTTATGACTCAACCCGATATATTTCCAAGACACAAAAATTATCCCTATCCGTGAGTAGAACTCACCCGGTTGATGAGTCCCCGAGAAGTCGCGTCCTCGCTCGAACAACCGAACCGTTAACCACTCGAACAATCCCCGTAGTCACGTACACGCTCCAAGGGCCTCCGCATCTGAACTTGATGGGTCCCACTTGCGCAACCAGTAACTAAGTCAATCATCCTCGCTACTGGACCCCACTTCAGTATATCGAACTGATGGCGCTCGAGACTTTGGCGAATCGAACTCAAATTTGACGAACGGGCATACTAGCTTCCATTTCCATTTCCCAGAATCAGGACCCAGTTTTGCAATAAGCATAACTTGGTCAATCCATGACCAAATCTACTCAAATCAGTGCCCATTGTGAAGATAATTTCGTCTACTTTCAAATGGTCAAGGATTCACACGCATGCATCCAGTAGTTTGGGAGATATTAACAAAACAAGATGACTGGTCCAGGACAGTGTTTGATTCTGGAACCGTAACTTGGGGACATGATATCTCCTTCATTTATCCATGAAATCATACGGTTCTTGTGCCCAAAATGAAGAGCTTTTTTGTCTACTTTCCAGAAAAACAAGAATCACGATCATCGGAGTTGTGTGCAGGGAGATACGATGAAATCACCAAAGGTATACCATACGGGTTTCACCCAGAATTCTTGATTGACTTGATCATCATCATCCTCAATCACTTGCTATCACGAATTTGAGATCCAACTCCCTGAACCAGCAACTCCACACCCTCCAAAACACCTTCCAATTCACAAAGTAAGCTCAGATTGCCCTTCCCTAGGTTCCACATGAACATGCAAAGCTTCCCATTGCTCAAAGCTTCATTGTTCTCTCTTGGAGCTTCACAAATTCGAAAATGGCAACATGAGGAGGAGAATGGTTCAGCTCTCAATATAGGTACCAATGGAAAGAGAATGAAAAATGAGAGAGAAAGGTGTGAAGAAGGCTTACATGCAACAATGGTGGATGAGATCCTTCTCTCTTCTCTTCTCCTCCCTCACGCCTCCTTCTTCTCCTCTCTCTACCTTTCAGCTTTTATTTTTCTTCTTTTCAGCTGAATGTAATGTTTTAGTGTGAGGGTGAGTTCAGAGGGTGAATATGGGCTGGGGGTTTAATGATGGTGAAAAGACCATTTTGCCCTTGGCCCATAGAATGATAGTTTAGGTGTTGAAAATCCTCTTCGGTACAACACTTTCTCGATTAAATTCGGCTCCGATCCGAAATTCCTCAATTCTTTTGGTTCGTAATTAATTATAATATTCATAATTACATTTTAATAACTAGGGATGCGAAAAGACAGATTTGCCCTTCAGCCCCAATTCCTCATTTATTGAAACTATGACTAAGCCACAATTAAATGTAGAATAGGATTTCTTTGGACTTTTCCTCGACTATTAATCCCCGAGACACGACCAATTATTCCCACAAATAATTACTCGGTCTTAGGCATCATAGTACGAGTCTTTAAAAATTAGAGATGTTACACTAGAAGGAAGCACAAAGTGACTAATAGGGAGTTAAACTCAAAATCTTCCAAGGTTCCTTTGTTGTACGTGCTCAATGGGATACAATTAGGAATCCAACTATCTTGTCAGAATCTTATGTCCTCACCATTACCCAAATCCCAAACAATGTTGTCTCTAAAATTCTTCCATTCATGAGTCAAGCCACACTAGAAATTAGACCCTTTCTTGTTGGGATCCACCTTAGGTAGACCATACCTACCACACTTGTATTTACTTCGGATAAGGGACCCCCACAATAATGTAGGGTTGGAACAGAAGTCCCACAAGCCCATAATTGTAACGTCCAAAATAATTTAATTAATTTATTTAATTGAATTATTTAGGTATTTATTAGTTTAGTTATATTAAAATAATAATTGGGTGTTTTAATTAATTGGGGCGTGTTGATTAGTAATTGGATTAAGCTGTGGAGGAAAGCCCGCGATCCAGATCTACTAACCTAGGCGCATATTTAAGCCCAAAAATTAGAGTTAGGCTCATTTGTGCAAAGGAAAGAAATTGCGAAGAGGAGAGAAAGAGAGGAGGAGGGGCGGCGCGATCTCAAGTGAGAAGAGGGAGAGAGGGCGACGGCTCCAAGGAGAGAGGAAGAGAAGATTTTGGCGTGGAGAATTCAAGGCAAGGAAGAGAAGCTTGTTTGTTGGTGATTCTTGGATCTTGGTGGAGAGAGTGCTTGTTTTCTTCAATCCATTAAGGTAAGGGGGCTCTCTTTCACCTATAATGGGTATATGATGAGGATTATGTATGGGTTAGACTCTAGGAGGACTATTGAATTGATTGTGTTGCTATTTGTGTAATTGATGTTGTGTTTGATTCAATTTGATGAAATTGTGGTGTTTGATGTTGAGATGAACTATGAACATATGTTGCCTACAAGGTGTTTGATGACATTACCCTATGAATTTTGAAGGTGAAGTTAATATGCTTATGTGGTGTTTGACAAAATGCATAAGTATGTGATGTTGAGATTGGTATTTGGTGATTGATCATAATGAGTTTTACTTGCTTTTAGTTTTTTGTGCGTTTCTGGACACTGTTTCGGTCCTTCTAAAACTGGTACGGTTTGGTTGATCCAAAAATTATGTGGCTGATTGTTTTTGAAAATAGACTTAAAGCCGGTCGTTTTGGCACTGGTTTCGCTCAATTTGGAGTTGTGTAGCTCAAGTTATGAGTCTCCAAAGTTAGGTCAAATTTCTGGAATCAAATTGTGAGTAGGTTCGGTTTTTGTAGGTTTTGTGTTCTCAATCGAACTCCGTTTTGCATGATTATTGTTTCATTGGAAAGAAGACTTAATTCTCTACGAAATAGGCACTGATTTCACGAAATTTCATTAAGAAATGAGAAAGAAAATTTAGTTGCAAGTTGGGTAAAGAATTCTGTCCGACTTTGGTACCTCTGTAGTGTTTTGAAAAACTGTACCAACTGGATACTTATTTTGAAAAATGAAAATCATAGGCAGAAACTACACTCAGAGAGCTTCCCAATGAGTGGTCTCTTGTTAAAATCCGATATCGTTTTCTATTTTAATTAATTTACCGAAGTAGGTGCACTGCTGTAGGAAATTCTGCACTAGTGCTGTGCTGCGCCAGGGCGCCATGTTGCTGCCCTGTGTTCGCCATGTTGCTTTCTGTTTGGTGCCAGTGTGGCGCAGGTTGCCACAATGTGCCAGTGGGTATGTCGTGGAGCTGTGTGACTATTTAGTCTCGGGGAGTGATGGTTTTGGTCCTTGTAGTGACAGTTTAGTCCATGACTTTTGGTGTTGATGTATCCGGTGAGTTTAGTGTAGCCTAGAGCTATTAATTGATGATGTATTGGCGTATTTAATGACGGTGTATTTAATGACGGTGGATTAAATGACGGTGGCGAATCTAGTGACGGTGTTAATTCATACATGATATGATTGTTTGTGGTTGATGCATTGTTCATGGAGTCACATGCCTCATATGCATCAAAGTGACGGTGTAGGCTTCGGCCTTGATATTATTAATGATTATGACGGACATGCCCGAATGGCGATATTTGTGACGGTGTTGGTACCACATGCATATACCCTTGGTGTTGGGTTGCATTCATGCATATACTTATGCAACTGTGATGTCTCTTGATGATTATGAGTCGATGTGTTACAAGTTGATTGTTGTATGTTCGTTTATTGAGCAGTGATGTTCTAGTTGCCTTTCACTAACATGATGTTTATCATACATTCTATTATATGTGCTAGAGACTCACCCTTCTGCCTTTTATGTTGCTTCTCATGTTGGCAACGTGCAGGTGATCCCGAGTGAAGGTTCTACCTTCCTTAGTCTGGTTTTGGTGTCTTGCTCTGATACGTAGCACCGGGGGAGGGGCGACTAGTCTATTGGTTGTTTTAATAGAAGTTGTTCAAACTAGTTATTTGGTGATGTATTTGAAAATGTTTATGAAACATGTCATATTCCGTTGCGTAGTGATTATGTGAACTGTAATGTCACTAAACAGGTTTTGGGGGGTTCGTCCCGATTGATGTGCTATGTATCACATACTCTACTGTTTTATGAGCTTTCAGGTGTTGTTATATGTTGTTTGGTGAAAATGTAGCACCCTCTTGCGGTTGCACTGAAAAGATTTTCGAAAACTCTGATTTTTATTCTTTTAGATAGTAGTATTAGAAAGGGGGTGTTACAATAATCATGAAGGAAGAATTAGCTTTCCTAGTGGATCGAAGTCCAAGGCCACCATCAATCTAAGAAGATGAATTTACCTTTGATTTCCTTCTTCACCCCAAATGAAGCTTCTACACATCTTACCCACTTCATCACAAATGCCTCTTGGTAACTCACAAGATAATCTGATTATGATTCGGCCACCGTCTGACTGGATCATTAAATGACGTGGCATAAATGAGTGCAAGCTGCATCAACTGCCACGTCATTTAATGAGGGCGACGTCAACTATTTTTTTACAGGCCTCCAAATCGGCAAAAAAAATAAAAAACCCCCCTTTTGGACTAAATTGTCTGGATTTTTTAAAACAGATAGACTAAATGTCTGAGTTTTAAAATAGTTAGACCAAAATGCTGAATTTAGGAAAATAGGGGACCACAACTATAGTTTAGCCTAAATATTAATGACATGTTAAAGCCAAGCGGGGTTGGTGTGTGCCAACTCAGCTTTTACAAACAAACAAAAAATTAACAAAAGGACAAAAAAGGATAAGAGTGATATTTGCAATGAGTTTATTTGGGAAAAAAATTATAGGGCCTAAAATCAAAAAAAGCTATAATTGTAGGGAATAAAAACATATTTAAACTTAAAAAAATATTTTGGTTTTTTAAGAATAATAACATTAATATTGGTAAAAATAGTTATCTTTTGCTTATAATAGTGACCAAAAATTAAAACTTCTTTTGCTTATTATAGTGATCGGGGGGAGTACATCGCTCTCAGTATAAGTTACTAGGTAATCGTTTATCAATGTAATTTGAGCAATATAGTGCAACACTGTCGCAGCAAAATAAATTTAGGGATCAAAGTCCAAACTTTTACATTTTGGGGGGTTGGTGTGTGCCAACTCAGCTTTTACAAACAAACAAAAAATTAACAAAAGGACGAAAAAGGATAAGAGTGATATTTGCAAGGAGTTTATTTGGGAAAAAAATTATAGGGCCTAAAATCAAGAAAAGCTATATCTGTAGGGAATAAAAACATATTTAAACTTAAAAAAATATTTTGGTTTTTTAAGAATAATAACATTAATAATGGTAAAAATAGTTATCTTTTGCTTATAATAGTGACCAAAAATTAAAACTTCTTTTGCTTATTATAGTGATCGGAGGGAGTACATCGCTCTCAGTATAAGTTACTAGGTAATCATTCATCAATGTAATTTGAGCAATATAGTGCAACACTATCGCAGCAAAATAAATTTAGGGATCCAAGTCCAAACTTTTACATTTTGGGGGGGGAGGTCAAAATACTTTTTTATAAGAAGGTAAATGCATTTATTTATTTTTCATGGGGTGAAAGTGACCTCCTTGAGTTACACCTAGATTCGCCTATGTTGTGCACTCATATTGGAAAAGAAGAGTAAAATTAGCAAGGGATATTTTTGGCACAATGATAAGATTAAAGGGAGTATTTCCTTATTTCCCTTGCCACTAGCACCAATTAGGGGGGAGCAAAAGACAAGTTATGCTTCTCCGGTTCTCCCATATTTTGATTAAGTTATTTTGTAGTCTCTAACTCGTCACTAAACCTAAACAAACCAATAAGTTATGGTTAATTAAAGACCAAGCCTAACTAAGACAAAACCATATTGTCCCAAAATATAAATAATATGTTTTTCAATAACGTTGTTACTGTTACAATTAAATATTTTAGATATTATAATCAAATTTAATAGATACATCTATTCACTAAAACTTCTATAAATTTGAAGTTGGTGTGTGTTCAAATTTGTTAAAAAATACATTCTGATAGTTTAAAAATTCAATAAAACACATTTAGACAAATGCTATGGCGCATCAAATGCTAAGGGCGTCAGACAAAGAGCTTGAGTTTGATCAGAACAAATGCTTTATGTGTTGAGCTTTGGCAATTTCAACAACATGGGGACATGGGCTCCCAGGTTCGAACCCGGTTGTGACCAATGATAGTGTGTGTGCGTGGTGTTTATTTGTCATTTCATGTTAGTAGACCAAAAAAAATGGGGTAGAAGGAAGTGAAATGAAAGTGAAGGTTTACTTTTGATGAGCAATGTGATGAAAATAAACCATTTTCTCTACGCTTCTTCCTCACTCTCTCTAAGTTCTTTTCTGTTTTCTTTTGAATGTCAAAATAAGAGTGAAATGAGAGTGTTTGTGAGTGTTTCAGCTAGAAAAAACTGCATTGGGGTTTGGGATAATGGGTTGGGCCATGCGCCCAGCCCAATAACAATGTATCAAAAGAATTTCTGCAACACCCCTCCCACCCACTTTGATTCTATTTCAATACCTACAACTTCACATTTACCTTAACTAAATTAACTCAGTCAAACACCAAAAAGATCTGATTTAAGTTATAAGGTAACAACAAGGTAATATCCGACAAAATTAATTATTTGGGTATTACATTACATCCCAACTTAAAAAAACTTGTGTCCTCAAAAATTTAGTCAAGTCTTACATATTGAAAAAGATATGCTTAAATATGTTTTTTGTCCTTGCAAATATGGAGTCATTTTATTTTAGTCCCTCTATTTTGGCTAAATTGCTCCCAAGGTCTCTTAACTTTTTTTAGATAAGCAAGAATTGTATTGATGGGGCACTAGGGGTGCACCAATCCCATATACATTAATGAAAGGGGGAGGGCCTCCTCAAAACCTCCCTGAGCCAAAACCCAGTGGGAAAAAGACTCAGGCAGGGAAAAAGAGTACCTCAAAACGGAATAAGGTTGCTAACAATGTGAATGTCAACTGTAACATTCCTAATTTTAAAAATAAGATTTTTAAGCGAACTTTATATAATCGCTAATCGAAGGAATTAATAATTCGGCATTCGGGAACGGACGAGTCGAGAAATTTTATGCCGAGAAATTAACCGTAGAATTAGAGGGGGTCTTGACCTAAAAACCTTGAATTAATGAACTAAGGGCATTATGGTCTTTTCCCAACCATAACACCCTCAGCCCATACACCCTCCAACTGAACCCATCTCACATAAACACAAATTCAAAAACAGAAATTGAAAAGAAGAAGAGAAAAGAGAGGAGAGAGAGGAGAGAGTTGCGAATAGAGAGGGAGGGAGAGCTTCATCAAGATCAGAATTTCATCCTCTTTCTTCTGGTAGCAGTCTTGCAAGCTGGATCATTCTCATCTCCTCTCTACCATTTTCGGCCACTTAAGCTCCACATGGAAGAAATGGAGTTTTTGCTCACTTGATGCCTTGCATGTGCACTTAGAGTTAGAAGAGAGGTACATCTGAACCCACTTTGTGAATTGGAAGTATTTTGAAGGTTGTAATGTTGCGTGTACAGAAGGTGGAATCTCAAATTCGAAATGGCAAGTGATTGAAGATGGTGATCAAGCTAATCAGAAATTCTGGGTAAAACCCGTTTTACCTACCTTCGGTAATTACGTCGTATCTCCCTGTGAACGACTCCGATGATCGTGATTCTTGTCCCTCTGGAAACTATCTAGACACAAAGATATTCATTTTGGGCACAAGAACCGCCTGATTTCATTGAGAAATGAGAGAGATATCATGCTCACAACTTTCGGATTAAGAATCAGCCACTGTTCCGAAGCAGTCCTCTTGTTTTATTGATATCTCCCAAACTACGGGTTGCATGCATGTGAATCTTTCTCCATCAGAGAGTAGACAAAATTCTCTTCACAATGGGCACTGATTTTAAGGATTTTGGTCACGTATTGACCTAGCTATGCTCGTTGCAAATTGACGGTTTGTTGCTGGAAGTAGTAGGAGCGGATTCGGGAAGATTCGTGGGATCGCCGTTCGTCCGAGTTCGCGAAGCTTCGGCGTTGGGTGCGATTTTCATCGCCAAAAGGTGAGTTCTATACTCACTAGGGATTTTACGGTCAAGTATTTTGTGTTCTGAGTATTAGGCGTCGCGTTTTAGGAAAACCTGTACAAACCGTTTTATGAAAATATCGTTAGGGCGACCGAATTATGTGATTGATTAAGTACCTATGAATTGTGGTTATGATTGTTGATTGCTGTATAATGATTGATTGGATTGTGATTGACCGTATTTGTATACGTGTAACGTGGAAGTGTCGATCGAAAAGTATATCGGAATCGGAACAGAATGGCGTTGTGTAAGAAAAACTGAAATCTGGGCTACTGCCGAACACGCACGGATTGTGCCTTATGGAAGCACGGACCGTGCTGGCTGTTCGGAGGGAGCCTGGGTTGATTTTTAGACAACGCACGGATCGTGCGCCTCAGGAGCACGGATCGTGCGTTCCTTTCGGATTGAAAATTTCTAAGTCTTTCAGACACGCACGGGACGTGCGCCCCTGGGCACAGACCGTGCGTGGCCTTCGGGTAGCCCCTTTTAGAAAGTGTTTTAAACCGTTCTGAACGATTCCAATTGCTTTCTAATCCCTTCCCCAACCTCATGAATTGATGTTATAGTACCATTGCCATGAAATTGACTGTGATTGATGATTAGTTAATGTTTCGAATCATGTTGACGTTATGAGATTGATTATGACTAAGCTAGGTTATCATAATGTTGAGTATGGGTGATACATTATGATGTGGATTAGGTGATAGATAATTATAAGTTAAGTTAACGACGTTAGTAGTACCGTGTCAGATCACCTAATGACAAGATTAGGCTAAGTACAAGATTAGGTTAAGATTAAGATCATGTTAAGTATAAGCTCACTGTTATGTTCACAGATCATTGTTCACTGCTCATTGTTCAAGGTATATTAAAATATATACATCAGGTTAGGGTGACGACCCTATTTCAATTTAGTGTGCTAGGGGAGGGGAAACCATGAGCCCTATGAACCTAGGCCCCATGAGGTTTGCCCACTAGCGATTAGTGGATTGGGTTCACCGGGAGCTTATTTTGCCAAGTGACCGGTGACATGCTAAAAATCATTATTCATTGTTCATGTGTTGCCTCTTGTAACTGCTTATGAGGGTTATGAGGACAACGTTTATGTTAGCCACCTAGTTAAATATTAAGACTATGAATTATGAATCAAGAATAACGAATCAAGCATAATTGAACCGAGAGAGTTAGTAAGGGGTCTCGATAGAACTCACTGAGACAAGTTGTCTCACCCAATCCATGTTGTTGTTTTTCAGAGTTGCAGGTTAAGATGAAGACGATGAGGCATGATCATGGAGACGCCTGAGGAGTTGCTGACGCTGTTCATTTTGTCATGTTATGTATCTCTGTATTTTTATTCAGTGTCTTAGATGTACGATAGTACGACTTATTTTATGAGTTGTCAATCGCTTCCGCAGACTTTCTATTTTGGTACTGAACACTAGTTGAGTGGTGTAAGAACGCTTTATGTATTTTATGTTAAGTTATGTAAGCGAACTTGATGGGTTTTTAGCATCGAGTATTAGTATGTGTTCAGTATTTAAAAAGGAAGTTACTCTGATATATGCCAGTAGTGCATTTCGGTGATTTCTACAAGTTAGAAATTATCGGGGTGTTACATCAACCCACCGTTTCCCCCCTTCTAAGCATTGAAGTGGATTAGGCCACCACATTGAAATTGAAATAGAGGTGCATAACTTCAATCTATAAACACACCAACTCCAAGTTAAGCATTTGATGCGGTTCACCACAGATTCGGCATTTGGTTCCTCGTTGTTAAAAATAGCACCATTCCATGCAAGCCATACATTCCAACATGTTGTTAACCAGAACATGTGTTTCGTACGCTTCGCCTTCTTTACTTTGCATAAGCGATCACAACTAAGGAAGAAGTCAACAACATCCAGGGACATGTCGAAATCAACTCCGAGCCAATTGCCACCAGCGAAAGTTACTGCACAGCGAGCAGCTAGCCTCCTGTTCAGAATGGAGGACATTTCCATGAGATAATTGGTCACGGACAGGCAGAGATAAACAAAAGACGCCATCCAAAGACAGCAACCTTCGAAGGAACACGCCAGGTCCACAACGCCCCCGACTGACGCTGCTGAACAGAAGTTGTTGAAAGAATGTGGCTTAAACAGTATTAATCTATTTTCAGGTAACGATTTAGTTCTTTATCTTTTTTTTTGTCCTAAATAAGTCTTATGTTTTAAATTTTTAGCAACGTTAGCTCATTCTGTTAGTTTTCATCCAACTCAATTAAAAAATGCCTATGTGGCATTACGGTGCTGATGTGTCATAATTTATATATATGTGGCTAAAACAGTATTAATCCATGTTATTTTTAATTATTTTTAATTTTATTAAAAAAATTAAAAAAAGAAATTAAAGGTAGCACCGGTTGGAAATTAAGGTTCTTACATTCAAATACAGTTCATTTTCTTCAAAAAAATTTGAAGACCCTATCTCCATCTTCTCCCCATTTCTCTCGTGACAACCATGGCCAAGCTCTCTTTTTCTTCTCCGCATCATCTTCTCCCCAAATCTGCTTTTTTTCCCAGATCTACGCTTTTTCTTTTACCAACAACTTAAATCCATCGACCAGAACTAGAAAAAGAAGAATAGAAGACAAAGATGCAATAAAGAAGACGAATGCAATAAATAAATAAAGAAAAAACCATCACGTCCTTGAAAGACAAAAATGACCCGCCCTTCTGTATTTCTACATTACGAATCTGAAAGTGGGTGAGTTCAAAACATGGCATCCTTAATTTTAATCTATTTTATTGTTGGCTACATGTATATTCCTTTAGTTTCCCTCTCCTTTTTCTGGTACACTTTATTAGAGATTAAAAAGCCATTTTACTTTTTTCTCCAAATCGACCTTTTTTCCTTCACGAGAGATTTGATGATTAACACATTTTATGGTTTTCGATGGAATTGGATCCTCTCGTACTGCTCTCCCTACATTTTCCTTGTTCTTCTCTATCTGTCTCTTACTTTCACTATTTTATTATTTATTATTTATAATTTTTTAGTGATGAGAAAGAGTGGAAGTAAGAGAGATAGAGAGAAAGAAGAGAGATTTAGAGAGAGTGGAAGGATAGGATCCAAAGGGGTTTCTGATACTCCCTTTTAGATTAGTTTTATTTGGATTTTAAATAATTTAAAAATTTATATAAATATGACGTGTTAGTAATGTTAAAGCCATGTCAGCATTTTAATAGCCATGTGGGCTTTTTGTATCAAAGTTAAACCGAAACTTCAAAAAAAGGGCAATATCGTATACATTTAGAAACATAAAGGACTTTTCTTGACAAAAAAGATAAAAGACTAAATCGTTACCTGAAATTAAGTTAAGGGACCCTGGGAGCAATTTAACCCTCTATTGTTTTTAAATAAGTCCCTGTAAAAGCAACTTTTTAAAAAAAGTCCTTCTGTTAACCAGACGTTACAAAAAACACCTACGTGGCTAACAGATGTCTGAGTTGTCATTTATTTATTTTTTCTAATTTTTTTTATGCCCGAGTGGGACTACCACTTCATTATTTTTTATTTTTATTTATTCTTTAAACATTCATCATTTCCCTTATTTTCTCAAACTTATCTCTTTCTGATTATTCTCAGACATCTCTTTCGACGCACAACTTCAATTCAATCTTGTTCTGTTATTCTCTCTTTCTTGTATTCTCTCAGACTCAACCTTTTCCATCCTTCTTATTACCAATTATGTTCCTCTTCAACCAGAACCCTCTATTTCAACGCAACAAAACTAACTTCAATTCAATCTTCTTCCCTCAACCCTCCTCTAGTTGAGCAAACAACTCTAACCAAAAATCCAACGAAGACTCTTTCCAATAAAGACACAGTTCACAATCAAAAAATACCACTTCCACTTCTAGGGTTATTGAGAAGAAGAAAAAGCCCCGAAACACCCAACACAACAACGACAAAGAAGAAAAAAATCCCAATAATCAGCACAGCCCCCAAACATTCACCCCAACTCCCAAACACCCAACACAACTAAGAAGAAAAATCCCAACAATAACACAAATAACACAAGCTCAAACTAGATTCAGTCACCTCATCCTCCCATCCCCGTGTCACCACCATTTTCCCTCCCTCCTCAACCACCATGGCGGGAAAAGCCCCCCACCCTCCTAAGGCGACCTCCACACCCAAAATCACCAAGAGAAATATAGCTTTAATTTAAGACAATAGAGGAAATGGGTTGTTGTTGTTGTTGTTGTGGTTTTGATTTTGATTGCACTCTTGGTGAGTGTTGTGGTTTTGTCAAAAGTGTGGATGCTCCAGGAGAGCTATTTGCTCGATGAAGAATGACCAAGAAAATTTTGAACTTACTTCTTCTTCTATCTCCCCTCACCATAGTTCTCTCCCAGATCTGGTTTTTAGTGTTGCATTTGGAACCCGTATAAGTGATTAAAAATAGGTCTGGTTGTGGTGAAATGAGAGGAGTGAAGCGCACAGAGAAAGAGAGGGGGAGACGAAGCGCAAAGGAGTGGGAGAGAAGATGGAAGATTGAGAGAGAGAGAGAGAGAGAGAGAGAGAGAGAGAGATGAAGAGACTGAGGGATATTTTTGGCAACATAATGGTCTTGGTCCTAAGAGTTTTCACATTGCTGTCCAAAATTAATACCGGATAGGGGTGAAAGGTAAGATCGGAAAAGAGATTAACACCGGTAGAATGAATTTTCTCAGTGGTCTCTTGGACTAAATCTGATCCTAACAACCTTCTCTCACCAACTTCAAACCAACATAACTGAGTCCTTTATTTACGACCATACAAAGCCTAATACGGTGCCATTGCAATACTAGAATGATAACCGTTGTTGTAAGAAAATTCTACTAACAAAAGATGATCTTCCCATGTGCCGCCACTGTCAAGCACACATGCCCTTAGCATATCTTCAAGAGTCTGAATAGTCTGTTCTGTCTAACCGTCTATCTGCGATTGATAAGCGGTGGTTACATTGAGTTGGGAACTGAATGCTAAGTGTAAAGCTCACCAAAATCGAGATGGAAACTTAGGATCACAATCATAAACTATATGGGTTGGAACTCCATGAAGTATGACAATATTTCTAAGAAACTCATCTGCTAGCTTTGACACCTTGTAATTGGATCAAATGAGAATGAAATGAACAGACTTAGTCAAATGATCAACTACAACCAAAATAGAATCATGGGTAGATTGGGGTACGAGGTAACCCCATAAAAAATCCATTGAAATGATTTCCCACTTCCATTCAGGAATCTCCAATGGTTGCAATTGACTTGAAGGTTTCAGATGCACAGTCTTAACTTTCTGGCAAGTTAAACATTGAGATACAAATTCAGCAATGTTCGTCTTCATCCGCGGCCACCAATACCACTGTTGAAGGTCACTGTACATCTTTGTGGAACTAGGACATTCTGAATATTGGTTCTTATGAGCTTTTCTCAAAACTTGATTCATAAGATATCTATCATCAGGAACACACATCCTATCATTGAATCAAATAACTCCAGCACCAGCTTCTACAAAACCAGGTTGACCTCCCATGCCTTGTGAATCGGGATCAAATTCTTGAGCTTGTTTAATGGACCACGACCCCAACCTAGACAATCCTTGATAAATTGACCACAACTAAGCCTCCAAAATTGAGCAGTGATCCAACTTATGCGTGAAAGTAACACTTGTTGGAGGGTTCCACGAGTCAGTTCTGCTCCAGTTCTCACGATAAGTAGGCGAGAGCACTTCAGATCGCTTTTGGATGTGTAGGATAGTATCACTCATTTCAATAGACTTTCAATAAATAGTATTAGACGACCAACGTTATCGTAACATAGGTATGACACGTCTCCGCTCCAAGATCTTGAACAACCAAGCGGCAAATCTCAACGAAAAAGGATTGACCAGTGTTACGACGATTACCAAAATATCCAATCATAACATAGGTATCAACAAGAATAAGTTTCATGTTATTTTAACTTACAATAAATTAAGGGTATTTGGTGGTAGAATAACACTATATCATCCTAATATATTTTACCATTTAGTTGAAAATTCTTGCATATAAGATGTTTAATAAAGAACCAAGAAAGTGTTTTATTTTTTATTTAATCACATAATCAAATAAATTCAAAGGAAAAGTTAATCATGAAATTATAATCGAAATAGTAGAAAATCTTTACCTATATCAATATATAAAAAAAATTGCCTTCAATAACTATCTTTTTGGGTTTCCATTTTTTGAAAATTTTAATCTTATTTAATAATTGTATTTTTAAATTTATATTCTTAAATTCAGTACCTGTCAATGTTGGAAAATTTTATTCTTTAATAATGTTTATTTTTATTAGATTTGACTGTTGTGTTACATAATGAATATAATAATATTCCTTGTTATATTAAATGTATTACTTTTTATTAATATATTAAATCATATATAACCCTCGGTCCTATTTATAAGAAAAATTGATGGTTTTAAGTCTATTGAATAATTGGTGCATCTAGTTTATATTATAGACCAGATATATTAGTTATTCTATAAACCTATAACTACAAATTTTTCGTATAAAAAGAACTAGATGTATTATGACGGGTAAATACAATCACCAATGTTATATATACATTAATGAATACTCCTTCTGTTTCCTCCCGGCCGAACTCCGGATTATTCAGGACCCATTTTCCCTGGATACCGGATGGGGTCAAAGACCCTTAGACCAAAAAAAGAAGACTAATAATTTTCATTACTTTTGATGGAACTGTTTAGCTTCTTCCTAGAAGATCCTTAGTCATTTATAATTTCATTCTACATATTTCTCTCTCTTTAGAAAATAGCTAATGGTATTATTGACAAAACAATAATTAATGTTGAATTGGACTTTGACAACGACAAGTAAAGGGAAACAAAATAATTTTTAAAAAATGACATGCATTGTCAAACGGAGGTAGTATATAATATACTTGATTATATTTTTTTTTGACCAAATATACTTGATTATATATATAATGTAAATTAAGATAGTCAAATACAATCATTAATGTAAATAATTGTTATATACTACTTTGGTTCATGTTATTAAAAAAATTTGCAGTTTTAGATTTATTGAATAACTGATGTATCTTACCTATATTATAAGCCAGATACATCGGTTATTCAATGAACCTAATACTACAAATTTTTCTTATAATAACGACTAGAGAGGATGCATATCTTTCTAAATTAATCCAAGGTTTCAAACGACCGTATATCTATACGGTTTTCCTCTATTTTTCATTCCGTAGAATACATAGCTTTGTTGCAAATGCTTTGTTTCAACTTCTCATTAATTCCTGTCAGTTCTATTTGGTAGAATAGTGCATATTGTGACCCATGAATGATGGCAAATGGGAGAGTAGTGCATATAGGGACTGGTATCCACCGGCCTACTTAATTGATTGTCACATCAATTTTCTATTTTTAAAATTATTTTATATTTTAAAGAAGACACAGAGGTGAGGAAAAATAAAAGGGAAGCAAAATAAAAGATACAGAAGCATAGCTCCTCTAAGAGGATAAGAGAGAGAAAGAGGTTTGAAAAAGAAACCAGGGAAAGAGTACGGGAGGAACTATACGCGGTTGTGAACCCGGATGAGGAACTGAGAGAGAAAGCGAAGTGCGGTCCAGATGTGGTGGTCTTTGATCTAGGATGGGGAAGGAGCAGTGGTTCTTCCGGCGGTGGGGGAGTTCACCGCGGAGGTTCTCTGGCGGTGACAGTTTCCGGTGGTGAGCTTCTTGTCTTCCTCTCACCGCGGAGGTTCTCTGTTAAATTCATGTTGTTTTTTCGGATTCTGCTCTTATAAGACTTTCATTTTTGCTATTAAAGGGGCGTGCGAGAAGATGATTCATGGGGAGTATCACCGGAGCCTCCGCGAAGACCAGAGAGAGAGCGGTAGTGCAGACTGTGTTCGCAGTCACTGTAACGACGCTCGCGACGTCAGTTATGGGAACGGTAGATGCGGAACGCACACGGTGGAGCATGGCAACAAAGGAGAAGGAGAGCGAAAAGAAGCGAGAGAGACAAGGAAAGTAGAGAAACCAACTTCGTCACAGATCTCACTCCGGCGACCACACCATTGGAATCGCAGCCTCAAGACTGTCAAGACCCGAGACGGTCTCGGCCATCAACAGGCGCAGCCAAGTCCACACCCTGCCTGATTGAGTTTTGGTCTAGCAATCTATTTTACTCTTTGTATTAATGTGAATCTTTTTATGTGAGATTCTATTAGATCCGGTTTAGTTGAATTGAGATTAAGAATGCGTGCATATGAGAATTTTTATTATAGTTGTGAGCCAGTTTGGTGTTCCCTTAAAGTTGGTGGTGAAAAATCGTGAAAATCTAGGGACTGGTTTTTCCTAAGATTTACTGTATTAAACTTATCCATGCATTTTTACTTTGCTAAAACTACAAATTGAATGAAGATGTTTCCATTTCAGAATTTGAAGTCACTACAAGAAAATCGACGATTTCCGACGGCAATTTTCGTCGCAAACGCAGCAATTTTCGTCGAAAATTGACATTTCCGACGAACTTTCCGACGGACAAAAAGTCGTCGCAAAATCGCTCGTCCAAAATTTTTTTCCGACGAGTTTTTTTTTCGCAAATGTTTTCGTCGCAAAGTCGTCAGAAACCCGTCGCAAATATCCGTGTGGCAATGTTGTAACACCCGAAATAATTTAATTAAATATTTGACTAAATTATTTAAGTGTTGCAATCTTATTATTATTATTGTTATTATAATAAGTTATTAATAAGTTATTTTATTTTTAAATTGAAGGGAGTGATGTTGGTAACTCCGGGGTGGTGAGGAATGGCCCATGAGGCCCAAGCCCATTAGCTTAGGCGCTCCTAGGCGTCTAGGGCATGATGCAAAGTCGCATCATTTGTGTAGCAAAGGAAAAAGAAAGAAAACAAAAGAAAGAAAGGAGAAGAGACAAGAGAGAAGTCGCGAAGGAGAAGAGGAAGGGAGGAGAGAGTTCGCAATTTTCGTGAAGAGGAGATCGTTCGTGTTGCGGTGTTTTCGTGCGTGGCCATCTTCTTCGTGCTAGGAGCTTATGTAACACCCCAATTTTCGTGCGTTGTGGCTCTTTTAAAATATTTTTATTGTATTAAGTATTTTAGATTGATAAGACTAAATTATTTTAAGTTATTTGAGTTATTAAAATTGGTTGAAAACATATTTAAATGTACTTTATATGCTATTGGTAATATATAATTGTTATTATATATTTATTTTGTTTTTATAAATATTAGTAATTTAGATGTTATGTATTTTTAAAAATCATTTTTGGGCTATTGAGGTGCTAAAATAATAGTTGTAGTGAAATTGGACTTTTAAAAAAATGAATTAAAATTGATTTGGGCTCTTGTTTTTTCGCATACACCTCCTCTTCCCTGCTAGATGCACCCCTGCCCACTTAAACTGTTTCAGCCAAACCAGTCCAGCGACCCATTCACGCAACCCGCGACACACTGGACCCAGAACCCGACCCGGTTCGCTCTTCTTCTTCTTCCCACGCGCAGCTGAACCAACTGAAACCCTACCAGCAAGTTCTCCACTTCGCGTCCTCCTTCCCCATGACATGGCCGAACCCCAAACTCTGCCTATCCACTCGAAATAGCGCTCTGAGTTCGATTCCGGCCTCTATTCAATCGATTTCAGCCTCTATCTCGCGTTCCCGTTGCCCCCCTGTTCGCGAAACTCCATGGCCATCGCTACATCAAGCTTTCCGGCCGCGAGCTCCTCCCTTCGTGTGCTATCCCTCGTGCTAAACGAACCAGAACCGAACCCACCTCCTTCTGTCCCATCGAACAGAACAGCTCCGGCCATCTCCGCGAACCGCCGCCGCGACGGAAACCATAAGACCACCGTGACCATTCCCACCCATCTCAGTCACGGTTTTCCTCTACAATCGTAGTTCTGCCATTACGTTCACACCTTAATTCCGATTAGCACCATCACTGATTTCGTCTTGCTATTATCGTCTAAGATGGGCAGATTTAGCAACCTCGCTTTTGGGTATCGCACGGACAAATAGAACTATTGTGTTCCGTTCATAGATCAGCCTAGCACTTTTGGTCACAAAGGAAATAGTTGTTCGTAGCCAAAGATCTTCGCCAAAGAACGTGTTCCAACCATCGTTGACTAATCTTATTGAGACAAGCCCCTTCGTAATTCGTGCATTCGGCCATTCCAACTTGACCGTATTCCCGGCTTCGAACGGTTGTCATTGGTGTCTTGTACCATCTGATAGGTACTCTCTTTCCGAAAATACGATTAAATCATTTATCAAGCGATTAATTATATTTAATATGTTTAGTATATGACTTTTTGTACTGTCATCGTTGTTGTTGCATAATTGTACGCGTTCGAGTGACACATAATCTCGTTGGAGTTGGATCACGCTCGATAGACCGTGACATTCTTTTGTTGTGCCAAAGGAACTATTGAAATTGGATATCAGGTAAGGGTGGGTCTCATCTTCTCTATAATAGGGTGTTATGATGGGGATTATGTAGGGGCTAGGCTCTATGTATGCCTTTTTATGTATTCTTAGTGATTAATGATGAACCCTAGGCATATGAAGACTTGTTAATAAAATCATGTTGTGCGAGCCGAGTGTTTGAGTAGTTGTTGATGATATTGTGATTTATGATGATTGGGGATGATTATGATAATTTGATGTTCGTATTGTTGAATTGAGCCTTAATGATGGAATTTGGTGTTTAATATGTTGTATGTGATTTGAGGAATTTGTGTTGCTCGAATTCGTTGTTGTTGGTGTCATAGGGCGCCATTTTTGTGTTTATGATGTTGCTGGATTTTGTTGTCTAGGTGCAGAATTAGGCGCCCTTGAGTGGGGCGCCCTGTGCCAAGCATTGTTGTTGCTGGAATTTTGGCCACGGAATTAGGCGTCCTCGTGATTGGGCGCCCCGTGCCAAGTTGTTGCGTTTTTGGTTGAATTTTGCATTGCAGGAATCGGCGCCCTTGTGCTGGGCGCATGAGCCAAAGTTTGTGTTGCTGAATTGTGCTTGCTGTTGTGCTGAATTGTGCCTGCTGGGCGCCAAGGGCGCCAGTGTGCGTGTGTTGTGCGTGTTGTTTGCTGAGCGCTGGGCGCCATTTTCAGGACGTCCCCGATCTTTAATAAAAACTGTTTTTCGCTATAACTTTTGACTCGGGCATCCGTTTTAAACGTTTCAAAAAGTGTTGTGAAGCCCATTTCGTTTTCTATCTGTGTGTCCTATTTTAAAAGCGAAAACTTATTATTTTCTGATGGTTCTGGGCGCCCAAGTGGCTGCCCCGATGGTCGTTGTTGTTGCGTTGCAAACTGTTTTCGGTGTCTAAAACCTTTTTGGTGTCAATGATGATGTTCTAAATAACGTTTCTGCCCTTAGTGACCGACTTTAATGATAATGATGTCTAAATGACGATGATGCCCCTGGTGGCTAGTTATTGACGATGATGCCCTTAGTGGCTAGTTTTTAGATGATAGTGCCCTTAGTGGCCAATGTTTGATTGACGAAGATGCCCTCAGTGGCTTGTACCTTGATAAGTTGATGATTTTGACGGTAATGCCCTTAGTGGCTATGCTTGTGATTGACGATGGATGTTATATTGATGATGATGATTCTAAATGATGATGAGGCCATAAAGGCTAAGCGATGATGAGGCCCAAAAGGCTAAGCGACGTTGTTATGTGTAATTATGAATTAAAATAAGTGACGATGAGGCCTAAAGGGCTAAGTGACGTTGTTATGTGTAATCATGAATTGACAGGTGTTGTGCCTCTTAGTAGGCAAACTGGTAAGTGACGGGTCACATAGTTGACCGTGTTTGTGTGTGTTTGTGTGTGGTGTATGTCATAGTGTCTCATGCATCCCATATGCATAAACCCAGTGACGTTTGAGGCCCAAAAGGCTAAGTGGTGATGAGGCCATAAAGGCTAAGCGACGTTTGTGAAAGGTACCTCATGCATATGCCCGCGAGTGGGTTGCACTTCATATACTTACACGACATTGATGAGCTTTTGTAGTGATTGAATTGATGTTTGTGATGTGGTTTATATAGCTGGCATTGCGATGATTTGTTGTGGTGATTAATATTGATGACGGACTTGATGTGTCGTGATGTGGTTGATATAGTGTCATAACTCTAGCATAGTGCTTATCATATGCTTTATTATATTGTTAGATGAACTCACCCCTTCTGTTTGAATGTTACCCCTATGCGGTAACGTGCAGGTGATCTCGAGTGAAGGCCTAGGTATCTTCACTAGCTGAGTCGGGTCGTCTGCTCTGATTATGTAACACTAGGGGGAAATGACATTGTTTAAGTTATTTATGACCATCGTTGTTGTTGGATTTTACTATTGTGAGCCTTGCATAGTTGCAATGCCTTTTATGATTAAACTGGTTGGATTTTCCGCTGTGAAGTTATATTTTAATTGACGATGACGTTTTGAAAGTATTATAAGGTTGTTTTCGAAAAGCGAGTAATTTGGCGTGTGATGTTTAACGAAGTAAAAGTGTGACATCCCTTGTGATGTAACTAAAATTTGAAACTCTGATTTTTATGCTAATAAATTAACGGGTAGAAAAGGGGTGTTACAGCTTACGCATTCGAGGTAAGGGTGAGCGTTTCGATTTAATATAATTGAGTATGTGATGGGTTTTGTGGGGTTTTTGGTGTTGTTGTGAATTTGAGGTGAATATGCGTAAAATTGATGAAGAATTGAATAATTTATGATGTTGTTTGATGAATGGTTGATGTTGTCATGTGTAATTTCGTGCTTTTGATGTTTGATGATGGTTGGGAAGGAATTATGATGTGATCATGCTGATTTTCGTGTAAAAGATTCTGATGCATGTAAACTATTCGATGAAATGGCCATTGTGTGCGCATATGGGGTGTTTTGGGTGGAACTTCGAATTCTGGGCATATTTTACCGTGCCATCTTTTGCATTCGCGTGCCCAAACTCAATTTTAAACATTTTGGCTCGAGTGGTTTTATTTTTGCACTTGTCATTTTGGAGTTGTCCCGGTGGGTGTTGCCGTTGTGCGCATGTGGGGTGGTTTGGGTGAAACTTCGAATTCTGGGCATATTTTACCGTGCCATCTTTTGCAATTGTGTGCCCAAATTCAATGTTAAACATTTTAGCTCGAGTGGTTTTATTTTTTCACTTGTCATTTTGGAGTTGTGCTGGTGGGTGTTGCCGTTGTGCGCATGTGGGGTGGTTTGGGTGAAACTTCGAATTCTGGGCATATTTTACCGTGCCATCTTTTGCATTCGCGTGCCCAAATTCAATTTTAAACATTTTGGCTCGAGTGGTTTTATTTTTGCACTTGTCATTTTGGAGTTGTCCCGGTGGGTGTTGCCGTTGTGCGCATGTGGGGTGGTTTGGGTGAAACTTCGAATTCTGGGCATATTTTACCGTGCTATCTTTTTCAATTGCGTGCCCAAATTCAATTTTAAACATTTTGGCTCGAGTGGTTTTATTTTTTCACTTGTCATTTTGGAGTTGTCCCGGTGGGTGTTGCCGTTGTGCGCATGTGGGGTGGTTTGGGTGAAACTTCGAATTCTGGGCATATTTTACCGTGCCATCTTTTGCATTCGCGTGCCCAAATTCAATTTTAAACATTTTGGCTCGAGTGGTTTTATTTTTGCACTTGTCATTTTGGAGTTGTCCCTGTGGGTGTTGCCGTTGTGCGCATGTGGGGTGGTTTGGGTGAAACTTCGAATTCTGGGCATATTTTACCGTGCCATCTTTTGCATTCGCGTGCCCAAATTCAATTTTAAACATTTTGGCTCGAGTGGTTTTATTTTTGCACGTGTCATTTTTGAGTTGTCCCGGTGGGTGTTGCTGTTGCTGTTGCTGTTTATGACATAAAGATCTTGCTGTTTCTTTTAAAATAAAAGTGCTGTTGTTTGTAAAATAAAAAGGCTGCTGTTTTTTCATAAATTATGTTGCTGGTTGCTGTTTTAATTGACGTATGAGCTGCTGCATTTTTTTTTAAATAAATGTGTTACTGTTTTATAAAAAAGGGTGGCTGTTTTATCTATGTTGTAGCGTGTTTTGCTGCTGTTTTCGTTTCTGTTGCAGCGCGTTTTTGCCACTGTTTTACTGCTGTTTTAGCGCGAAAAATACTGCTGTTTCTGTGTCGTTTTATTTCTGTTTTTGATGCTGTCATGCGCTAAAGAGCTGCTGTTTTTCCTCTCTGATTTATTGCTGTTTTTGGTGCTGTCACGCGCCTAAAGAGCTACTGTTTTCACTTCGTTTTGTCGCTGGTTTGAACTGAATTTTCTGCGGTTTATGTAAATGAAAGGGGCGTGTTGATGTGGCTGTTTTTGTAAACAAAAAGGCTGATGTTTTATTTCTGTTTTCTCAATTTAAATATGATGTTTTTCCACTTTGAAAATGTGATGTTTTCTCAATTTCAATGTGATATTTATGATGATGACGTGGTATAATTGTGATGGGTAAGACGAGTACACTCCATGAGTGTTTTATGACGATGATGACGAGGACTCCAGGTGAGTGATTTGGTGTGGCACATGTGTCCATAGTGTCTCATAGCCTGTGCATATTATGACGAATAGGCTTCGGCCTCTTATTGACGTAAAACAGTGACGATGTGCCCATAGTGGCTTAATTATGACGAGAATGGTACCATCATGCATATGCCCAGGCGTGGGTTGCATTTCCATGCACGTTCATGATTTATGACTTGTGGTAAAAATTGTGATTTGAGTTAGTGTTCAGTGACGATGATGTTGGTGGTGATGACGATGTTGTATGACTGTTTGCTCACATTACTCTATTATGTGCTTGATTATGTTTTGTTGAAATTCTCACCCCTTCTGCTTGGAATGTTGCTCTATTGTGGCAACGCTGCAGGTAACCGCGAGTGAAGGTCCTGCTGCCTTCTTTAATAGCTATTGGGATGTCTGTCGAGTCGCTTTCTGATACTGTGACACCTAGGGGGCATGGTTGAAAATTGTTAATTAATTAACTAATTGTTTAATGATTATGTCGATGATGTGAGACGTGTTTGAGTGGTATTAGTGAGTTATTGTTTTATTCCGCTGTGATGTGATTTTTGGAGTTTAACTTTCATGACGGGTGTTTTGTTGCACAAACCTTGATGGGTGCAGTTGATGAGTTTTGTTAATGACGATGTGGCATTTCTTTTCTACCAGTTAAATTAATATTTGTGAAAAAGAAATTACTCTGATAAATGACGTGTAAATTATGGGGTAGAAAAGGGGTGTTACATTAGTGGTATCAGAGCAGTTCAGTCTGTCCGGCCGGTGGTCGAGTCGTCAAGTTGAGTAGCATTTGAGTTTTGCTACTCGTTTTTGAATTCTGTTTTCTGTTGCAGTGCTAGAATGGCAGGACGGAACGATGCTGCACTTGCTGCTGCTTTGCAGGCTATAGCTGGGGTTGTGGGCAACATGCCAGGTGCTGGTGATGCTGGGACGCGCAGTTTGGCTACGTTCCACCGAGAGAACCCTCCTACTTTTGAAGGCGGGTATAACCCTGATGGTGCCCTTGAGTGGCTGAGAGAGATGGAGCGGATCTTCCGCGTTATGGATTGTATCGATGCTCAGAAGGTTCGTTATGGTACGCACATGTTGAAGAGAGAGGCTGATGACCGGTGGATGGCGGCTAGGCAGAGGTTGATGGTCGCCAATGAGGATATTACTTGGGTTGTATTCCAGAGAAAGTTCAGGAGGAAATACTATCCGGAAGATGTCCGCGGAAAGAAAGAGGTTGAGTTTCTGAGGCTTGAACAAGGTAACATGTCTGTAACTGAATATGCTGCAAAATTTACTGAGTTGTCCAAGTTTTATCCGCACTATGATGGAGAGGGTGCTGAGTTCTCCAAATGCATTAAGTTTGAAAACGGGCTGCGTGCCGATATTAAGAAAGCCATAGGGTATCAACAAATTCGTGTGTTCTCTCTGTTGGTTGATAGCTGCCGGATTTTTGAGGAGGACAGTAATGCCTTCTCTAGAGTTATGAAAGAAAAGCAAAAGAACTTCTCGAGTCGTGGTAAGCCATATGAGGTGCCTGCTGGTAAGGGCAAAGGGAAGTTTGTTGGTGAGTCTAAGCGAAGTGGGGGAGATGCTGCAGCCAGTATTACTTGTTACACGTGTGGGAGAGTAGGTCATAAGAGTCCAGATTGCCCAAGCGGGGATAAGAAGAGATGTTATCGGTGTGGGAAAGAGGGGCACATATCTTCCAGCTGTGATAAGAAGGAGGTGGTATGCTTTAATTGTGGGGAGGGTGGTCACATCAGTACACAGTGCTCAAAACCCAAGAAGAAGAAGTCTTTTGGGAAAGTGTTCGCTCTGGCTGGGTCTGATGTGGTGAATGAGATTCGAGGTACGTGGTATTGCTATTGTTGATACTGGTGCTACCCATAGTTTTATTGCTGCCGCATGTGTTGAGAAACTAAGTCTTGTCTTATCTGATATGTTGAGAGAGATGGTTATCGATACTCCAGCTAAGGGTTCGGTAACTACCTCCGTTGTTTGTGCCAAATGTCCTGTATCTATATATGGTAGAGAATTTTTAGTTGATTTGATCTGTTTGCCGCTGAGTGGAATGGATGTCATTCTGGGTATGGACTGGTTAGTTGATAATCATGTACATATCAACTGTCGCGAAAGGTCCGTGAGTTTCGCTTCGCCGGAAGAGAGGTCTGGTTTGCTATCTGCGGGTCAGCTGCATAGGGTGATGAGAGAAGAGGTTCAGCTGTTTTCTCTGTTAGCGTCGTTGTCTGCTGAGAGCCAAGCGAAGATTGATGAGTTGCAGGTGGTGCGTGAGTTTTCCGAGGTGTTTCCTGACGAGATTCTGGATATACCACCAGAAAGAGAGGTGGAGTTTACTATTGATCTAGTTCCTGGCACTAAGCCTGTGTCTATGGCACCATATAGAATGTCTGCGTCTGAGTTGGCAGAATTGAAGAAGCAACTTGCTGTGTCTGAGCTATCCGGTGTCGAGATTGGCAGAGATCTATATTCAGGTGATTGTGAAGCTGCATGGCGTTCCTTTGTGCATTCTGTCGGATAGAGACCCAAGGTTCACTTCGGACTTTTGGAGTAGTTTGCAGAAGGAGTTGGGTTCGAAATCGAGGTTGAGTTCAGCTTATCATCCTCAAACTGATGGGCAGACAGAGAGGACGAATCAATCGTTGGAAGATCTGTTGAGGTTATGTTTTCTAGAGCAGGGAGGTGCGTGGGATACTCATCTTCCATTGATCGAGTTTACCTACAACAACAGTTATCATTCCAGTATCGGGATGGCGCCGTTTGAGGCGTTGTATGGTCGGAGGTGTAGGACTCCGGTGTGTTGGTATGAGACTGGGGAAAGTTTAGTACTTGGACCTGAGCTAGTCAGAGAAACTACTGAGAAAGTGAAGGTGATCCGGGAGAAAATGAAAGCGTCGCAGAGTAGACAGAAGAGCTACCATGATAAGAGAAGGAAAGATTTAGAATTTGAAGCGGGTGACCACGTGTTCCTGAGGGTCACACCTATGACTGGTGTTGGGCGTGCGCTGAAATCGAAGAAGTTGACTCCTCGTTTCATTGGGCCGTATCAGATTACAGAAAGAGTTGGAAGTGTTGCATATCGGGTGGCCTTGCCACCTAATCTTTCGAACTTGCACGACGTGTTTCACGTGTCGCAGTTTCGGAAGTATATTGCGGATCCGTCTCATGTGATTCAACCAGACGATGTGGAGGTGCGGGATAATCTCACTGTGGAGACTATGCCTGTACGAATTGAGGATCGTGAGGTGAAGACCTTACGAGGTAAGGAGATCAATCTGGTGAAAGGTTGTTTGGTTTGGAGCAGCTGGTGAAAGCCTGACATGGGAGCTGGAGGATAAGATGCGAGAGTCGTATCCGGAGTTGTTTGAATCAAGTATGTTTTCGAGGACGAAAAATTCTAAGTGGGGGAGAGTTGTAACACCCGAAATAATTTAATTAAATATTTGACTAAATTATTTAAGTGTTGCAATATTATTATTATTATTATTATTATTATTATTATTGTTATTATAATAAGTTATTAATAAGTTATTTTATTTTTAAATTGAAGGGAGTGATGTTGGTAACTCCGGGGTGGTGAGGAATGACCCATGAGGCCCAAGCCCATTAGCTTAGGCGCTCCTAGGCGTCTAGGGCATGATGCAAAGTCGCATCATTTGTGTAGCAAAGGAAAAAGAAAGAAAACGAAAGAAAGAAAGGAGAAGAGAGAAGTCGCGAAGGAGAAGAGGAAGGGAGGAGAGAGTTCGCAATTTTCGTGAAGAGGAGATCGTTCGTGTTGCGGTGTTTTCATGCGTGGCCATCTTCTTCGTGCTAGGAGCTTACGCATTCGAGGTAAGGGTGAGCGTTTCGATTTAATATAATTGAGTATGTGATGGGTTTTGTGGGGTTTTTGGTGTTGTTGTGAATTTGAGGTGAATATGCGTAAAATTGATGAAGAATTGAATAATTTATGATGTTGTTTGATGAATGGTTGATGTTGTCATGTGTAATTTCGTCCTTTTGATGTTTGATGATGGTTGGGAAGGAATTATGATGTGATCATGCTGATTTTCGTGTAAAAGATTCTGCTACATGTAAACTATTCGATGAAATGGCCATTGTGTGCGCATATAGGGTGTTTTGGGTGGAACTTCGAATTCTAGGCATATTTTACCGTGCCATCTTTTGCATTCGCGTGCCCAAATTCAATTTTAAACATTTTGGCTCGAGTGGTTTTATTTTTGCACTTGTCATTTTGGAGTTGTCCCGTTGGGTGTTGCCGTTGTGCGCATGTGGGGTGGTTTGGGTGAAACTTCGAACTCTGGGCATATTTTACCGTGCCATCTTTTGCAATTGCGTGCCTAAATTCAATTTTAAACATTTTGGCTCGAGTGGTTTTATTTTTTCACTTGTCATTTTGGAGTTGTCCCGGTGGGTGTTGCCGTTGTGCGCATGTGGGGTGGTTTGGGTGAAATTCGAATTCTGGGCATATTTTACCGTGCCATCTTTTGCATTCGCGTGCCCAAATTCAATTTTAAACATTTTGGCTCGAGTGGTTTTATTTTTTCACTTGTCATTTTGGAGTTGTCCCGGTGGGTGTTGCCGTTGTGCGCATGTGGGGTGGTTTGGGTGAAACTTCGAATTCTAGGCATATTTTACCGTGCCATCTTTTGCATTCGCGTGCCCAAATTCAATTTTAAACATTTTGGCTCGAGTGATTTTATTTTTGCACTTCTCATTTTGGAGTTGTCCCGGTGGGTGTTGCTGTTTATGACATAAAGATCTTGCTGTTTCTTTTAAAATAAAAGTGCTGCTGTTTGTAAAATAAAAAGGCTGCTGTTTTTTCATAAATTATGTTGCTCGTTGCTGTTTTAATTGACGTATGAGCTGCTGCATTTTTTTTTAAATAAATGTGTTACTGTTTTATAAAAATGGGTGGTTGTTTTATCTATGTTGTAGCGTGTTTTGCTGCTGTTTTCGTTTCTGTTGCAGCGCGTTTTTGCCACTGTTTTACTGCTGTTTTAGCGCGAAAAATACTGCTGTTTCTGTGTCGTTTTATTTCTGTTTTTGATGCTGTCGTGCGCTAAAGAGCTGCTATTTTTCCTCTCTGATTTATTGTTGTTTTTGGTGCTGTCACGCCCCTAAAGAGCTACTGTTTTCACTTCGTTTTGTCGCTGGTTTGAACTGAATTTTCTGCGGTTTATGTAAATGAAAGGGGCGTGTTGATGTGGCTGTTTTTGTAAACAAAAAGGCTGATGTTTTATTTCTGTTTTCTCAATTTAAATATGATGTTTTTCCACTTTGAAAATGTGATGTTTTCTCAATTTCAATGTGATATTTATGATGATGACGTGGTATAATTGTGATGGGTAAGACGAGTACTGTAACACCCCTTTTCTACCCGTTAATTTAATTGGAAAAATATCAGAGTTTTCAAAAATTTGTTTCGCACGAGGAAATGTTACACATACTTCAATAAAATAATGCTTCTCAATAAAACAGCTCAAACACAATAATCCTGCATCACGTAGCACGTCACTAAGAGGAGAGCCTCAAAAACACAGTTATCATCGCAAATAAACTTAACGTCAATAAAAACCAACTACGCAGCGGAATAACAAATTAAAACAGAATCGTCAACAAAAACATAGCAGCTGAAATCATTCATAAACATCAAGTTCGTTCCTCCCCTGAGTGCTACGTCTCAGAGCGCGACGACTCGACTCGAAGTAGTGAAGGTACCTAGTCCTTCACTCGTGATCACCTGCACGTTACCGCATAGGGGCAACATTCAAACAGAAGGGTGAGTCCAACTCAATCCATATAATAAATCGCATGATAAGCAACAAGTCAAGTCACAGCTCTAAAATATTCACATCACAATCATCAATTACATTACTACAATAACTCATCACTATGTCATGTAGGCATATGAAATGCAACCCACTCGCGGGCATATGCATGAGGTACCTTTTCACAAACGTCGCTTAGCCATTATGGCCTCATCGTCACTTAGCCTTTTGGGCCTCAAAACGTCACTGGGTTTATGCATATGGGAGGCATGAGACACTATGACATGCACCACGCACAAACACACAAATCACGGTCAACTATGTGACCCATCACTTACCAATTTGCCAAATAAGAGGCACAGCACCTGTCAATTCACAATTTACACACAACAACGTCACTTAGCCTTTTAGGCCTTAACATCACTTAGCCTTTTCGGGCCTCAAAACGTCACTGGGTTTTTCATCGTCACTTATTCATATACATCATCAACTCAAACAATAGCCACTGAGGGCAAAAACGTCATTTACTAGCCACCAAGGGCATCATCGTCATTTACACATCAATATCAACAACATTGGCCACTAAGGGCAAAACGGTCATTTAACTAGCCACTAAGGGCATCATCGTCATTTACACACCAATATCAACAACATTGGCCACTAAGGGCAAAAACGTCATTTAACTAGCCACTAAGGGCATCATCGTCCAAATCATCACTTTTGACACTAAATCATCACTTTATACACAAAAAGGGGATTTTTAAAGACACCAAAACGATTTTTCAATGTCACAGC
Source organism: Astragalus membranaceus (assembly GCA_039519185.1). NCBI lineage: Eukaryota > Viridiplantae > Streptophyta > Magnoliopsida > Fabales > Fabaceae > Astragalus > Astragalus membranaceus. The sequence continues at coordinate 105,167,685 of CM076848.1, read as the reverse complement.
AACGACCACCGGGAACAGCCACTTGGGGCGCCCCAGCAACCTTCAGAAATAATAAGTTTTTATTTTTAAAAATGGGACACACAGATAGGCAACTGAAAAAGCTTCCCAACACTTTTTGAAACGTTTAAAACGGATGTCCGAGTCAAAAGATATAGCGAAAACAGTTTTCATAAAAATTTTGGGAACATCCTGAAAAACTGGCGCCCTGGGCGCCCAGCGCCCAGGCACCTGGCGCCCAGCAAAACGCCACACACACACACACACACGGGCGCTCAGCGCCCAGCGCCTGGCGCCCAGCGCCTGGCGCCCAGCGCAACACACACACACACACACACACGAGCGCTCAGCGCCCAGCGCCTGGCGCCCAGCGCCCAGCGCAACACACACACACGCACGGGCGCTCAGCGCCCAGCGCCCAGCGCGCTCAATCACGCAACACAATGCACACCCGCACGCAGACACGGCGCCCTGGGCGCCTGGCGCCTGGCGCCTAGCGCCTGCAACACACACGCACATACAGCAACACGGCGCACAGCGCCCATGGGCGCCCAGCACCTGCACACTTTCAGCAACACAATTTTAACACAAAATCCAGCAACATCCATCAAACCGAATTCATCACACTTCCAGCAACACAGAATTCATCACAATTTCAACCACAAACATGAACATCACGCATACATCATCAACAAGAACATAAATTCACAAACATAATCATGATCGTGGTTAAATCAAGGCTATCACTACCTAAAACCTATCATACAATCTATTATACAAATTGATAGACCTCCCCTTACCTCGAATTGAAGAATAGAACCCCTAGGGACGGTCACGAACGGAAACACGGCAACAAGATCACGCCCCTTCCTCCTCCTTGCTCGCGGCCTCCTCTTCTTTTCCTTTCTCTCTACGGCGCCCTTCTCTTCCCCTTTCTCTCTTCTCAATTTCGCAAATGCCAACACCCAAAACCCTAGCCTCACAAGACCTCACCACTTCGCATATCACATGGGTCACGGGCTTGGGCTTTTCACTTAAGCCCAAGTCTAGCTAATTGGCGCCTTCCTCTCCTAATACCACCTACACCATTTAAATATAATTTTAACTAATTAAATTACACCCAATAAATTAAATAAATTCCTAAATACTTAATTAAATAAATTAATTAAATATTTAGGGTGTTACAACTCTCCCCCACTTAGAATATTTCGTCCTCGAAATTTACCTGATCAAACAACTCTGGGTAGGACTCCCGCATCTTGCTTTCTAGCTCCCAAGTCATACTCTCACCGGCAGCTCCTAGCCAAACCACTTTCACTAATGCAATCTCTTTGCCTCTGAGCACTTTCGCTTCACGATCCTCAATCCGTACGGGCATCGTCTCCACAGTGAGATTATCCCGCACCTCTACATCATCCATATGGATCACATGAGATGGATCCGAAACATACTTCCGAAGTTGCGACACATGAAACACGTCATGAAAATTCGAAAGATTCGGCGGTAAAGCCACCCTATAAGCCACATTCCCGATTCTCTCGAGGAGTGAGCTTCTTCGATTTCAACGCTCGACCAACACCGGTAATAGGAGAAACCCTCAAGAACACATGCTCACCCTCCTGAAACTCTAAATCTTTCCTCCGCTTGTCATGATAACTCTTCTGACGACTCTGCGAAGCCTTCATCTTTTCACGGATCATCTTTATTTTCTCTGTAGTCTCCCGGACAATCTCCGCATCATCCGGAACACAGATCCTACCCCGGAACCTCAACACACCACGAGAATCCAATTTGAAATCTTCATCTTCAGATTGACCAACCCCATTAATTAAATCTACTAACTTGACATCTGACTTCTGAGCTTCTCTGATGCTGCCCAGGAATTCATTATCGATCTTTAACATTCCCAGCTTGACACTGCGAGGTGTCATTTTACAAACCAAACTCAAATCTCTGAGTTCCTCAATCAACTCTAATTCTTTCACCATCATTGCCGACATATGCAAAGACTTTCTGCTTAAAGCATCAGCCACGACATTAGCTTTGCCGGGATGATAATTCAAACCAAAGTCATAATCCTTCGAGAGCTCCAACCACCGACGCTGTCTCATATTCAACTCTTTCTGATCGAACAGATACTTTAGACTCTTGTGATCACTGAACACTTCAAACCTCGAACCATAAAGGTAATGCCTCCAAATCTTGAGCACAAATACCACAGCAGCCAATTCCAAATCATGCGTAGGGTAATTTTTCTCATGAACCCGCAACTGCCTCGACGCATACGCAACGACTTTCCCATCTTGCATCAGCACACCACCAAGACCCATCTTCGAAGCGTCACAATATACAACAAACGGTTCCTCCGGATTAGGCAACGTCATAACAGGCGACGTTGTCAATCTCTTTTTCAGTTCCATAAAACTTTCCTCACACCGAGCATCCCAAACAAAAACTTTACCCTTACAAGTCAACTGAGTCAACGGAAGGGCCAACTTGGAAAAACCCTCGATGAACCTCCTGTAGTACCCAGCCAAACCCAAAAAGCTTCTAATCTCTGTTGCGGACTTCAGAGCCTCCCACTCCAATACTGCTTCCACTTTTGGCGGATCAACCGCAATACCATTACCAGAAATCACGTGCCCAAGGAAACTCACCTCTTTCAGCCAGAACTCACACTTTGATAACTTAGCATACAACTTTTTCTCTTTCAGAACTTCTAACACTGTCTTCAGGTGCTCAGCATGCTCTTCCTCTGACTTAGAATAAACTAGAATGTCATCTATGAAGATCACTACAAACCGATCTAGGTAATTATGGAAAATACGATTCATATATTCCATAAATACACCAGGAGCATTGGTCACACCGAACGGCATCACTGAATATTCATAATGCCTGTACCTTGTCCTGAATGCTGTCTTCTGAACATCCTCATCCTTCACTTTAATCTGATGATATCCGGACCTTAAATCAATTTTGCTGAAAACATGGGCACCCACTAACTGATCCATCAGATCGTCGATCCTCGGAAGCGGATACTTATTCTTGATAGTTACCTTATTCAACTGACGATAGTCCACACATAACCTCATGCTCCCATCTTTCTTCTTCACTAACAATACCGGAGCTCCCCACGGTGACATACTCGGTCTCACAAACTTTTTCTCAAGCAATTCTTCAAGTTGCGTCTTCAACTCAGACAATTCAGACGCCGACATCCTGTACGGTGCCATAGACACAGGCCTCGTACCCGGTACCAGATCAATCGAAAACTCAACTTCCCTCTCCGGCGGCACACCCGGAATTTCGTCAGGAAAAACCTCAGGAAACTCGCGTACCACTTGAAGTTCCTCAATAACAGCCAGACTCTCAGCAGACAACGATGCCATCAACGAAAATAGCTGAACTCCTTCTTTCCTCAACTTCTTCAACTGACCAGCAGATACCCAAACAGAATCTTCTTCTCCGAAACTAATCGACTTGCTACGACAGTTAATATGAACGTGGTTATTCTCTAACCAGTCCATGCCCAAGATTACATCCAGACCTCTCAACGGCAAGCAAACAAAATTCACAACAAAGTCCCTGCCGAAGATCGACACGGGACACTGAGAACACACCTGGGAAGTAATCACCGACCCCTTCGCAGGAGTATCGACAACCATATCCCCACACATAGCAGATAAAACAAGACCCAATCTTTTACAACAATCAACAGATATAAAGCAATGGGTAGCACCAGTATCAATAAGAGATTTCCGAGAAGTACCATTAATAAAACACGTACCTCTAATCAGACCATCCATCTCATCAGGCTCCTCTCCTGCCAATGCGAACACCTTCCCACTAGACCTTTCCTTCTTCGGCTTTGTACACTTTGTACTAATGTGCCCAGATTCACCACAGTTGAAGCACACAACATCCTTGACCTTACACTCAGCCGCCATATGACCCTTTTTACCGCAACGATAGCAAACTCTCTCATCAGACCTGCATGTAGTACTCTTGTGGCCAAGTTTGCCACACTTATAATAGACAATGCTAGCAGGAGCATCTCCCCCACTAGAATTCTTACCCCCAGCAGACCTCTGATAACTCTTACCCGCAGGAACCTTATACGGCTTGCTTCGACTCTAAAACTTACCCTTTTTCTCCGACGTAGCTTTGTAATGAGCAGTACTGTCCTCCTCAAAGATTCTACAACTGTCAACCAGATCAGCGAACACACGAATCTTCTGATAACCAATGGCCTTTTTGATATCAGGCCTCAACCCATTCTCGAACTTGATGCATTTTGAGAACTCAGTTGTAGCCTCACTGTAGTGTGGATAGAATTTTGCTAGTTCCACAAACTTCGCCACATATGCAGTCACAGACATACCACCCTGCTTCAGTTCCAGGAACTCTATCTCTTTCTTCCCTCGGACGTCTTCAGGAGAATATTTTCTCAGAAATTCCCTGCTGAATACCTCCCAAGTAATCTCCTGCACAGCCTCCAACCTCTGCCTAGTAGCCAACCACCAGTCGTCGGCCTCCTCGGCTAACATGTGGGTACCAAAACGGACCTTCTGCTCAACAGTGCAGTCCATCACCCTGAATATCCTCTCGATCTCCTTCAACCAAGCCATAGCACCATCTGGATCATTTTTGCCCTTAAAGGTGGGCGGATTCTCCCTCTGGAAGGAAGTCAGACTCCCAAAACCAGCGTTCTCTCCAGCATTATGCTGACCCTGCACAGCCTGAGCCATAACCTCACTACAAAAAAAACGTTATTTAGTGACCGATTTTTCGGTCACTATATTGGAAAAATCGGTCACTACAACGTTTAGTGACTGAATTAACGACCAAAAAAAATCAGTCGCTATATCACTGGTCGCTAACTGTAGCGACCGATTTTGTGACCAAAATTTTAGCAACCGATGTAGTGACCAATTGTAGTGACCGATTTAGTGACCGATTTTAGTGACCGATTTAGTGACCGATTTTAGTGACCGATTTAGTGACCGATTTTAGTGACCGATTTAGTGACCGTTTTAGCAACCAATTTTGTGACCGATTTAGCGACCAATTTAGTACCAAATTTAGTGACCGATTTAGTGACCGACTTAGAGACTAATTTTAGACTAATTTAGCAACTACATTTAGCAACTAATATAGCAACAAAATAAAGAGATGAATTTAACAAGTCCAAATTTGACATCAAGTTAGTAACTATTGATCTTGGCGCGACAAATTTTTAGCAAATGATTTAACGACTATGATTGATTTAATCAACTTATTCAATTGTTTTGCACTAATTTAATTGCTAACATGCCCATGGTAATAAAAATAATTTATAAAACAATAATAAACAATAGATTTACGTTAAATTCTTCATCACAATAAAAAACAATTCATTACATTAAAGATGCCCTGAGAATTCAGGTTTCACTACTTGAAGAAAATATAAAACCTAGAACAGATCTTCCTCATTTGCTTGTACATCTGCGTGAAAGGTGCCCTGAGAAGCTCCATTATATTTTCTTCAAATGAGAAGTTTTTTACTAACATTATTGACTTCAGTAATAGTTGATGGTGGTGTGAAGCAAAGCCACTGGATGGTTTTAGCTTTTGGTAGACTCTGCAGTCTGTACTGTTCTGCAACGTCTGACAGGTCATCATATTTGCCAACCTTGATCTCTCAAGATCTCAACAAACGTTAATCAATTCTGGCTTCTGCTCTCTTCTTTACTTCCTTCTCAATTTTGACACAATGTCACAGTCACAACTCCTCTCCATTCCTTTGTTTGCCTTCCAGCTCCCACATGGGCAGGGTGGTTGCAGCCTTAATTCCATCCTGAGAACTTATTCATATAATCCTTGCTGCCTTGAATTTCCAATACCCTGCTTTTCTTTTTGTACTAATAATTAATATGCTCCATCCAATCAAGCCTCAAATTCAAAAACACAGTTTAAAAAATAATCCCTTCCTTTTTTCATAAAATCCCCTTCCTGAAAGCAAGATTGTAGCAAGAAAACACATTTCCCTGTTACATATAATAAAAAAGAACATTATTATTATTTTCTTTCATTCCAAATTAATAAGAGTAAAAACAAATTAATGCTAATGAAAATGAAACTCACACTTTCTACATTTCCCCATGATGAGATTACACTAATTCGAATATCAATAGCCTTTTTTGTTAATGTGGAATCAGAAGCTGCTAATATGGCAGCAGAAGCAATTATAGAAGGCCGTTGATCCATCAAATTAACATCTGCAAAGAAAAACTCACCTTAATACAACATTTTTAAATTGAATTACTGATAAATGATAAATGAAACTCACCTTTGAGGATAGCTACAATGTGTTCTGTGGCTTGTGTGATTATTTTTTCTGATCTGGAATCAGTACAGAACTTAGTGAAGAAGTAATGCAAATAAGCAAAAGGAGTAGTTGGTGACCCCATTTTCCATTCCAAAGTACTTAAAATGAGAAGCTCCATGTTCTTAATAACTTTATTCTCAAATCGATATTCTTCTATTGGATATTCTGATAGAAGTGGCACTCTTTGTTCTTCCATTTTTGCTGCTAAAGATAAACATGCCACTGATAACAATTGTATAGCCCAAGGTTTTGATTCCTACATCATTCCAGACACACAAAAAAAGAATTAATGTGTGGTGAAAACTAATATTGAAAATCCATTTTAGACCAACAAAAATGCACAATCATACTAGACAGCAGACAACCCTAAACAAAGCTTAACATATTAACCATAAATCATAGAAACAACCTTTGATGTGTGAAAGAAATTTTCTGTAGCTAAAAATTTCCCCTGGAGCTTAGGTATGAAAGTTGATCCTATGTCACAATGCTGATAAGAACATGATTCTGCAAAATAAATAAAAAAATGAAATAACCAACATTAAGACAAAAACAACAGTAGAGAAAATTTCATTTAAAAGAGAATCTGACAATTGACAATACAAAATAGTTGAATGCAACCTTTCCCTGTTTGTAATAGCATCAATGCTGCAGATCTGCACTCTGAAAAGTTTCCCCTTGTTTGGACCTTGGACTGAAGATGGCTTTTTTCACTGTCCGAGCCAGGAGAAAACTTCCCTGAATCAACATTGTAAGAGTATCCTGCGGGAGTACAAGGATCTATGCGCAACCCCCCCTGAATATATTGAGAAGCTGCACTGAGGAGAATAAAGAATCAACACCAAATCATTTGCCATCTTAAAAGATCATGTAATTCTGCTGTATGGAAATAGTGGTTAAACAAGAGAGGAAGAGAGGCGGGATGCCTCCCAATGAAAATTTTGACAAATGAACAAAAACACCATAACAAAAGGAACGCATATAATCATCCATATTCCTTTTTTTGCCAAAACAATGTTTAATTTAACATTTTGTAGAAAAATTATACTTTGTTCATCATTGTAGAGAAAGAGAGAACTTAATCTACAGGAGTATAATTGCAAAATCATGCTGAGGAAAAATGGCAACTAGCATGAATTAGAAGAATTAATGCAATGTCTGTCAAAAAAAAAAGAATTAATGGAATGTCACTAAATTAATGTTTTAAAGACAGTTCTGCAAAAGCATATAACAATTATCCACCATACAAACTTTGAAAAATTCAACACAACTAAACAAGAACTATGTCAGAATGCATGGATAACATTTAACCCAGGATAACCTTGATGTCGACTATAATATTGTTATTTAATTTTGTTATACTTTTTTATAAGAAAAGCTACTTCTCAACCAGTCAATGGCATGCAAGCGATCATTTCTCAACCAGTATCTGTTTCTGCTTAAATCATCATCATCAACGTCATCATTATAGGAGAAGAAATGAGTATGAGGTTCAAATCCTGTTTCTTTTTCCATCACCAGCTCAAAGTAATTGCACGTATTAATATGATAACAATAACAAGAGCATCAATAGCCTGGAAAGTGCCAAATCAGAAAACAACATAAGCTTAGAACATACAACAAATTCAGAAATCATGACAACATATTGTTAATAAGGAAAATTAGGGAAAATTCACAGATGATTATCAACATGGGAATTAGGGAAAATCAACAACAGATCTAGGGTTTTAGGTGAAAACTTGGGGGACATAGAGCAAGAATGTAATTTCTCACCAAGCACTCAAAGTAGCGCACATAGAGCAAGAGGAAACGCATAACTCATGGGTTGCCGTCACAGAGGATGGAAGGAAGCTCTCAGGTCGCCGTTGCCGTCACAGCCGACAGTCGCGCTAGTGTGAGGGAGGGGGACGGTGTGAGGGAGGGGGACGGCGTGAGGGAGGGGCGGTGTGAGAGAGAGGGACAGCGTGAAGGAGAGGGAGGGGGACGGCGTGAGGAGAGGGAGAAAAGTTAGGAACAGAGAAAAGTTAGGAAACTGATGTAGGGTTTTCCATATTTATTTATTTTAAAGCTAGCGACCGAAAAATCGGTCACTAAGCAAAAAGTATTTTATACATTGAATCGGTCTCTAAATCGGTCGCTAATAGTGACCGAAAAAGCGGTCTCTAAAGCTAGCGACCGAAAAATCGGTCACTAACCAAAAAGTATTTTATACCTATTGAATCGGTCTCTAAATCGGTCAATAAGGTGACCAATTTATTTTGGTCGCTAAATCAGTCACTATTTAGCGAATTTCTAGTAGTGCCTGCAATGCAGCAGCAAGAGCAGCGTCGTTTCTCCCAGCCATTTCAAACTATCACTGCAGCACAAACCAAGAATTTAGTACTAATCTATTGTCATAAGACACTATGACAGGACAACATTGGCCGGACAGACCGAACTGCTCTGATACCACTAATGTAACACCCCTTTTCTACCCGTTAATTTAATTGGAAAAATATCAGAGTTTTCAAAAATTTGTTTCGCACGAGGAAATGTTACACATACTTCAATAAAATAATGCGTCTCAATAAAACAGCTAAAACACAATAATCTTGCATCACGTAGCACGTCACTAAGAGGAGAGCCTAAAAAACACAGTTATCATCGCAAATAAACTTAACGTCAATAAAAACCAACTACGCAGCGGAATAACAAATTAAAACAGAATCGTCAACAAAAACATAGCATCTGAAATCATTCATAAACATCAAGTTCGTTCCCCCCCCCTGAGTGTTGCGCATCAGAGCGTGACGACTCGACTCGAAGTAGTGGAAAGTGCCATGTTTGCCTTCACTCGTGATCACCTGCACATTACCGCATAGGGGCAACATTCAAACAGAAGGGTGAGTCCAACTCAATCCATATAATAAATCGCATGATAAGCAACAAGTCAAGTCACGGCTCTAAAATATTCACATCACATCATCAATTACATCACTACAATAACTCATCACTATGTCATGTAGGCATATGAAATGCAACCCACTCGCGGGCATATGCATGAGGTACCTTTTCACAAACGTCGCTTAGCCATTATGGCCTCATCGTCACTTAGCCTTTTGGGCCTCAAAACGTCACTGGGTTTATGCATATGGGAGGCATGAGACACTATGACATGCACCACGCACAAACACACAAATCACGGTCAACTATGTGACCCATCACTTACCAATTTTCCAAATAAGAGGCACAGCACCTGTCAATTCACAATTTACACACAACAACGTCACTTAGCCTTTTAGGCCTTAACATCACTTAGCCTTTTCGGGCCTCAAAACGTCACTGGGTTTTTCATCGTCACTTATTCATATACATCATCAACTCAAACAATAGCCACTGAGGGCAAAAATGTCATTTACTAGCCACCAAGGGCATCATCGTCATTTACACATCAATATCAACAACATTGGCCACTAAGGGCAAAACGGTCATTTAACTAGCCACTAAGGGCATCATCGTCATTTACACACCAATATCAACAACATTGGCCACTAAGGGCAAAAACGTCATTTAACTAGCCACTAAGGGCATCATCGTCAAAATCATCACTTTTGACACTAAAACGTTAAGACCACTGGTTATACACAAAAGGGGATTTTTAAAGACACCAAAACGATTTTTCAATGTCACAGCAACGACCACCGGGAACAGCCACTTGGGGTGCCCCAGCAACCTTCAGAAATAATAAGTTTTTATTTTTAAAAATGGGACACACAGATAGGAAACTGAAAAAGCTTCCCAACACTTTTTGAAACGTTTAAAACGGATGTTCGAGTCAAAAGATATAGCGAAAACAGTTTTCATAAAAATTATGGGAACATCCTGAAAAACTGGCGCCCTGGGCGCCCCGCGCCCAGGCACCTGGGGCCCCGCGCCCAGGCACCTGGCGCCCCGCGCCCAGGCACCTGGCGCCCAGCAAAACGCAACACACACACACACGGGCGCTCAGCGCCCAGCGCAACACACACACACACACACACGGGCGCTCAGCGCCTAGCGTCTGGCGCCCAGCGCGCTCAATCACGCAACACAATTCACACCCGCACGCACACATGGCGCCCTGGGCGCCTGGCGCCTAGCGCCTGCAACACACACGCACATACAGCAACACGGCGCACAGCGCCCATGGGCGCCCAGCGCCTGCACACTTTCAGCAACACAATTTTAACACAAAATCCAGCAACATCCATCAAACCGAATTCATCACACTTCCAGCAACACAGAATTCATCACAATTTCAGCCACAAACATGAACATCACGCATACATCATCAACAAGAACATAAATTCACAAACATAATCATGATCGTGGTTAAATCAAGGCTATCACTACCTAAAACCTATCATACAATCTATTATACAAATTGATAGAACTCCCCTTACCTCGAATTGAAGAATAGAACCCCTAGGGACGGTCACGAACGGAAACACGGCAACAAGATCACGCCCCTTCCTCCTCCTTGCTCGCGGCCTCCTCTTCTTTTCCTTTCTCTCTACGGCGTCCTTCTCTTCCCCTTTCTCTCTTCTCAATTTCGCAAATGCCAACACCCAAAACCCTAGCCTCACAAGACCTCACCACTTCGCATATCACATGGGTCACGGGCTTGGGCTTTTCACTTATGCCCAAGTCTAGTTAATTGGCGCCTTCCTCTCCTAATACCACCTACACCATTTAAATATAATTTTAACTAGTTAAATTACACCCAGTAAATTAAATAAATTCCTAAATACTTAATTAAATAAATTAATTAAATATTTAGGGTGTTACTGTAACACCCCTTTTCTACCCCTCAATTTACACGTCGTTATCAGAGTAATTTCCTTTTTAAAAATATTAATTTATTTGATAGAAAAGAAATGCCACATCGTCATAAGAAACTCATCGTTTGCACTCATTAAAGTTTGTGCAACAAACCACCGTCTTAAAAATTAAACCTCATAAATCAACACGTCACAGCGGAATTAAGATAATAACTCACTAAGCCTCTCCAACACATCTCATGTTTCTCAACATAGTCATTAAACAGTTAATTAACAACTAACAAGCTTCAACTACGCCCCCTAGGTGCTACAGTATCAGAGAGCGACTCGACAGACATCCCAATAGCTATCACAGAAGGCAGCAAGACCTTCACTCGCGGTTACCTGCAGCGTTGCCACAATAGAGCAACATTTCAAGTAGAAGGGGTGAGTTTAACAGAAATAATAAGCACATGACAGCAGTACATAAGCAGCAGGCACAACACGGCAAACACGTATATACCATATCACACAACAGCACAAGATTCATATCTCTATCAGACATAAAACGCCAACCACAATAGTTATGTACACATGGACCATGAAGGAATGTATGAGATGCAACCCCTCCGGGCATATGCATGCGGTACTGATCTCGTAAAGGCCACGACGGGCGCAACTCGTAATAAACCTCGTGTTGTAGCGTCACAGCTACCTCGTAAGAATGCATATGACAATGCGACTCATGACTCATGCACCCATTTACACCAACTCAAAGCATTCAATTAATAAATACTATATCACCATATCTCGTTATAAGTCATTTCATAAAAATACCACGTGTTGTAGCATCATAGCTACCTCGTCACATAACCACAACAAAGCACGTAACAAGTACTATACCACATTAACAACTATCTCGTGTTGTAGCATCACAGCTACCTCGTAGTTTCTCACCAATAAATATTTCAGCTCATCAATCACACCATAATATACTCACCAACTCACCCACCACTCACACCAACACCAATTTCAATTAGGCCAATTTGGGATTTAACACAGCGTAGGGAAAGTGAGTAAAAAATTGAAATTTAGACACTTGAACACCTCAGCCCAGAACCACCAGTAAAATAATCCATTTTTGCATAAAACCAGAACATTTGGATAGACACTGAAATTAGCTTCGAAACGCATTTTGAACCGTCAAATTTGGATAACCGAGTCAAAAGTTATGTCAAAAACAAATTTGGGACAAAAACGAGACACGTGCTGAAAACGACTCGGAACAGCAGAAGATTCTGGCGCTTCGCGCGTGGAGCGCGACTTAGGCGCAAGTGAGGCGCGATTTGGCAGAAATGCCCAGTAACATTCGCGCGTGGAGTGCGACTTAGGCGCAAGCGAGGCGCAAGTTGGCAGAAATGCCCAGACAGCAGCAGAACACAGCATACTTTGGCACAAACACTTGGCATCTATCACTAATGCACTTAGGGACCATTTTCCATCAACATCATGTGACACAATGGGACAATTTCTTCAGCAATACACAAGACACAATGGGACAATTTCTTCAACAACACACAAGACACAATGGGACAATTTTTCCAGCAACACACAAGACACAATGGGACAATTTTTTCAGCAACACACACACACACCTAGGGCGCCTAAGGCCCCAACACTTTTAGAGTTCCTCTCCACAAAAAAAAAATACCGAATTAAATCACCAATGCCAAATACTTATATGAATAGTAGCCATCACATCTTCCACCAAAATCATTCAGTCATAACCACAAACACCTAGCATGCATCATTCATATTGCACTCCACTCAACACCAATCAAACATATCTTTGCACAATTAAAATTCAGCATAGCAACAACATCAACACATACCAAATCATTCATGGAAATCACCCTAGAACCTAACCCTAGACAACACCTATCTACCCATAAACTACCATCATAACCCATTATAACCGTTAAACCCACCCTTACCTCAAGAATTGATTGAAGATGAGAACCCTTTCACCAATCACCAAGAACCACAGCAGCAAGCCTTGCGATTTCTCCCTCCAATTCGTGAAAGCCCCTTCTCCTTCTTCTCTCCCTTGTGCGCAAGTTTCTCTTTCTCTCTTCTCTCTTCTCACTTTTGCGATTCTCTTCCTCTTTCTTTCTTTTACGTTTTTCTTTCTTTCTCACAAGCTGGAGGCGCAAAACCCCTAACCCCAGCACCTAATGTCTCAGCTAACGGGCTTGGGATTCTTCTTGGGCTAATTCGAATTAATCAAGGGCTTAACACTAACACCTCTAATTTTATTATTTTTAACCCACACAAGGCCCTCTCCTCTAATCCTCTTATTTGTATTCGTTCCAATTCCTAATAAAGCTCACATACACAAGCATACATATATTTAATTATTTCACTTATTTTTTCTCAAAACACAATCCTAGATATTTAACTACATAAATTAATTACTGACACAGTTAAATCAATTAAATAATTAAATCACTTAACAAAATAATTAACTCAATTAATTGGGCTGTTACAGTTACAAGTACACTCCATGAGTGTTTTATGACGATGATGACGAGGACTCAAGGTGAGTGATTTGGTGTGGCACATGTGTCCATAGTGTCTCATAGCATGTGCATATTATAACGAATAGGCTTCGGCCTCTTATTGACGTAAAACAGTGACGATGTGCCCATAGTGGCTTAATTATGACGAGAATGGTACCATCATGCATATGCCCAGGCGTGGGTTGCATTTCCATGCACGTTCATGATTTATGACTTGTGGTAAAAATTGTGATTTGAGTTAGTGTTCAGTGACGATGATGTTGGTGGTGATGACGATGTTGTATGACTGTTTGCTCACATTACTCTATTATGTGCTTGATTATGTTTTGTTGAAATTCTCACCCCTTCTGCTTGGAATGTTGCTCTATTGTGGCAACGCTGCAGGTAATCGCGAGTGAAGGTCCTGCTGCCTTCTTTAATAGCTATTGGGATGTCTGTCGATTCGCTCTCTGATACTGTGACACCTAGGGGGCGTGGTTGAAAATTGTTAATTAATTAACTAATTGTTTAATGATTATGTCGATGATGTGAGACGTGTTTGAGTGGTATTAGTGAGTTATTGTTTTATTCCGCTGTGATGTGATTTTTGGAGTTTAACTTTCATGACGGGTGTTTTGTTGCACAAACCTTGATGGGTGCAATTGATGAGTTTTGTTAATGACGATGTGACATTTCTTTTCTACCAGTTAAATTAATATTTGCGAAAAAGAAATTACTCTGATAAATGACGTGTAAATTATGGGGTAGAAAAGGGGTGTTACAAATGTCGTCGCAAACTCTGACACATTTTCGTCGCAAATCCGTCGGAAATCCGTCGGAAATTTAAAAAAAAAATAAAAAAAAAATTAAGTTATATACCAAATTTGAAAGCTCAGATTCTAAATTCTAAAGCTATATATACAACTTTGTGGATATGTAAATGCCACTGTATGTTCCTCTCCTATGTAAGTATATATACAACTTTGTGGATATGATGGACCAAATTCTAAAGCTCAGATTGAACTTCCAATAATTTCTTATGTATCACAACTGAGAATAGCATGAAGGCAATGAGACCCAGCCAGTAAATTAATGCTATTACTAATTTCAGACAAAACTTATTATGCAAATGACTCATCAATAGGTGCAAACACAAGTTGAGCACATGCTCCAATTGAATTCTCATCAACTCCACTGCACAGCTGCATCATGTTTCATCACTAAATTTGCTACTTCAACTACTTTTATCCAATTCCAACCCCAGCTACTTTTATCTGGTTGAAATTCAGATGAGGCAGCCTGTTGTCTTGGTCCTGCCTGCCACTGCCAAGGGGGAAAGGTGAAAAATCTTACATCAAGCTTGTGAACCAAAAAATCGACCAAAGGAAAATGGATACTATAATTCATAGCTTTTGGAAAGACATCTTATTTCAAACTTCAAAATGCACATTTTCCAAACAATGGTTTACTTTCCTGGTCAGAAATCAAGAAGGCATGCATATTGCATGCACCTGCTAGTTTTTCACACCAACCTCTAACCTCAAACAATGTAAAAAATAATGATCCATAGGACTGATCTTTTGAAGTATGGATACTACCAAAAATTTGCAAAATGAAAAGGTGAATGCAACAGACATCAAGCGTCATCCAAATCCATGCTACTTAATCAAAGTTTAATTTTTTTTATTCCAGCAATGAACAAATATCATGAAAAATATATAATTCCAAAATGTTGTAGTGAATCCTTAGAAGTAGCTTCTTTGTTTTGATCAGGAGTTAAGACAACTAATAATGTGTCTGCTTCAAGAGTAATTGGACGATCAGTTTTGTTCACAACATGCAATTCTGGACCCACAGTATCTAGCTAGCATAACTTGGAATTCGACCAAAATCGATGAACTTTTTTACATTAACTACCCTTCAGAAGGTGTTTTTCAAGCTAATATATTAAAAGCGCAATTGTTTCATGATATTTCACAAGTCATCATATACATGTATATACCATAGATAAGTAAAAATAAACAGCAAACATGACAAGCTTACCGCACAGAGTTTCTTGGTGCCTTTGATAGCAGCCCTTAAATTCTCCAATGTCTCTTGGTGATATTCTGGGTCACCCCATGAGAAGTCAAACCTCACCACTAGCACATGGTAAGAAAAGAAAAATAAGATGACTCGGAAGAAGACTATAGAACAAGAACAAAACATTATTACTCAACTCATTCATGATATGTATTTTCCACATAAGATTATGTTTTTTGGGGAAACTGCAAGGCCTTCCAACTTGATCTAAATTACAGTCATTTCTTATTGACTGAGTTCTAATTTTTGGACAGCATATAGAGCAATAAGATAAAAAAAACCAAAAATTCTCAATCTTAATATCCCTAATTGAAAGAGCTGAAAGAGTAAGGTCTATGTGACAAAATAAAAGCTACAATCAAATTTGAACAGAAATCACATACAATGGAAGGTTTCCATCACCATAAAGATGTATAGCATCTCTAGCTGCGCGATAAAATTCCAAAGCAACTCTTGTAGATGACAGGCAAACATCCTGCACAAATTATTTATGCATCATTTACAAATATCAGTTTCACTTTTAATATAAAACTATCAGTTTGACACCATAAACTGTGAAATTGCATTCAGAAGATGAGGTGTGCAAAAATTAAGCAACAAACTATTGAGAAGACTAGGAACTTCCAAGGAAAAGTAAAAGAAAGATACTGTAATGAGATGAAATTGAGGAACTGATTAACCTTTGTTCAAGAGTAGGAACTCCATCAACAGAACGCCTTTCAGCTAGTCTTAGCAATGCATGAGCAGCAAGCATATGTTGCCGCTTCAGCACATAATACCGTGCCAAGAGTTCAAAGTTCTTTTGGACTCAAATATCTAACCAATTGTTGATCACATATATTAGCTACAAAGAATTGAAATAACTAATCAAGAGAAAATCACAATGAAAAAATGCAGTATACTAATGTAGTATTAACAGCTTACCCTATGCGCATTCCTGCATGACCAGTGCTTTTTTGAGACAGTGAATCTCAATGAATCTCAATGAATCTGCAACCACAAAGCAAGTATATGTAAAACCTCCATGCATTTGTTGTAAGATAAATAGATCAACATAAGACCTTGCTCATCACTTAACTTTAACATATTGTTTAAGGAGTTTAATATGCAGAAACTCAAATGCAAGATCTATGAGAGTTCAAAGCAAAATAAATTTCAAAAATGTCCAACAACAAAAATACACTTCCCCAAAATTCTCTTTTTCTTTTACTTAATTTCTATCACAATAAAAAATACTCACCCTCCTGGGACAACTGGGCATATTATGATGGGAATGGGACAATTAGCCATTTCTAGTTAGCAAAAGAAAATAATGTATGATGACCTTTTTACCTATTTACAGTTATTTACCTCCTTTGAGGGTACATGTCATGTATACTTGATTGCTCATCCAGCATCAATTCTGCATAGGCTTGTGGAAGTGCATAATGCACTGCACAAAAGTGGAAAGCAGATAATGTTACCATGGAAAAGAATGGTATCAAATGCAATAGAACATGGGAGAACATAAAGAAAATTACCTCCTTGGGGGAAGCACACTTAATAGTTGATCAAACTGTAAGAATGGGACACCTTTCTCAAAGTTTGCGTTCACTTGACCCATTCCCTTCAAGTCTGAAGCAAATGGACCATAGTGGTATGGATAAAACCTGTATTTTGCAGTGGTTGGTTATTTCTCATTTTCCACATATGAAAATTAAGTTAGTTCTCTAACCATATTGGCTTACCATGTCCATGAAGCAACTCCTGAAAAATAGTACTGAAGAACCCACAATAGTCCTTCAGTATATTTCTGGACCTACAATTAATGTTGTATTGTAAAAGATATGGCTATCTAACTGTGAAGGAGAAAGAACGTAACTCAATAAGACAGTAATTGTAGTGAAAACACTTACTATTTCCTTCCTTTTGTGCTCAATTTCACTGGATCCTTCCACAGAAAACTTTTCTTTATAATATCTTTCCTTGTATCCAACACTTCCCAATTTTATCTAATCATGTATGTATTCAATGTTCATTTAAGCATACTCTATTTATGGATAAGAGAATAAAGTGAACTAAAAAAAGAAACAACAACGATTTTAAAAAGCCTTTGAGGAAAAAGTTTATACCTTGTCAATCAGGAACTCTCCACTCTTAAACAGGTCACCTTTCTCTCTAATGCATCTGTTTAATTCATCTTTCAAATCCTTGGTGTTCCGCAAAATCTGAAAATGAGGACCAATACGATAATGAACGATTTAACTTCATAAAACTCAATTAATGTGTGGAAAATATCAACCAAAGTCAAACAACTTAATTACTTCTTCATCAGACAGATCAGAAACATTATTCAACAAGGAATGTGATAAATTTTCCAAAGGTCGAGAATTCTTAATGACAAGAGCACAATCTGAACTACTTTCATTATCAAGAGCCTTCTATTCTTCCTGCTTCTGAAAAAAAAATGTAATCCCATGAGTCCATGAAATGCATTATGCCGCATACATTGATTTTTTAAACCTTTCTGAACTTACAGATTGCTCATAATCACTAACAAGCCTTCTCAATTTCTTGTCACTAATGCCGGATCTTTTCTTGAAGATTTTCTCTTCATATGTACCAACCAAATTAAGTACTCAGAATTCAATTTCACAAAAGATTTTCTCTATATATATTAAGTACTCAGAATTCAATTTCAATCAAATTCAAACTTTCAAACAATCAGAATTTCAAACAATTAGTATACTCAAAATACTAATTTCAAATTCAGAATTTCAAACAATCAAACAATCAGAATTCCGAATTTCAAACAATCAAACAATCAAAATTCAGAAATTATCCCCAATTTTAAGCTTAGGGTTTTCAATCAATTTAGGGTTTTTATCAAATTTCAGGAAAATTCGAAGAGAGAAGAAGAAAGCTACATACCTGAGTCAGACGCACGTAAGAAAAGAGAAGATGAAGAAAGCTTCAGTTGATGATGGCCGTTTTCGCGAGAGAGAAGAAGAGAGAAGGCAAAACTTAGAAGGCTTCGCAAAAGAGAAGAAAGCTGTGCTTCGCGAGAGAGAAGGCAGAAGGCTTCGCGAGAGAGAAGGCAGAAGGCTTCGCGAAGAAGAAGAAGAAAGCTTGTTGTTCGTTCGTTCGTTTTCCTTTTCCAGAAAGAAGAAAGGGTCTGAGAAAGAGGGGGAGAGGCGCTGAGAAAGGAGAGGAGGAGAGGCGCTGAGAGAGGGAGAAGATGAAGGAGAGCCTTCGAGGAATCGAGGGTGAGAGGCGCTGAGAAAGAGGGTGAGAGGCACTGACAGAGGAGAGGAGGAGAGCATCAAGGGTTTGAGGAGAGTGAGGAAGAGAGGCGCTGGTTTGAGGAGAGTGAGAGGCATCGAGAGTTTTAGCTTTTATTAATTAGTGTCTAATGGTTTCCGACGGATATTTAGTGGGTTCCGACGGAAGTGTCCGTCGGAAATTTGCGACAAAACACGTTTTCGTCGGAAACGTAAGCGGGAATTTTAGCGCCTTTTTTCGTGAATATTTGCGACGACTTTTTCGTCGGAAATCCGTCGGAAATTGCGACGAATAAGAGTTCGTCGAAAAAAATGGCAGGAAACAGCAGTTATTCTTATAGTGAGTTAAGATGTCTTTTAGTAACCGTTTCTATATTATATCACGCCTTCATAACTGCTGGTGCAGTAATCTCATTGTTCTTTATGTTGTTCACTTTTTTTCATTGGCACAGATGATGGTAAAGGTCAGCGGGTTACCAAAAGTTCACCTTATGTGGGCTCTAAATCATCTCAAGCAAAGAAAAAGATACCTACGTACAGTTTCAGTCGTACCATCTGGAAAAAGAGAGAGTCCTATAAAGAGGGATGACAAGGATTTGAGAGAGTGGACATTGCATCAGTAGAATCATGAGAAATGTTCTGATAAGAAACTTGAAACTTTAGTATCAAAGTCCTCCCTCTCAAACATGTCTAAGGAAGCTGATATTAAAAGGTGTGCTTCTAAATCAACTCCATATCAGAACGTGGTAAATTCTAGGGCTGATGTAAAGTGAGTTCTCTTTAGCAAGATGTCAGATGAGAAAGGGCAGAAATTTGGTTGTTCTGCTATTGAAAGTTGTTGTTGTTGTTGTTGATTTAGACACAAGCAAAATTTGGATTTGGAGTTCAAAGAGCTTATTTATCAGTTACTTACTTTGATCGCTTTCTTTCAAAAAGATTCATCCATGTATCCATGATGCTAGCCACCAGCCCTTAGCTCCTCTTTAACGCATTCGCCCTGTTAAATTTATGGTACCCACCGCCCATTAGCTAATATTTAATGCCTGTCTGTTACTTCATTTATTTTATGCATTATTTCAGTCTTTAATCTTCCACAAACCTACAACAAAACACTACGCTATTAACTTCAAATATCACACCTATTATTTACATCTTCCCTTGATCACTACATTGGTCAGTTTTTATTTATGGACACCTAATTTTTTGTATCCATCTTTGTACTCTTTTTTGGTTTGGACCATCGCTGACTACCCACTGAGTGTCCCAACGCATTGAACAAAAGACTAATCTCCGTTCGTGCTTAAGATCAAATTTGGCACTGGCCGACCATCTTTGTACTCTGATATCATGTCATTTAGGCTCTATATATTACTATAAAGCAGTATTTTAATTAATTTTTTTTTTTTACTAACGTATTTTAATTAATTATATCTCTCATTGTTTTCACCAATAATCCAAACCAACTTCAATGTGTTTTTAACCCCATATACGACCATTCCATGCAACGTTTAGTTTGGTTCCTTTAATGAGTTCCCCAAGTTGAGTTTTTAATGAATTCACCATTGGAGTGAATCTTGAGTGTAGTTCTTAAAAATGATGTGGAAGTGTGGTTCCCATTTAAAAATATTAACTGAGTTCATGGTTGAAAGTGCTCTCAGGACTATAATACGAACATAAATAAAATAATTAATTGACATTATATATTGTTAAGTCATTTTTTGGTAAAAAAAACAAACATTTCTTTTGTCAATAAAATCCTTAAAAAACATAAAGACTAAAAAAATTATTAATTGTTATAAAACTAAAATTTTATTCTGAATATATCCTCATTACGTAGTGTGATGTGACTTGTGAGCATGGAAAAAGATGTTGAAAATTTGGTCACAATTCACTCTCTATATATCCACTCTAATGTAAATATGAAAATATGTTGAAAATTTTGGTCACCTCCCCAGTTTCACACTATGGAAAACTTGATATAATTTTTTCACTATTTTGCTTAGTTATGGTGTTTGAAGTTGAAAAATGTTGAAAATTTTGATAAATTTTGCTGTTATTGATGAAATGTCTTCATTGTTATTGATACTGTTTGACACTACAGTAATATTTTTTCATATTTTTTTAGTGTATTTTTTTTCATAGACTCTTAGGAGTCTACGAATCGAGTCTACGGTCCTCTCACTAGTCTATGTAGACTCTCGAGTCTGACAACCATGGTGGTCCCACATCACAATTTTATTGCAGCCAATTAAGAATGGGATTGCAAAGAAAATCATGTAATAACAATACTGTAAATAGAGTTCAGACTTAGCCACGTTTGAAATAATAATTTCTTTTGATATACTTCAATTATTCTTTGAAAAATTTTATTTACGCCATTAACGGTGCCATTATTATCATATTATTTATTCAATCTTTTTTTTGGTGGTGATATCATTTATTCAATCTGTTCCCACTATATCTATTTTAGAGAAATAATTCGTGATATCATCCATATGTCAGTCATGTAAGGAAAATGTTTACTAAACCTGCAATTTATATATGGCGTCATTGTATGCCAATAAGTCTAACTTTTAATATCGTATTGAATCTCTTCAAATTTCTTCATTTTTCCTTTCATTTTTTTGCAAGTAATTTATCGTTCCAGTATCTTTTTAAAAAAAAAAAAAAAACTTATTTTGTGACCGTTTTTATTTCTGAGGGAAAGTCAATTTTTTTCGTTGTTGGTAGATATGTCATCATTCAGTCACTCCATATAGAACTACACTTAATTATTTTGTTGTTTAAATTGTTTCTCTCATACAAATAACTCAACAATATATTGTTGTTCGTTAACCTAAGAGCACTTGGATGAGATGATAGAGACCTCTTCCAGCTTAACTAAGGTATTGGGTTTGAAACCATTCTCTTGCATGCAATTGTGTTAAATCCTTTGAGGGAATGCGTGCCTCTTATTGTGGTCTTACCCAGCAAAAGTTAGTAAACCCCCATTTTTTGTAACTTTTTCAATTTTTTTAATAATACTGTGGTTTGCAATTCGCATAGATTGGGCCTTTCTCCTGCTCTTGGTTCTTTAAAGCATATAATGTTTGTATCGTAGCTTTAAATTTGACATGCATCATATTTGCATCATTTATCTGGTATTTTATTCTAATTTCTCATCGAGCTCTATTTTTACCTTATTTCGCGTTCATCCCAAATTTAATTTTTATTACAATTTCCCTCATCGGTTTATGGTTCCTTATTCAAGCTGTATGGAAACAAAGATCCCCTACACTGATGACATTGTTCCTCGAAAGATTGATTGGAAGTTTCAAGATAGGATTGTTCACCTTTGGAAGGTTCCTCACTTGAGAAATAGGGATGAAATTAATACCAATGAATTTCTCCTTGTGGATGAAAAGGTCGAAAGTCGTTTTCCGAAATTGCGCTCTTTTAGACATTCATTCTTCTAACACAACATTTATACGTATACATAAATTTGATATAAACATGACTAAAAGATAAGAAAAAAAAAGACATAAAACAGAAAAATATACAATGAAATATAGAAAAAAATTATTTATATAACAGAAAATAGAAAAAAGATATACAATGTAATAGGAAAAGTTTCAGTATCACCAAAAAAAGAATAAAAAATTGAAGTTTTTTCTATATGACAAACATATATTCATATATCGGACCACATATGTAAACCGATAAGTACCCACGAGTAATCATTGAGTACTGGTATCGGGTACGGTATCCGGTTCAGATATGGCTCTGACTTTGAAGTACCCATGCTTCAGAGAACTTTATTATTGACAGAAAAATGGGCTAGTAATATAAAAACATGAATAATAATGTTTCTTTTTTTGACCACAAATAATAATGTTTCTTAGACATATAAGATTTGGATAAGATGTAGTCAAAATACCTTATAGTGAGTAAACGGATTTGGATTTAGTTACTTTGAATGTATATAACTTTGGTAACTTTAGGTTTGTTTGGAGAGAAAAAGATGAGAAAAAAATGAGATAAAATGAAAGAGAAAGAACAAAAACACAATATATTTCTCGCTCTAAAGTCAAAGAATCTCTTTCCTAAGTAGATCTTGGTCATTCAAACCGATTTCGACTATTTTGTATTTTAAGTTTGCCTTTGAAATTTGATTTGGGACAAGTAGAATATAACCTATCATATCTTCATCCAATGCCCGAATCCCATAAGTTTAACGGAATAACCTTTTTATTTTGATTCATTTTTTATGTCTTTGAAACTTTAGGTGAGTTAAATTGACAAGATTTGAACTTTTTTCAGGATGTTTTCAGTGCTGGAAGTGAAACTGCAGCTACTACAATTAATTGGGCCATGGCTGAGATGATAAAGGCTCCAAGAGTATTGAAGAAAGCACAAGCTGAAGTGAGAAAAGGATTTAATAAAATAGAAAAGGTTGATGTAGCTGCAATTGATGAGTTCAACTATTTGAAGCAGTCATCACTCATCAAAAAGTCCTTAAGATTACACCCTTTTGTTCCTCTCCTTCTTCCAAGAGTATGTGGAGAAGCTTGTGAGATTAATGGTTATAACATTCCAATACAAAGTAGGGTCAATGTCAATGCTTGGGCTATTGGAAGGGATCCAAAATATTGGACAGAACCAGAAAAGTTTTATCCTGAAAGGTTTATCAATAGTTCTATTGATTATAAAGGGGATAATTATTTGGTATTGGAAGAAGAATTTGTCCTGGCATGAACTATGGTATGGCAAATGTTGAGCAGGCGCTTGCACTTTTATTGTATCATTTTGATTGAAAGCATCCTAATGGAA
This sequence comes from Astragalus membranaceus, assembly GCA_039519185.1. Classification (NCBI taxonomy): domain Eukaryota; kingdom Viridiplantae; phylum Streptophyta; class Magnoliopsida; order Fabales; family Fabaceae; genus Astragalus; species Astragalus membranaceus. The sequence continues at coordinate 105,143,831 of CM076848.1, read as the reverse complement.
TGAAAAATGAGGAGTTCGCACTTGACAGAGGAATTTGGAGTTGCTATGGTAAGAAAAGGCGACCTCTACTTGATTCCCAAAATTTCTCATCCTTTACTTGTAGCATAAAGAAATGTTGTGCCTTCTAGGGACTGACCTAAAAGGCAATTCGGGAGGGCCAATTGCACACCCTGATAAAGAAATAAGTACATTTACTTTTATATAAAAATATTATTTCAAGCCTCTCAGTTTAAAAGTTTATAGCTAGATTCCTAAGTATCACTCAATTTATACGGATGAACAATTGATTGTCTAGTGACTAATATTGAGAAATATATTCCCCCATCACTATTATAATTAAGCAAAAAAATTAACTACTTTTGCCGCGAGATATCATTCCAAATAAACCCTATATTTAATTAAGTTGTTGGCAATAAAGTGTAATAGAGTTTTTTTCTATTAAATATTCTAAAGGTCAATATAGTAAAATTGATTTGTCTATTACATGAAATTTTAAATATTTGATTGCACTCTGTGAAAGTAACTTTTTTTTTTGCTTATTATTCAACGATTTCTCAACATGAAATTACGCGGACGACAATTACTATGTGTGTAATTTATAAAACTAAATATATTAAAATTTTATTTTTATAACATTTTTAGTAATGTGTGTTTAAAAATTTTGGCATCGGTCTCAGTCTGGGTCCTAGATCCTCCGGGTGCCTTCTACTTGGGAAGTGGTCTGCTAATGTCACATTTTGTATTTGCTATCACTAGCTTGTTAGTGCTACTTGTTATTTAGACTCGGACCTCATTTTATTCTTGTTTTAGTTTATTTAAACTATTTTCTCACCCGTGATACTTCATGTTTTACTACTTTTAATTTAGTTTCTTTTACCTTGATAGCCTATGTTTCCAAAAATAAAATTGGTTGAAAACTTAAAACTTAGGTTTTTACTAAAAGCTAATAGTTGGATGGATAGATTAGCTGATTAAATTATCTCAAGTAGGTAGCTCAGCTGACGAGCTAAAGGATATCGAAGGGGTACACCAAAAGGACGGCAAGAAGGAGGTTCCGAGTTCAAACCCCGAAAACTAACATTCCCCCACCCCACTAACATTGCTTATAAAAAAAATTAGAATAATTGAGTAAATAACAAATTTACTCTTTGGTAAAAAAAACAAATTTCACTACCAAAAAACTTCCATATAGCTACGTACACTTTTACCCACGGTGCCATTTTTAAAATCGCCCGTCGGTAAAAGGTTTCTTTTTACAATTAAAATAATGATAAAATATAATAGGCTAAATATCAGTTTTGGTCATTTATCTTTGCTCTTGTTTCACTTTGGTTCTTTATCTTTTTTTTGGTCTCTTTTGGTCTTTTATCTTTCATTTTCGTTTCATTTTGGTCACTGCCGTTAGTTTTTTCTAACGGACGCCACACTGGCGGTTAACTGTTGACGTGGCGTCCATCTTCATTAAATGGCGTGGCAAAATTAATTCAAATTGAATTGGAAATCAGAATTGAAATTAACAAAAACTAAAAACATCAAAATAATAAATAAAAAGGGAAACCAGTGTTTTAAAAACCGGCTCAGTCCGGCCGGTAGGACTGGTCGAATCGGGAACCGGAGGGGTAACCAAGCCGGTCAAGGTTTTGGATCGGTCATGCAGCAAACCGGTGGGAACCGGTGTGACTCAGCCGGTTTTTGGAAAAACCGGTGACCCGGCTCGAACCGGACCGGGTTGTGCATTTTACCTTTTTTTTTTTTATTTTTTATCAAATCTTTGAACTGTAATTGGGAGGGGCCGCGCGAACGCAGATCCCCCACTAGTGATTGCCATCTAGGTAAGTATGTTTCCCATTGACATACGTCTTGTTTTTATATCTCATTCTCCTCCCTGTTCCGTTCATTCTATGCGATGTGGGACTATTTGTAAACTACTTAAAACAAAAGAGACTCAAAACCCTCAACAAAATGCCATTAGTGGGGTTTGAACCCCTGGCCTGTTGAAAGCAAATGCTGAGCGCTACCATGAGGCTACCAATCTTATTGAGGATATTATTTATTTCAAATATATATAATTGGTACAAAGCAAATAAAAATAAAATAGGCATGGTGTGTAATTTTAGCAAATTAATTTTTACAAGTATGAAATATATAGGTCCTGAAAATTTGGGAATTTTTTATATTTTAGTAGATATAAAATAAACATAGTTATTAATTCTACAGGGACGAAATTTATATTATATACTATATAGGTATTGAAAATTCTCGAAATAGAGACCGGATCAGAGTCATCTGGTCCCGGTTTTGGTCATGCGGTTCAACTGTCGACCCCTCGGTCCGACCCTTGACCCAGTGACCCGGTACCTTCACCGAGTCGGTCACCGGTCCGAGTTTTAAAACATTGAGGGAAACAGATCTGGAATTGAAATTAACAACAACATTCCAGAATTCAACATTCCAAAAAATTCAATTTATGCTCTGTTTCATAATCAACAGGAAGAATATCTGTTTCATAATCATCATCGTCTTCAAAATCAACAACAAAAAACAATCAACAACATCTTCGAAACCCATTAATTTCTGCTCTGTTTCATATCATCATCGTCTTCGAAATTCATCGTCATTGAAAAGCGATTGTTCATCGAAACCCACATGAAGAAGATCTGGAATCGTACTCTAGGGTTTGATTTGGGATTGAAATCGTTAGGATTCAAGCAGATTTGTTTCTTCTTAACCCACAAGAAGCAAATTTGTACTCTAAAATTCGTTTCTGGGTTTCACTCGTTTATGGGTTCCATGTTCTTCGTTTCTTCGTTTCTAGGTTCTGATGTTCTTTGTTTCTTCTGGGTTTCTTCGTTTCTGATGTTCTTCTGGGTTCTTTGTTTCTGATGTTCTTCGTTTCTTCTGGGTTTCGTTCGTTTCTGGGTTCCATCGTTGTTCTTAATTCGTTTCTTCGTTTTTTTGATGTTCTTCGTTTCTGATGTTCGTTTCGGAATCTGAAATCTAGATTGAAGAAGAAGAGGAATTTGTGTGTCTGATTGGAGAAGAAGAAGATTGAATTTGTGTCAAATAATCTGAATTTGTGTCAATCTGAACGAAATCACCATGAAGAAGAAGAGGAATTTGATGTTGTTAGTTTTAATGTTATTAGTTTTTTGTTTAATTCTGTTTTATGTTTTTATAATTTTAAAAACTTAATTGATTATGTGTAAAATACTATTGAATTAAATAATACATTTTTTTGCCACCTCAATAATGAATGCCACGTCATTTAATGAATTTTAGATGCCACGTCAGCAGTTAACTGCCAGCGTGGCGTGCGTTAGAAAAAACTAACGGCAGAGATCAAAGTGAAACGAAAATGAAAGATAAATGACCAAAACTGATCAAAAAAAGATAAAGGACCAAAGTGAAACAAAGAGCAAAGATAAATGACCAAAAGAGTGCAAGAAGGAGGTCCCGGGTTTAAACCCCGAAAACTAACATTCCCCCACCCCCACTAACATTGCTTATAAAAAAAAGATTTATTAGCAAATACATTGCCGACATTATTTACTCAGTTTTAGATGCATATTTGACATTACAAAGTTAATGGCATATAGTTCTCATAGAAAGACAAACTTGATTAGCTTTATGTAATTACATGAATTATTTTGGAATATTGGTAATGTGACGGACTAAGTTAATCCAGTCCAACAATTTCAAGGACCAAATTAAATATCTACTTTAGAATTATTTGGTAACATTGATTATTGACTACATGGACTAATCTTGCTATATAATTAGTCCAGATCATTTATGATAACGGGCCTACTACAGTAAGGGATGATATTAGGCCCAAAAGACAGGTTCAAAGGCCTACTTCCTTTTTTGATAAGCTTCCAAGGCCTACTTGGTTAAAAGATTATTATTGACACTTTTATTTAGCCCAATTACTATCCGATCTAGTTATTTTATTTTATATGCACTAGTATTTAATTTGCTGTAAAGGGTCCAGGCTCATTAGTGTGCTTATCTCTAGTAGTTTTTTTTTTATAAGCAATGTTAGTGGGGGTGGAGGAATATTAGTTTCCGGGATTTGAACCCGGGACCTCCTTCTTGCACTCATTTGGTGCACTCCTTCGATATCCCTTAGCTCGCCAACTGAGCTTATCTCTAGTAGTAAACTTTAGCTATATATTGTAATGTTCTCTGCTGAAAGGGGCATTGAAAAATTTGCAGTTTCTTTATGTTATTTTTCTTTGCAACCCTAAAGTTTTCTAATTAGCTTTAGTGTAGTCTATCATTGGTGCTTTCTTCTACTTGCTCAATACCCCATAAACCTACAAATCCTTCTAACAAGGATCTTGAAAGATGCTATTCAGGCCACAAATCACCGCCTGGATGAGATCATTCTTACATCCAACCAGAACCTAGAAGATGCCCTTGGCCACACTAACCAACAAATGGATCGGCAGCTAGGTTAGATGAATACTAGGCCGGACAGTCAGCAGGATCTCATAAAGAGCAGAACAGAAAATCTGCACAAAACCATGGATGCTAGATTTGAATCCCTCACAACACTCATGACAGAAAAGTTTGCTTCCTATGGCAATGATGCACAGCAACAACCACATTTTACATGTATTCGTAGCTCTCCTTTAATTCCACCAGGTTATGATAATATTTTCACCACTACCACAACACCTATACATATTCCCATACACACAACCCAAACCCTTAACACCCCAATACGTACAACTACAAACACTTCAACTTATCCACCACCACCACCACCATTTCCACCCCCATTCAACACAGCTGGAACTCCACACACAATTCCCCGAAAACAATTCCCATATCTTTCCCCTACACAGCCACCCACTTTTCCACCATTTATGCCAAACCTATTTTCCCCACAACTTTCCCAAACTAACACCCATCCTACATATAGAACACCAAAAGTGGAGTTGGGAATTTTTGATGGCACAGAACCACTTGAATGGTTATTTCAGGCTGAGCAATTTTTTTCATTTTATCAAATACCATTGGAAAATCGCTTGCGGCTGCTTTCTATATGAAAGGGGATGCCCTTGGTTGGTACAAGTGGATGTATCAAAATAATCAATTAACTAACTGGAATTATTTTTCAAGAGCCCTAGGATTGAGATTTGGCCCATCAACCTATGAAAACCACCGAGCCCAATTGTTGAAACTTCGACAACATGGGCCAGTTACTGAATACCAAGCTAGTTTTGAAAAGTTGGGCAATAGAGTTTTGGGGTTACCTCCAGATGCAATATTAAGCTGTTTTATATCAGGCCTTAATTCAGAAATCAGAAATGAGATTGCCATACAAAAACCACCAACTATTTCTCATGCTATTGGGTTAGCAAAATTAATCGAAGCCAAAATTTAAGATTCAAAACCCAAATTCTCCAGACCCTTTGCTAGTGGCTCATCCAACACATCCACTCCCAATTTCCATTAAACCACCCAAACATCACGATCACCCATTTCTCAAGATAAAACACCAAACCTACCTCTAGTTCCCAAACAACCAAATACCACTCCTACAAGGCTCCCAATAAGACGCATCACCCCAGCCCAAAGAGAAAAAAGAAGAGCTCAAGGACTTTGTTATAATTGTGAGGTAAAATTTATCCTCGGGTATAAGTGTGCAGCAGGCTTCTTTCTTCTATTTTTGGTTGAGCATGACCAAGCTACACTTAATTGTGAGATTGCCGAAGACCACGTAGAAAACAGTACTATAGAACCTGAAGACACTTACTTCCAACCCTCCCCCCAAGCACTAACAGGCCAATTTTCAGCACAAACCCTTAAGTTCAAAGGCCTGAATGGAGGCCTACCTGTCATGATTTTAGTGGACACTGGCGGCACCCACAATATACTTCAACCTATACTTGCAGAACACTTACAACTACCAATAACTCTCATCCCACAATTTACTGTCATGGTTGGAAATGGTTCACACTTAAATTGCCGAGGCATCTGTTCTAATGTTCCTATAACTCTTTAAGGTCAGTTTTTCTGCTTACCCTTTTATTTACTTCCTATTGAGGGAGCTGATGTTGTTTTGGGAATGGAATGGCTAAGGACTTTGGGACAAATAGTAGATTTCTCTATCCCATCTATTACCTTTACCCACAATGATACCACCATAACCTTAAAAGGAGGCCCTAAATCCTACTCCACTCAAACCAGTTACCACCAACTTTGTCACCTCCTACATACAAACTCCATTGCCTCCTTTCACCTGCTATCTTTTCAAACCTTAGATACCACGCTACCCAATCAGCCTAACCCAAAAACAACATTTGAAACTCTCGCAAATCACAAAGCTGAAGTGCAGACACTTCTCCACACTTATTCAACTGTATTCCAAGAGCCCCATGGACTTCCCCCACCTAGACCTCATGTTCACCATATCCCATTACTTCCAAATACACCACCAAAAAACGTTAAACCCTGTCGTTACCCCCATTCTCAAAAGGAAGCAATGAGCACAATTATACATAAGGCGTACGTTACAACAAGGCACAATTATTCCTAGCAAGAGCCCTTACTCTTCCCCTGTTTTACTAGTTCGTAAAAAAGACGGGACATGGAGATTTTGTGTGGACTACAGAGCTCTTAATGCAGTTACAGTTAAAGACAGATTTCCAATACCTACTATTGATGAGCTTTTAGGTGAGTTGGGGGCAGCATCTATTTTTACTAAGATAGATCTATGCTTAGGCTATCATCAAATTCGGGTTGCACCGAAAGATACACATAAAACTGCTTTTAGAACTTTTGATGGTCATTATGAATTCTTAGTTATGCCATTTGGTGATCTAAAAGTATTATCACCATACTACATTACAGCTAAATATAATAAATTCATGAGTAGCAAAATACATAAAGTAAACAAATAAATCTTGCGTTCTCCTCTGCTTGGCCTTTTCCTTGTCCTTATCTGAAAACAAAACATAAAGGGGTGAGATATAAAAATCTCAATGAGTCCTCAGGGTCTCTAAAACATAAACAAATAATCATAGGTTTATTTAAAATTGATTTTTCTGAGTGAATATCGTGTTCTTATCATCTTTATCCCTATGGGTCCTTAGCGCTTTCGGACTGGGATCTATGTCGCCGGAGTCGGTAAGCATCACATGGCTTACCTCGAAACGACCGTGTCTTAGTTTAAGTTTAATGTTTACATCAACCTTTGAATGTGAATCACCTTTGTATTCAGGGAGATTGTATAAGTTTTGCCTCCTTTGAATCTCATTTGTATTAAAAAGAGTTCTAAAAAAATGTTTGATAAAATCATATTCAAGCTACATTCAGAATTATACCAAATTATCAACCAATATATTTCAAGATTATAGTGAGACAATCAAGTATTTTCACATATAGCATATGTTCAGAATTTTCTGCAGTCATACATCCACTTTGGTAAATTAATTAAAATATCAAACGATATCGGATTTATACAAACAAACACTCTTTGGAAAGATTTATAAGTCTATGATTTTTATTTTGGAAGTTAAGAATCCAATTGATACAGTTTATTAAAATAAGACACAATGGTACAGAAACAGGACAAAACTTTTTCTTCAGCTTTCAATCCAGTTTTATCCATCAATTCTTAACAAATTTCAGCAATTCAAGTGTCCACATTGAAGAAAATTTAGTCTAGTTTCTAAATAAATAAGAATCATGTTGATAGGACTTCTGTGGAAGTTACAATGAGGCAAACATTGAACATATATCAATACGGGTTTGGGACAGCACCCAACCCTTTTAAATTTCAACTCTGTTTTTTCATAAATTTCCCCTTAAACAATCCATCAACCACTCAACAAAGACTAGTAAAAAAAGAAAACCTAAATTAACATATACACACATTTAGGGAATACACAAACACATCATAGAATGAATAATTTCAAAATGCAAGTGTTCATTTCAACACCAACAAGAAGATTGATAGAAATAGGGTTTATGAAACTCATGCATTCGTAAGAGGAAAACCAAAAACAGAATTTTAAGACATGTTTGAGGAATTCTAACATTATTTCAGAACATAATGAATGTCTAATGAGGGTCTTGATCTGTACCTTATATCAGAATCTGTGGACGATCATGGATAGTTGGTAGAGTCCGATCTTGATTAACCGAGCTCCGATCCGAAGGGGGGTTGTACCTACAAAGACACTTTGACACTCAAGTCAGCGAGTGAAGTCAGTTACAGGTAAACGTTGGGAAGTGTGCATACCTTGGACACTGTGCAGGTGGCTATTTATAGAAGCCAGGGTGTGTTTGACCTAATCAAGCAGAGCCGTCCGATCTAGGATTTAGATCTTGGCTGTCCATTCATGGATCCAGTCGCTGGCTTTGGGCCTCAGCGAATTGGCCCAATCCGATGCTGAATGGAGCTGCGGATTTGGTTCCGCCTTAGATGGGGCGCGCGACCCAATCCATAACAGTTTCCCCCCAAGTCGGGTCGCCTAGAGGCAGGTAGGGATATGACCAACTTCAGTCGCAAAATATCGGGGAGGAGCGGACAGATTTTGAACGTCGAGGGATGGCTCAAGATCAGCATGTCGCAGTTTGGCCCTCCGCCCTTAAATTTGTCATGTACGAAGTGACGATTTCTACCATGAACATCTGACCCCCTTAACCACATTCCAACAAGAGGTCTTAGGCACATTGAACGTGGCCCCTTCACAACAACACCCCAATGCTTGGGCCTTTGTTCGAGCTTTCGAACTGGTGTGTCTTCATTTGGAGAGACCTGTCTCGGCCAACCTATTCCTTCACCTCCTTGAGGTAAACAAGAGGCATGAGCTTAAATCCGGGGATTGCTGGGAACACGTGAGTCTCCGAGCCAAAAAGAACACTAAGATCTTCCGACCTTTCACTAATACTCTGAAGGGCAGCTGGAAAGATAGATTCTTCTTCGTTCAACCAGTGAACGCCGATGCTGTTAAATACGTCGGAACGTACAATGAGGACGGAGAGTTTCTGGAATCTACGAAGTTTCCTATTGGATGGACCCTGTCCCACTTCAACCGTAGATCCAGCGCCTACACAGTCAGTGAAGGACGCCTAAGTGAAGTGGACAAGGAGACCATGGAGATCATGATGCATTGTGCCGATCTGGTCCCATATGATCATCCCAAGGATATGGGTTTTGGTACCAAAGCTTTGGTTCGGGCCGACACCAAATCTGAGGTTTCAAGAGCTCTTGGTAGGATTGGGCACTGAGGTTTTTCCTTTTTGCTTTAAACTAATACTCATAAGTTTACTAACTCGTCTTTAATTTTATTTGCTTTGCAGACAACATGTCGGCCGCTGGAAAATTCGCTGCGATGCGAGAAAAAGCTGAAAGGCTAGCTGCAAAGGGAAAAGGAAACTCTGAAGCTCAACAGACCCCTCACCAGGTCGAGATCCTGGACGCCATTTCGATTAATACTGTAGCTGGGGGCGAGAATGAGAATCCTGCCTCTGACCTTCAACATCGGAGGCGGCAGTAGACTCTGGTGCAGGAGGATTCCCATCCTCCCCATAATGTTTATTCTTCTCAACCTCAGGATAAGAGGGTGCATGTCGATCTAGATGGATCTTCCCGGGCTTCAAAGAAAAGCCGCCATGGGAAAGTAGTCTATCTTGTTGGTGAATGGCCCTTTACGCCTGATTGACTTTTCCCTCGGTGGAGACCAACGATAGTCGTATTTGTCTAGTGACCTCCGCGAGCGAGCACGATGACGTTCATGCCTCGGGGATCGTTCCCAGCTTCTAGAACGTCGGTTAGGTGACGAGGAATCCAAAGATGAGCTGTGTTGGGAGGACTCTTCAGGATGGTATATGTCATCATGAGTCTTGGGGGAGTCCGAGATCCTCGTCCTCCTCTGCGTCGAGGGGGGAGCGGTGATGGTGCCTCCTCCAAGCTGGAGATCGGTGGCACCTGCGACCATGAGCTTTCCGTCTAGGAGAGTTGTGATGAGGGGAACTCCGATCTGGGATGTTACGATCCCGGATTTCAGCGATTTCTGCTTCCAACTGAGAAAAATGTTTGTTGCACCCCGAAAAATCCGGTTTGGATTTCTCGATGTACAACGTGGAAGATAGATGAAGCTGCCATCAATATTTTAGTTTTTAGACGAAAACATTGAAAAAACGTCTTTTTATACAAGGCGGGTGGTCTTTTCGAAATCAGGAGATGTAGGTTCGGGGGTCGGTTAGACACGGGGAAGGTATAAGCACCCCGCATCTCCTTTCTACCGAAAGGGGACCATTAATTTGATGTGTGGTTTCGACAAAGTTTGATTTGAAACGATGTTCTATTTCTTTTCGTTTTTCTTTTTTATTTGAGAAAAGCGTTTGGAAAGAAAACGGGGAAAAGAAAGATTTTTTTTGGTATTTTTTGAAAAGGGTGCTTGACGGGACGTGGCCCGCTCCTACGTATCTTCAGATGCAATGAGGAAATCAAAGCTACGTAGTTCTCCTGGGTCGAGAAACTTTGGGTGTGTTGGTGTCTTTTATTGCAGGGGTTCTCGGGTCTGAACTGTACAATCCACTAACCCTAAAACATAGACATCCCCGCCCGTACAGGCGACGTGCCCCCTACCTATCGAAAAGTGATTTGAGTTACTTAAAAAAAGGTTTGCTGTGAGATTGGTAGTTTTTGTTCGAGCAAGTATCTTAGGCTCGCACGAGCTGTACAACTCGCTAATCCTAAGACTCTAACCAATGTCGAACATACATCCGAATCGGTTCCTCACTCATTTTTGAAAAGGGTTGAAGTTGTTAATTATTTGTTTTAATTATCATAAGTATCCCAAGATGATTGAGTTGTACAACTCCGATCTTAGGACGTTAGACAACATCGGCCGTACGTTCGACTTGCCTCCTTATGAGTTTTCCAAAAGGTTGATTATTGATCCAAAAAGAAATTGATTAATTTGTAATGACAATTGGTTTATTTTTGTTTTGAAAGTAAAAGTTTCTTTTTGTTTTGAAATGATTTTAGGAAATGGGTTTTAGAAAAGGAGTAGAACATTTCAAGTCCATTCTAAATCCATAACCAAATGCGAATGAATGAATAATACTCAAGCAAACATGAACATATCATTCATTAACCAAGATTAAACATGCCCATACAATCAAAGGATTCAATTATTAAAGATGCAAAACTAAGTTCTCAAAGTAATTTTGTGTGTGCAAGAAGGATTGTATTTACCCTAATGGCTCTATGCTACAACATGCATGTAGACTTACGTCTCCATTAGGAGGTCATACAAGTGGAGAGGAGGGCACACAATCAAGTCAAGACATTTACATGGCATCAAGAACAAGTGAATACAATTGATTGTAAACATAGAGTATTCTAGGTTAGGTGAATGAACATGTGAGCAATGAGGCATGATTAGGCAAGCATGTGAATGCATGAGCATACAAGAATGAATGTATGAATGAGTAGACAAGAGGATGCACGAGAGTGTCGCATAAAATAGGGATGAATGAAGATGCATGAGGGTGAAAATGTTTTGGTAAAAGGTTTAGGTAAGAAAGTGGTAAAATGTTTTTGGGTTTTGGTGTTTTGGAAATGAGATGAAATGTTTTTGGTCTTGAAAGTGGTAAAAGTATTTTGGGGTTTATTTTATAAAGTTGAAAAAGTTTGAAATGCAAGTGAGAAAATGTTTTGGGGTTTTTATGCAAAGATGCAAGTGATAAAATGTTTTGAATGAAGGTAAAAATGTTTTATGAGATGAGATGAAAATGTTTTGGTAAAAACTAAGTGAAATGGTAAAAACCAAGGTGGTAAAATGTTTTTATGTTTTTTGGTAAAAAGTTAATGAAGTGGTAAAGTAAAATGGTAAAAAGTGAACAAACACAATTGAATCAAATGCACACACAAATGCAAGATCAAAATAACAAAGTTTTGAGCAAAATTTGGCCAAAAGACATGGCCTATGGCCGAATGCAATCATGGGCAAAATCAAGCACAATTTCATCAATTTCTTGCAACCAAATCACATCAATGAGCTCATAAGTATAAACCCTAGGACTTATGCATACATTTCATGCTCAAACAATTGTTATTTCATCATTTATTTCAACACAAAATCAAAGAAACAAAAGCAACAAGAATCCCTAGGTCTCTAATCCTCAAACCCGAGGCTATCTAAGGCATAAACCCACCAAAAATTCAACCTCAACACAAGATATGAACAAAGAAATGCATGAACAAGAAAAAAACACTACATGGCCGAAGCTAAAAGAAGAGGAAAGCAAGGTTTTATTTCATGAAATTTAGTGAAAAATGTGTAGAAATGCAAGGAAAATTATTCAAACACAAGAATCTTCCCTTCAAGGCCAAGGACCCATCTCAAACACCCAAGGCTCCCAATGTCCTTGTCCAATAATGTTTGAAATGAGTCCTCAAAGCTTCTTTCAAGAAGGAAAGAGGAGTAGAAGAGAGATTACATAATGAAAATTAAAGAAAATGCAAGAGTTTGTGAGCTTACCTCTAGATCTTGCTTGAAATGAAGAAGAAGATCAAAATAGAAACCAAGAACACTTGAACCTCCTCTTGAATCCCACGAAAATCACTTGATATTGAAGGATTTGATGATGAACTTTGAAGATAATGCAAGATTAGAAGTGGATCTAGTGTAGGAATGAAGAATAATGAAGTTTGGATGGTTGAAAATTGAAGAATTGGTGGTGGAAATGGTGGGAGGTGGTATTGGGTTTCAGAGGGGAGGAGGAGAGGAATGTGATCTGATTGTGTGCTAGGGTAAAATGAGAATCCTCCCCCCTATGGTCTCTTATTTTGGGTTTTATATGAGGTGCAAAATTAAGGGTATATAGGACATTGTGCTTTAGCAAACCAGTGAGATTTGAGATAGAATTTGAATCAAGGGCCAAGATTGCAATGCACAAGGATTAGGGACAATGAGAAAGCACAAATGGAAGGGAATGAGCTGGTGTCATATGAAATTGAAGAGTTTTTTGTACACAAAAATTGTTGAGGGCAATTGGGTCAATTTGCACATAGTTGTAGCCTAGGATTTGATCTAGAATTTTAATCAATGGCTAGGAATACAACTCACATGGATTAAGGGCATGAAGAAACACAAAATGAGGTAAAAATGGGCTGGAAAATTCGGAGCAAAAATGAGTGGAATGGGTGGAAAATTTGCAAGTTGTCATTTTTGTCTTATTGAGGACACTTCCCTTTTTTTGAGTTTTTTGAATTTGAAATTTTGGGCATGGGAAATAATGGGAATGCAACTATTGAAAATGTGTCACATGTTTTTGGGCACCATAAAATATTCCCTCTAGTCACCCATGACAATAAAAATTGTCACTTAAGAATTGAGGAATATTTAATGGTCCTTTTTTATTTTTCTATGCACTAAAAATGGAAAAATACATTTTTAATTATTTTGACTAGGGTTTTCTTTCTAAAAAATTGTACAAAAATTATCCTTAATAGAATACAAATGTACTTTTTGTGGATGTGCATTTTTGGCGAGAAAATCATCTTTTTGCGAAAAATGACCAAAATGCCCTTTTTGACCCTAAAACCCTAATTCGCCTAAAAAGTGCATTCCAACCCTAAAAATGATTTTAAAGACCTTGGAATGACTTCTAGGACCCAAAACGCAATGCATGATGCTCTTCACTCTTCGATTTATTTATTTATTTATTTTTTGTGGAAAATTAGGGTTTTGACCTAAGCCGGACAAAATTGGGGTATGACAATGTTGGCTTCGCTGCTGGTCGATTTCGGCTTGCCGATTCAGCAAATGAACAAGCTGTTGGACAGTATCGACCAGTACCGGAACCGACAGAGGGGGGAGGGGGAAGTCGGACCTGTGCCGAGCTTCCAGGGATCAACGCCTGTGCCGAGTTGCAAACAAGTGCTGAGTTGAGGGGAAACAAGACTGCCACTCCTTCCGAAGTCATCTGCTGTCGGACTGGTCCCTCGATAGCACTCTGGATCCGAGGCATAGTTCTAGGTCGTAACTGTGGAGCCATTGTTGATCAAGGAAAGGGGAAAAGGAACTAGAGTAGGAGATCCTCCCACTGCGGTCGCCAATGATCTGTACCTTTTCTTGAAATCTATGGACGATCCTGGATAGTTGGTAGTATCCAATCTTGATCAACCGAGCTCCGATCCGAAGGGGGAGTTGTACCTACAAAGATACTCCGATCTGAAGGGGGTGTTTGACCTATTCAAGCAGAACCGTCCGATCTAGGGTTTTGATCTTGGTCGTCCATTCATGGATCCAGTCGCTAGCTTTGGGCCTCAGCGAATTGGCCCAATTAGATGCTGAATGGAGCTGCCGATTAGGTTCTGCCTTAGATGGGGCGCGTGGCCCAATCCATAACAGGTCTTATCTTGCCCTTCTTAAATTCCCATAGGTTGGAAACTCGCCTTAGGTTTTTGAAGCTCTAACAATGGTGATTTTGTAAGGTTGAAGATAAAGAGAGCTTGAGGCTAGGGCACACAAAATTGAACCTTCCAGCTCTCAATATTCTGAACCTTGTTGCTTAACCTTTGAACAACTTGCTTTTCTCCTTTTCTTCCTTGTTTTCACGTTCTCTTCTCTTCCTCTCATTTTCTCTATTTGTTTTCCTCTTTTGTTTAACTGTTGATGTATGTTCAGCTGAAGCAATGAAAGGTTCTTTGCATGCATGTGTTCCTATTGGTTGGAGGGTGTCTAGGTGGCAAGTGGAAATGGAGTGATAAGGTGCTTGTTTTGGTTTTCGCCAAGAGGTCCCTCCATGCTCTATTTGATGCTAATGTTGTTGAACTCTATTTTATTTCCACAGTTCTATATTTCTACTCCTAATCATTTATAAAATGCATGTCTAATATATTCTAACAATTTAAATTAACATAATCAATCAAATTAAATATTGAGCAAACCATGAATTAATAAAGGTGGGTTTTTACAAGGACTTAACCGAAATAGAGTGAAAAGTCTCCCATCTCCACTGCCAAGAGTCTGCCCTCTCTCTAACGGGCTCAACAATGCGAATGGCTTCCAACAAAAGAGACGCGTCTTCAGAATCATCTTCATTAATGAAATTGCCCCACTCCACCCTTAAACTCCACGAGTTCACATCCCACACTCCATTATCCGCCACACACCCCCTCTTCAACACAACATGCTAGAATAAGTTCGTGAACGTCTCCTTTAGAGGAACATTGCCCACCCACTGGTGCTCCAAAAAGGAAACACCATGGCCATTGCCAAGCACCGGTTTAACAGACCACAAAAATAAATTATAGTCCCAATGAAGGCCGTCTTCCACTAACATAATATGCCTCCACCAAATAGAGTCTTTGGTGCTCGACCTCCCTGCACAAGGGTCAACAACTTTATTCCTTAAATCACCATAACGAAAAGATAGAAGAGACCTCCGATTTCCATTAGAATCATTATGAACCTCCACTTCCATTTATTAAGCAAAGCAACATTGAAACCCTCTAGATTCTTGATCCCCAAACCTCCATCTTTCTTAGGTAAACAAACTCTCTCCCATGCCACCCAACATAACTTTCTACCCTCCCTATTACCTCCCCAAAGAAAATCCCGTTGGATTTTGACCAAATTATTTATCACCGATTTTGGGGCCTTGAAGAATGAAAATAAATATAGGGGGATACTATTCAACACAGTGTTAATGAGAGTGATCCTACCTCCAATAGACAACAATCGCCCACTCCAAGAAGCTAACCTCCTTCGAATCCCTGCCACCATCGGATTCCAAGTGTTTCTCCTTCTCGGATTAGCACCGACAGGGATGCCTGTCGTGCAACAACACAAAAAAGAAGATGCATCAAGAAACCCCTCCTTTACGTTAAGACCATACAAATTGCTCTTGTGAAAATTGACTACCAACCCGGACACTAACTCAAAGCTTCTAAAAATAGTCTTGATACTCCCTAAGTACTTTTTGATTAAGTTAGCAAACGACTTTATGATTTTATTAATTAATGGTGTTTATTTTTTTGGTTACCATGTTATCAAAGAATATACATCCGGAGGTATTCTCCACGTCAGCAATCAGGTGGGCCCTACATCTCTATTTGGCGCCAAAGTTCCCTCCTTCCCGCCTAAAGCTCCCGGCCAGTAAAACGTCGCCACGTGTCTTCATTCCTTATCCTCTTTTGGTGCTAAAAATCTTCCCATGTTAAGTTGTCGGCCACCCCATGTGATGTTCACAGTGTTAATGAAGGTTGCAGTGTGTCAGACACATTCAGACACGCAAAACTTCCCCACTCTTCCCAATTCCTCTTTTCATCCCTCTAATTTAGGTGTACTTTCGCTCTCTCTGAACCCATTTTCTTTTCTTTCTTTCGATCTCTCTCTTCTCTTCTCTCTTCCCACTCTCATCTCTCTCTCTCTCTCTCTCTCTCTCTCTCTCTCTCACACACACACACACACACAGTTCTCTCTTCTCTGTCTCTGTCGCTCTCATGCTCTCACTCTCTCACTTTCTCATCTCTCTCGCTTCCTTCTTCAGCTGCAAATCACTCTCTCCGCCTCAATTGTAGATTTTCCACATCACCATAGTTATCAAAATCGAGATTCTACGCAAGATCGGAAGCAGGGTAGCAAAATCGGAAATCGTAAAATCGCAAGTAGAATCGTAAGATTCTACTAAAAAAAAGTATCAAAAACTAGAATCGGAAGGGGTTAAACAAAATCGTAACTCGTAAAATCGCAAATAAAATCGTAAGATTTTACTAAAATACAGATATTACAATTAACTAATATAATGCATAAGTTCATAAGTCTTGATCAAAATAAAACATCAATATAGTAATATTAGAAAAGGGGTATTTTTGGAGAAAAAGGGGGTGATGTTAGAAAAAAAGTCAATAAACAGTAATAGAGAAAGTCATTTACACTATTGTCAAAAAAAAAGTCATTTACACAGTTTTTTTGGGCCTAGCCCATTATCCCAACCCTAGATTGTCCACAACCTAGTTTTATGTCACAACTCAAGTAACAGCCGCAACCTTCTTCCTCTGTCTCTTCTGCGATATTCAGATCTTCTTCTTTGGTCTTCTTCTGTCTTCCGATATTCTTCTTCTGTCTTCTTCTTCGCGATCTTCTTCCTCTATCTCGATGCTGCCACGAATCCTGGCCGCTAACATCGCAACTGGGTCAACCACCATTCTGTTGCGATTTTCATCGCATCTGCTGCGAAACCCGATCCGTTTTCACTATATTTTTCAAACGCCATTCGTCCCTAAATCGTAGAATTGTACGATTTCACCAAAACTCGCACGATTTCGCCAATTTTTCGATTCTGCATCAAAATCGATTTGTAGGGGGTGTGTAGAATCGTAAAATCGTGCGATTTTGCGATAAAAATCGCGATTTTGATAACTATGCACATCACTGATACCTCTCTCATCTACACCCATTTCCAAATACCCTTATTGCGATTCTCTCAACGCTATCCAACGGCATTTCGGCACCACCAAGAAGAACATCAACACCAAAGTCAACTTCTCTCACTCCGACTCCGATTCCGAGACTCACGGCGTCGCCGATGACGCTATGCACGGCAGCGAATCCAAAACGAAAAGGCGACTTCAGTTCAGTTTCAGTTTCACACCGCTTCACAGTAAGTGTTCTGCAGCTCACTTCGGTCTCTCCTTCCTTCATCAGATCCGGTTCTGCAACTCGCTCAGGTTTTGTTTTTCCCTAATTGCTCTTTGCTTTTGATGTTATTTGTTTCCGGTCACCGGTTGTCTTTGGATTATTGTTGCTGATTCATTGACCTAGCACCAGCCACCGATTGCATATTACTGATATTAGATTTGTGGATTTGATAAACATTTTGATTAGCAAGGTTATATTTCTTGATTGGTTTTGGTATATAGAACAAAGAAAAATGAGTATGATGAAATTTGATCTGTTTCTTTTGTTTGGATTTTTTTTAGGGACCTCCTGTTGATTTCAAGCATCCATTGAATCCTATAGATGAGAATCATAGCCAGCCATCAGAAAGACTATTGAAATTTTACAACTCTGAGATTCATTCAGCGGCCTTCTGTTTGCCATTTTTTGCTAAAAGGGTGATTCCTTCTAAAGCAGCAAATTGAGAACATTTCATCCATTAATGGATTGGTCCATCTTTCATTGAGCCGTGGAATAAGTTAGAGCTTCAAGTTGACATTGAAGGGGAGCTTTTATTTCATTAAATGAGTTTTTTTTCGATAGGAATGTTTATATTAAACATTACACAAACTAACTTCTAAAAGAGAGCAATTTCGGAGTATTATTGTTGGATAACAGAAATTTATGAAGTATTTTGTGGTCAAACTATCATGTTGTGAACAGCTTCATCGTTTTAACATTATGCAGTTGGAGTAAAATTGTTTACTTTTTTATTCTGGGGTGAATTGGAGAAAATAAGTTGATAATGTTGGGGAGGTTTAGTATTAATAATTCTCCCTCCCCTAAGTTTGAATAAAAAATCACTTCAGGACCTCAACTTGTTTTGGATTTTTGCATTTATGTTATTATTACCTCTTGATTAAGCCAATGTTGTTAATGTAATGGGTTTAAGTTGCCGAAGTTTTGAAATGTGGCAGGTTGATTAGAGTTTATTGTTTAAATGAGATGTACTAGGACTATTTAGACCGGTAATGGCTTCTTGATGTTGTTCTTGATTTTGCATGTACAAGGTTGAGAATCATTTGATGCAAAAAATCAAAGGTAAAAAGTTTCTTATGATTTTTTGCCAAAGGAGCAGCCACTTGCTGTGAAGCATAACATTAAGAGGTCTAGCAAGAACCCATTATCATTGTTTTTGTTGATTATTGCACTACGTGGTTGAAAGGGTGAGGACTTTGGAGTGCCTTATGCCATAGTGAGGGGAAACTGTACCCAGAAGACAGAGAAGCAACTCATTGTTGGTATATCTTTCAAATTACAAAGCAGTGAACTGCTTGACTTTTGTTTACTTTTTTGCAGGTTAGTCATTAAGTCCGTGTATTGTGGTTAAGTATATTTTGAAATCCAAATTCTGATTTGAATTATTTTTGTTGCTATATTGACTGGGGTTTTGGTTAGTTTCTTTCATATGTGTTGTGACAATTTTTATTGGTTTCCTGTTTGTGTATGGTGGATCCATCTTTGGTTCCCAGAATAGTGGTTAATCTGCTCTCAAATATGTCAGAAAATATTCAAAGGACTTGGATCATCAAATTTTGGTGCAGGCGATGACAATGATGGAAAGCAAGATGAGTCTTCACATATCCTCTCTCTCTTTTTTCTCTTGCTCCCCACCTACATAGATTATACACTATACTCACTATTGTTTTCTATTATCATTTATCCCCTCTCTACAAGCTCTTAGTTAGTACTTAGTTACATTACACTAAAAAACAATTAACCACTCCTTTCTTCTGCAGCCTCTTTACTTTACTATCTTTCTTATACATGCATGAAAAGAAAATTCCAGTCTCAATGAAGTTTCCCAGGTATAATATAAAAATCACAGAGAGAATTAGTCTTTTATGTCATAATGTGTTAGTTAATTAGTGTTTAAGTGGGATGCTATGCTATCTATTTTTATGTGTGGAGAAGGGGATGGAAGAGTGGGGATCAATGTTAGTGGCAAAGGCTTAGATATGGTGTATTTCCCCTTCTTATTTTGTGCAAGAGAAAACCCCTGTTTAAAGAAAAGATTTTTTCTGCCCAAATTATGATTTGAACATGGTTGAAGCATACCCTCCTTCCATTTGGTTTTGATACTAATTAGTTTTCCTCTTTCTGTTCTGTTTGGCAATTAGGAAGCTATTTGGTTTTGGTACTTATTATTGTTTTGTTAGTGTAACATACATGCTCAATGATTGAACTATATTTTGCACTTGCAGAACATTTTTATCAATGGCCAATTTCCAGACCTTGAAACCTAATCTGTTACCGATGAAAGTCTCTGTTTGGTGATTATTTTTTGATCATATCGCATGCTTGATGGTCGTGGCTCTGATTTTTTTTCAACAGGTACCAATGTGGCTGTAGAAAAGCTACGAAATCAAAAAATTTAGAGGTATTTTTTTGTTTTGTTTTTATTTCTGTTTTTTTTTTGGTTGAACTGGTTGTTGTATGAGGTTATTTGTTACTGTGTGTGGGAATAACTTTTGGAATGGTGTTTGGTTGGTTTTGATGTTTAGGAATGGAAAATTTAATTTGTTTTATGTCTTAAGGAGTTCGATTTCATGTTGGTGAGGCTTCGCAAATTGGGGTTTCAGTGGCTTTACTTTAGTTATTTTGAGGGCTTGTGAAAATGATTTTTTGGTATGAATAAGCATTAAGCAATTGTGAAGGGGTTGTTCTAGCTGTGTCTAGGAAAATTTAGAGATGGTAGGTTGTTTCTTAGAATTCCAAGAAATTTGTTGTAACACCCCGCTATTTCTAACATGTTGAGAGACCGAAATGCACAGATGCGGAAGATCAGAGGACACAGTTCCTGTTTAAGTATTGGACATACAAACTCTTTCCGAAATAAAAACATAATCGGAATAACATTACTTCATAAAATAGAAGTTCATCGGTTCCATACCGAACGGAATACAATATCCAAGTCCAAATACCAAACAGAAACATAAACCGGTTCGTAAAACTCATAACCAATACAAGTTATACAACCAAAAAGAACGACAAAAGAACTAAGGATAATAAGACTAAGTCTTCAGCACCTCCGAGAGTATACCAACTACTCGTGCACAATAGTCTTCCTTTTTCCCTGCTTCTCTGAAAAATAACAAATATGGATTGGGTGAGATAACATTATCTCAGTGAGTCCTACCGTGCACCCTCACTGACACTCGGTTCAATTTATTAAACCATTACAACAAAAGCTGACATAACAATGTCTTATTTATTAATCGAATTGCCGACCGCACAACGACTGCTAATCCCGGCAATTCGTGTTCTTAGATTATTATTCGAAATGCCGACCGCACAACAATTGCTAATCCCGGCAAGTCGTGAGTTGAACTTAACATGATCCGGCCGCACAACAATTTGCTAATCCCGGTAACCCACGAATTGACCACGCCAAGACGTATACAGGGCCTAGGGTGAGGGCTCATGACTTCCCTTCCTAGTATGCTACTTGTCGGGTCGTCACCCAACGCGATACATATGACAATACGCATCAAATTCTCGAGAGTTAGATAATTTATATCTTTTCGATCACCAAAGAATCAATCACATAATAGTTGGATAAACAATATCCATATCGATCTATAATCCGTTTTGTGGAATTCATAAATTAGACCGCCGGCATTATAATCATATTCAATTGACATATTGTTGCGCTCGTGTGTTTTCTAGTCGCAATATCAGTGCAAGTATACACGTCGTACAAGTAATAAAGTGGATAAAAAGTAAGAGATCGTTCCCACGAGGATTGTTTTACTTCCAAAGCTCAAGTCTTTAAAACACAAGTGAAATAAGTAATAAATCGACACTAAAAGTTGGCATTAGACTAGTAACATAAATCAAGCAAGTAAACAAGAAGTGGTTGTGAATATGGAAGAGTATGAGTTGGATTGATGCATGCAAGTAAATCTCCTCTAGTCAGACGTTATAACGTTTACACGTTATTACGTACAAATGCTATGTTGTATAGACGTTATAACGTTTGAACGCTGTTGCAAAAGAGCTGTGCTTTTCAGTCACAAAACGTCAGAGCTTCAAGTACTAGAATTCCTATGTCTAGGTTCTAAGTAGGCCTACTCCTGTATTTTAAGTACCCACAGCAATGTCCTATGAACTATTATACATTCTATGTCTAGACTTAGATAAAAATGCCTAAATGTCTTTAGTGCACCTTTTCATTCACATAAATCTTTGAGTTCTTTTCATAGACCATGTCTGTACCTATGAATCTACTTATTTTAAGTGGCCAGTTCAAAACAAGTTTGGAAATATTAACATGCAAAGATTTAAAACGCATAAACATCAATACTTCATAACATTAAACTAGAGGTTAATTACATGCAAAACAACAACCCAACTACCAATGTTTAGCTCATGCTGAGCATTCTTACAGAAATAAGAGGAGTTAAAATCCAAGTACCATACATAGAGAGAAGGAGACTAAACGCAAAAGATACGCCTAAGTGGCCTTCCTTCATGCACGCTGTAAAGACGTTACAACGTCTGAGCTTTACAGTAATGGTTGCGAATGAAGATGGAAATTGGAGCGTTGAGAAAATTTTAAAAATGAAGAAGTCTGTGTCCAGAACTTCTTTTAGAAAAACTATCTCTGAAAATGGAGGAAGGTGGATGATGATGAATTCGTGTCTGTTCCGCATGGTGCACCCTTGCCTTTTTGTAGAGAGAGAATAGCCATGGTCAAAAGAGGGTCACATGCTTGCTGATGTCATTCCCCACCTTCCAAGCTTGCTTGCGAGTTGACTCTGCCCTGAAGTGACACCGCACTGCTACAGTGCGTCAGCTGCGTCAGCGCTGAGGAGAGAGAAGATCTTCTGCATTTCTAGATCTTTGGCCATCATTTCTTGTGCGCCAAAAATAAGATATTTCTTTCTTGCTCTGCTGCCCTTCTTCAGACGTGATGAGAGACGTTGCCACGTTCAGATTACTGCACAAACACAAGAAGCATCAAAACGCTCACAAAGGCGCCAATTGGCACCAAAATGCTCAGAACTTGTAATTTAGCCCCTTTTTAACTAAAAAGCAATAAACTAACAGAAACTTAATAGAAACAACCTACTATTGCCAGAGAACTTGCATGACTTATCTTTGAATAAGTATAAATAACTCGTATAAATATGAGTTATCACACCCCCAAACTTAAACCATTGCTTGTCCTCAAGCAATTGAAATACAACATATGAAAAGATGCAAGAAATTAAATACACCAGCAGTTTACACCTTGTTCATCCATTTTTGATCAAAAATTTTCCTCAAGGGGCTAATTCCTTCAGACTTTCACTACACACTCACGCACCAATGCACAATTAAATTCTAGATTCATTACTGCCCAAAGTGAGTGTGTGATCTCTGTATCAATTCTATTCCTAGCTAGGTTCAGAAGCTACCCTATCCTATGAAAGAGTGGTTTCCATATGGTGAGAGTATAACATCTTTCAAAACAGAGAGTAGGCTAACATTTCCACATAAGACATGAGGGTTATTTGAAGCACAACAAAGGGTCTTAACTTGGGTGCTAGGACTAGATTTGTGCAAACTACTTTTCTAACTCACACAACACAAAACACACACAGCTGCAACCCCTCATTACTGAGCAACTTTTCTTTTGATTTACTTCACTTTTGGTTTGGAGTTTTTGTGATTTTCTCCTTTCTGATCCTTTGAATTTGACAATTTAGGATTGAGATAATTGGGGTACCCAGTATTTGTTTCGGGAAATTGCAGCAAACACAGAGGACATGTGGATTTTTCCACTTATTTGAAACAATACACACTTTTTGGTCTTTTTGGAGTAGACGTTATAACGTTTATGGGAGAGACGCTACAACGTTTGATAACACAAACACACACGGCATACGTTATAACGTTACGGGTAGACGTTACAACGTTGCACTCACACTACACAAGCACTAACCATCCTACAGTCTTTGCACCCAGCCTTAGTACAACCTGATGTACCCCCAAACTTAGCTTCTACTGCTACTCTGAGTTTTTAATCAAGTTCTACCATCACCATAGTCAACCAAAACTAGCTTTGCATCAAATAGTCCTTAGCTAACTAGGTTTTCCTCAAAACAGAGTTTGTGTGGAAGCAGTAATCAATTCTATTCATTTAAGCATGCATCAGCTACTCACACACATTCACACCAAGTCATTCTTAGATTTAGCCCAAAGAGAAACATTTTTGATGATTACTCGAATAGAGAAGTAAACTGATTTTGCATTTGATTTTATGCATACACGAAACATAAAAATGATCCCCCCCCCCAAACAGAAAGATGAGCAGTGTCCCCACTGCTCACTGAATTTGAAAAATGAGAGAGGAACATTCACACAAAACAGAAACAAAACAACTACTGACTACTAACTCTCTAGACGTTGTATCATCTGGACAGCTATTTATTTGTACTGAAATTATAAACTATAACTATACTACTGCTAAAAAGAGGGCTAACTTACTTGTTCAGAGCACCAGACCTGAGCCTTCCACTCTGTCTGGCTGGGATGCTTGCTTGCACAGTATTCTTTTTCTTTTCCTTCTTCTTCTTGTCTCCTTCACCATCACCAGCATCAACTGAGATTTCAGTTTCTTGGTGCATCTTTGCACTGGTCTCAGCAACTCTTTTCTTTGCTTCCTCCCATGCTTTCTGCTTTTCCAGCTCTGCAGGATGAATCTGCTGCTGCTCTTTGGGTTCCCCCTGGGCTTTTTCAACCTCTGGCTCTTGAGACGTTGTAACGTCTGCAGCTTTTTCTTCAGCAACAACAGCAGGAGCATTCTCTGAACCACTAGCAGCAACAAATGCTGCACTGGTGGCTGTTGCTGGCTTGTCTTTAGCAGCTTCAGATTTCTTTCTTACCTGCAACTTTTGCCTTTTGGTTGCAGGAGCATCAACTAGTTGTTCTTCTTCTTCACCATGTCTTGCTTCTTCACTTGCAGCGGCTAATTCACGCCTTTTCTTCTTCCCAAATGGACTTTGGGTGGGTATAGTCTTGAATCTTTGCCTTTTGGGTGGGGGAATGAGTTGTGGGTCTGGGTTGGTTTCAACAGCAGTTGGCTCAGACGGAGTCACGTCTGCACTGGTTACTTCTGGAATGGATGGTTGTGATGGCTCTTTAGTTGGTTCAGGTTGAGTGGGGGTTGGTTTTGAAATGGGTTGATCTTGAGGTTCAGATTGTGGTGTTTTGGGGATGTTTTGGTCATGGGTGGATTGTTCTTTAGCTGAGGGTTGGGGTTGTTTGGCTTTTGGTGATGGAGGTGTGGGTTGGGCTGGTTCTTTGAGTGTTTGGGTCGGTGGAGAGTCAGCCTCAATATCAGTCTTATCACTGGAGCTTCCTTTCTCTTCTGAATGTGTTTCTTCCTCCTCATCACTTAGGATTTCCCTACTCACCTTCTTTGATTCCTCTGCATCACTCTCACTGATGCTGTCCATATCAGCTGATTTAAGCTCTTCTTCCTCACTACTTACCTTCTTCTGCTTTTTCTTTGCTGGGCTCATTCTTTTTGTGGCTGGTTTTCTTGTTTTCTTGACTTTTTCCTTCTTCACTTTCCTGAGGTTCATTGTTGATAATGGTATGTTGTCTTCATTTTCCTCTTGCATCCAATCTGGAAGTACTGGTTCTTCAATCACCATCTTGCCTTTTGTTGTCTGTGCATTCACCTTCTTTTGCCACTCAAATTGCTCCTTGACAAACTTGGCTAGGCTGTTTTGCTGGTCCACCAGACGTTGTAACGTCTGTGCATCAACTGACGTGGTAGCATCTGCAGCTCTCTGCCTAGCTTTGAACTTTGTAGAGAATGCCCCTTGGGGTTCCTCTCTTAGCTCAGATGCTTCAATCTCCACTCCAGCCTCCATGCAGAGATCAGTGATTAAACAAGGGAAGTATAGGTATCCATCCTTCCTGTTCTGCCATTTGTTAATCTCTCTGTTGATGAGCTTACCCACCTCAATCTTATCTATTGACATAATGGCATCAATAGCAATCAGCCTCTCTTTATCAACCCAGAGAGTGTGAGAAGTGGGTATCAAGCAATGCCTAATGAAATGAAACCAAGCACAGGCCTCATCACAAAGGTATCTCTTCAAAATTTTGAATTCATTTCCATGGTCGCCTCTTCGCTCCCAAATAGCTCCTTCAACACATATCATTTCTTTGATTTCAGTCATCTCTGCCACTCCGTAAGTCTTTTGCTTCACCTCAACTGCCTTGCCATAGTAACCTAGCCCAAAGTAGTCATTTATGACTCTTACACCAAATTTGACTTCTTCACCTCGAACGATGGAGGTGCTTGAAAGTTCTTCATCGGTTCTTTCAACGATTCCTTTGTAAAAGTCATGCACCAGAGTTGCAATGTATTCCTTTCTGTGAACTACAAATTTCTGCCATCCCAATGCTGCCACTGTTGCGAGAAAGTCAGGATTTGGGTTTTCCAAGCTGAAGCCCCTTTCTAGCAGCAAGGCTTTCTTCTTTGAAGGAATGGGGATTTCTGGAATTTGAGCAGAGGAAGAACTCGGGTTGACATTCTTTCCTTTACCAGATGATTTTACTGCAGCTTGCTTGGTTTTTGTCATGGTGATTGAATGAGTTTTCTGGAGAGTGGGGGATTTGAGATTTGAGATTTGGGGGAAGGGATAAGATTGCGGTTTCTGAAAGTGTCTGAAGGTGGTTTTGGTGATTGTAACTGGTGAGTGATTATTGGGAAGGTTTTATGGGAAGTTGAGAAGTAGGTGGTGGCGTGGGTTTGGGAAAAAGGGGTAACCGTTGGAAGTGACGTCATGGTCACTTTGGCAGTCACGTCTAAAAAATCATTTTCATTTAAAAATTTTTTTCATTTGAAAACTGCTTGACTCATTTTCTTTTCTTTTTCATTTAAAACTTTACCCAGGCAGCCAACGTGACAACATCCTAGACCCGCAGAGAAGTTATAACGTTTATACTACTTCAGCTCCCATTCCTGCACAAAACAAAAATTTAAAGACACAAAATTGCTGGTTAGTTAAAACCATTGGGTTGCCTCCCAAGAGCGCTTGCTTTAAGAGTCTTCAGCCAGACTATTCCCTTTTTGAATTCAGGGGTTGTTGAGAGCCACTGTGGTCTTGTCCCTAACCACATGTTCTCCATAGTAATGCTTCACTCTCTGGCCATTGACTTTGAAAATGGAATTAGTTTTCTCATCAAACAGGTCCACAGCACCATGAGGATAGACTTTTACCAGCTTGAAAGGTCCTGACCATCTTGATTTTAGCTTCCCAGGGAACAACTTTAACCTTGAATTAAACAGCAGCACTGATTGTCCCTCTACTAGCTCCCTTCTTTGAATTTTCTGATCGTGCCACTTCTTGGTTTTCTCCTTATACATTGCTGAATTCTCATAGGCAGTGTGCCTGAATTCATCTAGCTCATTTAGTTAAAGTAGCCTTGCTTCTCCAACCTTTGAATGATCTAAGTTCAGTTGCTTCAGTGCCCAGTGAGCTTTGTGTTGGAGTTTCATAGGTAGATGACAAGCTTTTCCGAAGACTAGCTTGTATGGTGACATGCCCAGTGGTGTCTTAAATGCTGTCCTGTACGCCCACAATGCATCATCAAGGTGCAGGGACCAATCCTTCCTGGTTGGACCAACCATCTTCTCAAGTATCCTTTTAATTTCTCTGTTGGAAATTTCTGCTTGACCACTTGTCTGTGGGTGATAAGCTGTAGCAATCTTGTGCTTCACTCCGTACTTAGCCAATAGGTTCTCAATCAGCTTGTTACAGAAGTGAGAGCCTTCATCACTGATTATAGCTCTTGGAGTACCAAATCTTGTGAAGATGTTTTGCTTAAGGAATTTGCTGACTGATTTAGCTTCATTATTGGGCAATGCAATGGCTTCCACCCATTTTGACACATAATCCACAGCTACCAAAATGTATAAGTTTCCATGAGACATAGGAAATGGCCCCATGAAGTCCATTCCCCACACATCAAACAGCTCCACTTCAAGGATATTTGTCAATGGCATTTCTTGCTTGTTGGAGATGTTTCCAGTTCTTTGGCATTTATCACAGCTTTTCACTAATTCATGAGCATCTTTGAAGAGTGTTGGCCAATAGTATTCTGACTGTAGCACCTATGCTGCAGTTCTGGTTCCTCCAAAATGTCCTCCATAAGGTGATGCATGACATTGTTGTAACACATGAAGTTGTTCTTTTTCAGCAAGACATCTCCTAAGCAACTGATCTTGACACATCTTATACAGATAGGGCTCATCCCAAAAATAGTGCTTCACGGTGTGGAAGAACTTTTTTCTTTGCTGATGGTTGAAATCCACAGGCACAATCTTGCTAACTAGGAAGTTGACTATATCAGCATACCAGGGTGCAGTAGCATCAGACGTTATAACGTTGGAAGAAATTGCCATAGACGTGGTAACGTCTTCAGCTACTGTGGCTACTGTCAGCAGTTTTTCATCAGGGAAATTTTCTTTTATCTCTTCTGCACCTGTACCTGCATCAACATTCTCAAGCCTAGAAAGATGATCAGCAACTTGGTTCTCCACTCCCTTTTTATCATGAATTTCCAAGTCAAATTATTGGAGGAGGAGAACCCATCTGATGAGTCGTGGCTTTGCATCTTTTTTAGCAATCAAATACTTGATGGCTGAGTGACCAGTAAAAACAATAACCTTTGCACCCACCAAGTATGATCGAAATTTGTCAAAAGCAAATACAACAGCCAGTAACTCTTTCTCAGTTACAGTATAATTTAATTGGGCATCATCTAAGGTTTTACTAGCATAATAGATAGAGTGAAAAATTTTGCCATAACTTTGACCCAATACAGCCCCCACAGCGTAGTCACTCGCATCACACATTAATTCAAATGGTTCGGACCAGTCAGGAGTGACTATCACAGGAGCTGTTACAAGGGCAGTCTTCAATTTCTGGAAGGCTTCATGACAGTGCTCATCAAAGTTGAAGACGTTATCACGTTGCAGCAGCAGACACAAAGGTTTGGAAATTTTTGAGAAATCCTTGATAAACCTTCTGTAAAAACCAGCATGCCCTAAGAAACTTCTAATACCTTTGACAGTGGTAGGTGGAGGTAATTTGTCAATAACATCAATTTTTGCTTTATCAACCTCCAACCCTTTCTTTGAAATCTTATACCCCAAAACAATTCCCTCTTGAACCATAAAGTGACATTTCTCCCAATTGAGTACTAAGTTGGTTTCTTCACATCTTATTAAAACTCCTTCTAAGTTATCCAAGCATGCCTTGTATGAGTCTCCATAGACTGAAAAGTCATCCATGAAAACTTCCATGGATTTTTCAATAAAATCTGAGAATAAAGCCATCATACACCTCTGGAATGTTGCAAGTGCATTACACAGCCCGAATGGCATCCTTCTGAAGGCAAAGGTACCATAAGGACAAGTGAATGTGGTCTTCTCTTGGTCCTCAGGCACAATAGCTATCTGGTTATATCCTGAGTAACCATCAAGGAAACAATAGAATTCTTTGCCTGCAAGTCTATCCAACATCTGGTCAATAAATGGCAGAGGAAAATGGTCCTTCTTGGTTGCTTTGTTCAGCTTCCTGTAGTCCATACATATCCTCCATCCAGTCACTGTCCTTGTTGGAATCAATTCATTTTTGTCATTGGTCACCACAGTAACTCCACCCTTCTTTGGTACACATTGAACTGGGCTCACCCATGAGCTGTCACTGATTGGGTAGATGATTCCTGCGTCTAACCATTTGATGATTTCCTTCTTGACCACCTCTTTCATTATCGGGTTCAATCGCCTTTGTCCTTCAATGCTGTTCTTTGCATTCTCTTCTAAGACAATTCTGTGCATACAGATTGTGGGACTGATACCCTTGATATCTGCCATTTGCCAACCAATGGCTTTTTTGTGCCTTTTCAAGGTGCTAATGAGATCACTTTCCTGCTCTTGTGAGAGATTAGAAGAAATGATTACAGGTAAAGAATCATTTTCCCCTAAAAAGGCATACTTCAGGTGATCAGGTAACACCTTCAGCTCCAGTGTGGGTGGTTCTTCAATGGAGGGAACTATCTTCTTGAGATTGGAGTCTTCTTGCCCCAAAGATTCATACTTCCTTGTCCACGCCTTGGGTACAGGGGAGTCAGACGTGACAACGTCTGTAGTTGACGTTGTAACGTTTAACGGAGCAGCTTCTTCTGTTAACAGCTCTTGAATCTCATCTTTGCCCAGAATCTTCTCCAAGTGGTCATTATCTTTATTGAATTGTTTTTGAACCACATGGTCAAGGGCAACCACAAAGGAACATTCCTCTGTGTTAGGTTCTGGATACTTGAGTGCGTTGAGGATGTTGAACTTGACTTCTTGGTCATTGACTCTCATGATTAATTCTCCTTTCTGCACATCAATGAGTGTCCTTCCAGTGGCCAGAAATGGTCACCCCAAGATGATAGGAACTTCCTTATCTGCATCAAAATCTAAAATAACAAAGTCCACTAGAAAAACAAATTTGTCAACTTTAATCAAAACATCTTCTAATATGCCCTCAGGATAAACTCTACTTTTATCAGCTAAGGTAAGACTTAAAGAAGTAGGTCTGGCAGTTCCTATACCAAGTTTTTCATAAATGGACTTGGGCATCAAGTTAATACTTGCCCCCAAGTCGCATAAAGCTTTGCCAAGGTAAAAATCTCCAATGGAGCATGGTATAGTAAAACTGCCAGGATCCTTCAGTTTTCTAGGGAGTTTATTCTGCATGATTAAGCTACATTCTTCAGTTAAAGCAATAGTTTCAAACTCCCCTAGCCTTCTTCTTTTGGTGATGATATCTTTTAGGAACTTGGCATAGTTTGGCATCTGCTGTAGAGCTTCAACCAAGGGAAGGTTTATGTGTAGCTGTTTTAGCATCTCCATGAACTTGCTGAATTGCTTGTCTTCATGAGCTTTCTTTAGTCTTTGAGGGTAGGGTGGAGGAGGATATTCAGGCACAAGCTTAGGAACAGTCTTGATTCCTGGTTCAGAACTAGACGTTGTAACGTCTGGCTTAGATAGCACAGTATCTGGAATAATCTTCTCTTTTTCTCCACTTCTGTTTTTGTCCTTTTCCTCTTCTGGCACCTTGGGTTCCTTAGGCATCGATGGGTCAGGATACTCCGTTCCACTTCTTAAAGAGATAGCATTTACCTGTACATTCACCACATCTTTACCATTTGTCTTAGATGAAGATGGTGTTTCAGTCGTGGATGGAAGAGATCCATTCTGTCTTTGAGTAAGAGCTGAGGCTATTTGCCCAATTTGGTTTTCCAAGGTTTTGATTGAAGACTCATGGGTCTGTAAGGTTGCCCTACAATCGCTTATGAAAGTTTTCATCAAGGCTTCCAAATTGTTGTTGTTATGCTGCGTATACTGCTTTTGCTGTTGAGGGGGAAATCCTGGGGGTATTGCAGGAGCAGCATCGCTAGCATTCAAAGAATTGTTGTTCTTCCAACTAAAATTTGGGTGATTTCTCCAATTTGAATTGTAAAAGTTGGAGAAGGGACTGTTACCTTTGTTATGTGATACAAAGTTTACAGACTGAGGGTTATGTGGACATTCTTCGTAGACATGCCCTCCTTCACAATAGACACACACTACTCCCCCAGATGGTGTTGGTTCAACAGCTGCAGCAGTCTGTGTTTCAGACGTTGCCACGTTTGAGGTACTCAAGTTTTTAATCATGTTGGTCAGAGAAGCAACCTGAGCAGAAAGGGCAGTTACTTCACTTATCTCATGGACACCAGCCTTCTTTCCGGGAGTGAATCTTTCAGAAGGCCAATGGGAATTATGAGTAGCTATGTCTTCAATAAGCTTGCATGCCTCAGAGAAAGACATGTTCAATATGACACCACCGGATGAAGCATCAAGTATAAGCCTGGTAGGCTGATCTAAACCATTATAGAAAGTCTCCATTTGAATAACCACGGGTATACCATGGTGTGGGCACATTCTTAGTAATTCCTTCCATCTTTCCCAAGCCTCAAATAATGATTCCCCTTCCCTTTGTTTGAAGGAAGTGATGTCATTTCTTAACTTGGCATTTTTGTTGGGAGGGAAGTATTTTCCAAGAAATTTCTCAGCTAGCTCATCCCAAGTATGAATTGAATTTGGCTCTAAGGAGTTCAACCAATTCTTGGCCTTATCCTTAAGAGAATATGGAAATAGCTTCAATCGGAAGGCATCTTCTGAGACTCCAGGGATAACAAAGTTGCTACACACATCCAAAAATTGCCTTAGATGTGCATAAGGATCTTCTTAAGGAAAACCCCCAAATTGCCCTGCAGTCTGCAGCATTTGGAACATCATTGGCTTGAGTTCAAAGTGACCAGTATGAATCGGTGGTCTTGCAATGCCTGTTTGTAAATGGGCAGGATTGAGCACGGCATAATCACGCATAGGCCTGTCTCTGTCATTGACCATGTCTTGTGGCCCTGCATTGATGAGTTGCTGTCTCTGCCAGTGTTCATCATCAACATAGGTTTCTGTATGAGTTTGTGGTCCACGACCACGTTCTCTGCCTCCAGCATCAGAGTGCCTTCCTCCTCTTGGAGTGCGTCCACCTCTAGAGCTTCTACCACCAGTACCATGTTCAGACATGATTGGTGGCTGAAATTGCTGGTGTTGTTGCTGCCTTCTTAACCTTTGTTGTCTCCTTAGTCGCCTGAAGGTTCTTTCAGGTTCTGGATAGAATTCAGGCTCAGATCCACTCCCTGGTTCAGTTGAACTAGAGCTTGAACTGGAACTAAGCATACGCTGTAACGTTTACCTGTTCACTCACAAAAACAACAAACAACACAGCAGAATTCTTTCACCTAGTGTTTTAATTCTTGTTGAGCAATAAAAGTTAAATACAATCCCCGACAACGGTGCCAAAAACTTGTTGCGCTCGTGTGTTTTCTAGTCGCAATATCAGTGCAAGTATACACGTCGTACAAGTAATAAAGTGGATAAAAAGTAAGAGATCGTTCCCACGAGGATTGTTTTACTTCCAAAGCTCAAGTCTTTAAAACACAAGTGAAATAAGTAATAAATCGACACTAAAAGTTGGCATTAGACTAGTAACATAAATCAAGCAAGTAAACAAGAAGTGGTTGTGAATATGGAAGAGTATGAGTTGGATTGATGCATGCAAGTAAATCTCCTCTAGTCAGACGTTATAACGTTTACACGTTATTACGTACAAATGCTATGTTGTATAGACGTTATAACGTTTGAACGCTGTTGCAAAAGAGCTGTGCTTTTCAGTCACAAAACGTCAGAGCTTCAAGTACTAGAATTCCTATGTCTAGGTTCTAAGTAGGCCTACTCCTGTATTTTAAGTACCCACAGCAATGTCCTATGAACTATTATACATTCTATGTCTAGACTTAGATAAAAATGCCTAAATGTCTTTAGTGCACCTTTTCATTCACATAAATCTTTGAGTTCTTTTCATAGACCATGTCTGTACCTATGAATCTACTTATTTTAAGTGGCCAGTTCAAAACAAGTTTGGAAATATTAACATGCAAAGATTTAAAACGCATAAACATCAATACTTCATAACATTAAACTAGAGGTTAATTACATGCAAAACAACAACCCAACTACCAATGTTTAGCTCATGCTGAGCATCCTTACAGAAATAAGAGGAGTTAAAATCCAAGTACCATACATAGAGAGAAGGAGACTAAACGCAAAAGATACGCCTAAGTGGCCTTCCTTCATGCACGCTGTAAAGACGTTACAACGTCTGAGCTTTACAGTAATGGTTGCGAATGAAGATGGAAATTGGAGCGTTGAGAAAATTTTAAAAATGAAGAAGTCTGTGTCCAGAACTTCTTTTAGAAAAACTATCTCTGAAAATGGAGGAAGGTGGATGATGATGAATTCGTGTCTGTTCCGCATGGTGCACCCTTGCCTTTTTGTAGAGAGAGAATAGCCATGGTCAAAAGAGGGTCACATGCTTGCTGATGTCATTCCCCACCTTCCAAGCTTGCTTGCGAGTTGACTCTGCCCTGAAGTGACACCGCACTGCTACAGTGCGTCAGCTGCGTCAGCGCTGAGGAGAGAGAAGATCTTCTGCATTTCTAGATCTTTGGCCATCATTTCTTGTGCGCCAAAAATAAGATATTTCTTTCTTGCTCTGCTGCCCTTCTTCAGACGTGATGAGAGACGTTGCCACGTTCAGATTACTGCACAAACACAAGAAGCATCAAAACGCTCACAAAGGCGCCAATTGGCACCAAAATGCTTAGAACTTGTAATTTAGCCCCTTTTTAACTAAAAAGCAATAAACTAACAGAAACTTAATAGAAACAACCTACTATTGCCAGAGAACTTGCATGATTTATCTTTGAATAAGTATAAATAACTCATATAAATATGAGTTATCACATATATAAACATATATATTCAGTCAGTCCATCAGTCAGTGTACCCACACGCGTACTAGGGTTTCGGTTTTTCAATCAATTATGCTTTCGAAGCTCTTTTCAAAAACATGAGTTGAACAAGTTCAAAATACGGTTGTCAGTAAGGCAATATCCTTAAAATTGGTTGGGAAGAAGATTAGAAGTGATTCGGGATCGAAAGGAACGACGAAATGAGAAATCGGAGTCCGCCAATGGAAGCTCACGCACGGTCCCTGCGCAGGGGCGCACGACCCGTGCGTGATGCACCAAATTTTATACTGCCAACCAGAAGCTCACGCACGATCCGTGCGTGATGCTTTATTCCTTCATTCAACCAGATGCGAAGCAGACACACGGTCCGTGCCCAGGGGCGCACGACCCGTGCGGTCTGTTTTGTTTTTCTATTTTCCAATCCGATTCTCATTCCGCTTTTCCGTTTCTCGCCCAAATCGAATTCCGATCGTAATCCAACCTAAAAACAGATTTAATAAACCACATTCCAGACCATATTCCAGTGAAAGCGTTTAAATCACAATTTCAAAAATTATTCAACAATTCAATAAAAACCGTAAAAACACGATATTGCTCAAAAACGGTTTTCGGTTCCAAAATCTTTCGAAAACTGACAAATGCCTTATGACTCAAACCGATATATTTTCAAGACACGAAAAATATCCATATCCGTGAGTAGAACTCACCCGTTGACGATCGTTCTAGGAGTTTCGACGAAACGCCCGATGACCGGAACGAGAGAACTCACGAACGAACACCAAAGAGCACCAACTGAAACTTCAAAACAGCAACCCCTCCCTCTTATCTACTGAAACCGCCACTCAAATTTCCATAAGATTCCTCCAAATTGAAAATGCAAGGCTAGAATCTCTTCCCCAACGATCCAGCTGAACATGCAACGATGATACTCACTCAAGAACCCATTATTCTCACCATTGGAGTTTCCTATTTCGAAAATGAGATGGAGAGGTAGGGGAAGGATTAGCTTCTGTAACTTAGACTAATGGAAAGAGAATGGAAAATGGATTGAGATAGAGGAGGAATGACTTACATGCAAACTGATTTTGGGGTGGATCCCTCCTTTTCTTCCTCTCCTTCGCGACCCACTCTCTCTTCTCTCCTTCCCTTCTTTCAGTTTTCTGTTTGCAAATTGTTTAAGTGTGAGAGATAGGCTGAGTATGAGGGTTCAGCTGCAAGGGCTGGTACACTAAAGGGGTAAAAAGACAGTTTTGCCCCTCAGCTTAATTCTTCATTAAAACCATGACTAGGTCACAACTTAATGGAGAATGGGGTTTCTGGACAAATTCCTCGACTATTAATCCACAAATAATTAATCGGTCCTAGGCATCATAGTACGAGTCTTTAAAAATTCGGGATGTTACATTTGTGTCTAGGAAACCTCAAATGTTCACATACAGAAAGTTTTGATGTTAATTTATACTTGCTTTGCAAGAACATTTCAATAAACTTTTAAATTGAATATTATAGTTGCAAACATAGTTTTGGACAGGAATATGTTACCGTGGATTTAAGTCTTTGTCTAATTTGATTATGTTGTTGGTACAAAAGTTCAGGCTTAACATCCAACTCATGGGTTCAAAAAAGTTGGCTTCAAAGAAGTTATTTCTATAGTCATATCCCTCGATTTGGAAATTCTTAATATTTTTACCTTCTTACTTCCGCATTTTAACTTATAAACATCTTACCTCTAATTTAGATATTGTTTGTGTTTTCATAGAGGCTCCTTAAAATTCCTAGAGATTTCTATCGAGATTACCATCGACATTTCCCTTCCAATGTGGATGGTATAATGGAAGTTTTTGGAGTTGATAGTTTGTATGGGACACCTCGCAGTAGAGAAGTTCAATTGACTTATTTCAGTTCAAAGGGTATTTTTACCATACATTGCCCAATATCAACTAAGCGTCTTCGCCCGAGGATAATGCGTCATCAACCACCAGCTATTCAGGTTGAATACCCTAACAATGAAGATGTTCAACAAGCTATTCCCAATAACTCTTCTAATACCGATAACCCGATTATTATGTAATAGTAACTAACGTTTTTAGAATTGTTGTCCCTTTTCTTTTGTTTCTGGCCTTTTTAATCTACTAAACACAGTTTAATTTCTAGACTTTTCCTTTAATTTCTACTAAGCTAATTGTAATATTACAATGATTATTTAGTCCCTAAAGCTTTGACCCATGCATCGCACGGGTCACGGTGCTAGTTGATGTGTATATTATTTACTTTCTTCTGATTTTTATCAATGTTTTTTATTAAAAAATGAACATGCTAGAAAAGTTTCAGAGACAAAAAAAACATTCAGCATATATTTATCAATGCATCTTTTAATTTGCTTAGCAATATTTCTACAAGGCTTGCAGTTTCTCCTTATATATCGTTGATCTAAATAAAACTCCACTATATAGTTGTTACATGAAGCTCCTTACTTCATTTTAGACGATGAATTATTTAAAATAACCTTATATTATTTAAAACCAAGGAAAATAGACTCAAGTTTAATTCGCCATATGGTATTTGAAGTTCAAAATAGTAAGAATCAACTTCAATTAGAAGCAAGATAACAATATGGCTTAAAACTTTGTATGGTTATTATCAAAGAACAAAATTCACGCAATGATGTAAGGGAGGAGGTAAAAATAAAACCAACAAAAACCCTGTAAACAGGGCAGGAGAAGTGGAGGAAAAAGTATTGGACACTTAATAGCTAGGGTGAAATATAGCTTCATTAATATTTCACTTTCAAAGATTGCCTCTCTTTTTTTAATTAAAACTCAACCCCATAAACAACTTTTCCTTGATATCAATTTCAGTAAAAAATGAATTTTCAAAATAATACTAGTCAGAAATGTTAGTATTGTAAACAATTCAAAAAGATACTTGATAAATTAGCTGGACTTGCTGACTTAGTATTGTCCAAGACCGGAAGCAATGGGTTTCATCAGTTGGAACTGCCGGGGCCTGGACAACCCGAGTGCAGATCCGTCCATCAGGGACCTCGTCCGGGTGTACCAACTGAATGTTATTTTTCTTTGTGAAACTTTGGTGCATGCTAATAGAATTGAAGATATTCGAGTTCGTTTGGGTTTTGATTTGTTAATACATATAGTGAAGTCCCTATGTTTAGTAGTCAATATTGTTAGTAAAGTTGTTAATTGTTGTTTAGCAAAGTTGTTAAGTCTGTTACATATGCTCAGTGAGAATAACTGATTGTAAGATACACATTGTAACACTACCCTATTAATAAGGGATTTCTGAGAAATGAAATGCAACGATTCAAAGAAAGTTAAACCTCTAGATTCAACATGATTGTGCGTTTGCTGTGATACAGTGGGCAGAGGTGGAGGTCTGGCTTTGTTTTGGCACCACCCCTTTGATTTCCAGGTGCTGAATTACTCTTCAAACTTTATTAACGTGAAGGTTAGTGCTGTAGGGCGTCCTACTTGAAGGCTCACTGGTTTTTATGGCTATCCGGAAAGTGGTAGAAGGCGTGATTCTTGGGAATTGTTGAGGACCTTGGCGAGGGATAACGAGTTACCATGGTGTGTTATGGGTGACTTTAATCACATCTTATCAAATGATGACAATAGAGGTCAACAAGAGCGTCAACCGTGGCAAATTCATGGTTTTCAAGAAGCTATTCATGAGTGTCAATTTCAAGAACTTCATATGGAGGGTTACTATTTTACTTGGACAAAGAGCTTAGGTACTCCGGAGGTTAAAAAAGGCAGGCTACCATATGTTTGCAACTCAGAGTTGTTTTGATGTTTTCCCTCAACATAAGTTAATTAATGGGGTGTCAGACAAATCAGACCACTCTCCTATTTGGCTGCGGTTGGTTGAGTGGGAGCGGCGCGCTAGAGTTCTTGGTTTTAAGTTCAAAAATTCCTGGCTTGAGGAACCCGAACTACCATTAATTGTTGAGAATAGTTTGAAATTTAGTGAAGGGTGCGGTTTTCTTGAGAAGATGAAGCATTGTACGAACGCGGTCGATGCATGAGGTAAGAGATTGAGATCGAGATACCGAGAGGAAATAGTTGTTTGTCGTCGCATTATTGAAGAAGTCAGAGTGATGTATGGCGCATGTGATAACCAAGTGCTAGTGGATACAAAAAGGCGCCTAAGTGTTCTTTTAGCCCAAGAAGATGCTTTTTGGAGACAAAGAGCTAAGGTTTATTGGCTCCGTGACGGTGATACAAATTCAAAGTTTTTCCATGCTATGGCTAGTGCGAGACGTCGTAGGAATCATATCTCTAAGCTGGTGATGGAGGACGGTGTTGAGGTAACGGAACAGCAGGGTATGTGCAACATTGCTAGGGGATATTTCACAGAACTATTTCGCAGCAACAGTAGTAATTATGAAGGCAATTTTTCTTATGTGCAGCCATGTATTGATAGTGAAGACAACTCACGTCTCACTAGAACACTTGAGGTTGAGGAATTTAAGAAGGCCCTTTTTGAGATGCATTCGGATAAGGCTTCCAGTCCGGATGGTTTGAACCCGACATTCTTTAAACGCTTTTGGAATCTTTGTGGGGTCAAATTGTTTCACACCGGAAAAGCATGGTTAGAGACAGACCAGTTTCCTAGTAATCTTAATGATGCAAACATTGTTTTAATTTCTAAGGTTGAGAATCCTACCTCCATGAAGGATCTTAGACCTATCTCTTTATGTAATGTTATCTATAAGATTATTTCAAAAGCTCTTGTGAATAGACTAAAGCCTTTATTGTACATGTGTGTGTCTTCTGAACCATCGGCTTTTGTGGAGAATAGATCTATCCTTGATAATATCTATGTTGCAATTGAAACGCTTCATCACTTGAAATGTAAAACAAAAGGTAAAGTGGGTGAAATGGCTCTAAAGATCGATATAAGCAAAGCATATGATAGGGTGGATTGGGGTTATCTTAAAGGGATGCTGGCTAAGTTGGGTTTTGGATGAGGTGTGGGTGCGATGGATGGCGATGTGTCTGAAAACTGTAAGCTGCTCAATAATGGTTAATGGGGAGAAGGTGGGACCGATTGCTCCGGAGAGAGGACTTAGACAGGGTGACCCACTGTCACCATATCTGTTTATCATATGTGCGGAGGGTCTCACTACCCTCCTAAAAAGAGCTGAGGTGACAGGTGAATTGCATGGTGTCCGGGTGTGTAGGGGGGCTCCTTCCCTCACACACCTCCTTTTTGCAGATGACTGTTTTTTGTTTTGCTGGGCAGATGAAAAGGAGAGTACAAAACTAAAAGAGATCCTTAATATCTATAAACAGGCATCCGGCCAAGTCATCAATTTGCAAAAATCAGAATTTTCTTTTAGCAGGAACATCAGCATGGAGAACAAAGAGACGGTTACTAACATACTGGGTGTCACTGAATGCTTAGGCACATGTAAATATTTTGGCCTCTCGTCTATGATTGGAAGAAATAAGAAACATATTTTTGGCTATTTAAGGGATAGGATGTGGAAGAGGATCCAAGGCTGGTCAGGGAAGCACTTGTTAAAAGCAGGTAGGGAGGTCTTGGTGAAATCAGTGGCTCAAGATATTCCCACCTATTGCATGAGTATCTTCATGCTCCCTACTACCTTAGGTGAGGAGCTGGAGAGAATGATGAATTCCTTTAGGTGGGGTACAAACAACAGGGACCGTCGTGGGATTCGGTGGTTGAGTTGGGATAGACTTACGATGCAGAAGGAATATAGAGGTATGGGTTTCCGTCACTTGCATGGTTTCAATATGGCGATGCTAGGGAAGCAGGCATGGAACATTGCAACAAATGCAGATACTATAGTAAATCGAGTGTTCAAAGCTAAGTATTTTCCAGATAGTGACTTTATGGGGCTCGCTTGGGCCATAATCCCAATTTTGTTTGGCGTAGTATGTTTGCTTCTCGTGTAGTAGTCAAGTTGGGATCAAGATGGAGTATAGGAAATGGTGAGCATATCTTGGTTTGACGTGATCATTGGGTAAAGGGAGGGAGCGGTCTGTATGATCCCTCACCTGTTGTGGCTGGTTTTGAGAACCTGTGTGTGCAAGACTTATGGCATCGAACTATTCGTGATTGGGATCATCGGTTGGTAGATCATTTATTTAATATCCATGAAGCTGTGCGTATTAAGGCAATGTCTTTACTGTATGGTGTTGATGAGGATAGGTTGGTTTGGTGGAGGAGTCGTAGTGGGAAGTTCTCGGTGAGGTCAGCCTCTTAGGATTGAGGGTGATTGGATGTTAATTTGGAAACTAAAGATACCACAGAAGGTCAAATTATTATTATGGAGAGCAACTAGGGGTTGTCTTCCTACACGAGTTAATTTGCAACGCAAACAGGTACGGTGTGAGGTTCAATGCCCCATGTGTAGTGGAAATCCATAAAACGAATGGCGTACTTTCTTTGATTATTCGCTGGCTGAGTTGGTGTGGGAGGCTTCTGGGTTGTGGCCTACAGTTCGGTCTGCTATGGAATCCAGTGAGAGCTTTCGCAAATGCTTGTTCAAGCTTGTACAGCTGGATGATCCGAAGAGGAAGCAGCTGGCGTTGATGACATTGGCTCTGTGGAAACGAAGAAATGCCAAGGCGTAGAATAATGTCCTCCAACCAGTTTCGCAAGTGGTAATTAGCGCCTTAGACCTGCTGACAGATTGGAAAGCTGCGCGCACTAGAACTAGCGCGAGAGAGTGTAATGTCGATGCGGCTATATTCAACAATGAAAACAAACATGGCATCAGAATGTGTCTTCAGAACGATAAAGGAGAATTTGTTAGAGGTAAGACAATGTGGTTTAACAGAACTCCTACTCCCCAAGAGGCTGAGGCAATGGGACTTTGGCAAGCTCTTCTTTGGTTAGGTGCCTTGGGACTATCGTCGGTCTCTATAGAGATGGATTGTTTACCAGTTGAGAATGGAGTACGGGAAGACTTCAACACCAACACGGAGTTTGGTTTACTAATATCTCATTGTTGTAATTTTTTGAAATGTTTTAATAGTTTTCAGGTTAGCTTTTTCAGGAGACAAGCAAATCGTGTCGCTCATACCATTGCATAGGCGTCAAGATTTAGTGCTTGTTCCGTCATTTATTATCTCATCTCAACCTGTATTGAACCTATTATTATCAATGAAATGATGTGAGTTTCTTATTGTCAAAAAAAAAACAACCGATGTTTCTAGGAATTTTAAGTTTTAGTAGGAAAACATATAGTGATTTAGAATATATAGACAATCTTATTTGTATATTAATTAAAGAAAATTTTGGATTAGTATATTTTGGTCACGTTGATATATACGATGGGGAAATTACACTCGGTTCTTATAAATTATGATTAAATGACACATACATCTTCTTATCTTTAAATTAAACACTCACCACCCTTATTTGCTGAGAAAGTATTACTTACCTCCTCTAAGTTTTGTTTAATAGACACAAACACCCTTTTCATTTTTACATTATATATGAGAGATTGTGTAATCTAATGGGAGGTCAATGTCTTGTCCGAAATAGAGAGAGTGTATGTGCTAGAATTGAGTGGAGGTGAGTGTAGTATTAGTATAGGAATCACAAAATTCAATATTTTACTAACCGATATTTCTAGAAATTTTGAGTTTTAGTGGGAAAACATGTAGTGACTTTGTATAGACAATCTTATTTGTTTATTAAAGAAAATTTTGGATTAGTATATTTCGATCATGTTGATATATAAAATGGGAAAATTACACTCACCTCTTATAAATTATAATTAAATGACACAGCCATCCCCCTATTTTTAAATTGAACACTTATCACTCCTATTTGGTGAGAAAGTCTTACTTACCTCCACTAAGTTTTATTTAAAAGACACAAACACCCCTTTCATTCTTACATTATATATGAGAGACTGTGTAATCTAATGGGATGTCAATGTCTTGTCCAAAATAGAGAGGGTGTATGTGCTATTTAACTAGAATTTAGAGGTGAGTGTAGTATTAGTATAGGAATTACAAAATTCAAATATTTTACAAATGCTCTGTTTGGTAAAAAGTAGCGGTTAACAGACAAACTAGCGGATAACAAATAAGCTAGTTTATGGAGGGTGAGGTAGCAGATAGCGGATAAGCTAGCTGATTGAATTTAAAGTGTTTGGTAAAATTAGCGATTGAATTAGCTTATAAATATTAAAATACATAAATGGACATTTGTAATTAATGCTTAAAAATGAGAGAAAATATTCATTTATTGAAGAATAAATGAGGAACTTAATTAAACAAATAAGGGTAAAAACGAGATAAAAAATGAAACACCATACGCTATAAGCTCAAACGCTATGTAAAAAAAAACAGTATAAGCTAGTGGTATCAAACACTTATCGCGAATTTATCCGCTAAATGCTAGAGGTTTGACATTGCCGATCAAAGCCTAAGTAAAAAACATAACACATGTTGACAGAAGTAAACGACTAGTTTGATTGAAGTTTAATTGAGAATCATTAGTAATAATAACCTATATGAATCTTCCATTGAAAAATAATAATTTGTATTATTTTTTTCTTATCATGTCATTGGTGCATAGTTTCTACTGAATTTGCCGATGACTAATCTATGCCGGGGAACCTGACTGGCCACGAGTACCCGGCTTTGTCGGCCCGTGTGGTTCTCCCCTCCCAACAGAGTTTTTGCCACACCCAAGATTCGAACCCGAGACCTTGGGGTGAGATCCAAGTCCAGTTACCACTTAGACCAACCCATGTTGGTAAATAATCAATCAATCAATCAATATCAATATCAATCAATACTAATATAATAAACTTCAATGCTAGCAAATTGACTAAAATAGACTATTTCTAATCTTCCCATTGTCCCAAAATTTGGACAAAATGGTAAATTACCCACTAAATGCCAAGAAGTGACAGCTTTTTACTTTTTCTCTCTTTCTCATTTTCTTTTTCTCTTCCTCTTCCTCTCTCTCTTTCTCACACCTTTCCTTCTTTCTCTGATACCTTTCTCTCTTTCTCTTTCTCTCTCTCTTTCTCACGCCTTTCACTCTTCTTTTTCTCTCTTCCTCTTTCTCTTTTCTTTCAAAGTCAACTCTCTCACTCTCTCTCCTTTTCTCCTTTTTTTTTGTTTTAATATTACTTCTTTCTCTCTTTCTTTTTTTCTCCTTTTATTTCTCTCTTTCTCTCTTTCTTTTTTTCTCTTTCTTTTACTTAATAAAAATGGTAAAATTTTTATGAGGTAAAATTTTAAGTAAAAGAAAGAGAAAAAAAGAAAGAGAGAAAGAAGTAATAATAAAACAAAAAAAAAAGGAGAAAAGGAGAGAGAGTGAGAGAGTTGACTTTGAAAGAAAAGAGAAAGAGGAAGAGAGAAAAAGAAGAGTGAAAGGCGTGAGAAAGAGAGAGAGAAAGAGAAAGAGAGAAAGGTATCAGAGAAAGAAGGAAAGGTGTGAGAAAGAGAGAGAGGAAGAGGAAGAGAAAAAGAAAATGAGAAAGAGAGAAAAAGTAAAAAGCTGTCACTTCTTGGCATTTAGTGGGTAATTTACCATTTTGTCCAAATTTTGGGACAATGGGAAGATTAGAAATAGTCTATTTTAGTCAATTTGCTAGCATTGAAGTTTATTATATTAGTATTGATTTTACCTCATAATACTCAATTTTTATTCTTTTACTTTCAAATATAAAAAAATTGTTCTCAAGCTAATTATTTTTTTACCTTTAAATATGTTTGTTTTATTTGTTTTTTGATTGAGCGACAATGAAGAGCGGCAATAGGGAGTGGCAACTCTACATTTGTGCCCATCAAAAAAAGAAACTCTACACTTGTGCCCATCAAAAAAAGAAAATGAACATAATCCTTTCTTCTGTTTTAAGCGTAAGAACTCTACACTTGTGCCCATCAAAAAAAGAAACTCTACACTTGAATATTATTCTCTCTATTTTTGGGTATTATACATGTCCATGACAGGTGTTCGATGAAATGCAGCAGTGAA
Organism: Astragalus membranaceus; assembly: GCA_039519185.1. NCBI lineage: Eukaryota > Viridiplantae > Streptophyta > Magnoliopsida > Fabales > Fabaceae > Astragalus > Astragalus membranaceus. The sequence goes on along the minus strand of CM076848.1, from coordinate 105,099,723 downwards.
TCACTCCCCAATTTTTTTGTGAGTACATTTTGTAACTTTTCTTTGTTCTGTTCGTTGTGTTTTTTGGGGTACATTGTATATAACTGCATTAAATAAGATACACATGTTCCATATTATTCTTAATCTTACACCTTGTCTAAGAATGATGAAAAATTTCTCATTTCTATTTGATACACATGTTACAGAACTGTTTCTTCATACAATGATTGAGAAGCAAGATTGCCAGATTGAAAAGGGGCATCAAGATTGTTTCGAAGTGGATATAAGAGGTACAATAACTTGCAGAAAATTATAGGTTATCTATATAGTTGTCACAGTGTAGAGATCATATTTTGACTTAATGCTAACATTTGATATAAATATAATCTGAATATATGACTAATTTTTTTAGAAACCTGCAATTTGATTGCTATTATCAAAGCCTTTTGAATAAGGCACAATGCAAAGATTAAACGAGTCAAATTCCTTTTTCTCATCCATTTGCTTTTTGAATGGAAAGCAAGTGTGTACACTACGGATAATAAAGATAGATAAGGTACTTACCTTATTAAGTTAATGTTAGCCACCAACCTAACGTTCGCTAGCTAATTAGGAATTGGACGCAATCAAGAATCGGAAAGGAATGTAAAGGGAAAGAAAGGAGAATGTTATTGATATGAAATGGTTACAATAGGGAGAATAGGCTCCCCGCCCTCCGGCTTCACCCGGAATCCGGCCTCACCCTGTTACGACTAAACTTTAGGTATGACAAAAGATACTCTAAAAGGGGGGGGGGGTGGAATCCTTTATTTATAAGATTCCACTACATGGGGGAATAGAAGGGAATGACCTTACAAATTAATAACTACCAATCAATCATAACAAACTCTCCCAACAAACTATCACAACTTCCCTAACAACCCAGCCAATTATAACCAATTCTCCTAAAAACCCAACAAACTATCACAACTTCCCTAAAACTAACTCACTTGGAACACCCACTTACACAAGAACTAACAATACCGCCCCCTTGAGAAACAACCTTGTCCTCAAGGTTGGCTCTAGAGAATCTCTCCGTCTTGTAATCAATGGGTTCTTCATGAGTTAGGTGCTGCCATGTTGCTTCGAGGGGTTGCCCGTGGTTCCCATCCTTGGCCTTGTCTTCAATAGGTTGATCACATCCCGTTGTCACTCCTTGTGTTGGATGCTGCCGCCATCCCAATGCCTGTTCCCTCCACTTAATATTCCTCCTTCTTCCCCTAGGACCACCGCCCCTTGAAAAGTAGACTTGTCCTCAAGTCTGGGCGTAGTCACTTCGCTTACTCCCTTGAAGTTCATCTCTTTGAGTAAACCATGGGGAACAAGATTGTGGAAAAAATTTAAAACACACATAAATCCAAATCCATCGGAATTCATAATCTCATGAGGCGTACGTCTAATAAAAAAATTATTGATGATGAACGGAGCACTAAATGTGGTGCATAATTTTTCCAATGTGGGAAACCTATGTAATTGACCAATGAAAGATGGCCAAGGAAGAATGAAAGGCCAATAGCTGTGCAATTGTAACATATAAGCATAGGTGGGGCCCAATTTCCAAATGAATTTGCCTTGCGTTACGCCCATGGAGATAAAAATTATAATTAACCCTTTTGAACTTCTACCATGTAATTGGGCCCAACCCATTAGGTTTAGAATCACACCTAACTTGTAGATTTCCAATTTTGCCCTTGGATTCTCTAGACCCTTGCCATAAACAGATACGATGGTAACGAATGTGTTGGCTTGCATACCTCTAGCGCCATAAGCTTCTGCCTGCTAAGTCCGACCCATCTGCGGTGGTTGTGACGGCGTCATGGAGCCCTGACACAGGCGACTTGGTTCGAAAATACCCCATTGCTAGTCGACCACTCCCTTCGTCCATGTAAGTGTCTAGATTGGGCGGGTTAGGTGGCGGTAAAGGAGGAAACAAGCGTTGCGTAAATTGAATCCCATTGGCCACCGCGCGCAGTTTCGTGTCCGACGGCTTAGGCGGCGACTGTGGCCCAAAAACAATCCCATGCACCTTTCTTCTTCTCTTGGTTGGTGCGCTCACGGTTTCTCTTCTCCCGCCGGCTTCACTCAGGTCCGGCGGCTCGAGCGACGGTGTACCCCGCAGTTTGGGAGGTGGTTGGGGCGGCTTGGACACCCCTCTCGATTTCTTCGCTCTTCTCGTCTTACTCAACTTCCCGCATCTCTCACCGTTCTTGGAAACGCCCAAGTCAGGCGGTTTTGGCGGCGGGGGTGGCTTGTTGAAAAACACAGACTTGTTTGATCGGTTTTGTCCGGTGATTGAACGCCGCGTTCCCTGACTTGTGAGCAACCTCTTTGTCTCCCTCAACTGAATAGGAGCTTTCGTTGCTTGACCCATGGAGGTAAACGAGCACTTAACCCTCTTGGCGGACCTTCGGACTCGGCACATCTTGTTGGTAATCAGGGTCCTCATCTTTGATTTTGTTTTAGGACCCTTTGGCTTTGATTCTTCAATCTGATATTGATTTTCTTCTTGAATCCGCAATTGAGAGTTGTTATTTTCTTTTGCAACATCATTCTTCTCCTTCTCGAGATCAAGAAGCATCATCTTTTCTAATTCTTGATCAAGATTTCTTTCTTCCTCTGGTTCTAATTTCTCGATGAATGCTATTTTAAAAGTTCCCCATGTAACACTTTGGTATCCTCCCCTTTCAGAGAACCACCAACGGAAAGCCTCACCATTCAAGAACAAAGTTGTCATCCACTTCACCTTCTCGTCTTCCTTGAGCCAACGGTGGGTTGCAAAATATTGATCGCATTGGGTCAGCCACCCGCGGGCATTTCCCGTGCCATGGAACTTTGGAGGTCTCTCTTCCGACATCGTTGGTTTCCCTTCGCACGATCCGGCGGTGCTAGCCTATATATAATTTGTTTAAATTATAGATAGTGAATGAATGAATAGAAGTTGGATCCATTTCAATTATGTTTATGAGTTTATCAATATTTTAAATTGCGGTTGCGAAAATCTAATGCATTCTAAGCTAATGCGGCTGGTGTAACGCCCCAAAATAATTTAATTATTTATTTAATTAAGTTATTTAAGGCTTACAATATTTATTTAATTTAATTAACTAATTCAGGATTTAATTTAATTTAATTTATTTTATTTGTTTAGGAGGTGTTGCCACGAATTAGGTGGTGTGCATGGGGGCCCATGATCCACAAGTAGGCCCATGACCCATTGGCTAGTCATAGGACTCGACTCACTTAGGGGTCTTGTGGGTTAGTTTTATTTCACTTATTCCATCCAAAAAGAAAGAAAAGAATTCGAAGAGAGGAGAGAAGAGAAGAGAAAAGAAACTTGCGAAGGAGAGAGTGAGAAAGGAGAGGAGGCGACGGTTACAAGATGAAGGAAGAGGAATTTCATGGAGCACTCAAGGAGGAGGGAAAGCTTGTTGGTGTCTTGCAATTCCTTGGAGCCTTGCCTAGTAATTTCGACTTCCATAAGGTTAGGGGGTCCTCTTTTTATCTTTAATAGCTTATGTGATGAGTAATGTCTAGGGTTAGGTCCTAGGGTGATTTCTATGAATGATTGGTATGTTGTTATGTTGTTGCTATGCTGAATTTTTAATTGTGCAAAGAGATGTTTGATTGGTGTTGAAATTGTACACAATAGGAATTATGCATGCCCATTGTTTGGTATTATGATTGAATGAATTTTTGGTGGAAAATGTGGTGGCTAGTGTTCATATGATTAATTGGCATTGGGGATTTAATTTGGTATTTTTATGATGAGAGGAACTCAAAAATTGATGGAGCCTTAGGCGCCCTAGGTGTGTGTGTGTGTTGCTGGAATTCTGTCTCAGGTGCCTGCTGCTGGGCGCCAAGGGCTGTGCTGCCACTGTTGTGTCTGTTGCTGTTTTGGCGCTAGGCGCCTTGTGCCATGGGCGCCAAGGGCCCCAATTTTCTGGTGATTGTTTTGCCAATTTTTGCTTTTGGTTTTGATGTCCAAGTAAAATAGCTCGTGTAAAATGATTTTGGCCACCAAAAGAGTTGTGTTCCGTGTTTTCACTATGCGCCTAGTGCATGGGCGCCGTGTGCTCTGCGCCAGTTTTGGGTGTTCCTGCGCCAGTTCTGTGTCTGGGCGCTAGGCACCCTGCGCCCGTTGTTCCCTGTGCCTGTCTCACTGTGTTGCCAGTTTTGGCGCTAGACTCCTTGGCCATGGGCGCCAAGGGCGCCACTGTTGCGTTGCATATTTTCTCAAAATTCTTTTTGGGTTCTCATACACTGAATAAATGGCTCGTGTAAAATAATTTTTGGAGTCATAGGAGTTGTGGTCTGTCCTGGCCTTAGGCGCCTAGTCCATGGGCACCAAAGATGCGTGTCACATTTTGCCAAAATAGGGTTCCCATATTCTGAGTATTTGACTCGTGCAAAATTAATTTCGAAGTCAAATGAGTTTTCTTGCGTGTTGGCCTTAGGCGCCTAGTGCCTGGGCGCCGTGTTCCCCTGCGCCAGTTCCTGCGCCAGTGCGCCAGGCCAGTGTTGCTGTTCCTGGGCGCCCAGCGCCTATGCGCCAATCCTGTGTTGCTCCTGGGCGCCCAGCGCCTGGGCGCCAGTTTCAGAATGTCTAAGTATTTTTCCGATTTTGTTTCAATCATAACTTTTGACTCGGTTATCCAAATTTGACGGTTCAAAATGCGTTTCGAAGCTAATTTCAGTGTCTATCCAAATGTTCTTGTTTTATGCAAAAATGGATTATTTTACTGTTGTTTCTGGGCTGAGGTGTTCAAGTGTCTAAATGGCAATTTTTACTCACTTTCCCTATGCTGTGTCAAATCCTAAATTGGCCTAATTGAAATTGGTGTTGGTGCGAGTGGTGGGTTGAGTTGGTGAGTGTATTACGGTGTAATTGGTGAGCAGAGGCTTCGGCCTAATTTTAATTGGTGAGCTGATTAATACAATGGTGAGAATATGAATAAAATGGTGAGTTGATTAAATGGTGAATTGGTGAATTGTGTGGTGTGTTGTGGTGCATTTCCATAGCATCTCATGAACCATGTGCATAATTGGTGAGCAGAGGCTTCGGCCTAATTTTAATTGGTGAGCAGAGGCTTCGGCCTAATTTTAATTGGTGAGCAGAGGTTTCGGCCTAATTGTGTTTGGTGACGGATCCGACATGCATGTGCCCGTGGAGTTTGGGTTGCATTTCATGCATAACTATACATGTTGTAATGTCGTTTGGATATTGTAATTTTGATGTGGTTGCTGCCATTGTTACGAATCGGTGTGCCTAGTTACTTTTCCTATACAGTGTTTATCCCATATGTTATTAATTATGAAAAGAGACTCACCCTACTGCTTTTTATGTTGCTTCTCATGTCGGCAACGTGCAGGTGATAGCGAGTGAAGGTTACCCTTATGCCATCGTCTGTTAGGAAGTGTCATGCTCTGATACGTAGCACCGGGGGGGCGTCTTATGCTTATGTGTTATTTTATTTGTTACTGTTAGACTGTTATTGGTGATGTATTGGATTTGTTTCGAACTTATTATTTCTTCCGCTGTGGTAGTAACTGTATTTAGTTGATGTGAACTGAACCGGTATTTTATGGTGCTATGTATCTTGTGGCTTTTAGCCGAAGCATGCAATTTTTGAAGTTGTTGATTTAATGGAGTGAGTGTAGCACTCTCTTATATTGTTTTCAAAAAAAAAAAAAAAGAAACTCTGATTTTATTGAATAGTAAGGTTATTAGAAGGGGGTGTTACATTAGTGGTATCAGAGCAGTTCGGTCTGTCCGGCCAAGTTGTCTTATCATAGTGTCTTATGACAAATAAGAATTGTTAGATTAGTTCTAAATTTCTGTTTGCTTTGATGGCGTCATTGACTGCTGAGAATCAGGCGATCATTGAAGGGGTACAAGTAGTGCGTGAGTTTCCTGAGGTATTCCCGGATGAAATTCCAAGTGTTCCGCCAGAGAGGGAGGTTGAGTTTGCTATTGATCTTATACCTGGTACTAGGCCTGTGTCTATGGCACCGTACCGGATGTCAGCCTCAGAACTGTCTGAATTGAAAAAGCAATTAGAAGATCTACTTGAGAAGAAATTTGTAAGGCCAAGTGTGTCGCCATGGGGTGCCCCGGTATTGTTGGTGAAAAAGAAGGATGGGAGTATGAGACTTTGTGTCGATTATAGGCAATTGAACAAGGTGACAATAAAGAACAGGTATCCGCTTCCCAGAATTGATGATTTGATGGACCGGTTGGTGGGTGCAAAAGTGTTTAGCAAAATCGATTTGAGGTCGGGTTATCACCAGATCAAGGTAAAGGATGAAGACATTCAGAAGACAGCTTTCAAAACGAGATATGGGCACTATGAGTATTCTGTGATGCCGTTTGGTGTTACCAACGCGCCGGAAGTGTTTTTGGAGTACATGAATCGTACCTTCCATAGTTACTTGGATCGGTTTGTAGTTGTGTTTATTGACGACATTCTAATGTATTCTAAGACGGAAGAGGAACACGCAGAACATTTGAAGTTAGTACTAGAAGTGTTGAAAGAAAAGAAATTGTATGCAAAGTTGTCTAAGTGTGAGTTCTGGCTGAATGAAGTAGTTTTCCTTGGTCATATTATCTCGGGTAATGGTATAGCTGTGGATCCAGCCAAGGTTGATGTTGTGTTGCAATGGGAGAGCCCGAAGTCAGTTACAGAGATTAGGAGCTTCTTGGGATTAGCTGGTTATTACAGGAGGTTTATCGAAGGTTTCTCGAAGTTGGCCCTTCCGTTGACTCAATTGACGTGTAAGGGAAAAGCATTTGTGTGGGATGCTCGCTGTGAGGAGAGCTTCAATGAGTTGAAGAAGATGTTGACAACATCGCCCGTTTTGACTTTGCCTGTTCCGGATCAACCGTTTGTAGTATATTGTGATGCTTCCAAGATGGGTTTGGGAGGTGTGTTAATGCAAGAGGGTAAGGTAGTAGCTTATGCGTCTAGACAGTTGAGGACCCATGAGAAAAACTACCCTACTCATGATTTGGAGCTAGCTGCAATTGTATTTGTGCTGAAGATTTGGAGGCACTATCTGTATGGTACTAGATTTGAGGTGTTTAGTGACCATAAGAGTTTGAAATACTTGTTCGATCAAAAGGAGCTGAATATGAGACAGAGACGTTGGTTAGAATTGCTGAAGGATTATGATTTCGGCTTGAACTATCACCCCGGCAAAGCTAATGTCGTGGCTGATGCTTTAAGTCGAAAGACCTTGCATATGTCTGCTATGATGGTGAAAGAATTAGAGCTGATTGAGCAGTTCCGGAATATGAGTCTGGTTTGTGAAGTGACACCGCAGAGTGTCAGATTGGGAATGTTGAAAATTGGCAATGAATTTTTGGTTAGCATTCGAGAAGCCCAAAAGTCAGATGTAGAGTTGGTGGACTTGTTAGTTGTGAATGATCAAGCTGTGAATGGAGATTTCAAGTTAGATTCCCAAGGTGTATTGAGATTCAGGGATAGGATCTGCATTCCTGAAGATGCTGAGATGAAGAGAATGATTCTTGAGGAGAGCCATAGGAGCAAGTTGAGTATCCATCCAGGGGCTACGAAAATGTACCAAGATTTGAAGAAGTTGTTCTGGTGGCCTGGTATGAAGAAGGATGTGGCACAGTTTGTGTATTCTTGTCTGACTTGTCTGAAGTCTAAGATTGAGCATCAGAAGCCCGCGGGGTTGATGCAACCATTGGAGATTCCGGAATGGAAATAGGATAGCATTTCCATGGACTTTGTGACTAGTTTGCCTAGAACCGTGAGAGGATTTGATGCTATATGGGTGGTTGTGGATAGGCTGACGAAGTCTGCTCACTTCTTACCAATTGATATCACTTATCCAGTTCCAAAATTAGCAGAGATCTACATCAAGACAATTGTGAAGTTGCATGGCGTCCCGCTTAGTATTGTATCTGATAGAGATCCAAGATTCACTTCTGAATTTTGGAAAAGTTTGCAAGAAGCTTTTGGTTCTAAGTTGAGGTTGAGCTCCGCTTATCATCCACAGACAGATGGTCAGACGGAGAGGACTATTCAGTCGTTAGAGGACTTGTTGAGGGCATGTGTTCTCGAGCAGGGAGGTTCATGGGATTCTCATCTTCCGTTGATAGAGTTCACCTACAATAACAGTTTTCATTCTAGTATTGGAATGGCACCGTTTGAGGAGTTGTATGGTCGGAGATGTAGGACTCCGTTATGTTGGTATGAATCTGGAGAGAGTGCAGTGTTGGGGCCTGAGATTGTGCGAGAAACAACTGAGAAGGTAAAATTAATCCGTGAGAAGATGAAAGCGTCGCAGAGCCGACAAAAGAGCTATCATGATAAGAGAAGGAAGGATTTAGAGTTTCAGGCCGGTGATCATGTGTTTCTGAGAGTCACTCCGGTGACTGGTGTTGGGCGTGCCTTGAAATCAAAGAAGTTAACTCCCCGTTTCATTGGTCCGTATCAGATTACGGAGAGAGTGGGAAGTGTTGCCTTTAGGGTGGCTTTGCCGCCTAACCTTTCGAACTTGCATGACGTGTTTCACGTGTCACAACTTTGAAAGTATGTTCCGGACCCGTCTCATGTGATTCAGATGGACGAAGTAGAGGTGCGGGATAATCTCACTGTGGAGACTATGCCTGTGCGAATTGAAGATAGAGAAGTGAAGATTCTGAGAGGGAAGGAGATTCCTTTGGTGAAAGTGGTGTGGTTAGGAGCTGCTGGTGAGAGTATGACTTGGGAGCAGGAGAGTAAGATGCGGGAAGAATATCCGGAGTTGTTTGATTCAGGTAATTTCGAGGACGAAATATTCTAAGTGGGGGAGGATTGTAACGCCCCAAAATAATTTAATTACTTATTTAATTAAGTTATTTAAGGCTTACAATATTTATTTAATTTAATTAACTAATTCAGGATTTAATTTAATTTATTTTATTTTATTTGTTTAGGAGGTGTTGCCACGAATTAGGTGGTGTGCATGGGGGCCCATGATCCACAAGTAGGCCCATGACCCATTGGCTAGTCATAGGACTCGACTCACTTAGGGGTCTTGTGGGTTAGTTTTATTTCACTTATTCCATCCAAAAAGAAAGAAAAGAATTCGAAGAGAGGAGAGAAGAGAAGAGAAATGAAACTTGCGAAGGAGAGAGTGAGAAAGGAGAGGAGGCGACGGTTACAAGAGGAAGGAAGAGGAATTTCGTGGAGCACTCAAGGAGGAGGGAAAGCTTGTTGGTGTCTTGCAATTCCTTGGAGCCTTGCCTAGTAATTTCGACTTCCATAAGGTTAGGGGGTCCTCTTTTTATCTTTAATAGCTTATGTGATGAGTAATGTCTAGGGTTAGGTCCTAGGGTGATTTCTATGAATGATTGGTATGTTGTGATGTTGTTGCTATGCTGAATTTTTAATTGTGCAAAGAGATGTTTGATTGGTGTTGAAATTGTACACAATAGGAATTATGCATGCCCATTGTTTGGTATTATGATTGAATGAATTTTTGGTGGAAAATGTGGTGGCTAGTGTTCATATGATTAATTGGCATTGGGGATTTAATTTGGTATTTTTATGTTGAGAGGAACTCAAAAATTGATGGAGCCTTAGGCGCCCTAGGTGTGTGTGTGTGTGTTGCTGGAATTCTGTCCCAGGTGCCTGCTGCTGGGCGCCAAGGGCTGTGCTGCCACTGTTGTGTCTGTTGCTGTTTTGGCGCTAGGCGCCTTGTGCAATGGGCGCCAAGGGCCCCAATTTTCTGGTGATTGTTTTGCCAATTTTGGCTTTTGGTTTTCATGTCCAAGTAAAATAGCTCGTGTAAAATGATTTTGGCCACCAAAAGAGTTGTGTTCCGTGTTTTCACTAGGCGCCTAGTGCATGGGCGCCGTGTGCTCTGCGCCAGTTTTGGGTGTTCCTGCGCCAGTTCTGTGTCTGGGCGCTAGGCACCCTGCGCCCGTTGTTCCCTGTGCCTGTCTCACTGTGTTGCCAGTTTTGGCGCTAGGCGCCTTGGCCATGGGCGCCAAGGGCGCCACTGTTGCGTTGCATATTTTCTCAAAATTCTTTTTGGGTTCTCATACACTGAATAAATGGCTCGTGTAAAATAATTTTTGGAGTCATAGGAGTTGTGGTCTGTCCTGGCCTTAGGCGTCTAGTCCATGGGCGCCAAAGATGCGTGTCACATTTTGCCAAAATTTTTGTTGGGTTCCCATATTCTGAGTATTTGGCTCGTGCAAAGATAATTTCGAAGTCAAATGAGTTTTCTTGCGTGTTGGCCTTAGGCTCCTAGTGCCTGGGCGCCGTGTTCCCCTGCGCCAGTTCGTGCGCCAGTGCGCCAGGCCAGTGTTGCTGTTCCTGGGCGCCCAGCGCCTATGCGCCAATCCTGTGTTGCTCCTGGGCGCCCAGCGCCTGGGCGCCAGTTTCAGAATGTCTAAGTATTTTTCCGATTTTGTTTCAATCATAACTTTTGACTCGGTTATCCAAATTTGACGGTTCAAAATGCGTTTCGAAGCTAATTTCAGTGTCTATCCAAATGTTCTGGTTTTATGCAAAAATGAATTATTTTACTGGTGTTTCTGGGCTGAGGTGTTCAAGTGTCTAAATGGCAATTTTTACTCACTTTCCCTATGCTGTGTCAAATCCTAAATTGGCCTAATTGAAATTGGTGTTGGTGCGAGTGGTGGGTTGAGTTGGTGAGTGTATTACGGTGTAATTGGTGAGCAGAGGCTTCGGCCTAATTTTAATTGGTGAGCTGATTAATACAATGGTGAGAATATGAATAAAATGGTGAGTTGATTAAATGGTGAATTGGTGAATTGTGTGGTGTGTTGTGGTGCATTTCCATAGCATCTCATGAACCATGTGCATAATTGGTGAGCAGAGGCTTCGGCCTAATTTTAATTGGTGAGCAGAGGCTTCGGCCTAATTTTAATTGGTGAGCAGAGGTTTCGGCCTAATTGTGTTTGGTGACGGATCCGACATGCATGTGCCCGTGGAGTTTGGGTTGCATTTCATGCATAACTATACATGTTGTAATGTCGTTTGGATATTGTAATTTTGATGTGGTTGCTGCCATTGTTACGAATCGGTGTGCCTAGTTACTTTTCCTATGCAGTGTTTATCCCATATGTTATTAATTATGAAAAGAGACTCACCCTACTGCTTTTTATGTTGCTTCTCATGTCGGCAACGTGCAGGTGATAGCGAGTGAAGGTTACCCTTATGCCTTCGTCTGTTAGGAAGTGTCATGCTCTGATACGTAGCACCGGGGGGGCGTCTTATGCTTATGTGTTGTTTTATTTGTTACTGTTAGACTGTTATTGGTGATGTATTGGATTTGTTTCGAACTTATTATTTCTTCCGCTGTGGTAGTAACTGTATTTAGTTGATGCGAACTGAACCGGTATTTTATGGTGCTATGTATCTTGTGGCTTTTAGCCGAAGCATGCAATTTTTGAAGTTGTTGATTTAATGGAGTGAGTGTAGCACTCTCTTATATTGTTTTCAAAAAAAAAAAAGAAACTCTGATTTTATTAAATAGTAAGGTTATTAGAAGGGGGTGTTACATTAGTGGTATCAGAGCAGTTCGGTCTGTCCGGCCAAGTTGTCTTGTCATAGTGTCTTATGACAAATAAGAATTGTTAGATTAGTTCTAAATTTCTGTTTGCTTTGATGGCGTCATTGACTGCTGAGAATCAGGCGATCATTGAAGGGGTACAAGTAGTGCGTGAGTTTCCTGAGGTATTCCCGGATGAAATTCCAAGTGTTCCGCCAGAGAGGGAGGTTGAGTTTGCTATTGATCTTATACCTGGTACTAGGCCTGTGTCTATGGCACCGTACCGGATGTCAGCCTTAGAACTGTCTGAATTGAAAAAGCAATTAGAAGATCTACTTGAGAAGAAATTTGTAAGGCCAAGTGTGTCGCCATGGGGTGCCCCGGTATTGTTGGTGAAAAAGAAGGATGGGAGTATGAGACTTTGTGTCGATTATAGGCAATTGAACAAGGTGACAATAAAGAACAGATATCCGCTTCCCAGAATTGATGATTTGATGGACCGGTTGGTGGGTGCAAAAGTGTTTAGCAAAATCGATTTGAGGTCGGGTTATCACCAGATCAAGGTAAAGGATGAAGACATTCAGAAGACAGCTTTCAGAACGAAATATGGGCACTATGAGTATTCTGTGATGCCGTTTGGTGTTACCAACGCGCCGGAAGTGTTTATGGAGTACATGAATCGTACCTTCCATAGTTACTTGGATCGGTTTGTAGTTGTGTTTATTGACGACATTCTGGTGTATTCTAAGACGGAAGAGGAACACGCAGAACATTTGAAGTTAGTACTAGAAGTGTTGAAAGAAAAGAAATTGTATGCAAAGTTGTCTAAGTGTGAGTTCTGGCTGAATGAAGTAGTTTTCCTTGGTCATATTATCTCGGGTAATGGTATAGCTGTGGATCCAGCCAAGGTTGATGCTGTGTTGCAATGGGAGAGCCCGAAGTCAGTTACAGAGATTAGGAGCTTCTTGGGATTAGCTGGTTATTACAGGAGGTTTATCGAAGGTTTCTCGAAGTTGGCCCTTCCGTTGACTCAATTGACGTGTAAGGGAAAAGCATTTGTGTGGGATGCTCGCTGTGAGGAGAGCTTCAATGAGTTGAAGAAGATGTTGACAACATCGCCCGTTTTGACTTTGCCTGTTCCGGATCAACCTTTTGTAGTATATTGTGATACTTCCAAGATGGGTTTGGGAGGTGTGTTAATGCAAGAGGGTAAGGTAGTAGCTTATGCGTCTAGACAGTTGAGGACCCATGAGAAAAACTACCCTACTCATGATTTGGAGCTAGCTGCAATTGTATTTGTGCTGAAGATTTGGAGGCACTATCTGTATGGTACTAGATTTGAGGTGTTTAGTGACCATAAGAGTTTGAAATACTTGTTCGATCAGAAGGAGCTGAATATGAGACAGAGACGTTGGTTAGAATTGCTGAAGGATTATGATTTCGGCTTGAACTATCACCCCGGCAAAGCTAATGTCGTGGCTGATGCTTTAAGTCGAAAGACCTTGCATATGTCTGCTATGATGGTGAAAGAATTAGAGCTGATTGAGCAGTTCCGGGATATGAGTCTGGTTTGTGAAGTGACACCGCAGAGTGTCAGATTGGGAATGTTGAAAATTGGCAATGAATTTTTGGTTAGCATTCGAGAAGCCCAAAAGTCAGATGTAAAGTTGGTGGACTTGTTAGTTGTGAATGATCAAGCTGTGAATGGAGATTTCAAGTTAGATTCCCAAGGTGTATTGAGATTCAGGGATAGGATCTGCATTCCTGAAGATGCTGAGATGAAGAGAATGATTCTTGAGGAGAGCCATAGGAGCAAGTTGAGTATCCATCCAAGGGCTACGAAAATGTACCAAGATTTGAAGAAGTTGTTCTGGTGGCCTGGTATGAAGAAGGATGTGGCACAGTTTGTGTATTCTTGTCTGACTTGTCTGAAGTCTAAGATTGAGCATCAGAAGCCCGCGGGGTTGATGCAACCATTGGAGATTCCGGAATGGAAATGGGATAGCATTTCCATGGACTTTGTGACTAGTTTGCCTAGAACCGTGAGAGGATTTGATGCTATATGGGTGGTTGTGGATAGGCTGACGAAGTCTGCTCACTTCTTACCAATTGATATCACTTATCCAGTTCCAAAATTAGCAGAGATCTACATCAAGACAATTGTGAAGTTGCATGGCGTCCCGCTTAGTATTGTATCTGATAGAGATCCAAGATTCACTTCTGAATTTTGGAAAAGTTTGCAAGAAGCTTTGGGTTCTAAGTTGAGGTTGAGCTCCGCTTATCATCCGCAGACAGATGGTCAGACGGAGAGGACTATTCAGTCGTTAGAGGACTTGTTGAGGGCATGTGTTCTCGAGCAGGGAGGTTCATGGGATTCTCATCTTCCGTTGATAGAGTTCACCTACAATAACAGTTTTCATTCTAGTATTGGAATGGCACCGTTTGAGGCTTTGTATGGTCGGAGATGTAGGACTCCGTTATGTTGGTATGAATCTGGAGAGAGTGCAGTGTTGGGGCCTGAGATTGTGCGAGAAACAACTGAGAAGGTAAAATTAATCCGTGAGAAGATGAAAGCGTCGCAGAGCCGACAAAAGTGCTATCATGATAAGAGAAGGAAGGATTTAGAGTTTCAGGCCGGTGATCATGTGTTTCTGAGAGTCACTCCGGTGACTGGTGTTGGGCGTGCCTTGAAATCAAAGAAGTTAACTCCCCGTTTCATTGGTCCGTATCAGATTACGGAGAGAGTGGGAAGTGTTGCCTATAGGGTGGCTTTGCCGCCTAACCTTTCGAACTTGCATGACGTGTTTCACGTGTCACAACTTCGAAAGTATGTTCCGGACCCGTCTCATGTGATTCAGATGGACGAAGTAGAGGTGCGGGATAATTTCACTGTGGAGACTATGCCTGTGCGAATTGAAGATAGAGAAGTGAAGATTCTGAGAGGGAAGGAGATTCCTTTGGTGAAAGTGGTGTGGTTAGGAGCTGCTGGTGAGAGTATGACTTGGGAGCTGGAGAGTAAGATGCGGGAAGAATATCCGGAGTTGTTTGATTCAGGTAATTTCGAGGACGAAATATTCTAAGTGGGGGAGGATTGTAACGCCCCAAAATAATTTAATTACTTATTTAATTAAGTTATTTAAGGCTTACAATATTTATTTAATTTAATTAACTAATTCAGGATTTAATTTAACTTATTTTATTTTATTTGTTTAGGAGGTGTTGCCACGAATTAGGTGGTGTGCATGGGGGCCCATGATCCACAAGTAGGCCCATGACCCATTGGCTAGTCATAGGACTCGACTCACTTAGGGGTCTTGTGGGTTAGTTTTATTTCACTTATTCCATCCAAAAAGAAAGAAAAGAATTCGAAGAGAGGAGAGAAGAGAAGAGAAAAGAAACTTGCGAAGGAGAGAGTGAGAAAGGAGAGGAGGCGACGGTTACAAGATGAAGGAAGAGGAATTTCATGGAGCACTCATACACTGAATAAATGGCTCGTGTAAAATAATTTTTGGAGTCATAGGAGTTGTGGTCTGTCCTGGTCTTAGGCGCCTAGTCCATGGGCGCCAAAGATGCGTGTCACATTTTGCCAAAATTTTTGTTGGGTTCCCATATTCTGAGTATTTGGCTCGTGCAAAATTAATTTCGAAGTCAAATGAGTTTTCTTGCGTGTTGGCCTTAGGCGCCTAGTGCCTGGGCGCCGTGTTCCCCTGCGCCAGTTCCTGCGCCAGTGCGCCAGGCCAGTGTTGCTGTTCCTGGGCGCCCAGCGCCTCTGCGCCAATCCTGTGTTGCTCCTGGGCGCCCAACGCCTGGGCGCCAGTTTCAGAATGTCTAAGTATTTTTCCGATTTTGTTTCAATCATAACTTTTGACTCGGTTATCCAAATTTGACGGTTCAAAATGCGTTTCGAAGCTAATTTCAGTGTCTATCCAAATGTTCTAGTTTTATGCAAAAATGAATTATTTTACTGGTGTTTCTGGGCTGAGGTGTTCAAGTGTCTAAATGGAAATTTTTACTCACTTTCCCTATGCTGTGTCAAATCCTAAATTGGCCTAATTGAAATTGGTGTTGGTGCGAGTGGTGGGTTGAGTTGGTGAGTGTATTACGGTGTAATTGGTGAGCAGAGGCTTCGGCCTAATTTTAATTGGTGAGCTGATTAATACAATGGTGAGAATATGAATAGAATGGTGAGTTGATTAAATGGTGAATTGGTGAATTGTGTGGTGTGTTGTGGTGCATTTCCATAGCATCTCATGAACCATGTGCATAATTGGTGAGCAGAGGCTTCGGCCTAATTTTAATTGGTGAGCAGAGGTTTCGGCCTAATTGTGTTTGGTGACGGATCCGACATGCATGTGCCCGTGGAGTTTGGGTTGCATTTCATGCATAACTATACATGTTGTAATGTCGTTTGGATATTGTAATTTTGATGTGGTTGCTGCCATTGTTACGAATCGGTGTGCCTAGTTACTTTTCCTATGCAGTGTTTATCCCATATGTTATTAATTATGAAAAGAGACTCACCCTACTGCTTTTTATGTTGCTTCTCATGTCGGCAACGTGCAGGTGATAGCGAGTGAAGGTTACCCTTATGCCTTCGTCTGTTAGGAAGTGTCATGCTCTGATACGTAGCACCGGGGGGGCGTCTTATGCTTATGTGTTATTTTATTTGTTACTGTTAGACTGTTATTGGTGATGTATTGGATTTGTTTCGAACTTATTATTTCTTCCGCTGTGGTAGTAACTGTATTTAGTTGATGCGAACTAAGCAAATATTTTATGGTGCTATGTATCTTGTGGCTTTTAGCCAAACTATGCAATTTGAAGTTGTTGATTTAATGGAGTGAGTGTAGCACTCTCTTATATTGTTTTCAAAAATAAAAGACTCTGATTTTATTATATAGTAAGGTTATTAGAAGGGGGTGTTACAGCTTGTGCAACTTCAATCATGGACAAATGTATCCAATGAAACTGCAATTGCAGTTGAAACCATTTTGTTGTCAGCGCAATTGCAGTTGCCTACTGCAATTTAAAAACACTTGTAAAATGTTTAAGTTAGCATCTAGCTTTTATTTTTATTTTTCTAAGGTAACATCTAGCTTTTATCGAAAGAAAAGGGAAATGAGAATTTTGACTCGTTATATTAGGGTTTAAGGGTGTAGTTTTTTTGCCGATTATTGAAACTAGTGAGACTAATTTGAAGTTTTTTGTTTTATCCGCACTTTTAGTACCACAACTTTCTCAGTTTGCGATTTTGCTCTGTCTATTTTATTTTTGGTGACTTTAGTCTCCCAAATTTCTCAGATTGGAAATTTTGATCCGTATGTTTTTCTGATTTCACATACTTTCCCTAAAAAACTTGTATTATGCATTTTTTCCCCTTAATTTCCCAAAATCCAAGTTTTTTAGGACCAAAAGTGCAAAAAAATCCTGGTTTCGACGGACTAAAAGTGCAATTAAAAAGTATGGAGACCAAAATTGCCAAATTTAGAAAATTAGAGCACCAAAATGGCCTAAATTAAGATACAGGGAACAAAATCACCAACTTGTGAAAATGGAGAGACCAAAAATGCAATGAAACCAAATTTTTTAAATATAGAGATTAAACTAAAAATAAGTAAAAACTATAGAAACTAAATTATATTTTCAACTCTGGAAATGTAAGAGTATCCCAATTAGTCTTTCTAATGCTCCTTAAAAAATGTGCGGAAATTATGTGGAGTCAAAGTTAACATTGAGCATACAAAACTTAGTTAAGTTGAGTATCTAAGTATGAGATAGTCTCACATGGCCAAGTAATTACCAAAATAAAGCGTATATAAGAGGTTACATCCATTAACCTATCAACTTAAGGTTTTATGAACAAACGTGATCTAAGTCTCTTGTTATACCCTATAAAATACAAAATAAAAATAAAAATCTATAGTATCAGAGCCTGTTGCTGTGTGGCCCAATAACAATTTGTGCTCTCTCATAACGGGTTGCACTCACTTAGGTTGAGACTCACACTTGAGAAGGAGATGCTGGGTATTCAAGTGTGAGACAGTACCACATCGCGAAGTAATGAACAAAATAAAGAGTATATAATAGGCTACATCCATTAACTATCACCTTAAAATTTTAGGAACAAATGTGATCTAAGTATCTTGTTATATACCACAAAGCTACATAATAAAAATAAAAATATATGTAAAAACCAAATATTAAAATGCCAATTTTCATTTCTGTTAACTCTTTTTGCCAAAGCTTTCAGTTTCTTCTTCATTAGCCCAATTGTTTTAATTGACAATATATCTCTTCTTCATTCTGCTAGAAACTATAGACACACTAATAGATTCAGAAATTTGTATAATGTGAATCAGTTTTTGATTGATTTGGAATGGAACGTGATGCTCTATTTATACAAGAAGAGCTGGTCATTCAAATTCTACATTAAGGCTGACCTTTCTTATTCTATAAACTTAAAGCTGGCCTTTCATATCTTGAGTTAGTGTTGGCTTTTCATAACTTGAGATACAGCTGAAAATTAAGTCTAGGCTATTAATGTGAAATAGGAGTAGAACTCATCATATTCCCTATTACTCCCCCCACAAACTCAGTGGTGTTTGACACTCTGAGTTTGTCTCTAAGGAAACAAAACTGAGGACGAGCCAGAGATTTAGTGAGAATATCTGCAATCAATGTTATCAGGATCGCGAGTTAACTCGCTAACTCGTAGGATCGTACGAGTCATGGAGGGGTCTTCGTGCGCAGTGTCGAACAGGATCGGAGGTGGAAGAATCGGAGGCGGCGCGGTGGGATCGGTCGTGTTCGCACGGCGGGATCGGTCGCCATTTTGTTTTCTGCAAATCTATCGTGCAAAGAAGACAACCTGTTTCCGGGTCGGGTTGCTTGTAAAAAGCCCAATTCTAATTTTACAGCAAGGCCCAATTAAAAACCTAATTATTTTAATCTATAAAAACCTAATATTTTTTACTAACCCACGCACACATGAAACAAGAGTAACCCAAGCAAGGAACGCACACACGAAAACACACCTAATATTTTAATTTTAATTGAAATTAAAATACAAATAACACAACGCACACACGTCGCACTTCCCACGTTTGGTTTCTATTTCTTCTTGCGCAACGCTTGGTTCATCATCATCATTCATCTTTGTTGCCTGCGTTTGTTCTTTCTTCCTCATAGAGTCACAAAAACTAACCTTTTGTCATCATCATCATTCACCTTTCTTGCGACAACTAATCTTTATCTACTATTCATCTATTCTGTTCTTTTTTTTAATGGCTTCCGGCAGTGACCCACGTTCCCACTTTGTTTGAATTTTAATTTTTTGAGTTACTGATGAACTAATGTTTATGATAATGAACTTGTTGCATTTTTTGTTGTGATTAGTTTAATTTTTATGCATATAGGCATATATTTTTGTATATAAGTGTAATTTTTCTCAATTAGTAGGATCTTACGATCCGTGCTACGATCCTCGAGTTACGATCTTTCAACAGCCCAACGATCCTACTCTGACTCTCGATTTTAATAACATTGTCTGCAATTTGAAACTGTGCAGGAACATGTTCAACTATCAGCGATTTGTTGAGTACCTTTTCCCTGACAAAGAATATGTCTAACTCCATATGTTTTGTCCTTGAATGCAACACAGGGTTGTGGCTAAGTGCAACTGTACTTTGATTATCATAGTAGATGACAAGAGTAGGAATAGGCAAACACAATTCTTGAAGCAAGGATTGAACCCACAGGATTTCAGAGGCAGCAAGAGCAAGGCTGCGATATTCTGCTTCAGCAGAAGATTTGACAACAAAAGTTTGCTTTTTAGACCACCAAGAGATGAGGTTAAGTCTCAAAAATACACAAACACCAGAAGTTGAGCGTCTGTCATCCATATCGGATGCCCAATCAGCATCACAGTAGGCCCTGAGATGAATAGGAGCAGCAGAACTAGCTGGTTTAAACACCAAGTCATAGTCACTTGTACCTTTAAGATACCTTAGAATTCTCTTTACTGCAGACCAATGGGAAACCAGAGGTTGAGACATAAATTGGCACACCTTATTCACAGAGTAACCTAGCTCAGGTCTGGTGATTGTAACATATTGTAGAGCACCTACAATGCTCCTGTAAAGTGCTGGATCTTCAAAGAAATCAGCACCGGCTTTAGAGAGTTTAACTGCAGCAGGTGGAGGTGTAGTAATACTTTTGCAGCCATCCATCTCTGCTCTCTGCAGGAGATCTCTCACATATTTTCCTTGAGACAGCAGTAAATTACCATTGAAAGTGCGCTTAACCTCAATTCCAAGAAAATAGTCTAGATCACCCAGTTGTTTGAGAGAGAAAACACTGTCTAGTTTGATAATGAGTTGCCAAATCATAGTAGGTGAGGAACCAGTGATTATAATATCATCTACATAGATAAGCATGTAGATGCAGCAACCGTTTTTGTTGAATATGAGCAAAGAAGGATCACACTTGCACTGTTGAAAACCAAAACTAATCAATGTTTTGGTGAGTCGATCATACCATGCCCTTGGGGCTTGTTTTAACCCATAAATTGCCTTGTTAAGTTTACAAACCAGAGAGGCATCACTGGAGTTAAAACCAGGAGGCTGTGTCATGTATACATCCTCATCAAGATAGCCATTAAGAAAAGCATTGTTCACATCAACTTTCTTAAGAGGCCAATTGTTTGTGAGAGCAATGGTTAGAATAATTCACACAATGATGGGCTTGACAACTGGTGAGAAGGTTTCTGTGTAGTCACACCCATATTTTTGAAGGTAACCCTTAGCTACAAGGCTTGCCTTGTATTTGTTCACAGAGCCATCAGGGTTCTCTTTGACACGAAAAACCCATTTACATCCTACAACAGTCTTTCCAGTGGGTAGAGAAGTTAGAGTCCAAGTGTTGTTTGCCATAAGAGCATTATACTCGGTTTCCATTGCTTGAGTCCACTGAGGTGAGATAAGGGCTTGTTTGACAGTGGTAGGTTCTGTGGTGGTTAAAAGCAGGGTAGGAAACTGACGGGGTCTAGGATTTCCAGTTTTGGAATGGGTCATCATAGGATGGTGATTCATAGGAGCAGGTGGTGAGGGGCTTGGAGTAGGGGAATTGGGATCAATTGTGCTGGAGGATGTAGATGGTAGAGAGGTGGAGATGTGACTATTAATGAGGTGAGTAGGGATTTGGTGAGATGGGACAGGTGAGTGTAGTTGAGGTGTGGTTGCTGGGATTGGGCTTGGGATTGGGCTAGTGGGTGGTGTAGGAGACATAGGAGCAGAAGACACAACTTCAAGAGGAGAGGTGGAGGGTATGGAGGAGGGTACAGGGTTGGATTGTGAAGACAGTTTGGGATAGTTAAAGGGAAATACAGACTCATTGAACAACACATCCTTAGAGATGAATAGCCTGCCAGATGCATCAAGGCATTTGTAGCCTTTATGCGAGGGTGAATAGCCAAAAAAAGTACACTCTAAGGACCTGAAATGCAGTTTATGGTTGTTGTAGGGTCTAAGTAATGGAATACAAGCACAACCAAACACTTTGAGAAAAATCATAGTTTGGCGGTGTTTTAAACAAAACTTGCACAGGAATTAGATTAGTGTGTGAGGCAGGCAACCTGTTAATTAGATAAACTGCAGTATGGAATGCATGATCCCAAAAATGATAGGGAAGGGAAGCTTGAGACAACAAGGACAGACCCTTTTCAACAATATCTCTATCTTTCCTTTCAACAACCCCGTTCTGATGGTGAGTGTGAGGGCAAATAAGTCGGTGGACAATGCCTAGATCAGCTAGGAACTGTTTGAAAGGTCTAAAATCACCCCCCCCCCAATCTGTTTGTATGGCCTTTAGCTTAGTGTTTAATTGAAGCTCAACCAGACTCTTAAACTCCTTAAATTTAGACAATGTTTCATCCTTTGTTTTTAGAAAATATATCCATGTATGACGACTGAAGGCATCAATAAAGGACACATAGTACTTATACCCCATAGAAGACATCATTGGTGCCGGACCCCACAAATCACAATATACAAGTTGAAGAGGCTCAGTATAAACAGTTTTAGAAGGTTGAGAAGGCAACCTATGAGACTTTCCCATGCAACAAGCAACACAAAAGTCAATATTATTTCGTGGAATAGCAGTGAGATTACACAACTTCAAAACAGAATTTAGAGTAACTGAACTAGGATGTCCTAGTCGATTATGCCAAAGAGATTGTAGAGTGAGTGTGTGACGTGATACAATGTAATTCACTTGGGAAGGGGAAACATTATTCAGGGATGAAGCAGACTTGAAACTGGTACTGTCTAGAGGATATAGGCCACTGGCAGCTACTGTACCTTGAAGGAGAAGAGCATTATCAGCCTGTGATTTCACAACATAGTGGAATGGGTGAATTTGGAAATAACAATTATTATCATAAGCAAATTTGCGAACACTAATTAGGTCTTTAGTGATTGAAGGAACATGTAGAATATCTTTGAGATGCAATTGAATTTTAGGATTAATAGGACATGGAAAGGACTTAGAGCTAATGGAATGAACACGCAAACCTTGGCCATTTCCTAGAAAGACATTTTCTAGGTGAGGAGGGGGCGGCACTCCAGTATTGTTAGGTGCTGGCTGGGAACTCACATTGTTTGTGGCACCTGTATCAAAGAAACGAACAAGCGCAGTAGGGTTAGTAGCATTAGTAAACATGGCTTGAGGAACCAAGGCAGGAGGACCTAAAGGCACAGGCATGGTCCAAGCAACTGGTTGCTATGGTTGAGATGTAGCATTAGCAATGTAATTTGCAGCAGCAGTAGGTCTCACATACTGATAGGGATTGCCATAGGGATTACCATAGTTACCATAAGCAGGAGTAGCAGGATACTGACCTTGTGGAGTGTATTGAGTATTGAAGCGATGGTAACAAATGGATGCATCATGACCATACCTGTAGCAGACTTGACACTGAACATTTCCACGGCCACGATCACGACCAAAACGTCCACTGCCACGGCCACCACGTCCACCATAAAAACTACGACCAGAACTAGCATTTTCAGACTTAGAGTTGTCATTTGACTGAGTGTCAGTAGTGTAGTTTGCTTGAGGAGTGACATTCTGCTTGCTTGAAGACGCTGCTTGAGTTACATTTAGCGAAGCAACTTCTTCAACAATTTTCTGTTTGTTGACTCGTTGTTCACGCGCAAGCAATAATGCTTTGATCTCATCAATATCAAACCAATCAACCTTACTGTTAATGAGCGTAACTAGAGATTCGTATTCTGAAGGTAATCCTTCGAGAATAACATCCAATTGCTCAGTCGTAGTATTGAAGGGAACAACACCTAAGGGTTGCAAAGTACAGGCTGTGGCAAATTGTTTTGTAAGTTTAGTAGGGAATAGATTAGGATAGGGAAAAACATTCTCATTGAATATAACATCCTTGGAGACAAACAACCTTCCCGTGGCATCAAGACACTTGTAACCCTTGTGATTTGCTGAATATCCCAAGAAAATACACTCTGCAGAGCGGAATTGAAACTTGTGGTTGTGATAGGGCCTAAGTAAAGGGAAACAAGAGCAACCGAAGACCTTAAGAAAGCTGAAATAGGAGGTTTTTGATAAAGGGTAGTATAAGGAATGAAATGGTTTTGGTGAGGAGATGGAAGCCTATTTATAAGGTAAATAGAGGTATGGAAAGAGTGATCCCAAAAGGATAGAGGTAAGGAGGCATGAGATAATAGAGAGAGACCCATGTCAACAATGTGTCTATGTTTTCTCTCTATTACCCCATTTTGATGGTGAGTGTGAGGGCAAATTAGACGATGGACCACACCTATAGAAGCAAGATATTGACTGAAAGGGCGAAATTTTCCTCCCCAATCAGATTGGACAGCTTTTATCTTACAGTTAAATTGGTTTTCAACAAGTTTTTGAAACTGTGTGAAGATAGAAAGAGCATCAGATTTGACTTTAAGAAAATAAATCCAGGTATAACGGCTAAAGGCATCAACAACGGAGATATAATGTGTGTAACCCATGGAAGACACCATAGGTGTAGGCCCCCATAGATCACATAATATTAACTCAAGGGGATGAGAGTACACAGTAGTAGAGGGTTGAGAGGGCAATTTGTGATGTTTACCCATGCAACAAGCAACATATGGTGAGAAGCAGCCGTATCACCAGTTAGATTGCTAGCAGTATATGTTGGAGCAGCTTGAACAACAAATGCTTGAGGAACCATAGGTTGAAAGAGAGCCTGTTGAGGCACCACAGCTTGCTGAGGCCACATAGTTGCATGAGCAGTAGGTGGTGCTGCAGCAGCAACACCAGGATACTGCCAGACAATAGCATTAGCAGCAGGAGGAACATAGCCGGGGCGCACATATTGATAGGGATTGCCAAAATTAGGGACCATTGCAGGAGCAGCAAACTGAGGTGGGTATCTGTGATAGCACACAGAAGCATCGTGGCCAAACCTAGAGCCAACTTGACATTGAACATTGCTGTGACCACATCCACGACCACCACGACCAAATCTGCCACCAATTCTGCTCTTATGTGCAAGTAATAGTGCCTCAAGTTACTCAAATTCAAACCACTCAGATTTTGTGGACAAAAGTGTAGTAATAGATTCATATTCTACAGGCAAGCCTTGAAGAACAACATCATACTGTTCTTGCAATGAAATAGTTTCGCCAATAGAGAGTAATGCATCAGTAATCGTTTTAAGACGCGCGAAGAATTCAGTTATTGAACGTTCACATTTCTCCGTGTTATGCAACTCAGCACGAAGCTGTCATGCTTGCGCTTTTGTCTTCGCGTGCGAATGTTGATGAATTTTGTCCCAAAGCTGGAACGTGTAGCGACAGCCAATTACCTTGGCGAGAATTGAAGGTGATAATGAGGACCGAAGCCATGCAAGCAGCAATTGATCCTGCAGTTCCCATTCAACATATGCAGGATTCTCAATTTCAGCAAGACGATCAGCATCAGTTAAGTAACGCGTCGGAACTTCTGGAGAAACACAAAAACGATGGAGTTTATGCGCACGTAGAACCGGTTCCACCTGTTGGAGTCAGAGTGGAAGGTTATCACCGGTTAATTTCTCTGAAACTTGATATTGAAAAGATTTGAACGGTTTGAGCGACGGTAGATTCGTAGATGGTGAAGATGACGACGCCATTGATGAAAGTAGAAGAAAGCTTGAAGACGATTGCGAAATCGAAGAAGAAGACGATCGAGAAGATCAAACAATGCGCTAAACAGAAACGAAGACGAAGCAGTGATGCGACGACCGGTTGCGATGTCACCTGCGAGACGATCAGGAACAACGGCCATAGTGGTGGCACGATGAAAGTCGTTTCTGGCTTACTGATACCATGATAGATTTAGAGAGTTCTAAGTAACTCTAATTCAAAGAATTTCATATTCTGTTTTCATTGATTTGGAAGTGAGCACAAGGCTCTATTTATACAAGGAGTGTTGGCCCTTCATATTCTATTGAATCAACTGTTGGCCTTTCATATCATATTGAATTAAGTGCCAACCTTTCATATTCTACTTATTTTTGAGATGTCAATACCACAAAAGTTAATAATGTACACCTGTAAGCAAACAAATACATAAGTTATTATACCTAAGAAATTAAAACATGACATCACATTTATCTGCTTCACTCATTGGTATTCACTATCTTATTTCAGTAATGTAGCCAAACTTAATCTATTTCCATGACAATATTGTAAATCATATCAATGTACACCATATTTTGTACATGTCTACGAGTTTAACATTTATTGAATGATCAACTATTCTCATTAACAAGCATAGCCCAATTGTTTTAATTGACAATATATCTCTTCTTCATTCTGCTAGAAAACTATAAGTAGAAAACTATAGGCACACCAACAAGGTTTCAGTTTCTTCTTGTGAACCTCACATGTCAGGAAAAGGATGATAAGCAGAAGCAACCAATAATAGATTATCTTTTCTTCTCATCGTGACTCCAAATTCCTCAGTCATGTCCAATTCTTCACTTCTGATTCCACTGGGAAGATTCCAATCAAAATGATACAACAACATTGCAAGTGCCACCTCAACATTTCTCAAACCAAATATGCTTCCCGGACACATTCTTCTTCCAGCACCAAATGGAATGTACTCAAAGCTACTCCCTCTGTAGTCAACAGTGTTGTCAATGAATCTTTCTGGATAAAATCTCTCTGGTTCAGTCCAGTAGTTTGGATCTCTTGCAATTGCCCAAGCATTGACTATGACCTTACTCTTAGCTGGTATGTGATAACCAAGTATCTCACATGCTTGACCACATTCTCTTGGAATCAAAAGAGGTGCTACAGGGTGCAACCTCAGGGTTTCTTTGACAATTAATTTCAAATATTTGAGTTCATTGATGCAACTTTCATCAACCCTTCCTTTCATAGTAAAAACTTCTCTCACCTCGGCTTGTGCTTTCTTCATTACTCTTGGATCCCTTACCATTTCTACCATTGACCAATCTATAATGATTGCTGATGTGTCACCTCCACCAGCAAAGATGTCCTGTAAAGTTATTACTAATAAGGTTAAGCATTCAAATGCTATAAGAAACATGTAGGAAATGTTGCATTGCTTCAAAGATACCATTTATGAGATATATAAGATATTCAGGAGATGGTTTTAAACATTCATCGAAATTCTAAAGCAGAAAGATTTTCTCCATGAAAGTATTTGGAAGATGTTTTTATTCCTACCTGGATTATGGCCTTGATATTGTTTTTTGTTAAGAAAAAATCCTGGTTGCTAGCATCCTCATATTTTATGAGAACATCTACCAGATCTTCATCTGCTTCACATTGGTCATCTTTGTCTCTTGACTTTGCATCTTTGTGCTCATTGATGAAATTGTCCATTATCTGATCCATTTGTTGATGCAACCTTTCAAGCTTAGACCTCAAACCAGTAACATGTTGAAGCCACTTTATAGAAGGAAACAAATCTCCCAAGTCAAAACCTTCCCCAACCTTCAATGTTTCTTTGATAGCTGATATAAAATTTTCTTGGTCTTTGCATTTCTTGCCAAAGGCAGTTCTTGAAACAATAGTAATAATTGAAGAAAGGACAGCTTGAGTGAGGTTGATGGGTGATCCATTCTCTGATGCGATCCATTTGACAAGATTGGAGAGCTCTTGTTCTCTAACTTGCCGGTATGAGTTGACACGTTTTAGACTCAAAAGCTCCATGGTGCAGATTTTTCGTAGCTGCCTATAGTAATTACCATAAGGAGCAGAAACTATACCTGAGCAATTATAAGACATTATTTCAGTAGCTAGGACTTGAGGCCTTGTTGCAAAGTTAATATCATGGGTTTTCATCACCTCCCTAGCACACGCGGATGATGAAATGACAATAATGGAGACCTCTCCAAGTTGAAGATGCATCAAGGGTCCATATTTTTTGGCTAAGTCTCTCAGTTTTCTATGAGGTAGAGAGCCTACCAGATTGTGTATGTTCCCTATAATTGGTAGCTTTGTTGGCCCTTTAGGAAGGTTATAAGTTGAGTTAGTTTTCTTGAGTTTCTTTCCTAGTGTTTGTACAAGAAGGGTTAAGAGGAACAAGAAGAAAATAAAAGACAAGCAGAGAACTAGTAGAGCCATGGAAAAGGAAAACAGAAGTAGTAAGGGTCATGTGTTTCCCTTGTGTTCCAATGTAATTAAAGGGTCGGACCTGACTTGTTTGTACTTTGTTCCAATGTAATGCTTCCCTTGTGTTCAATAAAGAGTAAAAAATTATTGGTGTCCTTTCCCAAAAATTAAATTAAAGAAAATGAGAGGAACGTGATGGTTTTTTAAAGCATAATCTTTGCTGACCTTCTTAAGATATATATTTGTCATCATCTGAATAGTGTACTTGGTGATATCAATGTAATGCTTCGGTTAGAAGTAGTCCCATGTTATTAGAATCAGTCGCATAGTATTATTCCTTTTTTTTACAAGCACATGATATCAATTATTAGAATTAATATTGATCAATCATATCAATTAGTACTTATTGTATTTATTGCAATCTTATGATAAAATCAGCCTAGTATGATTTGATTTAGACACACAAATGACAAATTCAATATGGTATTAGAGAAGTGTCTCCTCCATGATCGGTCTGGTAAAACCAATATTGTTAGGCTGGATATTTTTCATGGTTACCCAAATTCAAACTCAGATCCACTTTGTGTGTGAGTTTAGACAAAAAAAAACAACCATGTACACTAGTGCAAAAATGGGATTAGAATTAGACATTTAAAGTCAGGCGCTCAGATGCCTGACTACATAAGTAGACACGGTGGCAAACTTGTAATTAAGTGGCAAAACTCGCGAGTTTTAAAGTCAAGCGAATACACGTCTGACTTCTAAAGTGAAAAAACAGGAAAAAAATTAGACTTTAGAAGTCAGACGTGTATTCACCTGACTACATAAGTAGACACGGTGGCAAATTGTAATTAATGGTGAAATTCTTTTTTTCTCTTTTAGTACTTTAGAAGTCAAGCGTGTATTCGCTTGACTTCTAAAGTACTAAAATAGAAAAAAAGATTTTCGCTTTACGCGAACCCTAGCTCTACACTCTCAGACCTTTCTCACTCTCAGAACACGCACGAAGATTTTCCTCTCGCTCTCACTCTCTCGCTCATGTCACCACCCCTGTCGCCTTCTTCTTCTGGTCACCACCCTTGTCGCCTTCTTCTTCTGGTACCACCACTGTCGCCTTCTTCTTCTGGTCGCTCATGGTCACCACCGCGTCTCTCTATGGCTTTCCAGATTCATGTATAGCCTGGTCGACCAGATTCACCACCGCGCCCATTGTCAAGATCAAGGCTGCAGAGATCCTCTGGTCGAACGCTCATGGTCACCATTCAAACGCCTATGGTCACCACCGCGTCTCTCTCTTCCTTCTCTCCAAGTATTGTAACTGTTTTGTATGAACCCCAAACCGCAACCCTCTCCTTCATTTTCCGGCGACTATAGACCTCCAATCAAAAAACGAGTTTGATATTCATAATCCTCACGTCACCCTTTTTTTTTACAAGCACATGATGTCAATTATTAGAATTAATATTGATCAATCATATCAATTAGTACTTATTGTATTTATTGCAATCTTATTATAAAATCAGCCTAGTATGATTTGATTTAGACACACAAATGACAAATTCAATATGGTATTAGAGAAGTATCTCCTCCATGATCGGTCTGGTAAAACCAATATTGTTAGGCTGGATATTTTTCATGGTTACCCAAATTCAAACTCAGATCCACTTTGTGTGTGAGTTTAGACAAAAAAAAACAACCATGTAACATAATAAACCATGTAACTTGCAAAAGAGAAACAAATAAAGTTTAAAAGGTCAAAGGAAAATGAATTAATAGCGGAAATTGTAGTGAAACCACAGTCCCTGAGACTACGCCCAAGGAAACCATTTTCTTCAGTCCAGGATAGGTGCTCGTTGAAATGCAACAGTTGAATCACTCCCCAAGTTTTTTGTAAGTACATTTTGAAGCTTTTGTTCTATCCATTGTGTTTTTGGGTACCTTGTAATTACAATTATCCATATAATTGCAATCAAATAAGATATGTCAGTTACATGATATGCTAAAGTCACATTTATGCTATAAAACAACAATCACTATCTAAAAGTAAAAAGGGTGGTCTTTTAAAAGTGTATTTGAAATCCTGCTAATAGAAATTTGAATAATTGTCTATTGTGCATTCTTGACTAGGAATGATTAAAAGTTTCTCATTTGTCTTTGATACACTTGTTCCAGAACTTTTTCTTCATACAATGATTGCGAAGCAAGATTGCCATATTGTAAAGGGGGACTAAGACGGTTTCGAAATGGATAGAAGAGGTACGCAAAAATTGCAGAAAATTATAGGTTATCAATATAGTTTTCACAAGGTTGAAATCACAATTTGACTCGATTCTAACATTTGATATAAATATAATCTGAATATGTGAATAATTTTTTTGAAACCTGTAATTTGATTGTTATTATCAAATCCTTTTGAATGGGATCAAAATATGATAAATAAGGCACAATGCAAAGATTGAATGAATCCAAATCCTCATGATGAAAATCTTATAAGAAAGCATAATGTGAACAGAAGGATTGTATAACTGGCCTATTCTTTTCCCCACCCATTTGCTTTTAAATGGAAAACAAGTGTGACAGTGTCTACAGATAATAAAGATAGATAAGGTAATTACCTTATTAAGTGAAAGCTAGGAGATTCCAGATCCAAAACACTTAACTATCTGTAAGTACGGACTTACCTTAATATTCATTTATGAAAAACTGTCTACCATCCAACAAGTTGCATAGAATTGGATAATTGGAATCTTGATAATGTAAACTCCTGAAGCTTGATAAGAGTAAAATAGCAGATTTGGTTTAGATTTATTGAAATTTACAAATCATGTTATGTGTCTTTCATCGCCAAAACATGGGATTTAGAAGTTTTAATCCCATGCTTATAGTTGTTGCTCGAGAAGCAAATTATGAACTGAAGACAACAAGTCTTCTTAGTCCAAACTGTCTAGCAGAAAATATTGCATGATTAACCTATTTATAATTTTTTTCAATTATAGATAGTGAATGAATGAATAGAAGTTGGATCCATTTCAGTTTATGGCTGAGTTTAGTAAGAGGGTGCATGTCGATCTAGATGGATCTTCCCGGGCTTCAAAGAAAAGCCGCCATGGGAAAGTAGTCTATCTTGTTGGTGAATGGCCCTTTACGCCTGATTGACTTTTCCCTCGGTGGAGACCAGCGATAGTCATATTTGTCTAGTGACCTCCGCGAGCGAGCACGATAACATCATGCCTCGGGGATCGTTCCCAGCTTCTAGAACGTCGCCTAGTGTTCTGGAGTGGGCTCGAAGGCCAATTTCGTCCAACAGGCCCATCGCGGCCCAATACCTAACTTGCTCCGCAAGATGCGGCCGGCCCCGCAAAAAGCGCAACGGCTAGAACGCCTGCGCAGCCAACAGTATATATACCACACTAGCATGTGGCTTCAGGTATGTTTTACTCACCTTGTGACCCTGCCCGTTGAAGCACCTCTGACTTGAGCGTTGGAGTGCCTTTGCAGGTACCACCCGCGTGCGGCCTAGAACTCGGTCCTTCATCCCAACGACCGAGCGACATCAACCGACAACAGCAACTCATCGAACCCCAGAGGGCATGAGTGCTATTCCACATCAAACCATGCCGCCACGCCAGAAACGCACTTCTTCCAGGCTCAACACCTCTGGACAGAACCGACCTCAACGAACCCCAGAGGGCATGCCTGTGACAGTTCACGAATCACAAGGCGAGCCTCGCCAAGAACCCTCAGTGCAGGGTGGCCGCGGGCGAGTCATCCAACTGGTCCAGCAACTACCGGCCGAGCTGGCCGAAGCTGGAATCTCAGAAGCATTGCCAGAGCATGTGACCCAAGCACTCATACAAATTTTGGAGCAAAAGAATCAAGTGATTGCTGATCGAGACGAGCTAATCGAACGCTATGAGAGAGGGTCGATCTCGATCCGCCCGCGTACGGATAGCGGTCACCGAGGGCAACCATCTCGGCCCCATCGTTCACCACCACGAAGAGAAGCTCCTCCTCGTCGAGGCGTATCCCGACGCAATCCTTCAAGAAGGGCGATCGTCCACAGGTCGCCCCCTCATCGAGGAAGTCGCCATCGTCGTTCCCCCGTGGAAGATTACGACTATGCTGACTCGAGCTACCGACCAGAGTCCGAAAGGTCGCCAACAAGATACTCGTCCAACGAGTCCTCAGGATCCCGCCGATCAAGAAGCAGGTCGTGGGACTCGTACGAGGAGTTTAACGACTACCGCAACGGGGAGATTAGAGATGTCTCCCGCCGACCAAGAAGAAACTATTCAGAGCGGCCTAGAAGACGGTCGTCGTCGCATGCTCCACAATACCATGGACCCCCTCCAATTGCTGACAGACTCCTTAGTCAGCCGGTCGGCCTTTACGGTTTGCCCGTCGATCAAACTTATGCCGCCATGCAGCCCTACGGGCAGAATCTCATCCCGACCGGACAAGGGCCCTTCACCAGCGAAATCAGACGTTATCGCATCCCAAGGGACCTGAGGAAGCCCCCGAACCTGAACAAGTTTAACGGCCGCGGGGATCCAGATAAACACCTCATGTACTTCAACAACTACTGTAGCTATAGGGAGCTAGGACGGACGATGAAGTGAGACTTTTCCTCAGTCGCTCGAAGGTCGGGCGTTAGAATGGTGGGAATCCCTGCGTCCCAACTCCGTCTCTTCTTGGGAAGGTCTTGTGGCAATGTTCTTGGCCAATTATACAGCCAACCGTTGTCAGTATCGTTATGAAGAGCACTTGGACTCGGTCGTCCAAGGAGAGAACGAACCGTTGAGGGAGTTTATCGACCGGTTCATGTCAGAGGCTGACACAGTCCGCAACCTATCAGACACGGACAAGCTGAAGTATCTCAAACGTGGTATAAGAAAGAACCACAGATTTGCTGAAGAGTTCTCTTTGAACCGCTACTACGACCTCGGCCTGTTCCTTAGAAGGGCCAACGACCATATGGGCTATGAAGAGCAATTGGCCGCCGACAAGGGCGCCCGCGCGCGTCCCAAGGAAGAGAATGGCAGGCCGGTCAAGGGGCAAGAAAACTACCGTGACAGTAAGCCCGAGTACCGGCCCAAGAAGTACGAGCATCGTACAAAGTTGAACACTCCGATCGCGCAGATCTTCACGGAGTGCCAGAACAACGAGTTCACTGGTGTGAGGCGACCTGATCCTTTAGTGTTGAAGAAAGGAGGTCGGCCTACCAAGAAATACTGCAGATACCACAAGAGTAAGGGGCATGATACCAATGACTGTATGGCCCTAAAAGATGACATAGAAGATCTCATACAGAAGGGCAAGTTGAGGCAATATGTCAGAGATGAAGGTAACGATCGCCCTGAACAAAGAGTTGTTGGCCAACCCGCCAATGACAGAGGTAAAGCGATCGTCAACTCAACGGTCGAGCAAGCGCGTAACAATTCTGAGGAAGATCGCGACCCCAGACAGTCGAAGGGCCGCAATGTAGCCATGGTCATCCATGGAGGTAATCCGTTGGATATCAGAGAGTCCAACAAGGCAATGAAGAGGAAGTGGAATGAACTCATGATGGTCGGCTCAACTTCAGCCCCACGGCCGGCCTCGAATAGGCCGCCCATTTCCTTTGGGGACGAAGACTTGCTCGATGGAAAAGTCAATAATTACGTCCCTTTGGTAGTATCGGCCGTAATGGCCAACACTGAGGTCAGAAGAATACTGGTCGACCAAGGGAGCTCGGCCGACATCATGTTTGAGGAACTGATTGACAAGTTAAACGTGGACAGGAGCGAAATTATTCCGCAAGCAGTACCAACCCCATTGACCGGGTTCAATGGGGCGACCACCTACCCATTGGGGACGATAGAATTACTTGTTACTTTTGGAGATGATACGAACGGCAGCACGTCGTACAGGACGGTCAGAACGACGTTCTTAGTTCTGCCAATCAAATCGTGTTACCACTGCATCATTGGCCTCCTAACACTGGGAAGATTGGAGGCCGTAGCCTCAACTGTACATTTGAAGATGAAGTTCTACAGTAAAAGCGACCAAGTTGTGACAGTAATGGCCGACATGGAAGCGGCCATGAGGAGCCATTTCCTCTATCAAGAGATTTGTGACATGGAGGTGACGAATGCTAAACCGCAGAATCTCGGAGAGGGGCATCAGATTAATGTGGCCGACCTGGATGCCCGATACGACCCAGATAGCGACCCTGAGGACGACGACGACGATTTAGCCCGCGAGCTAAAGAATAAACTGAAGAGGCCCGAGCCCCACGGGGAATTGATCGATGTTCAGTTATCGGACGACCCAACTAAGACAGTTAAGTTGGGGAGCGACCTACCTGAACAAGACAAGCAAGATCTCATCACCTGCCTCAGGGATTACGCAGACCTTTTCGCATGGCGAGCATCAGACAGGCCTGGGATCCCAATAGAAATCGCTTGCCACCAACTGTCCGTCGATGAGACAGCCAGACCGGTCGCTCAAAAGAGACGCACTCAGAGCGAAGAGAAAGCATTGGCGGCCGAACAGGCAGTTGACGACCTCATCAAGGCCAATTTCATTGAGGAGATTAAGTATACAACTTGGCTTTCCAACGTCGTGTTAGTGAAGAAGAAAAATGGTAAGTGGCGCATGTGCGTCGACTATACCGACCTGAATAAGGCATGCCCGAAGGACGCCTTTCCCCTGCCAAACATTGACAAACTGGTCGACGGGGCTGCG
This sequence comes from Astragalus membranaceus, assembly GCA_039519185.1. Taxonomy (NCBI): domain Eukaryota; kingdom Viridiplantae; phylum Streptophyta; class Magnoliopsida; order Fabales; family Fabaceae; genus Astragalus; species Astragalus membranaceus. The sequence goes on along the minus strand of CM076848.1, from coordinate 105,065,794 downwards.
GGCTATAAACTCCTGTCTTTTTTATACGCCTATTCAGGTTACAACCAAATCACCATGTACCCACCCGATCGGCATAAGACCGCGTTCATGACCGATCGTGGAAATTTCCAGTACAAGGTAATGCCTTTTGGTCTAAAGAACGCCGGCGCGACCTATCAAAGAATGATGAACAAAGTCTTCAGGCGGCAGATCGGTCGGATATCAGAGGTCTACTTGGATGATATGATCATTAAAAGTAAGACCGACCGAGACCATATTGACGACCTAAAGGAAATTTTTGAGGAAGCAAGGAAGAATTCCTTGAGGTTGAATCCAGAGAAGTGCACCTTCGGAGTAAGGGCGGGCAAGTTCCTGGGCTTCCACTTAACAGAGCGAGGGATCGAAGCAAACCCTGACAAGTGCAAGGCGGTCGCTAACATGAGGCCGCCCACTACGAAAAAAGAGATTCAGCAATTGAATGGCATGGTCGCTGCCCTGTCACGATTTATACCTAAATCAGCGTGCAAATCTCTTCCACTGTTCAAGCTCTTGAAGAAGGAGGTCGAGTTTGAATGGACCGATCAATGCCAGCGAGCATTGGACGAGCTGAAGGCAACACTCACAAACCCGCCCATCATGACCAAGCCTCAACCAGGGGAGACACTTTACTTATACTTGGCCATAACAGACGAAGCCATGAGCGCTGTTCTCGTAAGAGAAAGCGACCTAAAGCAAAACCCGGTCTATTTTATCAGTAAGGTATTTCAAGGCCCAGAGATCAGATACCAGAAGATCGAGAAGCTAGCCTTAGCGTTACTTGTGGCCACTCGTAGATTGCGCCCGTATTTCGTGGCCCATCAGGTCGTTGTGAGGACCGACCAGCCTATTAGGCAAATCCTTCACTGACCTGACCTAGCAGGGCGTATGATCAAGTGGGCTGTGGAACTCGGTGAGTTTGGGATCAAGTTCGAGGCTAGATCGGCCGCTAAGGCCCAAGTGCTGGCCGATTTCATTGCTGAGATGACTCCATTACCAGACGATTAGGCCATCGCGACCTGGACTTTGCATGTGGACAGGTCCTCCAACAGCAAAGGAAGTAGGGCCGGTTTGATACTTGAAAACTCAGAAGGACTTACTGTTGAAGTGTCATTGACTTTTGCGTTTCACACTTCAAACAACCAGGCCGAGTATGAAGCGTGCATTGTCGGGCTGCAGCTAGCCAAAGAGTTCAACGTCGACCGTGTCGAACTTCACTCTGACTCTCTATTGGTAGTCTCCCAAATTCAAGACCTTTACGACGCAAAAGACGACGTCTTGAAGACTTATTTGGCCAAGGTAAGGGATCTACTCAAGCAATTCGACCGAGCAGAAGTCAAGCACGTCCCCAGGACGGAGAACGTTCGGGCTGATATCCTATCAAAGCTAGCTAGTACAAAGATTCCTGGGAACCACAGAAGTCTAATCCAGGAAATGTTAACGCGGCCGAGCGTATCAACCAAGCCTGCCCAACCATTAGCCATTCTAGCGGTCGACTTAGATAAAGAATGGATCACTCCTATTTTGCAATATATTCTCAATGGAGTAGAACCTTGCGACCAGAAGGCAGCAAAACTCCTGAGGTTGCGGGCGACCAAGTATTCAGTGATCGAAGGAAGACTGTATAGAAGGGGCTTTTCATCCCCATTGCTGAGATGCCTTACGTCGGTCGAGGCTGACCATGTACTGAGAGATATACATGAAGGAGATTGTGGTAGCCACCAAGGTGGTCGGTCGATTGCTAAGAAGGCGCTCAGGGCCGGATACTATTGGCCGACCATGGATGAGGACGCTAAGATACTTGTTCAGAAGTGCAAGAAATGCCAAATCCATGCCGACGTACATATAGCGCCCTCATCAGAACTACACAACTTAACCCCACCATGGCCGTTCACTTGGTGGGGCATGGACCTGCTCGGCCCTTTTCCACCTGCACCAGGTCAGTTGAAATTCCTCATCGTTGCGATCGACTATTTCACTAAGTGGATAGAAGCAGAGCCACTTGCAACCATTATCTCAGCGAAGGTATCTAAATTTTTTGGTCGAAATGTGCTCGCCCGCTTTGGAGTGCCCCAACAACTGGTGACTGATAATGGAACTCAGTTCGCAGATAGAAAGTTCAGAGAAATGTTGGCCGGCCTAGGCGTGAAACAGCGTTTCACCTCGGTCGAGCACCCACAAACCAATGGCCAGGCAGAAGCGGCCAACAGGGTAGTACTACGCGGACTGAAAAGGAGGTTGGACGAAGCCAAGGGCAATTGGGCAGAAGAACTACAGTCGGTCCTTTGGGCCTACAGAACGACCCCCCACTCATCGACCGGGGAGTCACCATTTAGACTTGTCTACGGAACAGACGCTGTCATCCCGATTGAGATGGGAGAGCTAAGTTAGAGGACGACCAACCCACTAACCCCGGCCGCAAACGAACGAGCAACAAGAGAAGAACTCGACCTGGTTGAAGAACTACGAAACAAGGCGTCACTTAGGGAGCAACTCATCAAACAGAAGGTCGCTGCCAGGTATAACGCCCGCGTCTAGAAGAGGGAATTCTCCATTGGACAGCTGGTCCTTAGGAGGGCCGATGTAGAGAATAAGAACGCTCGCCAGGGAAAGCTCGCCCCCAATTGGGAAGGACCATACCGTGTCATCAGCAAGACTGGAAAGGGAGCTTACGGGCTGGAAACTATGGAAGGGGCGACCATCCCCAGAACATGGAATGCTGACAAGTTAAGAAAGTATTATGTTTAAGTTGTAAACACTGATTGATCAATAAAGAACAGGCGGTCGCTCTTTTTCCCCACAGGGGTTTTTTACCGAGGACCGACATTAAAATTCGACTTGTGTACTTTATTTTCATGCAAATTGTATGCACGGTCGCTCACCATGCGAGTAGCAGTCGAGCGACCAGTAGAGTGCCATCAAATGGCCCAAACGAAAGCCGCCGAGCGGCCTAAAAAGAGTGCCATCGAATGGCCCAAACGAAAGCCGCCGAGCGGCCTAAAAAGAGTGCCATCGAATGGCCCAAACGAAAGCCGCCGAGCGGCCTAAAAAGAGTGCCATCGATTGGCCCAAACAAAAGTTGGCGAGCGGTCTATGCATCGATTGGCCGAGCGGTCTAAAAGAGTAGCAAAAAAGAGTTGAATCCAATTACAGAGCAATTAAACAGGCCAAAAATTCATGAAATAATTGTCATCGAATACAAACGAGGACGCCTTGGTCGAAACCAGGGCGCCCATTAAAACACCGCTCGCAGGCGGGCTAAGATTACAATTCAGAAAATTACAAGTCAAGAGTCGCTAGGGGCCTGATAGATGACCGCCTCTTCTTGAAGAACCTTCCCCTTCGACATCTTCTTGGGACGGACGATCTGCTGCTCGATCACACGATGTGTGCATTGAACGATCTCGCGATCGACCCCTAGATCAGGGTAGAGGAGCCTAATCTGGCTGACCGCATTTTCAAATTGACCCTCTGCAGCTCCCTTCGCCCGGTCAAGAACGTCTTTATAGCGACCTCGAAACTTGTTCTTTTCCTCCTCCACGGCGTCCAGCTCATTTTTCAGTCCAACGACCTGGTTTGACAGCTCTTCATTCTTTGAAGTGAGGCGTTCGACCTCTTTCTCAGCTGTTTCCTTGTCGGCGACCGCCTTGTACAGAGCAGACTCGGCCGCAGTTTGAGCAGAGACAGCGGCCACAAGTTGGCTTTCTGCTTCGACGAGCTTCCTTTCATTGTCGGCGATCGCTTCGACTCTCGGTTCAAGCTCCTTCAATTTCTTGAGCAAGTCATCTCGCTCACCCCTCATTTCTGCGAGCAACGACAAGGCAGAATTCAATTTAAAATTTTTATCAACTAGGTCGTCTTCAAGCAATGAATATCTATGGGCAAGGCGCCTACCTTCCAGGCGATCTGATTCTTCATCTTGGTATTTCTTGAACAGAATACCAGCGGCCTTCATTGCATCGGCCATCACCTCGAACGGTTCCTCCTTGAAACGAGCACAGTCTTCATCACCCAATCCAAGCAGGTCGATTTTAGCCGACCGGTTGTGCCCGTGGCTTTTCCCACTCTTATGCTTCTTGCTTTGACCCCCATGATCGACCGACCTATTCCTCTTGGACCTTTCTTGATTTTTGGGTGGGCTGCCCAAGTCGATTGCTTGATGTGGCGTGGCCGCCCGTGGAGCCTGACGATCGGGCTGAGATCCAGTTCCGGCAGGTTGAGGCGTACCCCCAGGTTGAGCCTCAGGAATTCCGCGGACGGGCGAAGTATCACCATCCTCGGCCGCCCATTGTTCCAAGAGGTCAAAGTCATTAATGTTCGCCATATCAACTGCAAAGGCAAAAGTAGATGGTTAGAAACAGTTAAATAAAACAGTGACAGAAAACAAACTAAGCGAGCGACCACCAACCAAGAGCGGCCTTGACTTTCTTCTTGCCACGAGCATCCACAATGTTTTTAACCTTGATGCGACCCTCAGGGACTAGGGACGCAATCTTTCTCAGCCTATGGATCGTCCCCCTGTCCAGGTCGTCAAGTTCTGTTTCTTTAAAAGCATACTGGCCCGGTTTCTTCAAGAAATGGTTGAAACTCCACACTGTGGGAAACAGGGGCGTTCCTTCCTGATCATCCTTCGACATCTGGGCGATCCCTCGATGGGCCTCGGCCGAGTTCGGAACGACCCAAAAGAATTCTCTTTTCCATCCGGTCGTCAATGATTCCATGTAAGGCTTGAAAAAGTTGTATGTTGAGCGGTTTTTGAACGAGACCGCTTCCTTGCGGGCGCCCTTGGAGCCTTTCTCATAAATATAGCTCATTTCAAACAAAGTGAAAAACAGTCTTACGGAGACCGGCCGTCTCAGAACCATGAGAACATCTTCGTATGCCTGCAGGAACGCCCAAGCGTTCGGGTTCAGTTGAGAGGGGACGACCTGAAGATAGCGTAAAACCTGGCGTTGGAACCTGGTAAATGGCGGAATTATGCCCATGCGTTCGAAAACGATGCGGTACATCGTGAATTTTAGCACATCAGTCCAGGCCGCAACATCTTCCCCTTTAGCCATACCTTCTACTCTCCAACCTTCGTTCAGCCCGGTCGCCAGATACGCTAGGTCCTGGCCCCCCTGTTGAATTTTGCTGCGTTGACCTCTCAGGTTAAGAGAAACCCAAGACATGTCCTTTGCAGCTGCGACCTCAGGATCTTCTCGATGGTCGCCCTGTTGGCCTCTGTCGGCCGTCTTAGAGCGGTCGGCCGCAGCCTGGCCAATACCTTCGTCACAGGCAACCCGTGCGTTGCTTTCTGCAGTGTCATCGACCACAGCCTCGGTGAACGGCGCCCCACTTCTGTCCGGTCGAGTCCCGGATTCGCTAGAGGAAGTCCAGTTCTGGGTCGAAGACCCAGAGGAAGATTCGTCGTTAGAGGAAGACGACCGGGCGTGCGCAGAACTTTGCTCCACTGGTCGGGTCATATTGTGCGCAAGAGAAACGACCGGGATTCCAGAGATACGGCGGGTTTGTATGGTCCGCGCCAGAATGAACCTGTGGAGGGGAATAACGGTCAAGGTCTTGCTCGCGCGTGGGAAGGAGCGACGTGGTCGTCCCCAGGCCTGACACCCCCTCCATCAGGTGGAACATAAAAACTCAAATAAAGGAAGAGCGGTCGTAGTTACCTGGAATTGGAGCGTGCTGATGTTGCGAGCGAGCTGAATGCGAGCGAACTGATTGCGAGCGAGCTGATTGCGAGCGAGCTGATTGCGAGAGCGGAGAAATCGGAGAAACGTGCAAATGAGGTACCCCTTGAACCCTATATATAATGGGCCAACCATCATCATGGGCCGGAGGCGAAGAGGCGCCACTCTTCGCGTGCCATCATTACTTAAACTCCTCGAGTCTCTAAACGTCACCTCATTAAAGTAACTGTCACCTCAGCATTCATGACGATTGATTGTCAGGCATCACCCCCGAGACGGCACCTGGCCCCGTGTGACCAGGCCGCGTGGTAGCGACCACGCAGTCAACCAATTAGCGATCGACCAGATTACGTTCGACCAGTCGTCGTTCCAGAACGGTCGTTTGTGACCACGCTGGGGGGCAAGGGATCAAGCCTTAGCCCGGCCCCAGGCGACCTAGGCTTGGGGGGCAACTGTTCTGGAGTGGGCTCGAAGGCCAATTTCGTCCAACAGGCCCATCGCGGCCCAATACCTAACTTGCTCCGCAAGATGCGGCCGGCCCCGCAAAAAGCGCAACGGCTAGAACGCCTGCGCAGCCAACAGTATATATACCACACTAGCATGTGGCTTCAGGTATGTTTTACTCACCTTGTGACCCTGCCCGTTGAAGCACCTCTGACTTGAGCGTTGGAGTGCCTTTGCAGGTACCACCCGCGTGCGGCCCAGAACTCGGTCCTTCATCCCAACGATCGAGCGACATCAACCGACAACAGCAACTCATCGTATTGATCAGGTACGATCACCTAGGTGACGAGGAAGCCAAAGATGAGCTGTGTTGGGAGGACTCTTCAGGATGGTATGTGTCATCATGAGTCATGAGGGAGTCCGAGATCCTCGTCCTCCTCTGCGTCGAGGTGGGGAGCAGTGATTTCTGAAGATTTTCGGAAGATTTATAGTGGATATGGAATTATGTGCCGTTTTCAGTCACCTGACTTGTTTGTACTTTGTTCTAATGTAATGCTTCCCTTGTGTTCAATAAAGAGTAAAAAATTATTGGTGTCCTTTCCCAAAAATTAGACTAAAGGAAATGAGAGGAACGTGATGGTTTTTTAAAGCATAATCTTTGCTGACCTTCTTAAGATATATATTTGGCATCATCTGAATAGTGTACTTGGTTGTACCAATGTAATGCTTCGGTTAGAAGTAGTCACATGTTATTAGAATCAGTCACATAGTATTATTCCTTTTTTTTTACAAGCACATGATATCAATTATTAGAATTAATATTGATCAATCATATCAATTAGTACTTATTGTATTTATTGCAATCTTATTATAAAATCAGCCTAGATTTAGACACAGAAATGACAAATTCAATATGGTATTAGAGAAGTATCTCCTCCACGATCGGTCCGGTAAAACCAATATTGTTAGGCTGGATATTTTTCATGGTTACCCAAATTCAAACTCAGATCCACTTTGTGTGTGAGTTTAGACAAAAAAACAACCATGTAGTGCAAAAATGGGATTAGAATTAGACATTTAAAGTCAGGCGCTCAGATGCCTGACTACATAAGTAGACACGGTGGCAAACTTGTAATTAAGTGGCAAAACTCACGCGCTCAATTGGTAGTGGGAGGTGTGTTTAACTTGCACTTATGCCTCAGGTGCAAGGTTCGATTCCCACGGAAGGAAAAAATTCTACAAGGGGGGTAGAGAAGACCGTGATGTAATAGTGCTGGGGTGGCCAATGCGTTGGACCTGGGCTGTTACAATAAAAAGGTGCTCAATTGGTAGTGGGAGGTGTGTTTAACTTGCACTTATGCCTCAGGTGCAAGGTTCGATTCCCACGGAAGGCAAAAATTCTACAAGGGGGGTAGAGAAGACCATGATGTAATAGTGTTGGGGTGGCCAATGCGTTGGACCTGGGCTGTTACAATACTCAGTCTCAAGCTCGTTCTCCTTTTGATGTTCTTCACTCAGATGTATGGGGACCGAGTCGAGTCACTTCAGTTGTAGGACATAGATATTTTGTCACTTTTATTGATGAATTTTCTAGATGTACGTGGATCTACCTACTTAAGGATAAATCTGAACTTCTTGGTGTTTTTCAAAATTTCTTTAAGGAAATCAAAAATCAATTTGGTTGTTCTATTCACACTTTACGCAGTGATAATGCGAAAGAATATTTTTCTACATCATTTAATTCTTTTATGGTTGAAAATGGCGTCATTCATCAATCATCTTGTCCCCATACCCCACAACAAAATGGGATTGCTGAACGTAAGAACCGTCATATAATTGAAACAGCACGCACCTTACTTATTCATGCTAATGTTCCTTTGAAGTTTTGGGGGGATGTTGTCGTCACTGCAGGGCACTTGATTAATAGAATGCCATCCTCTGCTATCCAGAATAGGGTTCCTCATTCCATATTGTTTCCCGATGAGCCCTTGTTCCGTATCTCTCCTCGAGTCTTCGGATCCACTTGTTTTATTCATGATCTTACTCCGGGACTTGATAAATTGTCTGCTCGTGCAGTTAAGTGTGTCTTCATTGGCTATTCAAGAGTTCAAAAAGGATATCGATGCTTTGTCCCTCCACACATCGCTTCTACATGTCTGCTGATGTCACCTTCTTTGAGGATGCTCCCTTCTTTGCATCTCCCATTGAGTCTGAGTCTGTCTCTCAAGTATTACCTATTCCTAACCTTGTCCCAGTAGTTCCTCTCCCACCCATCATTGACCAGATAGATCACCCCTCTCCTACGGAAATTCCTAGTCCTTCTAGTCCCCCCCCCCTTGCAAACTTATCAGCGCCGTGCTCGTCTCCCTCCTGTCGACCCACCTCCTACCGAAGGTCCTAGTGACTCATCTCCTGCCCCGGTTCCCTCTTCAACTCCGGATCCGCCTCCCGAGTCAGAAGACCCTCCTATTGCAGTGCGTAAAGGTATACGTTCCACCTGTAACCCTCATCCTATTTATAATTTCCTCAGCTATCACCGCTTATCACCTTCGCATTATACATTTGTCTCTGCTATTTCTTCCATCACCATTCCTAAGTCCACGCAGGAAGCTCTTTCTCATTCAGGTTGGAGACAAGCTATGATTGATGAGATGACATCCTTAGAATCTAACCAAACATGGACTCTTGTGCCGCCTCCTCTTGGTAAATCTATTGTTGGGTGTCGTTGGGTATATACTGTCAAAGTTGGTCCAGACGGGAGTATTGATCATCTGAAAGCACGCTTCATTGCTAAGGGCTATACTCAGTTTTTTGGCCTTGATTACAGTGATACTTTCTCACCGGTGGCTAAAATGGCTTCTGTTCGTCTATTCCTTTCTATGGCTGCAATGCGACATTGGCCATTGTATCAACTAGACATCAAGAATGCATTTCTCCATGGAGATCTAGAAGAAGAAGTTTATCTGGAGCAACCACCTGGTTTTGTTGCTCAGGGGGAGTGTCGTGGGTATGTCTGTCGACTTCAAAAAAGCCTTGTATGGTCTTAAACAATCCCCTCGAGCATGGTTTGGGAGATTCAGTAGTGTTGCTCAAAAGTATGGCATGATTCGGAGTGAAGCTGACCACTCTGTCTTTTATAAGTTCTCCTCTCACAAATGTATTTATCTGGCTGTCTATGTCGATGATATTGTCATTACAGGTAATGATCATGATGGGATTGCAGGACTTAAACAACATCTAGTCCACCACTTTCAGGTCAAAGATCTTGGAAAGTTACATTACTTTCTTGGCATTGAGGTGGCTCATTCTAAGGCAGAGATTGCTATTTCCCAGAGAAAGTATGCTTTGGATATTTTAGAAGAAACTAAAATGCTGGATTGCAAGCCAATTGACCCTCCTATAGATCCTAATGTCAAGATCCTACCAGATCAGGGGGAGCCATTTTCAGATCCAAGAAGGTATAGGAGGCTAGTTGGAAAGTTAAATTACTTGACCATGACGAGGCCAGATATTTCATATGCTGTTAGTGTGGTGAGTCAATTCCTAAATTCTCCTTGTGACAGTCATTGGGATGCCGTTGTTAGAATCCTGAGGTATATCAAGGGAGCTCCTGGAAAAGGTCTTGTTTACACGGATAGAGGTGATTCAAATATTGTCGCTTACACAGATGCTGATTGGGCTGGTTGCCCCTTTGATAGAAGGTCCACATCTGGGTATTGTGTTCTTATTGGTGGAAATCTAATTTCATGGAAAAGTAAAAAGCAAAATGTTGTTGCCAGATCCAGTGCTGAGGCTGAATATCGAGCTATGGCGCTTACCACTCAGGAGCTCATGTGGCTGAAACATCTTCTCCAAGAGTTGTGTTTTTGTAAAATAGGCACTATGAGTCTCATCTGTGATAATCAAGCAGCCCTACATATTGCGTCCAATCCAGTCTTTCATGAGCGAACCAAACACATTGAAGTTGATTGTCACTTTGTTCGTGAGAAGATTGTGTCCGGCGACATTGCTACTTCATTTGTTGTTTCTAATGATCAATTAATTGGCAGATATCTTCACAAAAGCTCTTTGAGGACCAAGGATAACTTACATATGTGACAAGCTGAATGCCTACAATCTATACGCTTCAGCTTGAGGGGGGAGTGTTGAGATGTGGTGTAAATAGTAGATTTATTTATATGTGTATTCGGCCCAGGCCCGTTAGGTTTTCATATAGTATAACTTATTTAAACTCATTAGTGCTTGTACTCTTTAAACAACAACATATACAGTTAATAAGACGGAACTACAGCTGCTCTGCAGTCGCAGACGTAGGCAAACATTGGCCGAACTGTGTGACCAATATCGTCTCTCTATTCTTCGTCTCTATTTAACAAGGGTGTAGACTTCTTTGCCCATTATTGAAACTATTGCGAGTAATTTGAATTTTTTTGGTTTAATTGCATTTTGGGTCCATCAACTTTCTCAGTGTGCCATTTTAGTTCGTCTATTTATTTTTGGCGACTTTAGTCTCCCAACTTACTCAGATTGGCAATTTTGGTCCATATGTTTTTCTGATTACACTTCTGGTCCCCAAAAAATTTGTTTTGTGCACTTTTTCCCCTTAATTTCCCAAAGTCCAAGTTTTTTTGGACCAAAAGTAGAAAAAATCCCGATTTTGAGGGATCAAAAGTGCAATTCAAAAGTATGGCGACCAACATCGCCAAATTTAGAAAATTAGAGGACCAAAATCGCCAAAATTAAAATAAATGGACCAAAATCACCAAACTGTGAAAATTGAGGGGCCAAAAATGCAATTAAACCAAAATTTTAAATATAGAGATCAAATCAATTATAAGTGAAAACTATATAAACTAAATTATATTTTCAACTCTAGAAATGTCCTCCATCTTGTCTCATTATAAGCAAAAATACATTTTCTAGGTTCATCGACTAATTGATATATCTGGTCTCATTATAGACCGAATACATCAGTTATTCAGTGAACCTAAAAAATGCATTTTTTGCTTATAAATGAGACCAAAGGAGTAATAGTATCCCAATTACTCTTTCTAATCCTCCTTAAAAAGTGTGTGGAAATGATGTAGAATCAAAGTTAAGATTGCGCATACAAACGTTAGTTAAGTATTGGCTATCAAAGTGTGAGATAGTCTCACATCGCCAAGTAACTAACAAAATAAAGGGTATATAAGAGGCTACACCCATTAACATATCAACTTAAGGTTTTAGGAACAAACCTGATCTAAGCCTCTTTTTATACATCATAAAATAAAAATATATGTAAACAGCTAACAAGTGATATCAGAGCCCGTTGGTATATGTCTCGATAACAATTCATAGTCTCTCATAACGGGTTGCACTCACATGCATCGAGACTCACATTGGAGAGGGAGATATTGGGTATCCAAGTGTGAGATAGTCCTACATTGTGAAGTAATGAACAAAATAAATAGTATATAATAGGTTACATCCATTAACCTATCCCCTTGAAGATTTAGGAGCAAATGGGATAAAAGTATCTTGTTATATACCATAAAAGTACAAAATAAAAATAAAACTACATGTAAAATCCCAACATTATTAAGTTGCACAATTTTCATTTCTGTTAAGTCTTATTGCCAATTATTTATACTGAGAGTAGGTATCTTGTGTGCACTCTAGTATAAATATCATAGACACGCTGCCAAAGCTTTCAGTTTCTTCTTGTGAAACTCATGATGTGAAAGGATGATAGGCAAAAGCAATCAATAAAAGATCATCTTTTCTTCTCATTGTGACTCCAAACTCCTCAGTCATGTCCAATTCTTCACTTCTGATTCCACTGGGAAGCTTCCAATCAAAATGAAACAACAACATTGCAAGTCCCAGCTCAACATTTCTCAAAGCAAATGTGCTCCCTGGACATATTCTTCTTCCAGCACCAAATGGAATGTACTCAAAATTACTCCCTTTGTAGTCAATAGTGATGTCAATAAATCTCTCTGGATAAAACCTCTCTGGTTCAGTCCAGTAGTTTGGATCTCTTGCAATTGCCCAAGCATTGATTATGACCTTACTCTTAGCTGGTATGTGATAACCATGTATCTCACATGCTTGACCACATTCTCTTGGAAGCAAAAGAGGTGCTGGAGGGTGTATCCTTAGGGTTTCTTTAACAACTGATTTCAAATATTTGAGTTCATTGATGCGATTTTCATCAACCCTTCCTTCCATACTGAAAACATCTCTCACCTCGGCTTGTACTTTCTTCATTACTCTTGGATCCCTCACTATTTCTGCCATTGCCCAATCTATGGTCATTGCTGATGTCTCACCACCAGCACCAAACATGTCCTGTAAAGTTATTATAAATAAGGTTAAGCTAATACAAGGATACAAGTAGATATGATAAGCAACCAAGCACTTTGGGTTTAAAAGCTAGTTATTAAGAGGGAAGAACCAAGCCACTTAAGTACTCCACCGAACATCTCATACTATTCGACGTAGGACTTAGGCAATAGGTACCCCATAATACCCAAGTCTCTATCATTGCACCGTCCCTGAGATTCGACGTCCTCGACAACTTTCCTCCACCAGTCAGAAACCACTGTGGGAAGAGGTCCCCCACAAATTCGGCAAACTGCTCCGATACCAATTATAAGTATCCAAACATTCAACTAAATTCTACAGCAGTGAACAAGATTATCTTTATAAAAGTATTTGGAAGAGATTATTATGCTTACCAGGATTATGGCTTTGATATTGTTTTTAGTTAAAGAAAAATCCTTGTCGCTAGCATCCTCGTATTTTATGAGAACATCTACCAGGTCATCTTTTGCTTCACCTTGGTCATCTTTGGCTTTTGACCCTGCCTCTAGGTGCTCATTGATGATGTTTTCCAATATCTGATCAACTTGTCGATGAAACCTCTCAAGCTTAGGCCTCAAACCAGTAACATGTTGAAGCCATTTAGCAGAAGGAAACAAATCTCCCAAGTCAAAACCTGCTGAAACCTTTATTGACTCTTTTACCACTGATATAAATTTTTCTTGGTCTTTGCATTTATTGCCAAAGGCAGACCTTGAAACAATTGTATACGTAGAAGACAGTAATGCTTCAGTGAGATTAATGGATACCCCACTCTCTGAAGCAATCCATTTGACAAGATTGTAGAGCACCTCTTCTCTAATATGCTGGTATGAGTTTACACGTTTTAAGCTTAAAAGCTCTAATGTACATATTTTTCGTAGCTGTCTCCAATAATTACCATAAGGAGCGAAAGCTATACCTGTAGAATTATAAGACATTATTTCAGTAGCTAGGATTTGTGGCCTTGTTGCAAAGTTAATATCATGGGTTTTCATCACTTCCCTAGCACACTCAGGTGATGAAACAATAATAGTAGAAACCTCTCCTAGTTGAAGATGCATCAGTGGTCCATATTTTCTAGCCAGGTCTCTTAATTTTCTATGTGGTTGAGAGCTTATTAGATTGTGTATATTTCCTATAATAGGTAGCTTTCCAGGCCCTCGTGGCATATTATAGGTTGAGACAGTTTTTTTCTTCCTTATCTTTTGTACTATAAGAGTTAAGAGCACAAAGGTAAAAAGACTTAACAAGTAGAGAACTAGTAAATCCATGGAAAAAAAACTTTGTATGATTCATATCCTACTTGTTTCTATTTATAGTATGCGTATTATTGAGTTCTCTCCATGACTATGTTGTTCTTGTACCTTTCCTTCTTGTTTTGGACCGTCATAATTAATCTTCCTTTTGTCCTATGTGTGATAATATTTATTTTCTTGTTTGATTTCTTCTCCAACTATGGAAACATATTGTTGAAAAATGTTGTTCCTGGCTTAGTAGTACAGATGTAAAGATTTTGTCGAGTTCAATGAATCGTTGTCGTGACTTGTTACAATATGTGTTTGACCATCATCACAGCCTGTATTTGAAGCTTTGTTGTTATCTTTACCACAAAGAGCCAAAGAAACAAATGCAAGCCATGAATATACAAACAAATTTGCTTGGCTTCAAAACTTAAAAATTTGCCTCTTGTGTTATCAACTTTTTGTGATTGGTTGGATGGAGTAAACAAGAACTAAAAAAATTAAATAATGTTTATGAACAAGTATGCATTTGGACACACCTAATCTTCTAATTCCATTCACGCCCTAATCCGGCACATGTTCCGCAAATTGGCTACATTTTCTAATTGATTGAATTGAAAACAAAGCACAAACAAACATTTCTATTAAAATAAAACATTCCAATCACTTACCAAAATAGGAAAATACTGTGCGATTAAAACGATGCAGTCATCTACAAAGTTGTGAAGATTAGAGAGAGGTGGAAACCAAGGCTAATGGCAGGTTCTTACTATATTTAGTTGGGGTAAACAGAAGTTGGTGCCTTCATTAATCAACCAACAGGAAAAAGATCCTTTAACGAACAAATTTACTTACAAGAGTTCCTCCAAATGATTTTTGAAAACGGGTTTCTCTCTCATGTATGTTAAGATATATAATATAGACTAAATTGCTATTTTGACTCTTTATCTTTGGGGTTGGTGTCACTTTGGCCCATTATCTTTTTTTTTCTCGTTTTAGTCCCTCATGTTTTTTTTGTGTGTCATTTTGGCCCCTGCCGTTAGTTTTTTCTAACGGACGCCACGCTGGCAGTTAACTGCTGACGTGGCATCTTAAATGTCAGGATTGACTTGGACCTGATTTGGTGATGTGGCACATAAGGGACCAAATTGAAATTCCAAAAGAACATGGGGGCCAAATTGACACAAACACAAAACATTCATCTTCTTCCTCCAAAACACCACCTCTATCTTCATCTTCTATGGCGAGCCACCACCACCTCCGATGAGCCTCCGCCACCACCACCACAAACAGTGACATCACTTCTCTCTCTCTCTCTCTCTCTCTCTCTCTCTCTCTCTCTCTCTCCCTCTCTCTCTCTCTCTCCCTCTCTTTCCTCAAAAACACCAAAATTCTCAGTTCTTCACCAAATCAAGCAAATAAATAGTGCATTTCATGCGAAATTTCACAAGGAACTAGAATCCATCACCAATTCTCACAAAAAAGTGGAAGAACTTAATCAGAAACGTGATTTTCTGAGGAAAACGCGTTTTGGGTTTTGCAAATTGGGGAAACCTTCAGAACTCAACCAAAATTCACCAAACCACTTGCAATAGACTCGAAATTGGTGCAGTAACTGACTGTTAGCAAAAGATTTCAACAAAAATGATAAAGAATTGAGAACGAAATGGAAATGTAGATTCACGTTTTACGGTTTTTTGGGTTTTTCAATGACGAAGGGAGAGAGAGAGGGGGGAGGGGGAGAGAGAGACAATGTCACTGTTTGTGGTTGTGGTGGTGGCGGAGGCTCATCGGAGGTGGTGGTGGCTCGCCGGAGAAGATGAAGATGGAGGTGGTGTTTGGAGGAAGAAGATGAATGTTTTGTGTTTGTGTCAATTTGGCCCCCCATGTTCTTTTTGAATTTCAATTTGGTCTCTTATGTGCCACATCACCAAATCAGATCCAAGTCAACCCTGACATTTAAGACGCCACGTCAGCAGTTAACTGCCAGCGTGGCGTCTGTTAGAAAAAACTAACGACAGGGGCCAAAATGACACAAAAAAAAACATGAGGGTCTAAAACGAGAAAAAAAAGATAAAGGTCCAAAGTGACACCAACCCCACAGATAAAGGGCCAAAACAGCAATTTAGCCTATAATATAAGCCTTTTAACTTATAGGCTAAATTATAGTTTTGGTCCCCCTATTTTCAAAAATTCAGACATATAGTCCCCCTATTTTAAAACTCAGACATTTAGTCCCCTGTTTTAAAAAATTCAGAACATTTAGTCCAAAGAGGGATTTTTAATTTTTTTTGTTTGAGTTGGCCTTCTGCCAAAAAAAATGCTGATGTGGCTTTAACCCTAATCATATTTATAATAATTATAATAATTTGACTGTGTCAAATTAATATATTTATAATAATTAAAATAATTTAATAAATTATATTATTATTTTTTTGACCAAAATAAACTATATTATTATTAATTAATTAATTAATTAATTAACACATTCAAATTGAAATTAAAAAAAAACACATCAGATTGGCTTGAACCCTAATTTTTTCACGAGCTCTCTCTCCTTCTTCAACCTCTCTTCTTCTCACCCACCGTCAACAACAAACTAAAAAAACAATCGTGAGCTCTCCTTCTTCAACCTCTCTTCTTCTCACTCACCCAGAAAAGCACAACAATCGCGTTTTCATTTATTCATGAACAATCGCGTTTTCAACAACAGAGGAAAATGAATCAAAAGCAAAAACGAATCAGAAGCAAAATCGAAGCAGAAGAGACGAATCAGAAGCAAAATCGAAGCACACTAAAGTGAATCAGGGAAAAACGAATCAGAAGAAGAAAACGAACGCAAAGAAGAAAACAAATCAGAATCGAACTGGGTTTACTGCATCTGGTTCTGGGTTTAGGAATGTTGTTACTGAATCTGAGTTACGGAATGTTGTTACAGAATCTGAGTTATGGAATGTTGTTCATCTTTTTCTGGGTTTAGGGGAAAACCATCTCTGTTTCTGCCTTCTTCATCTTCTACCTTTCGTTCCAATTTCAATTTCAGTTTCTAGGGTTTAGGGGAAAACAACCCAGATCTGAGAACAATTCTCCCCCCTCCTTGATTCCCATTTCATTGAAGCCACCAGACCCAAAAATGGTTGTCTTAGTAGATCTGGAACCCACGGTCATCGACAAAAGTTTCGAAACCCACACGAACCTTCAAACACCTTGAATCATGCAATCGAACCAGAAACGAAATAGACATTAGGAAAAAAAATTAAAAAAATCATTTCTTATACAACTCTCTCTGATCCAAAACGCGAGGAAAGTAAAGGAGAGAAGCACCACGACCCCAATCTCATGCTTCTCCACCACCCCAATCTCTTGCGATAAATAGGTATATGCGTTTCTGGGTACAAAGAACGCATCGGTTGAAGGAAACGATTTTCTGGGTTTCATCATCGTTTGTGTTTTTGTGTTTCTGGATCTGATGATTGTTTGTGTTTCTGATCAAAACCTTATGAATCTTGATGGGTTTTAATTCAATACCTTATTTTAGATCAATACCTTATTTTTATTAAAACCTTATTAAAACCTTATCAAAACCTTATCAAAACCTTATTTTAATTTTTAATTCAAATGAATATTTAATTAATGAGTAAAGGCCCAAATTCTTCCCCGACAATTTTTTCGCGGGATGAATTCGCCACTGACAATTTTTTTGGGACGCATTGGTCCCTGACAATTCCAAAACGGGACACGTTAGTCCATCCATCCATTTTGACGTTACCAGCACATCCAACATCTCCTACGTGGCACGTTAAGTGCCACGTGTCACGTTAACTGCCACGAAAGTGTTTATTTCGGGACAAATAAGTCTCTGACTTTACAAATTTGAAAAGGGGACAAATCAGTCCCTGACTTTTTTGGAAAGGAGACAAATCAGTCCCTCAAACCATAAACCAGTGCCTGAAACCGAAAACTAATTTTCCCCTTTCTCTATGCATCTTTATCTATCCAATCTCATCTACTTCTTCCCGAATTTCTCTTCTTCTCCCTTGCGATTCCAAATTTACTATTTCGTTTTCTGATTTCATTTTGTTTTCGAAGATTGAAGATGCAGGGTTTCAGGTAAGATTTGGGTTCTTGGAGATTGATGATTTTGGGTTTTTGAAGTATGAAGTTTGGCGATTTCTGATAGCAAATCTGGGATGATGTTGGCGATTAAATGACTTCTTCTTCTTCCTAAATTTTTTGTCTTCTCTGTTCGATAATTTTGATTTTCGTTTTGTTCCGCTTCTGCTCGAGATATGGGTTTTCGTTTTCATCTTGCTTTCGAAAATTTGGATATGGGTATGTTGTTTTGATTTTTGTAGATGAAGATTGAAGATCTGAATGATCTAGACAATGAAGTTTTGGGTTTCATTTTTGAAGAAGATGAACCAAAAAAAATTATTTTAGTTCTGAAACCAGTTTTCTGCGTCCTTCTCTCCTTCAATGGAGAAAACTGGTTTCTGGTTTCAAAAACCACAGTTTTGAGGTTGAAGACCACTTCAGGGACTGATTTGTCCCCTTTTCAAAAAAGTCAGGGACTGATTTGTCCCCTTTTCAAATTTGTAAAGTTAGGGACTTATTTGTTCCAAAATAAACACTTGCATGGCATTTAACGTGACACGTGGCATTTAACGTGCCACGTAGGAGACGTTGGATGTGCTGGCAACGTCAAAATGGATGGAGGGACTAACATGTCCCGTTTTGGAATTGTCAGGGACCAATGTGTCCCGAAAAAATTGTCAGGGACGAATTCGTCCCGCGAAAAAATTGTCAGGGGCGAATTTAGGCCTTTACTCTTAATTAATAAATTAATGATGTGTCAGATACACGTGGCTCATTAAATGACGTGGCAGTCACGTGTGGCGCTTACGTCAGGTGCCACGTCATTTAATGAAAGCCACCTCAGCCTTTTTTTTATAATGCATCCAGATCAGCCAAAAAAATTGAAAATCCTCCTTTTGGACTAAATGTCTTGAGTTTTTTAAAATAGGGGGACTAAATGTCTGAGTTTTAAAATAGGGGGACCAAATGTCCGGATTTGTGAAAATAAGGGGACCAAAACTATAATTTAGCCTAACTTATATCAAGATATATTTGATCTAACATACATTAAGATTTATAATATAAGTCTTTTCCTTCGAGGTGCCTCCAATTCAGCGAGGGGATTAGTCACTGCGTTCGGCGGTAGATACCTTGGTATATACCAAAAAATAATATAAGGCTTTTAACTTAAGCTAATTATTATTTACCATCCGTAAGTGGACCCCACGTGTTGAAAATAGTCTCAAACAAACCAGTCTGGACAGCCAAGCCTTGGAGGTGATGTATGCAAGAATAGTAACCGTAACCAAAACAGAATCAGGAAAACACGAAACAGCGCCGTCAAAGTGACCAACCAACCAAAGTTCTCAACCAAGATTTGATCCTTCAAACAGGACCATATGGGGCTGCATAGGATACTGTGAAAAGGACGCTGCGCGTGGCGGTGGCTGACAGTGGCACAGCTTCAAGTGTGGGCCGATTTTTTGGTTCTAGTTCTGATGGTGTGGTCTGTGGCTTGGTGCGATGAACGGACAATGACATAAAGGGTTTCTCATTCTGTGTGAACAATAACTGTGGAGGAAAAACAGGAACAGGGACTGTTGTCACATAAGAAAGGATTTAGGCACAATGAAGGTGCCAAAAGAGCTGCAACGAAGGCAGCAAACACAGGCCGCAATGAAGGCGGGGAAAAAGAAATTGTGACGAAGAAGATTATGGTTTATGCAGAAGCAAGTCTCTAAATATCGAGAACTCTGATGCCTTGTAGAAATATTCTTCAGTAATATTTCAATTATATAATATTACACTCACAAATTAAACCTAAAGAGCTTATTAAGGCGCCTATTATAAGGACTGATGATTACAAAATAACTATTATTTACAGCAACATTGCAAGCGAACAAATACATAGTTTATAATAATACCACAGAAATTAATACATGATACCGCATATTTATTAAATGACCAAGTGTTCTCGTTAACAAACATAGCCCAATTGTTTAGCTCAGATGTCACGCTATTATGGATGATATGCAGAAGCAAACAATAATAGATTATGTTTTCTTCTCAATACGATTCCAAATTCATCAGTCATGTCCAAATCTTCACTTCTGATTCCACTGGGAAGCTTCCAATCAAAATGATACAACAACATTGCAAGTCCTACCTCAACATTTCTCAAACCAAATGTGCTTCCTGGACATATTCTTCTTCCAGCACCAAATGGAATGTACTCAAAACTACTCGCTATGTAGTCAGTAGTGCTGTCAATGAATCTCTCTGGATAAAACCTCTCTGGTTCAGTCCAGTAGTTTGGATCTCTTGCAATTGCCCAAGCATTGATTAAGACCTTACTCTTAGCTGGTATGTGATAACCATGTATCTCACATGCTTGACCACATTCTCTTGGAAGCAAAAGTGGTGCTACAGGGTGTAACCTCAGGGTTTCTTTGACAACTAATTTCAAATATTTCAGTTCATTCATGCAATTTTCATCAACCCTTCCTTTCATACTGAAAACCTCTCTCACCTCAGCTTGTGCTTTCTTCATTATTCTTGGATCTCTTACCATTTCTACCATTGACCAATCTATTGTCACCGCTGATGTCTCACCTCCACCACCAAAGATATCCTGAAAACTATCAGGTTGAGCTGATGCAATCAAGTTTAAACATCCAATGCTACAAGAATCTTGTAAGAAATGTTGCATAGCTTCAAAGATACCATATGCGAGATATATAAAAGACAAAATTGTGTTTGAGGTCCCTTAACTTATTTAAAATTTCAGATTGGTCCTTTAATTTTTTTTTCTTATTCAAGTCTTTTATGTTTTCATTTATGTTTCAAATTGGTCCTCCATATTTCCGTAAATATTTCAAATTATTACTTTATGTTTTTTGTTTCTTTTAAATTGGTCCTTATAAACGGAATACAACGAGGACCAATTTAAAACAAACAAAAACATGAAGGACCGATTTGACATGGGTTTTCAATATGAAACATAAACGAAAACTTAAAGGACTTGATTGAGAGAGATGACGAATATGAAATTTTAAATAAACTTAAACGACGTCAAACACAATTTAGCCTATAGAAAATATTCAAGAGTAGTTTTAAATATTCATCTAAATTTTAAAGCAGTAAGATTTTCTCCATTAAAACGTTTGGAAGATGTTTTTATTCCTACCAGGATTATGGCCTTGATATTGTTTCTTGTTAAGGAGAAATCCTGGTTGCTACCATCGTCATATTTTATGAGAACATCTACCAGATCTTCTTCTGCTTCACACAGGTCACCTTTTTCTTTTGACTTTGCATCTTTGTGTTCATTGATGATATTTTCCATTATCTGATCAGTTTGTTGATGCAACCTCTCAAGCTTAGACCTCAAACCAGTAACATGTTGAAGCCATTTTATAGAAGGAAACAAATCTCCTAAGGCAAAACCTCCCCCAACCTTCAATGATTTTTTAAAAGCTGATATAAATTCTTCTTGGTCTTTGCATTTCTTGCCAAAGGCAGTTCTTGAAACAATAGTAATAATTGAAGAAAGGACAGCTTGAGTGAGGTTAATTGGTGATCCATTCTCTGATGCAATCCATTTGACAAGATTGGAGAGCTCTTCTTCCCTAACTTGCTGGTATGAATTGACACGTTTTAGACTCAAAAGCTCCATGTTGCAGATTTTTCGTAGCTGTTTATAGTAATTACCATAAGGAGCAGAAGCTATACCTGTAGAATTATAAGATAGTATTTCAGTAGCTAGGACTTGAGGCCTTGTTGCAAAGTTAATGTCATGGGTTTTCATCACCTCCTTAGCAGACTCGGATGATGAAATGACAATAAGGGAAACCTCTCCAAGTTGAAGATGCATCAAGGGTCCATATTTTCTAGCTAAGTCTCTGAATTTTCGATGAGGTAGAGAGCCTACAAGATTGTGTATGTTTCCTATAATTGGTAGCTTTGTAGGCCCTTTAGGAAGGTTATAAGTTGAGTCATTTTTCTTGAGTTTCTTTCCTAGTTTTTGTACAAGAAGGGTTAAGAGAAACAAGAAGAAAATAAAAGACAAACAGAGAACTAGTAGAGCCATGGGAAAGGAAAAGAGATGTAATAAAGGTCATATGTTACTAGTATATGTTTATATACCACCAACACATCATTGAGCACTTCCCTCAGAATCTTTTAGTTTTGTTTACCCAACCTAATGCTTCCCTTGTGTTCAATAAATATTGAAAAATTATTGCTGTTCTTTCCCATCAATTAGACTAAAGAAAATGAGAGGAACCATAATGTGTGCTGTCTTTCTTAAGATATTATATATTTGGCATCATTTGAAATTTTGAATAGTTGACTTGGTTGTACCAATGTAATGCTTCGGTTAGAAGGTAGTCACATGTTGTTATTCCTTTTTTTTTTGACAAGCACATGTTATCAAATATTAGAATTAAGATTGATCAATCATATCCATTATTAGTATTTATTGTATTTATTGCAATCTTATTATAAAATCAGCCTAGTATTAGAGTAGTATCAATGGGGTTGGAATAGGCTCGGCTGAGCTGGGCTTTGCATGGCCTAGGCCTGGCCTACGTTGAAAGTGTTAGGCCTGAGCCTGGCCTATGGCCGGTCATAGGCCCAACTTTTAGGCCTGACCTTTGTGAAAGTCTGACAAGGCCTGAAAGCTTGTTTAAAAGCCTATTTCAAATATTTTTTCAAAATCCTACAATCTTTAAGTGATGTATGCTTTTATAAATAGACTAAGAAGTTAATAGATCAGCGAGATTAAATTTCATTTTATATGACATCCAATTTAAATTCTATTTTATAATAAAAACTTTAAATATGTCAAAAATTGATATAGGTCAATATGTTTAATTTAACGGAAAACATTAGCAAATTTATGATTTAACACGATGATAATAATAATAGTAATAAAAATATTACTTATTTTTACTTAAATAGGCTGGCCTGATAGGCCCAAAAGGCTTTTTCAAGGCTTTAAAAAAAATACTTCGTACAACCTCCCCTCTACTCGGTGGACACCCCCAAATTTTAAATATTCTCAAATTTCCCTCACGTGGAATAAACGTGGACGCTGGTCCAATGTCGGGTTCGTAGGCTAGACTTTGAACACGTTCGGTACTCTCAGACCGAGTCAACAAAAAAACGTGGTTCGGTGCATAACTTCCGAACCCGTTCGACACTTACAAGCTGAACCATTAATGGGGAGTCTGCTGTTACCATTGGGTATGATAGTTGCGGACCGAACCGGTTCGGACCATAAGGTCCGAACCTACCTATAACTTGACGGAATTTAAAGTTTCTGGACAGAACTTATGTAGCCAAAAATAGTGTAATTCCACCATTACAATTTAGGTACTAACAATAAATTAACTAATTTAAGTGAACCTAAGATCAAATAAAAGGATAAATGGTCTTGTCTTAATACATAACCAAGCTAAAAAGTCAAAAACATATTCAAATAAACATCAATCTTTTGCTAAGTCAATACAAGGGGGATCTAGATCTAAGGTTAAAGAATTCCACTGTAAGTATGACCTTTGGCAAATCTTCCTGTCTTATAAATAATCCCCTTAGTTTTTCAAGAACCCATGAAAAGTTATCCAACCTCTCCCAATTGACATAAGCGAATGCAACAGAGAAAATCAGCTCAGTTGATGTGACACCGACAATCTCAACCAATGGATACTTATACCAGTTGGTCTTGTATGTGGAATCAATCAACAATACAATCGGGAAAGTATTCAGAAGCTCAATTGAGTCTGGATGTGCCCAAAACATGTCTTTGACGATCGAAGTCCCATGTTCGACTCTGTGCCAATACACATAATTATCACGCTCCAAATAAGTCATCAACTGTTGGAGCTCAGTCCTACCCTGACGTAGACTCGATTGTAAACTTGAACGTGCATTGTGTATTTGTTTGAGACACATGTGGTTGTCTGTAGGGTACATACTTTTTAATTCAGCCAGGATTTCATTTGGTGGAATCAAGTTCTTAGTCATTGTAATAATCACGTCCTTATGTTCCTTAGCCATTCTAGAAATGAATGGATGACCTTCACTGTAAGACATTAATGCGTGGTTATGTATTCCACACATAACAGTCAATATCCATCCTCCAAGCTTTTTGATAAACTTTCCTTTCAGACTAAACTTGCAACAACATTTTCTACTCCCGGTTGGAACCAAATGAGCATACTTGTATTTTCCCGCTTTTTCACAAACCAATACACAGTATTCTTTCCCTGACCTCTGTCCGTTGTCAGATCGGGATATGACAACCACCATCCCAAGAGTCTCCGCGATAGAACGTACATATACGAGCATGTCATCACGAGTAGCAAAGACTTGATCAGTTTGGAATGAACTCGTATGATCCACAACCATTAACTCTGCGTGGGAACCATTTTCAGCCATTTTATGACCCGAAAAAAGTGAAAAAAAATCAATGATAGATGTTAAAAACAGAATTAGTGCAGAAGCTGTCAAACAGCACGGTTCGGAACTTGGTAATCGAACCCGTTCGGACTTACAAATCCGAACCGGTTCGGAATTTTAACACAGAACCACCCCCAAACAGACATCCCTCTAACAGGTTCGGTTTTAAAGTTTCGAACCGGTTCGGATTTTTACGTCCGAACTGAGCGCGATTTCAGAAAGAAAAAAACCAGCAATGGAAGCTATGTGCTTGAAAATAAAGGAAATGGTTGAAAGGATAGGATACATACCATAATATAGTTGACAATGGGAGGATGATTTGAGCAAGAGATGTGAGAGAGATGAGAGGGTGTGGGGTGAGAGTAATGAGAGGTTTAGGGGTTTACGAGAGGGGTGTGTTGGAGGAGAGGTGAAGAAGAAAGAAGAAGGATAAGGCTGGGGATTCAAAATATTGGTAGGGGTATTTTTGTCTTTTCATAAGGGGAGGGGGTGGCTCTTGAGTAGGGAGGGGGTTGTAAGAAGTACCACCCTAAAAAAAAGTCTGGCCTGACGTAGGCTGGGCCGTAGGCCCCTGTCGATCGGCTTGGCCTATTCTCACCGCTAAGTATCATCCCCCGTGATCGGTCTAGTCCTTTGTTCTCTGCAGCTGCCACAGTCATCGCTATGGCGGTTTCTGCTCTCCACCCATGTGCTTCTTTTTCGGCATGATCTCTTCCATTTATAGCCGCCATCCATTTTTCGTCGGCTCCTCTACTACATTTGTTGTCACTGCCACTGCCTTTGTAGTAGGCCACAAGTCCATTGACATAACGCCACTGCTAGAGACATTTTCTGTTTGAACAACAATCGATCAATCGAGGAGCACTCGACTTATATGTTTTCTTCTAGCTCCCAAGGTTGAAAAAACCTATAACGCACTCACACATACACCCTTTTACAATCAAAAACTTCAAAGCATTGTTGCCTCAGCCACCGCACAAAGCCTGAAGCCATATTTCTAGCCATTGTATCTTTTGTGGTTACAGACGTGATACTTATTTTACATCCTTGTTTTGCACCTGTCTTGCCTATCTTGGTTTTAATCTTCCACATGTTTGTTTTGTTTCTTTGTTAGTCACGCCTTCTTTTCCCACTAGTAGGAATATTGTGGTGATTTCTCTTCCAACCAACAACGATCATCGTGACTCTTTTCCCACAAACGAACCATATTAGTGACTTCTCTTTTCATCAATGATCATTCTGATTGTGACACTTTTCCCACATCTAAATCATATTAGCGGTGCTTTCTCTTCTCACTCATGATCATTTCGGTGGTGACTCGTATCCCACATATGAATCATACTAGTGTTGCCTTCTCTTCCTATCAATTATCAACATGATGGTGCCTTGTGTTGGTTATGACACACATTGACCCAATAATTATCAGACTTAGTTCTAAATTCTGCAGGAAATTGCATTGTTTTTAATTGCAACAAACTTAAAGCTTAGTAAAGTTAAGGAATGAAATCAAAATTTAAAATTAAGCTAAGAAACTCCGAGAGCAATTTTGCCTATATTGATCAATATATCTTTTAATTTCTTAGTACGATTTAAACAAGGCATGTAGCTTTTTTTATCATCACTGCCTCTTGAGCCAAGACCCAGGACAGTATTTCAGTAGCTAGGACTCGAGGCCTTGTTGCAAAGTTGATGTCATGGGTCTGCATCACCTCCTTAGCACACTCTGATGATGAAATGAGAATAATTGAAACCTCTCCAAGTTGAAGATGCATCAAGGGTCCATATTTTCTAGCTAAGTCTCTGAATTTTCGATGAGGTAGAGAGCCTATCAGATTGTGTATGTTCCCAGTGGCATATTTGGATTACAATGTGTAGCATGTGTGAAACCTTTTCTTGCATTATGATTTTGCTTCTAGATTTTGGCGATGGTTAAGGAATCTTTTTCATCTATCCTTTGACATTAGTAGCGAACATACAAGTGCTTAGCATATGTGAAAATTCTTGGAGCTCCCAGATTCTTTTTATGGTTCTCTCTGTCATTGCTCACATTATTTAGGTTATTTGGTATGGCAAGAATCATACTCGCATCAAAAATGTCTCTGTCTCTTTTGGCAGAAGTCTTCATCTTATCTCTGTCGCGGTCTCTTTATCCGGTCACATCTCTCTACAAGGATTAGTTCAAATTCTAGTGACGAGTTTCATTTTTTAAAGCATTTCTCTGTGTTGGGCCACCCTCCAAAGGCGCCATCTATTGTTGAACTCATACGACATAAGCCATTGTGTGGTTCGGTTAAGTGCAATCTAGATGGGGCATCCTTTGGTAATTCTGGTCCTAATGCTTACTTTTTTTGATTTGTGACTCGAGTGGGGAAATTATGGGTTGTTTCTCAGATTATGTAGGCACTACTACCTCTTTTGAAGTTGAGATCTTGGTTCTTATGAAGTCGATTGATGTTGCTTATGGGAGAGGATGCTGCAGCTCTGGGTTGAATGTGATTCTGCTCTTGTAGTGGCATCTTATTAACATATGGTGTAACTGCATTATTATAACCAATAAGATGAATTTCCTTATATCTCATATCTATTGTGAAGGAAACTCTTATGCATATAAACTAGCTAATTATGGATTTATTAGTCGAGGTTTCAATTGTTGGGAGTTGCTGCCAAATTTTGTTTAAGAGGACTTTACCTATATTAGGTTAGGTCTTCCGAATTACCGTTTTCATTGACATTGTTTTCTTGCCAAGGGTTTTGGCCTAGTCCTCTGTTAGACTCTCTATTGTTCTTATTCTTTTTTATCTTTTTTGATTAAAACAGGGGCATTACCCTTTTTACTTTTAGATGATTTTTCCTTAAGGAGTTTTTGCAATTTAACGAGACTCTCTTCCTTCTTTGCCAAAAAAAAAGAAAAAATCTGTGCAATATTTTAAAAACTATGATTTCATCCTTCCAACTAAAATGACATTATGTTTATGTTTAATGTGGAAAATAATTCTGAATATAATTTCAATGGTGTCTAGAGTACAAACGCTAATATGTTTAATTAGGTTATTCTAAACCTAATCCTAATGGGCCTGATAATTGGGCCGGATAAATAATTACAAATTACACTATTTACAACACTCCCCCTCAAGCTGGTGAATGGATATCTATCATTCCTAGCTTGGATGTAAGTTCTTTGAAATGTTCTGTTGGCAAGCCCTTCGTTAACACATCTGCCAATTAGTGTCCGGAAGGAATGTAAGCTGTAGTTACTATCCCGCTGTCAAGCTTTTCCTTAATGAAGTGACGATCTATCTCTATGTGCATCGTCCTGTCATGTTGAACGGGATTATGAGCAATACTGATAGCCGATTTATTATCGCAAAATAACTTCATAGGACCTTCACATTGTATCTTCAAGTCATTTAGTACAATCTTCATCCACAGTAGTTCACAAATTCCTTGTGCCAAAGCTCTAAATTCAGCCTCAGCGCTTGATCACGCCACTACATTTTGCTTCATACTCCTCCAAGTAACGAGGTTCCCATATAGGAAGGTGCAGTAACCTGAAGTAGATCTTTTATCACTTATTGAACCTGCATAGTCAGCATCAGTATAAGCTTCCATGGTTAGGCTCCCACCTCTTTTGAACAATAGTCTTCTTCCTAGAGAGGCCTCGAGATACCGAAGAATACGGTCAACAACCTGCAAATGTCTCACCATTGGGTCATGCATGAATTGGCTCACCACACTGACTGTATATGCCAAATTAGGTTTAGTGTGTGCCAAGTAAATCAATTTTCCCACCAATCTCTGATATTGGACATTGTCAAGTTTGGCACTTTCTTCTTCAAAGCTAATTTTGTGATTCTGCTCTATGGGAACACTTGTAGGTTTGCATCCATGTTTTCCAGTTTCCTGCAAGAGGTCAAGCACATACTTTCTTTGAGAGATAAAAATGCCTTCTTTTGAGCAGGCTGTAACGCCCCAAAATAATTTAATTATTTATTTAATTAAGTTATTTAAGGCTTACAATATTTATTTTAATTTAATTAACTAATTCAGGATTTAATTTAATTTATTTTTATTTCATTTGTTTAGGAGGTGTGGTCACGAACTAGGTGGTGTGCATGGGGGCCCATGATCCACAAGTAGGCCCATGACCCATTGGATAGTCATAGGAGTCGACTCACTTAGGGGTCTTGTGAGTTAGTTTTCATTTTACTGAATTGTGCAAAGAAAGAAAAAGAAAACGTAAAAAGAGAGAGTGAGAAGAGGAAGTCGCAACTTGCAAGAGGAAAGGGAGAGGGGTTTCGCGAATCACTCAAGGAGGAAGAGAAGGCTTGTTGGTGTCTTGCAATTCCTTGGAGCTTTGCTTGGTGGTCTCGAATTCTAAGAGGTTAGGGGGTCCTCTTTTTATCTTTAATAGCTTATGTGATGAGTAATGCCTATGGTTAGGTCCTAGGGTGATTTCTATGAATGATTGATATGTTGTGATGTTGTGCTATGCTGAATTTTTAATTGTGCAAAGAGATGTTTGATTGGTGTTGAAATTGTACACAATAGGAATGATGCATGCCCATTGTTTGGTATTATGATTGAATGAATTTTTGGTGGTAAATGTGATGGTCAGTCTTATATTGATAAATTAAGGTTGGAGATTTAATTTGGGAATTTTTGGTGGTGAGGAACTCGAATTTGGTTGGCTCTTTAGGCTCCTAGGGAGTTTGGGTGTTGCTGGAAATTCTGTCTAAGTCTGTGTCTAGCTCCTGCGAACCAGGCGCCCATGTGCTGTGTCTGTGTTGCCTGTGTCTGGTTCTGTGTCTAGACACTGGGCGCCGGGTTCCCTTGTCTGCGCCACTGTGTTGCAGAATTGTGTTGCTCGTGTCTAGGCACCATGGGAACCGAGGGTCCCGGAGATTGGATGCTCGGTTTGCTTTCAAATTTGGTATGGGAGTTCCTGGGCACAAAAAGAGTCAGTTTCAGGTGTTGGGTCAAAATTTGGCCGTGTTCCTTGTGTCATGGGCGCCAAGGGCCCCAATTTTCTGGTGATTGTTTTGCCAATTTTGGCTTTTGGTTTTCATGTCCAAGTAAAATAGCTCGTGTAAAATGATTTTGGCCACCAAAAGAGTTGTGTTCCGTGTTTTCACTAGGCGCCTAGTGCATGGGCGCCGTGTGCTCTGCGCCAGTTTTGGGTGTTCCTGCGCCAGTTCTGTGTCTGGGCGCTAGGCGCCCTGCGCCAGTTTTCCAGCGCCAGTGTCTGGGCGCTAGGCGCCCTGCGCCAGTTTTGCTAGGCGCCCTGCGCCAGTTTTGTTAGGCGCCCTGCGCCAGTTTTTCCTGCGCCAGTGTCTGGGTGCTAGGCGCCCTGCGCCAGTTTTGCTAGGCGCCAAAAATCAGGATGTTGCCCAAATTTTCCAAATTTATTTTTAATGTAACTTTTGACTCGGTTATCCAAATTTGACGGTTCAAAATGCGTTTCGAAGCTAATTTCAGTGTCTATCCAAATGTTCTGGTTTTATGCAAAAATGGATTATTTTACTGGTGGTTCTGGACTGAAGTTGTTCAAGGTGTCTAATTGCAATTTTTATTCACTTTTCCCTATGATGTGTCAAATCCTAAATTTGCCTAATTGTAATTGGTGTTGGTGTGAATGGTGGGTTGGGTTGGCGAATGTATTATGGTGTAATTGGTGAGCAGAGGCTTCGGCCTAATTTTAAATTGGTGAGCTGATTAGTACAATGGTGAGAAAATGAATAAAATGGTGAGTTGATTTAATGGTGACTTTATGAATTGTGTGGCGTGTTGTGGTGCATTTCCATAGCATCTCATGAACCACGTGCATTATTGGTGAGCAGAGGCTTCGGCCTAATTTTATTTGGTGAGCAGAGGCTACGGCCTATTTGTATTTGGTGACGGATCCGACATGCATGTGCCCGTGGAGTTTGGGTTGCATTTCACGCATAATCATACCTTTTGCATTGTTGTTTGGAGATTGTAATTGTGATGTGGTTGCTGCCTTTGTTGTGAATCGGTGTGCCTAGTTACCTTTCCTATGCAATGCTTATTTCCATATGTTATTAATTATGAAAAGAGACTCACCCTACTGCTTTTATGTTGCTTCTTATGTCGGCAACGTGCAGGTAATAACGAGTCAAGGTTACCCTTATGCCTTCATCTGGTAGGAAGTGTCATGCTCTGATACGTAGCACCGGGGGGCGTCTTATGCTTATGTGTTATTGTCTTTATGCTGTTAGACTATTATTGGTGCTGTATTGGTTTTGTTTTCGAATTTGTTATTATTCCGCTGCGGTAGTGACTGTATTTGGTTGATGCGAACTAAACGGTATTTCATGGTGCTATGTATCTTGTGGTTTTAACCGAACTATGAAAATTGAAGTTGTTGATTTAATGAAGTAAGTGTAGCACTCGCTTAGATTGTTTTCAAAAAAAAAAAAAGAAACTCTGATTTTATTAAATAGTAAGGTTATTAGAAAAGGGGTGTTACATTAGTGGTATCAGAGCAGTTCGGTCTGTCCGGCCAAGTCGTCCTGTCATAGTGTCTTATGGCAAATAGGAATTGTTAGATTAGTTCTAAATTTCTGTTTGTGCTGCAGTGATAATTTGAAATGGCTGGGAGAAACGACGCTGCTCTTGCTGCTCAGGCTGTTGGGAACCATCAAAATGGTGCTGAAAATGCTGGGACTCGCAGTTTAGCCACGTTCCAGAGGGAGAATCCACCTGTCTTTAAGGGCAAGTATAATCCAGATGGTGCTCTAGCATGGCTGAAAGAGATTGAAAGGATATTTCGGGTCATGGATTGTAATGATGCGCAGAAGGTCAGGTATGGTACCCATACGTTGGCAGAAGAAGCTGATGATTGGTGGATGGAGGTTAGGTAGAGATTAGAAACTGCTAATGAGGAGATAACTTGGGCTGTTTTCCGTAGAGAGTTCTTACGAAAGTATTTTCCAGAAGATGTGAGAGGTAAGAAAGAAATAGAATTCCTTAAGCTAAAGCAAGGAAGCATGTCAGTAACAGAATATGCTGCCAAGTTCACCGAATTGGCTAAGTTTTACCCCCATTATGCTGATGCTGATTCTGAATTTTCAAAATGTATTAAGTTTGAGAATGGACTGAGGGCTGATATAAAGAAAGCTATAGGGTACCAGAAGATTCGGGTATTCGCTGATTTAATTGACAGTTGCAGGATATTCGAAGATGATAGTAATGCGCACTCCAAGGTCATGAGAGATCAGAGGGGTAAATTTCAGAACCGGGGTAAGCCATATGAGGTTCCGGCTGGTAAGGGTAAGCAGAGGTTTGCTGATAATAAGAAAACAAGTGGGGGAGATGCCCCTGCGAAGGTTGTGTGCTACAGGTGTGGCAAGCCGGGCCATAAGAGTTTTGACTGCTCGGATAATAAATGTTTCAAGTGCGGTAAAGAAGGTCATGTAGCTGCCAAATGTGAGAAAAGGGATGTGGTGTGCTACAACTGTGGGGAAGTAGGTCATATTAGTACCAAGTGTACTAAGCCGAAGAAAGAGAAGTTCAGTGGAAAAGTATTTGCTCTCGCAGGATCAGAGGATACTAATGAGATTAGAGGTACATGTTTTATTAATGGTATTCCTTTGATTTCTATTATTGATACTGGTGCTACGCATTCATTTATTGCTGCTTTATGCGCTAAGAAATTGGACCTTGCTTTGTCTTCTATGATGAGGGAGATGGTTATTGACACTCCAGCTAAGGGTTCAGTAACTACCTCTCTTGTGTGTGCTAAGTGCCCTCTGTCAATCTTCGGCAGAGATTTCCTTGTTGACCTTATTTGTTTGCCGTTGGGAGGGTTGGACGTCATTCTTGGTATGGACTGGTTAGTAGTTAACCATGTGCATATTAATTGTTTTCGAAGATCTGTGAGTTTCCTTCCTCCCGAAGAAGAAGAATCCGTGTTGTTGCCTGCTGGTCAATTGCAGAAGGTAATGAAAGAGGGAGTTCATTTGTTTGCTTTGATGGCGTCATTGTCTGCTGAGAATCAGGCGATCATTGAAGGGGTACAAGTAGTGTGTGAGTTTCCTGAAGTGTTCCCGGATGAAATTCCAAGTGTTCCGCCAGAGAGGGAGGTTGAGTTTGCTATTGATCTTATACCTGGTACTAGGCCTGTGTCTATGGCACCGTACCGGATGTCAGCTGATAACTCATATTTATATGAGTTATTTACACTTATTCAAAGTTAAATCATGCAAGTTCTCTGGCAATAGTAGGTTGTTTCTATTAAGTTTCTGTTTGTTTATTGCTTTTTAGTTAGAAAGGGGCTAAATTACAAGTTCTAGGCATATTGGTGCCAATTGGCACCTTTGTGAGCGTTTTGATGCTTCTTGTGTTTGTGCAGTAAACTGAACGTGGCAACGTCCATCATCACGTCTGAAGAAGGGCAGCAGAGCAAGAAAGAAATATCTTATTTTTGGCGCACAAGAAATGATGGCCAAGGATCTAGAAGTGCAGAAGATCTTCTCTCTCCTCAGCGCTGACGCGGCTGACGCACTGTAGCAGTGCGGTGTCACTTCAGGGCAGAGCCAACTCGCAAGCAAGCTTGGAAGGTGGGGAATGACATCAGCAAGCATGTGACCCTCTTTTGACCATGGCTATTCTCTCTCTACAAAAGGAAAAGGGGGCATCATGCGGCATCATCGACGAATCCATTCATCATCCACCTTCCTCCATTTTTCAGAGAGAGTTTTTCTAAAAAGAAGTTCTGGACACAGACTTCTTCATTTTAAATTTTCTCAAGCTCCAATTTTTATTTCCATTCGCAACCATTACTGTGAAGCTCAGACGTTGTAATGTCTTTACAGCGTGCATGAAAGAAGGCCACTTAGGCGTATCTTTTGCGTTTAGTCTCCTTTTCTCTATGTACGGTACTTGGATTTTAACTCCTCTTATTTCTGTAAAGATGCTCAGCATGAGCTAAACATTTGTAGTTGGGTTGTTGTTTTGCATGTAATGAACCTCTAGTTTAATGCTATGAAGTACTGATGTTTATGCGTTTTAAATCTTTGCATGTTAATATTTCCAAACTTGTTTTGAACTTGGCCACTTAAAACAAGTAGATTCATAGGTACAGACATGGTCTATGAAAAGAACTCAAAGATTTATGTGAATGAAAATGTGCACTAAAGACATTTAGGCATTTTTATCTAAATCTAGACATAGAATGGATAATAGTTCATAGGACCTTGCTGTGGGTACTTAAAATACAGGAGTAGGCCTACTTAGAACCTAGACATAGGAATTCTAGTACTTGAAGCTCTGACGTTTTGTGACTGAAAAGCACAGTTTTTTTTGCAACAGCGTTCAAACGTTATAACGTCTATACAACAAAGCATTTGTACGTGTTAACGTGTAAACGTTATAACGTCTGACTAGAGGAGATTTACTTGCATGCAGCAATCCAACTCATACTCTTCCATATTCACAACCACTTCTTGTTTACTTGCTTTATTTATGTTACTAGTCTTAATACCAACTTTTAGTGCCGATTTATTACTTATTTCACTTGTGTTTTAAAGACTTGAACTTTGAAAGTAAATCAATCCTCGTGGGAACGATCTCTTACTTCTTATCCACTTTATTACTTGTACGACGTGTATACTTGCACTAATATTGCGACTATAAAACACACGATCGCAACAAGTTTTTGGCGCCGTTGCCGGGGATTGAATTTAACTTTTATTGCTCAACAAGAATTAAAACACTAGGTTAAAGAATTCTGCTGTGTTGTTTGTTGTTTCTGTGAGTGAACAGGTAAACGTTACAGCGTATGCTTAGTTCCAGTTCAAGCTCTAGTTCAACTGAACCAGGGAGTGGATCTGAGCCTGAATTCTATCCAGAACCTGAAAGAACCTTCAGGCGACTAAGGAAACAACAAAGGTTAAGAAGGCAGCAACAACACCAGCAATTTCAGCCACCAATCATGTCTGAACATGGTACTGGTGGTAGAAGCTCTAGAGGTGGACGTACTCCAAGAGGTGGAAGGCACTCTGATGCTGGAGGTAGAGAACATGGTCGTGGACCACAGACTCATACAGAGACATATGTTGATGATGAACACTGGCAGAGACAGCAACTCATCAATGCAGGGCCACAAGACATGGTCAATGACAGAGACAGGCCTATGCGTGATTATGCCGTGCTCAATCCTGCCCATTTACAAACAGGCATTGCAAGACCACCCATTCATACTGGTCACTTTGAATTCAAGCCAATGATGTTCCAAATGTTGCAGACTGCAGGGCAATTTGGGGGTTTCCCTTAAGAGGATCCCTATGCACATTTAAGGCAATTTTTGGATGTGTGTAGCAACTTTGTCATCCCTGGAGTCTCAGAAGATGCCTTCCGATTGAAGCTATTTCCATATTCTCTCAAGGATAAGGCCAAGAATTGGTTGAACTCCTTAGAGCCAAATTCAATTCACACTTGGGACGAGCTAGCTGAGAAATTTCTAGGAAAATACTTCCCTCCCAACAAAAATGCCAAGTTAAGAAATGACATCACTTCCTTCAAACAAAGGGAAGGGGAATCATTGTTTGAGGCTTGGGAAAGATGGAAGGAATTACTGAGAATGTGCCCACACCATGGTATACCCGTGGTTATTCAAATGGAGACTTTCTATAATGGTTTAGATCAGCCCACCAGGCTCATACTTGATACTTCATCCGGTGGTGTCATATTGAACATGTCTTTCTCGGAGGCATGCAGGCTTATTGAAGACATAGCCACTCATAATGCCCATTGGCCTTCTGAAAGATTCACTCCCGGAAAGAAGGCTGGTGTCCATGAGATAAGTGAAGTAACTGCTCTTTCTGCTCAGGTCGCTTCCTTGACCAACATGATGAAAAACTTGAGTACTCCAAACGTGGCAACGTCTGAAAGACAGACTGCTGCAGCTGTTGAACCAACACCATCTAGGGGAGTAGTGTGTGTCTATTGTGAAAAAGGGCATGTCTACGAAGAGTGTCCCCATAACCCTCAGTCTGTAAACTTTGTATCCCATAACAAAGGTAACAGCCCTTTCTCCAACTCTTACAATTCAAATTGGAGAAATCACCCAAATTTTGGTTGGAAGAACAACAATTCTTTGAATGCTAGCGATACTGCTCCTGCAATACCCCCAGGATTTCCCCCTCAACAACAAAAGCAGTATACGCAGAATCACAACAACAGCAATTTGGAAGCCTTGATGAAGACTTTCATAAGCGATTGTAGGGCAACCTTACAGACCCATGAGTCTTCAATCAAAACCTTGGAGAACCAAATTGGGCAGATAGCCTCAGCTCTCACTCAAAGACAGAATGGATCTCTTCCATCCACAACTGAAACACCATCTTCATCTAAGTCAACTGGCAAAGAGGTGGTGAATGCACAGGTAAATGCTATCTCTTTAAGAAGTGGAACTGAGTATCCTGACCCATCTATGTCTAAGGAACCCGAGGTGCCAGAAGAGAAAAAGGAGAAAAACAGAAGTGGAGAAAAAGAGAAGATTATTCCAGATACTGTGCTGTCTAAACCAGACGTTACAACGTCTAGTTCTGAACCAGGAATCAAGACTGTTCCTAAGATTGTACCTGAATATCCTCCTCCACCCTACCCTCAAAGACTAAAGAAAGCTCATGAAGACAAGCAATTCAGCAAGTTCATGGAGATGCTCAAACAGCTACACATAAACCTTCCCTTGGTTGAAGCTCTACAACAGATGCCAAACTATGCCAAGTTCCTAAAGGATATCATCACCAAAAGAAGAAGGCTAGGGGAGTTTGAAACTATTGCTTTAACTGAAGAATGTAGCTTAATTATGCAGAATAAACTCCCTAGAAAACTGAAGGATCCTGACAGTTTTACTATACCATGCTCCATTGGAGATTTTTACCTTGGCAAAGCTTTATGCGACTTGGGGGCAAGTATTAACTTGATGCCCAAGTCCATTTATGAAAAACTTGGTATAGGAACTGCCAGACCTACTTCTTTAAGTCTTACCTTAGCTGATAAAAGTAGAGTTTATCCTGAGGGCATATTAGAAGATGTTTTGATTAAAGTTGACAAATTTGTTTTTCCAGTGGATTTTGTTATTTTAGATTTTGATGTAGATAAGGAAGTTCCTATCATCTTGGGGCGACCATTTCTGGCCACTGGAAGGACACTCATTGATGTGCAAAAAGGAGAATTAATCATGAGGGTCAATGACCAAGAAGTCAAGTTCAACGTCCTCAACGCACTCAAGTATCCAGAACCTAACACAGAGGAATGTTCCTTTGTGGTTGCCCTTGACCATGTGGTTCAAAAACAATTCAATAAAGATAATGACCACCTGGAGAAGATTCTGGGCAATGATGAGATTCAAGAGTTGTTAACAGAAGAAACTGCTCCGTCAAACGTTACAACGTCAACTACAGACGTTGTCACGTCTGACTCCCCTGTACCCAAGGCGTGGACAAAGAAGTATGAATCTTTGGGGCAAGAAGACTCCAATCTCAAGAAGATAGTTCCTTCCATTGAAGAGCCACCCACATTGGAGCTGAAGGTGTTACCTGATCACCTGAAGTATGCCTTTCTAGGGGAAAATGATTCTTTACCTGTAATCATTTCTTCTAATCTCTCACAAAAGCAGGAAAGTGATCTCATTAGCACCTTGAAAAGACACAAGAAAGCCATTGGTTGGCAAATGGCAGATATCAAAGGTATCCGTCCCACAATCTGTATGCACAGAATTGTCTTAGAAGAGAATGCAAAGAACAGCATTGAAGGGCAAAGGCGATTGAACCCGATAATGAAAGAGGTGGTCAAGAAGGAAATCATCAAATGGTTAGACGCATAAATCATCTACCCAATCAGTGACAGCTCATGGGTGAGCCCAGTTCAATGTGTACCAAAGAAGGGTGGAGTTACTGTGGTGACCAATGACAAAAATGAATTGATTCCAACAAGGACAGTGACTGGATGGAGGATATGTATGGACTACAGGAAGCTGAACAAAGCAACCAAGAAGGACCATTTTCCTCTGCCATTTATTGACCAGATGTTGGATAGACTTGCAGACAAAGAATTCTATTGTTTCCTTGATGGTTACTCAGGATATAACCAGATAGCTATTGTGCCTGAGGACCAAGAGAAGACCACATTCACTTGTCCTTATGGTACCTTTGCCTTCAGAAGGATGCCATTTGGGCTGTGTAATGCTCCTGCAACATTCCAGAGGTGTATGATGGCTTTATTCTCAGATTTTATTGAAAAATCCTTGGAAGTTTTCATGGATGACTTTTCAGTCTATGGAGACTCATACAAGGCATGCTTGGATAACTTAGAAGGAGTTCTAGTAAGATGTGAAGAAACCAACTTAGTACTCAACTGGGAGAAATGCCACTTTATGGTTCAAGAGGGAATTGTTTTGGGGCATAAGATTTCAAAGAAAGGGTTGGAGGTTGATAAAGCAAAAATTGATGTTATTGACAAATTACCTCCACCTACCACTGTCAAGGGTATTAGAAGTTTCTTAGGGCATGCTGGTTTTTACAGAAGGTTTATCAAGGATTTCTCAAAAATTTCCAAACCTTTGTGTCTGCTGCTGCAACGTGATAACGTCTTCAACTTTGATGAGCAATGTCATGAAGCCTTCCAGAAATTGAAGACTGCCCTTGTAACAGCTCCTGTGATAGTCACTCCTGACTGGTCCAAACCATTTGAATTAATGTGTGATGCGAGTGACTACGCTGTGGGAGCTGTATTGGGTCAAAGGTATGGCAAAATTTTTCACTCTATTCATTATGCTAGTAAAATCTTAGATGATGCCCAATTAAATTATACTGTAACTGAGAAAGAGTTACTGGCTGTTGTATTTGCTTTTGACAAATTTCGATCATACTTGGTGGGTGCAAAAGTTATTGTTTTTACTGATCACTCAGCCATCAAGTATTTGATTGCTAAAAAAGATGCAAAGCCACGACTCATCATATGGGTTCTCCACCTCCAAGAATTTGACTTGGAAATTCATGATAAAAAGGGGGTGGAGAACCAAGTTGCTGATCATCTTTCTAGGCTTGAGAATGTTGATGCAGGTACAGGTGCAGAAGAGATAAAAGAAAATTTCCCTGATGAAAAGCTGCTGGCAGTAGCCACAGTAGCTGAAGACGTTACCACGTCTATGGCAATTTCTTCAAACGTTATAACGTCTGATGCTACTGCACCCTGGTATGCTGATATAGTCAACTTCCTAGTCAGCAAGATTGTGCCTGTGGATTTCAACCATCAGCAAAGGAAAAAGTTCTTCCACACCGTGAAGCACTATTTTTGGGATGAGCCCTATCTGTATAAGATGTGTCAAGATCAGTTGCTTAGGAGATGCCTTGCTGAAAAAGAACAACTTCATGTGTTACAACAATGTCATGCATCACCTTATGGAGGACATTTTGGAGGAACCAGAACTGCAGCAAAGGTGCTACAGTTAGGATATTATTGGCCAACACTCTTCAAAGATGCTCATGAATTAGTGAAAAGCTGTGATGAATGTCAAAGAACTGGAAACATCTCCAACAAGTAAGAAATGCCATTGACAAATATCCTTGAAGTAGAGCTGTTTGATGTGTGGGGAATGGACTTCATGGGGCCATTTCCTATGTCTCATGGAAACTTATACATTTTGGTAGCTGTGGATTATGTATCAAAATGGGTGGAAGCCATTGCATTGCCCAATAATGAAGCCAAATCAGTCAGCAAGTTCCTTAAGCAAAACATCTTCACAAGATTTGGTACTCCAAGAGCTATAATCAGTGATGAAGGCTCTCACTTCTGTAACAAGCTAATTGAGAATTTATTGGCTAAATACGGAGTGAAGCACAAGATTGCTACAGCTTATCACCCACAAACAAGTGGTCAAGCAGAAATTTCCAACAGAGAATTTAAAAGAATACTTGAGAAGATGGTTGGTCCAAACAGGAAAGATTGGTCCCTGCACCTTGATGATGCATTGTGGGCGTACAGGACAGCATTTAAGACACCACTGGGCATGTCACCATACAAGCTAGTCTTCAGAAAAGCTTGTCATCTACCTATTGAACTCCAACACAAAGCTCACTGGGCACTGAAGCAACTGAACTTAGATCATTCAAAGGCTGGAGAAGCAAGACTCCTTCAACTAAATGAGCTAGATGAATTCAGGCACACTGCCTATGAGAATTCAGCAATGTATAAGGAGAAAACCAAGAAGTGGCACGATCAGAAATTTCAAAGAAGGGAGCTAGTAGAGGGACAACCAGTTTTGCTGTTTAATTCAAGGTTAAAGTTGTTCCCTGGGAAGCTAAAATCAAGATGGTCAGGACCTTTCAAGCTGGTAAAAGTCTATCCTCATGGTGCTGTGGACCTGTTTGATGAGAAAACTAATTCCATTTTCAAAGTCACTGGCCAAAGAGTGAAGCATTACCATGGAGAACATGTGGTTAGGGACAAGACCACAGTGGCTCTCAACAACCCCTGAGTTCAAAAGGGAATAGTCTGGCTGAAGACTCTTAAAGCAAGCGCTCTTGGGAGGCAACCCAATGGTTTCAACTAACCAGCAATTTTGTGTCTTTAAATTTTTGTTGTGTGCAGGAATGGGAGCTGAAGTACGGTGAACGTTATAACGTCTTTGCGTGTCTAGGATGTTGTCACGTTTGCTGCGTGGGTAAAGTTTTAAATGAAAAAAAAAAAAAGAAAAGAAAATGAGTCAAGCAGTTTTCAAATGAAAAATTTTTTTAAATGAAAATATTTTTCAAGGACGTGACTGCCAAAGTAACCATGATGTCACTTCCAACGGTTACCCCTTTTTCCCAAGCCCACGCCACCACCTACTTCTCAACTTCCCATAAAACCTCCCCAATAAACACTCACCAGTTACAATCATCAAAACCACCTTCAGACACTTTCAGAAACCGCAATCTTATCCCTTCCCCCAAATCTCAAATCTCAAATCCCCCACTCTCCAGAAAACTCATTCAATCACCATGACAAAAACCAAGCAAGCTGCAGTAAAATCATCTGGTAAAGGAAAGAATGTTAACCCAAGTTCTTCCTCTGTTCCAATTCCAGAAATCCCCATTCCTTCAAAGAAGAAAGCTTTGCTACCAGAAAGGGGCTTCAGCTTGGAAAACCCAAATCCTGATTTTCTCACAACAGTGGCAGCATTAGGATGGCAAAAATTTGTAGTTCACAGAAAGGAATACATTGCAACTCTGGTGCATGACTTCTACAAAGGAATCGTTGAAAGAACCGATGGAGAGCTTTCAAACACCTCCATCGTTCGCGGTGAAGAAGTCAAATTTGGTGTAAGAGTCATAAATGACTACTTTGGGCTGGGTTACTATGGCAAGGCAGTTGAGGTAAAGCAAAAGACTTACGGAGTGGCAGAGATGACTGAAATCAAAGAAAGAATATGTGTTGAAGGAGCTGTTTGGGAGCGAAGAGGAGACCATGGGAATGAATTCAAAATTTTGAAAAGATACCTTTGTGATGAGGCCAGTGCTTGGTTTCATTTCATTAGGCACTGCTTGATACCCACTTCTCACACTCTCTGGGTTGATAAGGAGAGGCTGATTGCTATTGATGCGATTATGTCAAGAGATAAGATTGAGGTGGGAAAACTCATCAACAGGGAGATAAACAAATGGCAGAACAGGAAGGATGGATACCTATACTTCCCTTGTTTAATCACTGATCTCTGCATGGAGGCTGGAGTGGAGATTGAAGCATCTGAGCTAAGAGAGGAACCCCAAGGGGCATTCTCTACAAAGTTCAAAGCTAGGCAGAGAGCTGCAGATGCTACCACGTCAGTAGATGCACAGACGTTACAGCGTCTGGTGGACCAGCAAAACAGCCTAGCCAAATTTGTCAATGAGCAGTTTGAGTGGCAAAAGAAGGTGAATGCACAGACAACAAAAGGCAAGATGGTGATTGAAGAACCAGTACTTCCAGATTTGATGCAAGGGGAAGATGAAGACAATATACCCCTATCAACAATGAACCTCAGGGCAGTGAAGAAGGAAAAAGTTAAGAAAACAAGAAAACCACCCACAAAAAGAAAGAGCCCAGCAAAGAAAAAACAGAAGAAGGTAAGTAGTGAGGAAGAAGAGCTCAAATCAGCTGATATGGATAGCATCAGTGAGAGTGATGCAGAGGAATCAAAGAAGGTGAGTAGGGAAGTCCTAAGTGATGATGAGGAAACACATTCAGAAGAGAAATGAAGCTCCAGTGATAAAACTGATATTCAGGCTGACTCTCCACCTACCCAAACACTCAAAGAACCAGCCCAGCCCACACCTCCATCACCAAAAGCCAAACAACCCCAACCCTCAGCTAAAGAACAATACACCCATGACGAAAACATCCCCAAAACACCACAATCTGAACCTCAAGATCAACCCATTTCAAAACCAACCCCCACTCAACCCGAACCAACTAAAGAGCCATCACAACCATCCATTCCAGAAGTAACCAGTGCAGACGTGGCAACATCTGAACCTACTGCTGTTGAAAGTAACCCAGACCCACAACTCATTCCCCCACCCAAAAAGCAAAGATTCAAGACTGTACCCACCCAGAGTCCATTTGGGAAGAAGAAAAGGCGTGAATCAGCAGCTGCAAGTGAAGAAACAAGACATGGTGAAGAAAAAGAACAACTAGCTGATGCTCCTGCAACCAAAAGGCAAAAGTTGCAGGTAAGAAAGAAATCTGAAGCTACTAAAGACAAGCCAGCAACAGCTACCAGTGCAGCATTTGTTGCTGCTAGTGGTTCAGAGAATGCTCCTGCTGTTGTTACTGAAAAAGCTGCAGACGTTACAACGTCTCAAGAGCCAGAGGTTGAAAAAGTCCAGGGGGACCCCAAAGAGCAGCAGCAGATTAATCCTGCAGAGCTAGAAAAGCAGAAAGCATGGGAGGAAGCAAAGAAAAGAGTTGCGGAGAACAGTGCAAAGATGCCCCAAGAAACTGAAGTCTCAGTTGATGTTGGTGATGGTGAAGGAGAGAAGAAGAAGAAGGAAAAGAAAAAGAAGACTGTTCAAGCAAGCATCCCAGCCAGACAGAGTGGAAGGCTCAGGTCTAGTGCTCTGAACAAGTAAGTTAGCCCTCTTTTTAGCAGTAGTATAATTATAGTTTGTAATTTCAGTACGAATAAACAGCT
The DNA here is from genome assembly GCA_039519185.1 of Astragalus membranaceus. Lineage (NCBI taxonomy): Eukaryota > Viridiplantae > Streptophyta > Magnoliopsida > Fabales > Fabaceae > Astragalus > Astragalus membranaceus. Next base: position 105,023,345 of record CM076848.1, on the reverse strand, counting down.
GTCCATACGTGACAACGTTTGGATAGTTAAGTAGTCAGTAGTCGTTTGTTTCTGTTTTGTGTGAATGTTTCTCCTCCATTTTTCATAATCAGTGAGCAGTGAGGACACTGCTCATCTTTCTGTTTGGGGGGGAGGATCATTTTTATGTTTTGTGTATGCATAAAATCAAATGCAGTACTCTAGTAATCATCAAAAATGTTTCTCTTTGGGCTAAATCTAGGAATGACTTTGTGTGAATGTGTGTGAGTAGCTGATGCATGATTAAATGAATAGAATTGATTACTGCTTCCACACAAACTCTGTTTTGAGGAAAACCTAGTTAGCTAGGGACTATGTGATCCAAAAGCTAGTTTTGGTTGACTATGGTGATGGTAAAACTTGATTAAAAACTTAGAGTAGCAGTAGAAACTAAGTTTGGGGGTATATCAGGTTGTACTAAGGCTGGGTGCAAAGACTGTAGGATGATTAGTGCTTGTGTAGTGTGAGTGCAACGTTGTAGCGTCTACCCGTAACGTTATAACGTATGCCGTGTGTGTTTTCGTGTTGTGTTATGAAACGTTGTAGCGTCTCACCTATATACGTTATAACGTCTGCTCCAAAAAGACCAAAAAGAGTGTGTTGTTTCAAATAAGTGGAAAAATCCACATGTCCTCTGTGTTGGCTGCAATTTCCCGAAACAAATACTGGGTACCCAAAATATCTCAATCCTAAATTGTCAAATCCAAAGGATCAAAAAGGAGAAAATCACAAAAACTCCAAACCAAAAGTAAAGTGAATCAAATGAAGGTTGCTCAGTAATGAGGGGTTGCAGTCGTCTGTGTGTGTTTTGTATTGTGTGAGTCAGAAAAGTAGTTGCACTAATCTAGTCCTAGCACCCAAATTAAGACCCTTTTTCGTGCTTAAAATAACCCCCATGTCTTATGTGTAAATGTTAGCCTACTCTCTGTTTTGAAAGATGTTATACTCTCACCATATGGAAACCACTCTTTCATAGGCTAGGGTAGCTTCTGAACCTAGCTAGGAATAGAATTGATACAGAGATCACACACTCACTTTGGGCAGTAATGAATCTAGAATATAATTGTGCATTGGTGCGTGAGTGTGTAGTGCAAGTCTGAAAAAGTAGCCCCTTGAGAAATTTTTTTTTTTTTGATCAAAATGGATGAACAGGGTATAAACTGCTGGTGTATTTAATTTCTCGCATCTTTTCACATGTTGTATTTCAATTGCTTGAGGACAAGCAATGGTTTAAGTTTGGGGGTGTGATAACTCATATTTATATGAGTTATTTATACTTATTCAAAGTTAAATCATGCAAGTTCTCTGGCAATAGTAGGTTGTTTCTATTAAGTTTCTGTTTGTTTATTGCGTTTTAGTTAGAAAGGGGCTAAATTACAAGTTCTAGGCATATTGGTGCCAATTGGCACCTTTGTGAGCGTTTTGATGCTTCTTGTGTTTGTGCAGTAAACTGAACGTGGCAACGTCCATCATCACGTCTGAAGAAGGGCAGCAGAGCAAGAAAGAAATATCTTATTTTTGGCGCACAAGAAATGATGGCCAAGGATCTAGAAGTGCAGAAGATCTTCTCTCTCCTCAGCGCTGACGCGGCTGACGCACTGTAGCAGTGCGGTGTCACTTCAGGGCAGAGCCAACTCGCAAGCAAGCTTGGAAGGTGGGGAATGACATCAGCAAGCATGTGACCCTCTTTTGACCATGGCTATTCTCTCTCTACAAAAGGAAAAAGGGGCATCATGCGGCATCATCGACGAATCCATTCATCATCCACCTTCCTCCATTTTTCAGAGAGAGTTTTTCTAAAGGAAGTTCTGGACACAGACTTCTTCATTTTAAATTTTCTCAAGCTCCAATTTTTATTTCCATTCGCAACCATTACTGTGAAGCTCAGACGTTGTAACGTCTTTACAGCGTGCATGAAGGAAGGCCACTTAGGCGTATCTTTTGCGTTTAGTCTCCTTTTCTCTATGTACGGTACTTGGATTTTAACTCCTCTTATTTCTGTAAAGATGCTCAGCATGAGCTAAACATTTGTAGTTGGGTTGTTGTTTTGCATGTAATGAACCTCTAGTTTAATGCTATGAAGTACTGATGTTTATGCGTTTTAAATCTTTGCATGTTAATATTTCCAAACTTGTTTTGAACTTGGCCACTTAAAACAAGTAGATTCATAGGTACAGACATGGTCTATGAAAAGAATTCAAAGATTTATGTGAATGAAAAGGTGCACTAAAGACATTTAGGCATTTTTATCTAAATCTAGACATAGAATGGATAATAGTTCATAGGACCTTGCTGTGGGTACTTAAAATACAGGAGTAGGCCTACTTAGAACCTAGACATAGGAATTCTAGTACTTGAAGCTCTGACGTTTTGTGACTGAAAAGCACAGTTTTTTTTGTAACAGCGTTCAAACGTTATAACGTCTATACAACAAAGCATTTGTACGTGTTAACGTGTAAACGTTATAACGTCTGACTAGACGAGATTTACTTGCATGCAGCAATCCAACTCATACTCTTCCATATTCACAACCACTTCTTGTTTACTTGCTTTATTTATGTTACTAGTCTTAATACCAACTTTTAGTGCCGATTTATTACTTATTTCACTTGTGTTTTAAAGACTTGAACTTTGAAAGTAAATCAATCCTCGTGGGAACGATCTCTTACTTCTTATCCACTTTATTACTTGTACGACGTGTATACTTGCACTAATATTGCGACTATAAAACACACGATCGCAACATCAGCCTCAGAGTTGTCTGAATTGAAAAAGCCACTAGAAGATCTACTTGAGAAGAAATTTGTAAGGCCAAGTGTGTCACCATGGGGTGCTCCGGTATTGTTAGTGAAAAAGAAGGATGGGAGTATGAGACTTTGTGTCGATTATAGGCAATTGAACAAGGTGACGATAAAGAACAGGTATCCGCTTCCCAGAATTGATGATTTGATGGACCAGTTGGTAGGTGCTAAAGTGTTTAGCAAAATCGATTTGAGGTCGGGTTATCACCAGATCAAGGTAAAGGATGAATACATTCAGAAAACAGCTTTCAGAACGAGATATGGGCACTATGAGTCTTCTGTGATGCCGTTTGGTGTTACCAACGCGCCGGGAGTGTTTATGGAGTACATGAATCGTACCTTCCATAGTTACTTGGATCGGTTTGTAGTTTTGTTTATTGACGACATTCTGGTGTATTCTAAGACGGAAGAGGAGCATGCAGAACATTTGAGGTTAGTACTAGAAGTGCTGAAAGAAAAGAAATTGTATGCAAAGTTGTCTAAGTGTGAGTTCTGGCTGAATGAAGTAGGTTTCCTTGGTCATATTATCTCTGGTAATGGTATAGCTGTGGATCCAGCCAAGATTGAGGCTGTGTTGCAATGGGAGAGCCCGAAGTCAGTTACAGAGATTAGAAGCTTCTTGGGACTAGCTGGTTATTACAGGAGGTTTATTGATGGTTTCTCGAAGTTGGCACTTCCGTTGACTCAATTGACGTGTAAAGGGAAAGCATTTGTGTGGGATGCTCGATGTGAGGAGAGCTTCAATGAGTTGAAAAAGAGGTTGACCTTACAAAAATGGAATATTTCCGCCCATTGAAATAAGTCAATATTTTAAGAATTTGTGTTCCGCAACGCTAAAAGCAGATGACCTTACAAAAATGGAACAAGACATCCCACTTATCTTATGCAAGTTGGAGAGAATATTTCCGCCTGGTTTCTTTGATTCTATAGAGCATCTTCCTATTCATCTCGCATATGAAGCTAAACTTGGCGGACCTGTCCAATACAGATGGATGTATCCGTTTGAAAGGTCAGTTAATACATATATATATATATATATATATATATATATATATATATATATATATATATATCATTTGGATTCGATGATTATTAACATATCATTTTCTAGGTTCATGGGTGATTCAAAAAGATCAGTTAAAAATAAAGATAGAGTTGAAGGATCGATATGTTCTTCTTACTGATACCGTGAAAAAACTCATTCTTGTTCTTATTATTTCAAGAATGAATTTGCTCCTAGAAGTAGTCGAAATGAAATGGAAATTGAATGTCCAAGACAACATTTAGCTTTGTCTGTCTTTTGTCTACCTGGTCCTCCGTCTGGAAAGGAGCCAATTCATTGGCTAACAGAAGAAGAGTTAAATTCAGCCCATGTTCATGTCTTGATAAACTGTACTGAGGTCCAACCATTCATTGAGTATGTATTTCTCGACCTAGCTATCTCAATTAGTTAATAAATTAACGTACACAGTTGTGTAACAATTAATAATTTCTTATTAGGGATTTCTTGTCATCAGAGGCAGTAAATGAAGAACAATCTTCTGCTCATATTCATGCGCATTTTTCAATGTGTTTTAGGAAACGTGTGTATTCCTTCCCGCCGACTCCTACCAACCAACACTTGAGGAACTTGTCTGACAGTCCTCGAAGATGTGTTAAAGAATTACACACATATTTTGTCAATGGATAAAAATTTCACACTAAGGAATGGACAGAGGGCAGAGAAACAGTCAATAGTGGAGTTTGCATGAAGGGTGTCACTGGGAGAGGCGAAGATGATTTATATGGTTTGGTTGAACACATATATGAGCTTGCGTACCCTTATCTAGATTATAGTCAAAAGATAGTTGTTTTTTATTGTAATTGGTTTGATCCGTCCGCTCGAGGAACAAAGTTTAATCCAAAGACAAATACGATGGACATTAAAATGAATAGTAGATATCGACTGTATGATCCGTTCGTCATTGCAGAAAATGTGAGACAAGTCTATTATGTCTCTTATCCATCAACACGGACTGATCGGCGTGGTTGGTTTGTCGCAATTAAGACAAAACCAAGAGGTCGGATTGAGGCAACTGATGACACAGTGGAAGACGTGCCATATCAAATGGATGAAATGTCCAATGTAAATGAAGTGATTGAAGTTGAACTCATTACCCGTTTATGTGATGAGCCAAAAACTGGTGATGAAGAAGTTAATGAAGAAGAAGATACAGATCATGAGGATGCAGTCGACCACGTCGGTGTATCAGGAATTCACTCATCTGATGATGGTGGTGATTTCGAGAAAGAATGGGATTCTAATTAATTTGTTATGAATTAATATTTATATTTATGATCAGACTTGATTCATATGTTATTCATCATGTATGTTATATATTCATCATTTATGTTATTCATTATTTATGTTATTCATCATGTATGTTATTCATCATATTATATATATATATATATATATATATATATATATATATATATATATATATATATATATATATATATATATATATATATACATACAGTCATGGCACCATCAGGATCAGAATCTAATCATGACCTACCTCGTGACCCACCGACTGATTTTTTTAAGAAGATTTCTACTTCTTTACGCGGGCGTCGTCGTGTAACTCAAGTCATTGTTAATGGTCCATTTGTGCCCCCACCTAGTACGGAGGATGGGAGTGGACCTAGTACGCTGAGCCGTCCATTTGTGCCTCCACCCGATATTGTCATACCCGCGCCAGATGCAGATGGGATACGCAGGTATAATATTGATAATGAGGTGGTTGAGGTTACGCCCGACGGTCGAATAGTAGTGAAGGTTGTTGGCCAGCAGTAAGTATTTATTAATTTATTACCAATATTTGTTTGATTTATTACAACTTTAAATATAAATTATTATCTAAAATTTATCTTTTTTATATGTACAGGTTTATTCCAGGGAGGATTGTATCCAGCACGATCACAGACATCATCAAAGAGAATTACACTAAACCCTGGATGAATTGGACGGAGGTCAAAAAAGATAAGGATTCCAAGATGTGGAATGCATTCAGAGTAAGTTTTTTTACGAATTAATTAATTTTTAATTTTTTAATTTTCTTGAATTGATTAATTTGTTTTTACTAACAAGTTAATTAAATTTGTTTAAATAGGAAAAACTGGCATGATACCCAGATGCGGCGAAGGAAATTGAGAGAGCATTCAACACAAGAGTTTCTCACCGCTTTTCTGAAATGCTCCGGGAATACCGTAATAAGAATAAGCAGCCGACGTGGATTGGTGATTCTGATTGGCATGAGCTACAACTGAAATGGAACGATGGGAATTATAAAAAAAATGTGAGAAAGCCAAGAAGAACCGTGTATATTATATTATACATTCGTATTTTATATTTTATTAAATAATAATATTAAATAATAACTATGTGTGTATATATATATATATATATATATATATATATATATATATATATATATATATATATATATATATAGGAGGCTATCCTTGGTCGGCCCGATCACCTACTTTGCCTGAGTTATACCGCCAACTTCATATGCGAGAGGAGACTGGTGAATATCTTGAAGACCGGTCGAGGAATATTTCGGTAAATAACGTTTATTAATTATTTATATTTATATATTGTTTTTATTATATTATATATTACATACTAATGGTTATTCATTTATTGGTTGTTGGTTTCAGGAACATTTCTATGATTGGTAGACCAGTTATCGTGAAACTCAAAAGAGTAGTGGCCGGGAGATTGATCCCGCTGAGGAGAGCCGAGTGATTTTTCTTGCTTGGAAGGAATCTGTTGGGCCATCAAAAACTGGCCGGTTAGTAGCTGGTGGTTTGGGCCCGTCTGCTTTCCGAAATTCCATTATTCCAAATCTGAATCCCGCATCTTCTTCAGACAGAATTACTGGTCGCTTATATGTCCCTACGCCTTCAGAATTAAGTGATGTTCAGCTATTGACGCAGAAATTGAGCGATCAACGGCAGATGCAGCCTTCCTTCCACAACCCATATGGTCAGCCGTACTCTGGTTTCAACTCTCAGCCTCAGCAGCAGCCACCGCAACCTCAGCAGCAGCCCGAGCAACCCCAGCAGTACCCCTAGCAACCCCAACAACTCAACACAGATCTAGACCTCAACATTGATTTTGAAACATGGTTCAATAATTCAGACCCCAACAACAACCCGTCCCAGCACTACTATGACTAGGAATTTTAGTCATTTTATTAGATGTTTTAATTTCAATTCTTGGATATTTTAATTTATATTTTGTAGTATATATTTTAATTACTACTTTCTTGTATGGATGTTTATGCCAATTTTATCATTTTAAAAGCATTGTTCAATTCTCGTTTAATTAGTATTTATTTAAAAAATAAATATTTATATTATAAAATTAATAATATTTATTTTGGAATTAAATAATAAATGAATAATAAATAATATTTTTTTAAATAAACGAATTAAATAATAAATATTATTTTTTTAAATAAACGAATTAAAAAACTGTTTTTTTAAATAAAAAAAACATTACCGGTGGATTCTATTAGGTTTCCGACAGATATGAAAATGAAAATTTTTTTAAAAAAATGTTACCTGCGGATTAGTTAGCATTTCCGGCGGTTTCCGTTACCTACGGGTTAATTTCCGGCGAATTTTATTCGCCGGTAACGCCCAATTTTCGGCGGATTTTAGCCGTTTCGAGCGGAATTTGTCCGCCGAAAATCCCCAAAGTTCTTCTAGTGTAGTGGAGACAAATTGAGAAATAGGGTATTTGGCACATGACATTTTCCCTTTCCTCAAAGCAATAGGAAAATCATCTGTATCAATGTCACAAGTGTCAGAACTTTGGGAATCACTACTAGGAGGGTTAATTTCAGTACTTACCCCAGTTTCAGGCAATTGAGGTTGTGTCTGGGACAGGTCGAACTTACTTCTTCTCTGATACACCAAAGTTGGCTCACCAGTTTTAGTATTTGCTGGTGCCGAAGATGATGGTTCCTGCAAAACAGAAGACAAAGGAGGGACCAAAATAGAAGAAGGTGACTCAGATTCGGTATTTGTGGAAGCAGGATCAATAGTAGAAGGTGAGACATGAGTCACAGGCGACTCAGGGGACTCAAATGTAAGACTTGTGGAAGCAAGACAAGTAGGACCAGTAGTAGGACTTAAGACAGGAGTCTCAGGTAACTCAGGTAGGACCAGAAACTCGAACTTAGATTCCAAATCATCATGAATGCTCTCCCCCTGAAGCTGAGGACGAGTGAAGTATGATACATTCTCATGAAACGTGACATCTTTAGAGACAAAGTACTTGCGACTAGGAGGATGATAACATTTATATCCTTTCTTGTTGGACATGGACAAAGGCGCCACAACCAAACACTCGAGATTCAAGACTCTGCAAAACAGTAACAGAAGGAAACCGTGAAGTCATAAACTTGACAGGACTGACATTACCTAACATGCGCGATGGGACCCGATTAATCAAGTAAGCAGCAGTCAGTACTGCTTCTCCCCAGTATGAGTTGGGAACTGCCATTTGGAAGAGAATGGCTCGAGCAACTTCAAGTAAATGATGATTCTTTCTTTCTGTGACACCATTTTGTTGTGGGGTGTCGACACATGTAAATTGATGAAGGATTCCTTGTTGACTGGTAAAATTTGAAAGGCTATGATTTGCATACTCCTTGCCATTGTCAGACCGAATTTTTTTAATACATTTTCCAAATTGTGTCCGCACCATGTGATAAAATCTGATAAATAGTTCTGGTACTTCTGATTTATCCTTCATCAAGAAAATCCAAGTTGCTCGAGTACAATCATCAATAAATGACACAAACCATTTTGCACCCGAAACATTAGAAATAGGTGCAGGTCCCAAACATCAGAATGAATAAGATCAAAAGGTTCAACACTTTTAGTGACACTAGGAGTAAAAGAGACACAATGATGCTTAGCTAACTCACAAACTTCACATTTAAACGGCATGAATGATGTAAAAACAATGAAGGAAACATAAACTTAACTAACGAGAATGGACGATGACCAAGACGCTTGTGCTGAAGCCAAATTTGTGCGGCAGAATGAGAAGACTCAGAAGACTTGGTCTGCAAGCAAGAAGCCAGCACTTTCGAACAATTTGGTTCATCAGATAAGTAGTATAACCCTCCATTTTCCTTAGCAACTACAATTGTCTTCCCCATGGTAAGATCATGAGAAACAAAATAAGAAGTGAAAATTTTTGTTTTACAATTCTGATCCAGGGTGAGTTTACGAACTGATATTAGATTGTGAGAGAGAGAGAGAGAGAGAGAGAGAGAGAGAGAGAGAGAGAGAGAGAGAGAGAGAACATGTAGCATCCTGTAATTGAAGTGAATGTGGCAAATTAATATTCCCAAAGCCATCAATACGAGCATAAGAACCATTAGAGGAGGTATAAGAGGAAAATAAACGGGGATTGAAAGTCATTCGTGGCACCAGAGTCCAAAATCCAAGCATCTTTAGAGATTTTACCGCAAACATTAAAGGATCGGGAGCATTCACTCAAGCTGGTCGTTGGTAGAGAAAAACTTCCAGAAGGCTTACTGAAAGAGTCAAGTATAGCATTTAAATGATTCACCTCATCCTCGGTGAATGATAAAGAGTAATCAATAGCAATTCTTTCAGCCATCTGTGACAACAATCAAAGAAAATAATGCAACAACTGAAAACCAAACACAATAAGTGTGTCCAAAGTTGCCGAAAGAGCCGGTAACCGTAACAAAAAATGAGCTTCGAATAACCCACAAAAATTATGCGTCCACTGACCGTAATGGATGATGTGAGAGCCAAAAAAAGAGCAGAAACAGCAGAAACCGTAACCCAAAAAGGCTCCAAGTGTACCAAAAAATCAAAGTGCTCAAAATGTGAAAAGGACCCCCAAAACAGAGAGAGGGAAGATGGGTAGAGGTGTGGCGAAAAAACCACTGTAGAGTGGCACATGGGGCCCACGCGCCGGAAGGTGGGTAGAGGTGTGGTGGCGCCTGGGAGCGCGCGCAGCGGTGAAATTTTGTGGGGTTTGTCGGTTTTTTATTTCGGTTCTGATGGTATGGGTGGTGAAGTGATCGGA